>JAJKFI010000002.1:41744478-41791502 GCA_029204185.1 Lerista edwardsae | reverse complement strand
GGTTGTTCCATGTCCAGTTCTAACTGTTGCTTCCTGACCCGCATAAAGGTTTCTCAGAAGGCAGATCAGGTGGTCTGGAACTCCCATCTCTTCAAGAACTTGCCACAGTTTGTTGTGATCCACACAATCAAAGGCTTTAGCATAATCAATGAAGCAGAGGTAGATGTTTTTCTGGAACTCTCTTGCTTTCTCCATGATCCAGCGAAGGTTGGCAATTTGATCTCTAGTTCCTCTGCCTCTTCGGAAACCAGCTTGTACATCTGGTAGTTCTCGATTCACATACTGCTGAAGCCGAGCTTGTAGGATTTTGAGCATGACCTTGCTAGCATGTGAAATGAATGCAATGGTGCGGTAATTCGAGCAATCTTTGGCATTGCCCTTCTTTGGGATTGGAATGTAGACTGATCTTTTCCAATCTTGTGGCCACTGTTGGGTTTTCCAAATTTGCTGGCATATGGAGAGCAGCACTTGGACAGCATCCTCTTTTAAGATTTTGAGTAATTCCGCTGGAATGCTGTCACCTCCACTAGCTTTGTTGTTAGTGAGGCTTTCTAAAGCCCACTTGACTTCACTCTCCAGGATGTCAGGTTCGAGCTCAGTGACTGTACCACTGTGGTTATCAGGAACATTGAGATCGGCCTTATAGAGTTCCTCTGTGTATTCTTGCCACCTCTTCTTAATCTCATCTGCTTCTGTTAGGTCCTTGCCATTTTTTGTCCTTTATTGTGCCTACCTTAGCATGAAATTGTCCTTTGACATCTCCAATTTTCTTGAAAAGATCTCTAGTCCTCCCCATTCTGTTGTTTTCCTCTATTTCTTTGCATTGCTCATTTAGAAAGGCCTTCCTATCTCTCCTTGCTGTTCTCTGGAAATCTGCATTCAGTTGGGTATATCTTTCCCTTTCTCCCTTGCTTTTGGCTTCTCTCCTTTCCTCAGCTATTTGTAAAGCCTTGTCAGACAGCCACTTTGCCTTCTTGCATTTCTTCCTCTTTGGGATGGTTTTAGTTGCTGCCTCCTGTACAATGTTACAGACCTCTGTCCAAAGTTCTTCAGGCACTCTGTCTACCAAATCTAAGCCCCTAAATCTATTTGTCACCTCCACTGTATATTCGTAGGGGATCTGATTTAGGTCATACGTGGAGGGCCTAGCGGTTTTCCCTACTTTTTTTCAGTTTAAGCCTGAATTTGGCAAGAAGAAGCTGATGATCTGAGCCACAGTCAGCTCCAGGTCTTGTTTTGACTGCCTGTATGGAACTTTTCCATCTTTGGCTGCAAAGAATGTAATCAATCTGATTTCGATGTAGACCATCTGGTGAAGTCCATGTGTACAGTCGCCGTTTGTGTTGCTGGAAAAGGGTATTTGCTATGACTAATGTGTTCTCCTGACAAAACTCTATCAGTCTTTGCCCTGCTTCATTCTGTACTCCAAGACCAAACTTGCCTGTTACTCCTATTACCTCTTGACTGCCTACTTTAGCATTCCAATCCCCTATGATGAGAAGGACATCTTTTTTGGGTGTTAATTCTAGAAGCTGTTCTAGGTCTTCATAGAAGCGGTCAACTTCTTCCTCATCAGCACCAGTGGTTGGGGCGTAGACTTGGATTAGTGTGATGTTGAAAGGTTTGCCTTGGATCCGAATGGAAATCATTCTATCATTTTTGAGGTTATACCCCAGTACTGCTGTTCTCACTCTCTTGTTCACTATGAAGGCTACTCCATTTCTTCTAAGGGATTCCTGCCCACAGTAGCAAATATAATGGTCATCTGAATTAAATTCTCCCATTCCTGTCCACTTTAGTTCACTAACTCCCAGGATGTCGATGTTCAGCCTTGACATCTCACGTTTGACCACATCTAGCTTGCCTTGATTCATAGATCTGACGTTCCAGGTTCCTATGTAGTATTGTTCTTTGCAGCATCGCACTTTCCTTTCACCTGACATGTTGCTCTACCTGACATGTTGCTCTCCAATTCAGACTTCTGGGTTCCCAGGAATGACTGTAAAGGTTTGGGGGAGCAGTCCTTGTTCTCCATGCCTAAGGAGAATATAGCAAATGTCCACCCACCCACACACTACATAACATCTCTAGCAGCTTCAGGAGCACAGGATGATGATGATAATTATTATTATTAGTAAACTATTTCTAGGTATCTTTTGGGGGGGGAGGGTCTAGTGGGTCACAACAGACTGTCATTTTGAAAGGTGTGTCTTGGTGCTAAAAACTTTGGGAAGTGCTGCCATAGCTGAATGCAAAACTTTATACTGTTATACTTTAGGCTAGTAAGCAATAATAAGCCAGTTTAACTTGATTCAAGCAAGACTTTCAGTGGCCACTACAATGTTGGGAAGCTCTAGTCTACATACAATAGTCAAACGCCGATGACGGCTTTGAGAGCTTCTTCCCCCCATCCTGTGTCAGTCCCCTTGCTTTAATTACTCTCATCAGCTCTTTCTACTTGAATATACCAATTTATTTTCTGTACCTACCCCACCACAGCTACTTCATCTTGGTGAGCATATGCTAGATACAGGCATAGATCATACTGTCTCCCCTAGTAAATGATGGATGGGAGAGGGAGGAGGCAGTCAACTCTTGTCCCACCTCTCCATCCATCACTAGGTATGTTGCCCAGATCAAAGCAAAGTGTAAGAACATGTCTATTTATGTCCAGTTCTATTTGTGTCCAGTTCTGATCGCCGCATCTCAAAAAGGACATAGTGGAGCTGGAAAAGGTGCAGAAGAGAGCAACAAAAATGATTATGGGGCAGGGGCACCTCCCTTATGAAGAAAGACTGCAGCGTTTGGGGCTCTTCAGTCTAGAAAAAAGGCGCCTGAGGGGGGACATGATTGAGACATACAAAATTATGCATGGAAGGGATAGAGTCGATAAAGGGATGTTCTTTTCCCTCTCTCAGAACACCAGAACCAGGGGACATCCGCTAAAACTGAGGGTTGGGAGAGTTAAAAGAGATAAAAGGAAGTACTTTTTTACCCAGCGGGTAGTTAATCTGTGGAACTCTTTGCCACAGGAGGTGGTGATGGCATCTGGTCTTGATGCCTTTAAGAGGGGATTGGACGGATTTCTGGAGGAAAGGTCCATCATGGGCTATAGGCAATGATGGATTGTGCAACCTCCTTACAAAGGTTGTGGGCTACTGGTAACGGGTGCAAGGGAGTGGCAACAGGATGCAAGCATCTTGTTGTCTCATGCCTCCCTGGGGCACCTGGTGGGCCGCTGTGAGATACAGGAAGCTGATGGGCCTTTGGCCTGATCCAGCAGGGCTCTTCTTATGTTCTTATGCTTCCAATTTACTTGAGATGGAGGGAGGTGCTAGTAACAGGCTCCTCCCCAAATGGGGATCTAGAGTAGTGTGTGAGAAAAGGCTGTAAATGCATTGCTTCCCCCCACCCTTGCATTTTCTCAAGTCAGTTCCTTGATTAAAATGTGTGCGGGATTAACCAGAAGTGCATCAGCCTACCACATGCAACCCTGAGGCTGCCATTGCTTCCTTTCCTCTTGGGTAGGAGGCGTAATGTGTTGGAAATACATTCTGCTCCCAAAGCAAGGTATTGGGGAGGGGGAGGCAATTAACCATGATTTGGCCAGAGCTGACCTGCAGGGGAAATGGGAGGGGCCTTTAATGAATTATGGTGTTGGAGAAGAGAGTCCCCTGGACGGCAAGGAGATCCAATCAGGTAATCCTACAGGAAGTCAAGCTTCCCTGGAAGGGAAGGATTGCTCCCTGGAAGGACAAATACTGAAGCTGAAGCTCAAATACTTTGGCCACCTCATGAGAAGAGAGGACTCTGTAGAAAAAAATCCTCATGCTGGGAAAGATTGAAGGCAAAAAGATAAGGGTGCGGCAGAGGATGAGATGGTTAGATAGTGTCACTGAAGCAATGAGCATGAAATTGGGCAAACTCTGGAAGCTAGTGGAGGACAGGGAGGCCTGGTGTGCTGTGGTCCATGGGGTCGCAAGGAGTCGGACATGACTTAGTGACAGAACAACAAGCCCCACCCTTCCTCCCGTTTTAGCCAAAGTGTAATCCCCCTCCCACCTTGGATCTTTCTAGAGACAATAGTTCCAAGGCATTACTTTGGACAATAGTTCCAAGGCATTTACCTTTGGCCCTCCTATAAATCAAGCACGGTGTTTGCCCATGTTATCCTGCTTTGTTTTCTGCAAATAGCTTGAAGAATACTAAGGTACAGAATGTTTGGCATTGTCTACTAAGTACATCCATTTCTTTTGGATTATTCTATTTAATATACCAAAAATTTCTACATAGGAAGCCTTCCTGAACAAAGGTCAAAATCCTAACTTTCTAGCACTGATGCAGCTGTGCCAATAGGGTAGGCACTGCGTCCTGGGGGGGGGGAGTTATGGCAGCCTCCTCAAGGCTGCATTGACCCTGGAAAGTTGGACAGAATTGAGCGTCACATGTACTACTGCATAAATCTATATAGGACTGGGCTATGCACTGGCTCAGTTCCTGAACAAGCCACTGGGCTAGCACTTGAAGCAGCCTTTCTCAACGCCTGCATGCCCACAGATGACAAACTCTAGCCAGAGTCAGCCAGCCCATTCATGAGGCGGTGGCAGTACCTGGCTGAGCTGGACTACCTCTATTGATAGTCTACACGGTTCTTCTTGATGCGCTGTGCGACCCGACTGAGTGGAAGAGGAAGCGTTCAGGAGAGTAGAGTGATGGGCTAGAGCGCCCCTCCCAACAGAGACACTTCATCCTTTTTCCTCTCTTGTGCTTCTAGCTGCACAAAACAGGCTTATTGGCACATTCTCATTAAAACACACTTGGTCCCTTCGACAAAAGGGTTGGGATGCTAGTAACAGGCGGGGTGTATTTTCCCAGCTTCTGAAGAACACCAGTCTCTGCTTCCCGCCAGGTCTGTTGCCCGCCCAGCAAACCGCCAAATGCTCGCCTCCGCCTCCACGCTCTGCTAGAATCCCCCACTTGCAGGTATAATAATTACTCGGGAGGAGGCTACCAGGAAAGTACCAACCAAATTCTCCCCCAATTCCTCCGGTTCTGGGTGGCAGCAATGCCCTTGTGCTCCAGGAACCGCACACGTGAAATAATCTCGCTCGAAGGGCCGCGTGCGCCTCGCTCTTCCCGCCTCTTCTCCAAGTTCCGTGGCAGCGCACGAGGCTCTTCTGTGTAGCCTCAGAACAGCCCGATATCAGGTTCATGAGGCGGCGCGGCAGCACCCGAGCGTCCCCGCGATGGGATTCTTGGCTGCGCGGGGCTTTTTTGGCGAGGCGCTCAAGAGCCGAGCGGTCCGCGCGGCCGGCTGTTCGCAGCCCGTCCTGCCCCGGGCTCGCGCGCAGCCACGCTCTTCTACCCTCTCCCGCTTGCCCGCCTCGCCCTCGCCTCGCCGGCTGCGCCCCTCTCCTCCTCGCCAGCGCGCCCTTGGCTCTGCGTTCGGCCGCAGCGCCCTCTGCCGGCCTCCGGCGTTGACGTCTCGCCATGTCGGCCACTCCCTCCCCAGTCTCCGCCCGCAAGTTGCCAGAGCAGGGCAGCCGCTGAGGAGTCGCCGTCTCCGCTTCTCCTTCCCCATCTCCTCCCGCCGCCGCCGCCGCCGCCGCTCTCCAGGGCTGAAAGCAGCGAGACCCGGGCGCGCTCCGCGGCTTCCTCCGAGCAGGGGGCCCTCGCCCGTGCCAGGATGCCCCGCGCCGCGCCTCTCCTGCTGCTGCTCCTGAGCCTGGCCCAGCGCCGCGTCTCTCTCGCCGCCGGACCGGCCACCGCCACCGCCACCGCCACCGCGCCCCTCGAGCGGGCGACGGACCCTTGCCTCAGCCAGCCCTGCAGGAACAACGGCACCTGCTCCCCGGTGCTGGCCAAGCTCCCCGGCGTGCCCCGCCGCCTGCCGCTGCTCTTCCTCCAGCCCCAGCCCGCCTACAGCTGCGCCTGCCCCGCGGGGGTCACGGGCCCCTACTGCCAGGTAAGCAGCCAGCCAGCCTCGCCTCGCCTCGCCTCGCCGGGCGGGCCCCTTTGCGCCGTGGGCCGAGCCTCGACAAGCGCGCCCCTGCCCGCCTTGCGCATCCCTCGCCCGCTGCCATGTCTCGCGAGGCGCCTGCCGCGCCTGCCTCGGCATCTCTCGCCGACCTTCTGCCGCGCCTCCACCCGCGGCCCCCCCCCCCCCCCGCGTCTGCCCCCTGGAATTGGCGGGTTCGGTCTGTCTTCGCCTCCTAGCGTGGGTCTGGCAGCGATCGCCCCCTCGCCCGCCCGGCTGCCCTCCCCGGGCGCTGCGCCTGCTAAGCTGCCTCCATGCCGTGGTTGCCCTCCTCCGGCTTGTAGGGCTCGCCTTTGCGAGGCTTCACCCCGATCCCCGGCCGGCTGCCGTCAATGACAGTTCCCATGTCGACTTGGTATTATACAACGCTTTCCATGGTTCTGCCGCTCGCTCTTCAGCCCCTTTCGGCGAGGGTCGCGCATCTGTCTCCTCGCGCGGTGCGAGACGTCTAGGGACCAGGCGCCTCTTGTCATCGCTGAGGGGGGGGGGCGGTTGCAAGGGCAAACGAGTGACTGCCCACCACGCTCTCAGACTGAAGGGCATGTGGAGCGCCTTCCGATGGGCGCCCATCTTTCCAGATGCCTTTTCCACATTTGGTGTGCTTTAAAGGAGATTCTCCATGAAGCTCAACTTGACTCTGTCTTTTAAACACTGAGGGTTTTGTTGGGTTCTCAGCATGACCCATCGCGTCTTCAAGGATATTTGCAAACGTGTTGGTTGAGTTCAACTAGAGATCTATTTCTGTTCTGCTCAAGGTTAACTCTGAATGTGTTAGTGCTTTTCTCGCTTTCCCACTTACGGTTGGAGAACAATTTCAGTACTTCTATCGATTTTTTCCCCCCGAGTGTCTCTCATTGTCCTTATTGGTAAGATCATATGTGCTATTGGAGTTCAGGTAGTTGTGGTTTGAAGAGTCTTCAGATGAATTTCTATGCTTGTGGTGCTGAAATTTCAGCAATTGGAGCTGCTGAAAACTTAGATAAAAAGACAACCCTGATAATATTTATGAAGATTAAAAGTAATCCTGAAAACTGCTTTGAAAGGTGCTGCTGTTAATCCTTTTTTGGTCTGCATTTAATTGTGGAATACAGAGATGTTTATCGTTTCCATTTTTTAAAGAAGACATTTATTTTATATTGACTTATAAATAGTATGCTGATATTCATTCCATTAAAATAGAAACAACCAGTCTGCTATACATTGGACTGATCATCCATCATGAGCGAATATATATTTATATATAAAGGGCTTATATATGAAGGAGCCCAGCCACAGGGAGGACCCTGGTGTCCGAGCCATGCAAAGCTCCTCTGCCCGGCCCAGCACATTCCTGCGTCCCTGGCCTGGACATGTATCACATCATTGCCCCCTTGCCCAGCATAGCCCAGCACCTGGGGCTTTTGCTCCCCTCAGGTCCGCCACTGGGGCGTCCTCAGAGGTGAGTGTGCATTGGATTGGAGTCTTATTTGAATACAAGTCCCACTAACCTGAGTGGGGCAACTCTGTAAATATTCATAAAATTGACTTGTTAATCAAGTAGACCAATTTTATATTCATTTTTCTTATGGCATGCTTTTAATTTGCTTTTAAGAGCCAGGATGATGTAGGGCAGGGGTCGCTAAACTTTGACCTGAGGGCTGGATCCGGCGTCCACCTGATCCTTCCCTGGCATGAACGACTCTTGCTGTTCCACTGGGGATGCTTCCAAAGACCCCAGCTGCAGTGTCCAGGGGTCCTCATCGCCAGCTGCTTCTGGGTGGAACACTGGGGCAATAGACCCCAGATATGGCTAACGGGAAAGACCCCGAAGGCTGTAGTCGGTGTCTTTGAAAGTGCTCCTGGTGGAACGCAAAGTGCCATTTGTGTCGGGGACACTTTTCTCTGCTGCAGTGGTCTCATGTCCGCCCTTCCCAGACCTGTCCTATCCTTGTTCCACTCTCCCCCCATCCAGAAATGCTCCCTTCCCACCTCTAAAATGCCCACCTGAACCACTACATCAATGGTCAGTTTGGAGACCTCTGATGTAGTGGTTCGGGAGTTGGACAGACCTGGAAGATCCAGGTTCAAATCCCCACTCAGCCAGGAAGTTGTGTGGATGACCTTGGGCCAATCACTATCTCTCAGACTCATCTATCTAACAGTTGGTTTGAACTGGTGCAGCTATTCCTGTACCACTTCAGAGTGTCACATATGTTCCATAAGGCATGTTCACAATGGCTCATGAGCTGGCAGTGCCAGCCCAATGATTTGCAGCGGCATGCCAGCTCTACATCCAAGAGAAGCACCTGCTGGAGCAGGTAGGCTTGTGCCAGGTGGTACAGGGGCTGGGAAAGGGTGGCAGGCAGGTGGGAAGGGAGCATTTTTGGGAGAGTGTAACAGGGATGGGACAGGTTTGGGAGGGGTGGGATTGGCAGAGGCCTCTTCCACTATATCCATATCCATAGGCTGGGCAGCCCTATATGGGGCTTCCCAGATTTGCAGAAGCTATATAGCTGGTGCAGATTTGAGAAGTAAAGGTCCATAGAAATAACTGGGGGGGGGGGTAAAGGAAAATATACTCTGGGGGTAAGGGAAAAATATGCCATTGCTCCGAGGAGACCTCCAACCCCGTCCTGAGATGCACTGGATGCAGCACAGACCATGCAGCCATACTGTGCCAGCGTAATTTAGGATTGGGCTGAGGGTTGTTGTGAGGACAGAAGGAGGGAAGGAACTATGTACACCACCCTGAGCTCCTTGGGAGGAAGGGCAGTATCAAGAATGGGTAAAATAAATATGGCAAAAAAGGTCATATTCAATATTTGCCATAAGAAAATGAATTTAAAATTGCTCGTCTCAATCATATGTACATTTACATATTTGCCCCGCTGAGGTCAATGGGACTTCTAAGAAAGGGAGGAAGAAAGGATTAGAGTGACATTTTTACAAATGACTGCATATAGGACTCCACAATGGAAGACTTGATGAAAGAGAAGAAAGTGTGGCATACAAATATGCTAGAAAGACAATATGTGTTTGTCTCAAAGTGTCTCTTTTACTTCCTTCCAGCAATGCAAATCGGAGAGATTTTAAGTGAATGAAGTGGAGTGGTTTTTAACCAGCTTAGCTGTCTTGTTAACAAGGAGTTGACTGTTCACAAGCTTTCTTGTATGCTAAAGAGAGAAAGTTGCATGGATTCTGCTGCCTGCTGGCAGTTAGATACAGTAGTATCTGTGACAAGGATAAATGGAGCTTTTAAATGCCAACACAGTATAATGCTGCTTGCAGGAGTCTGGAGGATAAGTTGCATCTGAGAATTTGTATGGAAATTCCTTTGACATTTTGCAAACTTATTGATAAAATAATAATTTTTTTGTATACTGTATTTCTTTAAAACTTTGTTTCTCAGAATTTTATTTTACTAAGTGGACTCGACTAGCTTGAAGTGATTAATATTCAGCCATACTTATTACTGGAGATGAACCAAGCAGTTTAGTTCAACATAAGTAAAAGGGTCTGCTTAAAACCAATTGTATAGAAAGGGCAAATGTTAAAACCTGTCATTCAGAGTAGTAAACAACAGAATCCTATGCACATCTGCTCTGATGTAAGTCCCATTGTGTTCAATGGTTCTTACTATCAATAAAGTATGTATAGGATTGCAGCCTCAATCTAGTACAATACAGACATCAATAATAAGAATTATTGTATCATGGCAGTATATATTTTCAAGAATGGATGACTATGGGTATTAGTCATTTACTCCTACTTTTTTCTTATTGGAATATAATTTAAGTTTAAATTTTAAAATTTAAACAATTTAATTTTAATATCCCAGACTTCACTCATTTCTCAAATACTGTATGTATATATTTGCACTCCAATCCTAAGCACATTGTGCAGTATGTAAATCATACTGTAAATCATATGTATGGAAACTTGCACCCACATAAAGGCCCAATGCTCAGCCACTATTAATCACATGTAAGTTCTGTTGATTTGAAATGGGAGAGTTAAGTGTGTGCTTAAATCTTTCCATTTAAAATCAACTTGTTGACATGTTGTCGCATGTTATAGCTGGTGGTTATATAGCTGGCTCCAAAGCTGATATATAGCTGTATATCCCCATTGGCATCAAAAGATGTATCTAATTTAATAGGGCTTTGAACAACATGATAGTGCAGGTTTGTGTGTGCAAATTCTTATTTGAATAATGCATGCATGTGTACTTTTACTGTCTACTTTTCTGAGTAGAGATGGGTAAGATTTAAAAAAACTTCAACATTGGTTGCATTGTGTCCAGTATATTTGAGAATGAATATAAGAAACGGTCCATCTCCAAACATGAATTTAGGAATAGATTTGGCTGCCTTTGTTTAAAGCCCCTGAATAATAGGTCCATCTATGGATTCAGGCATGTTCCTTACTTCTGAGAGTATGACATGCCCCTACTTAAATCCTTAGGGCAGTCTCCTGCCTGCCGCAGATGAACAAGTAAAATGATGATTTTTATTTAGAGGAGAGTAATATTTTAAATAGAGGGATTATTTTGCCACGCTGCAGTAGGTAGTTTACTTTTTTATAAGACAAGTGAATTTTGAAGTGCCCATTTCATCCTGTAGTAAAATACATATGAGACTATTCTATCACGTCATAATTTACTTTGATGCATCTACCCAGGGAACTGGGGTTGAGGAAGATGTAATTTCATTTGTAGTTTTACAGCAGAGCATTCTTCAACAGGAATATTGTTAACAGGGCAGTAGATATTTCAATGCATATTCTTCAACATTTCAAAAATTGTTGTTGTCAAGTCGAGATACGAGTAGCCTCTTCTAAGGGGCACATGTGAAGGAAAGTGTGTGTTTGGAGGAAAAATGTTGTGTTGGAATTGTCTCTGATTTGCCTGAACATCTACGTTACTTACAGCATATACTGTACATACAGTGTGTTATCTTTAATACACAATTTACAGCCAGGCAGACTTGCATGTACAATCATTAAGGCATCTATTCAGCTCATTAAGGCATCTATTCTACTCAGCCGACTCACGTCGCCTACACAGGTGAGGAAAAGACCATGCCCCAAAGAGCTCACAATATAATGGATGAAAGAGAGATTACAGGGAGGGAGGAGGTGGGGCCAGGTAGTGGGGGGGGGGGAGAAAATGTGATGATTTAATATATATGTTCCTAGGTTTAGAGCTCAATCCTATGCACATCTGCTCAGAGTAAGTCCCATTACAATCAATGAGGCATACTCCCAGGTAAGTGTGGATAGGATTGCAGCCTTAGTTGCAGCAGAGTATGGGGGTTACGAGGTTGTCCTAAAGGCTTAATGGAATACATAGATTTTGAGGAGGGAAGTAAGTGGGGAAGGGCCATAGCTCATTGTGATGAAACTTATACTTTGCTGCACATGGTGAAGTTTCAATCTCTGGCATCTCCAGGTTGGGCTGGGAAGGATCCATGTCTGAAACCCTGGAGAGCTGCTATTAGAGTAGACAGTGCCAAACTTGGCAGAAGATTTAGTCGAGAGGGTTAATGCCTCCATTTGCCTGAAGATAAGAGCTGAAGATTTGAAGGTCGCCGGTTCGGGACAGCCAGAGGTCTCTGTGAGCGGCAGACCTCATTAATTGCGGCTGATTAACAACTGAGCTTCGGCTGCCTTGTGTGAGGGGGAGTTGTGCCAAAGTTCAGCCGCTTTTCTGGTGGGAGCAGGGAAGCCATTTATCAGCCAGCAAGAAGACAAACGGGTGGCCAGAAAGAAGGACTAAATCCAGAAAGATCCATCTGTATGTGTGTAGTTCTTGAAAGATAGAACATTTCTGTATACATTGTAAAAACCTTCGGGTTTCTGAATAAAGTCTGCCCATGTAAACCGCCTTGAGTTATAGTCATTAGAGAAATCTGGTGACCTAAGAAAGGCGGTATAGAATAATAATAAAAAAAAAACCTAAATGGGCCAGTGGTCAGACTTCGTATAAAACAGCTATGTAAAAGAAGAAGCATCACATAGGTGATCTGGGAGGGCATTGCAAGCATAAGCATGGACCTTGGGAGTAGGATACATTTTCCAAAGGAGGAGGTGGCAGAGTTGGAGCAGGACGAGGTGAGGTTGGCTGCTGTGATCCTGTTACAGACCCCTTCCCAGTGATTAGAAAGAGGATCGCTGCCTTCTCGCTTCCCTGCCTGGCAAGCTTTGCAGACAAGGAGGAGATGGAGATGCTGGTGGTGGCATGCATGTGAGCCAAAAAGACAAAAGAAGGGCAGTGAAATTTTGGTGCTGCCTTGATTCAGGCTGAGCTTGTCCTTACAATGCATGAACTTATTGCTCAGGATTCGTTAATGAAACTTGTCCTCAGCAATTGCAAACAAGGACATTCTTAACAGCACGAGTTTCCACAGATAAGTTTAGACTTTGGAGGGCAAAGTGTCATTTTGACCAGAAAGCTATACAAAAGTACTTCTTCTTTCAGGAATCTATACAAGAGTCAGCACAATACATAATGGACTATATCTTCTACTTCTTCCGAACCACAGGAGCACAGCCTTTCCTCATAGAATGTTACTGTAGAGCCCAAATTTAATTCTGTGTCCATTATCAGCCATCTCTGTTCCTTGCTTATGAAGCTGCCTTACGCTATCATTGATCCATCTAACTCAATATTCTACACTGACTGATGATAGTTCTCCAGGATTTCAGAGGATATTTCCCTGCCTTATTTGGAGATGCCAGGGACTGGAGCTTTCTGCATCGAAAGCATGTGTTCTCTCACTCATCTCCAATCCTCACCTTCCTGAACACCAGACTTTGAACAACTTTGGCTCAAGGCTTGCTGACCCTCAGTGGGGTGCATCCCTTTTTATTTATTTATTTTTAATCTTATTTTCAACTATGTTTTATTTAGCACATTAGGGAAGGGTTGTCACTTAGGTTGTCCAAAATGATTCATAGAAAAGGTAGGTTTTGAGGAGGGGTTTGGAGAAAGTCAGAGACATGATTGAGACATACAAAATTATGCATGGAAGGGATAGAGTCGATAGAGAGATGTTCTTTTCCCTCTCTCAAAACACCAGAACCGGGGGACATCCGCTAAAACTGAGGGTTGGGAGAGTTAAAACAGATAAAAGGAAGTACTTTTTTACCCAGCGGGTAGTTAATCTGTGGAACTCCTTGCCACAGGAGGTGGTGATGGCATCTGGTCTTGATGCCTTCAAGAGGGGATTGGACAGATATCTGGAGGAAAGGTCCATCGTGGGCTATAGGCAATGATGGATTGTGCAACCTCCTTACAAAGGTGGAGGGCTACTGTTACCGGGTGCAAGGGAGTGGCAACAGGATGCAAGCATCTTGTTATCTCATGCCTCCTTGGGGCACCTGGTGGGCTGCTGTGAGATACAGGAAGCTGGACTAGATGAGCCTTTGGCCTGATCCAGCAGGGCTCTTCTTATGTTCTTATGTTCAGAGGGGTTTTGAATGAGCAGGTGTAACGATAGCGGGCAGTGCAATCCTAGCGTGCCCCTTGCGTCAACATTACGTCATGGTGTTGACGGAAGGGGCGGAGCACTGATGCGGGAGTGCCGAGCAGCACCCTCACGTCAGCGCTCCATCTCTGAAGCCGACGCTACTTGCCGCTTCGGTTTCAGAGCGCTGATGGAGAGCCTCCCTTGTGCCGACCGAAGCAAGGGATTCTCTGTCCCGTATCGAGATGGGGATTGGGGGGAGGGGGGAGGGGGGACTTGGGCGGGACGTGGGCAGGCTTGGGAGGTAGCCATACGGCTGTATCCTAAGCCTGTCAGTGAGGCTGCGTGGCCCCGATTTGGGCCATGCAGTCTCCTCAGTTCTGCGCGCGCTCTTTAGCGGGCACAGATCCAAGGAGCACATAGGGAAGGCTGGAGCCTCCCCTACGGTAAGGGAGCGCATTCTCCCTTGCCGCGGGGAGGCTCCAGTCTCTCCTAAGCAGCGCTGGATATGGCGCTGGCCCTCGGCCTCGCCAGTCCGGCACTGCTTAGGATTGCACCCTTAGTGGTGTAACAATTGCTTTGCAGGCAGAAGGTTCCAAGTTTAATCCCTGGAATCCCTAGATAGGGCAAAGAAAAATTCATGTCTGAAACCTGGAGAACCTCTGCTCATCAGTGTGGGCAATATTGTGCTACACAGTTTTTCTCAACATTTTAGTCCCAACATTTTACTTTCACCTGTAAAAAGCATCTTCAGGCGGTTACAATGAATGTGGTATTCTCTGCTCGCTGTTCTGAACAGCATCCTTTTTTAAGGTGGCTCAAATAGATGTCTAATTGGCTTCACCTGCTATCTGGCCACAAGCTTATTTGCCAGTGCCAGCTTGAATTTTAAAGGCATACCCACACATTTTTGGCTGTTTTTCATTACCACAATTTCCTATGAGCGTTTCTCCTCAAGGATTTTAATTTCAGTTTTTTTTATATAGTGTTCATTTTATTTTTATTTTAGTATAAATTTAGTATTATTTAGTATTTTATTTTATTATTTAGAGTAAGTACTGGAAGCCAGGCACTGTTTATACCGAGGGTCTCTTCTTTTTCATTCATATTGTTTTTATGTTTTTGAATTTCAGTGGCCTGCCTATAGATTCTGGTATGGTATTTTTGCACTTTGGAAAGAACTTGAGGTTGATTAAAATTTATTTGATGACCAGTTCTCACAGCATGTTCTGCCACTGCTGATTTTTCACATTGTTCTAGACGGCAGTGGTATTTGTGCCCCTTCACCTCCTTTTTGTAGACTTTTCCACACTCACAAGGAATACGGTATACCTAGCCATGGAGAGTGGTGGTCTCATATCCTTCTTCATATGCTACTTCTCAACTTTTCTTTCCTGTGACCTCTTTTTCCCTGATAAAATTTATTCAATTAGTGTTCCTTTTCCCTTCATTTCTTTGTCATCTTTGCTCTTTTCTCCTCTTGATCTGTATTCTTCTCTCCAGTCTGACCTAGCCTCATTTCATCTTGTTATACTTTCTGAGTTATTGTCTATTCTGCTTTTTCTAAAGCTATTTGCGCCTATTTAAAGCCATTTAACTTTATTATTACCATTTGCCTGTAAACCGCTTTGTGAACTTCGTGTTGAAAAGCGGTATATAAGTACCTGTTGACTGACTGACTGACTGACTTTGATCCTATTCTGTCTACTATTTAAGTTTGTCTCCTTAGTTCTTTGTATTTTTACCATCTTCTGCTTTTTTGCTTACTGTTTTCAAGCCTGCTATTGTTTTTTCCTATTCTCCAAAAACTGAAATATCTAATCTCAGTTTTGTCAAAACAATGCTCTATATCTAAAATTTTCAAATATGTTTTCCTCTTGTTTCTGCTATTTTTTAAAAATCATTGCTGATCTGGGTTGTAATCCATGGAGATTATTGTTAATTTGCTAACGATCTTTCAGCTAAATTGAATGGCTATTGATCACATCTACTTCAGAAACACTGTCCTGTTTCCTGTTATCATTCTGATAGGCTCCCCCCCCTTAGCATGCAGGCTGGTTGCCTGCAAATTGTGTTTATTTATTTATTTCATGTATTTTTATACTGCCTTTCTCCATATTTCACTGGGCACAAGGCGGTTTACATTGGCAGGCTGCTCATAAACCCCATTTTTTTCAGTTGGGTTTTTTTCAATTCTTGTTCTATGTACAATTCACAGAAACTTCAATTTCTTCACCTTTTCCTTTCAATGTGTGGTCATCATCCTGGCTGCACTCTTACACTTTCAGAGCCTTCACAGTCCATCACAGTTGCCTTGGCCGCCACCTTGGCCAGTTAATATTTTTTCCGCTTTCTGTCAGCTGACTCCTCCACAGTCCTCCATGTGTTCTGTCAGCAACTTCCGGTCTCCCATCCAAGGCCAATCCAAGGCTGACCCTGCTTAGCATCTTCAGGCAGGGCAACTCAACCTCCAGGTCATACTTCCTGCCTTCAGTGACAGTGAAACAAAAATGTTGTGTGTTTAAGCAAGAAATACCCGTGCTTCCAGTTCGTTTTATGGAAAAGAGAGAGGGCAGGGGGCTGTTATTTCTACAGGATTCTCCAAATGCACAGTTTCCATATCCTAGATTGGGGGGGGGGTTCAATATTTTGTTAAATAAAATCACTCTGTATTTATTCAGATATTCCCCTATTCCAAATCTTGCTAAAGTCATATGTTTTGTTTCCAATATGATAAGATTCTGAGTCAAATTGGGTTGTAGGTACAAAAGAAGATACAACCTTGCAATTTATATTGGCCATCATTAAAAAAAAATGACCTAGTGCTGTGGTTCTCAAACTTTTTAGCACTGGGACCCACCTGACAATCTGTCCAGGATCCATTGGAAGAGTATCTCTGCAGAATGCAGAAATCATGGCCAGAAGTGTCATCATTGTGTCACCAGAGCCTGCTGTTTTCCTCAGAATGCAGCAATAAGTTGGGTTATTTCTCAGCCATTTTCCAATAGCAAAGTGAATCAGAAAGAAAAAAAAGCCTATTTACAACTTTGATACAAGCAAAATAGCCACAACAACCCTTTCCAGTGTTCCATCTTCCTGTATTTTCAATTATGGCTGCACTAGGTGCTATGCGACCCACCTGAAACTGGCTTGCAACCCATATGGTGGGTCCCAACCCAAAGTCTGAGAAACACTGACCTAGAAGAAATGCCAGCTTAGCAGGCACTTTCCTTTTAGCAAATAGATTTTTAGTACCATAAAACTTTTAGAGAAATGATTAGAAAGCAAGAAACAAGTCCAAATGGACAATGTTAGCCTGCAGGATGCTTGACAGTGGCTGGTTTTATAGTGTGCATCTACTAATCATTTTAATATGGAGCTTGCCATATCTAATTACTTGAAAGCTTCTGGCTATGAAAACTCTGATAGAAGTAAGGGATACTGACTATTCTACTGTCAAATTATTTCCAACTAGTTGTTGCCACATTAGAAAGAAAGAAAAAACTTACTATACTCAGTATTGATCCACCTTACTGGAATCTTTGTCAAGTTGCATTACGGAGATTTTATATATGTGTGTGTGAGAGAAAGCAATACTGTTTGATTAAAAAAGAAATACAGGTCTCCAATATGAGCAACATTTATAACAAATTATAGAACAAAAACATTTTTTGAACATTTATTTATTGGATTCTACAGGAAATCAAATATACATCAAAGAGCATTTCCTAAAAAACTCTGTTCTCTTTTTAGTTGTGAATTAATTTCATCCATCACTTGATTGTATCTTGAGACTGTTCTGGGCCTAAATTGTCAACAACAGTTTCCAACATAGCTCTAATATTTTGTTTCTTTTCCTGCTATATATTTGGACATAGTCCTTCACAATGTACTGTCTATTTTTACTAGCTGATATTTCTTTAATATATCCTGATATTAAGCAACAAGATGGCTGTAAACATGCAACCAATTCTGTTCATCCTAAAAAGAGTAATTCTGAAACTGAGGACCCAATAATATTCAGCACAGGAGCAGCGGCACTAAACATCCACCACTGTATCCTGTGCTGGATGCAAGCAGGCTGGTAATGCCTTATTGCCCATTTTCAAACCTGGTGCCATAGGATTAGACAGAGAGAAATGAAGAATTTTGTCTCTGGTTATGCTGTTTAATCACTCATAGCCCTTCCCTTTGGCTTATTTACCTGGACCCTGAAACTCCTGTCCATCGATCCAGTAGTACAGGGGCAGCACAATCCTAAGGCCACGTTGGGACAAAACATGTCTGCTGCGTTGGCTCTGCACTGTCGTGAAAGTGGTGCTGGGCCGACACAGGCAGCTGCGTCAGCCCAGTAGCGCTGAGGACGACGGCCAGTAAGCCTCCTGTGTGCTGGTCGAGTTTCAGCCAGCGCAGGGGCTTCTCTGGGCAGGGAGAAGGCGGAAGGGCAGATGGAATGGGGTGGAGAGAGGGCAAGGCTGCCTGGGGAGTGGGGAGGAGCCAGGATCTGGGCTGCTGACATCTTGTCAGACTTGTACCTGCTAAACAGGTGCTAAGCAGGAGCAGATCGGGGGAGCCCCATCAGCCCGGCTGAGGCTTACCCAAGGGCAAGGGGAAAATATTTCCTTGCCCTGCGGTGAGTTGCATCTGCTAGTTAGGATTGTACCCTGAACAGAACTGCCTGCTCCATTTAATCCTTGCTTTGAAAACCAAATGTTTACAAATGATTTCTTCGTCATTTGCAAATGGGAAGAACATTTCACTTTTTGGTTGTAAGATGTGTGTTAATGTTCAATGACTGCAAGACGTTGTGATTAGAGGAATCCTTAAGAGAAGTAAGTTGAAGTACTTTGTTTCTGTTGTCCTAATTATTTTTACTTGCAAATTGCTAGAGAGCTGTTGTGATAGAAGAATAGCACACTATGGTATGCTGCACCTCTTGGCTGGTTGCACGCTCCCATCCTACCTATCTGTTTATTTCAGCAAGTCTTAACATTTAGGGGTGAAATTGTAGCACAGTAGCCAGTTGCTGACATTTTGAGAAGAATCTTATTTTTAATTGCAAAAAATTATAATTTTAAAGTAATTTTGTTTTATCATCAGTCCTGCAAGCTCATTAATGTTAATAGCACTTAAGAGTCTTTAGTTGTTGAGAAGCTCTCTCCATTCTCTTCAATATCTCTAGGAATCAGCTGAGTTGCTGTCCGTATGCATTTAATAGCTCTTCGTTAAGTACAATAGTTGCTTTCTTGTTCCACAGAACTTGTAGCATCTTTCTCTCTCTCTGGATTATATTTAATGTTCATAAATGACTATGATATACCATTTGTTACAAATTCCTTCAATTCACATTTAAATTCAATATATTATTCATATTGTTGTCTCATGTCAGAAAGCCTTTTTCTGTCATTGATGGATGGAAATTCTCTTCTGTGCTTCATTAAACTTTAAATGCAACATTTTACATGGTACCTATTTAACAACTTGTTTTGTTTAAATAAATCATCATCTAACAATTCCATCAATATCCTTCCCTCCTTCCTGTTTCAAGGTGTGTTCATAGTGAAAATAAATGCTTTCCCCTCCCATTTTTTTTTTTGGAACTAACCCACCACATTTTTAGCATTCTGAAAAATAAAGTATAAGATATAGGTTCTGTAAACTATTTCAAATCTGCAAATAAACTGTTTTAAAATGCTCTTATTGCATATCTACCTTGGCTGCCAGAGTCACATAATATCAAACACTTTTGCCATGCTTCAAAAGGATCTTTGAATCTGAAGTGTGGCTTCATCTCCAAAAGAAGGCCATTTCATAATAACAGTGAATATAAAATAGCTCTCTCAAACTAGCGCTATAATTATAGAGCTGACTATAGAGTACTTTAGTTGACTTTGACAGCGCAATCCTACGGACTGCACAGTGTCGACGCAATGGGGTTGCGTTGGTGCTGCGCGCTTAGCACAGACGTGGGGGCACTGATTGGCTAAGGCAATGTGATGCTGCAGGCAGTATTGGTCCTGTTGTGCCTGCGCAGTGCCTCCTTTGTGTCGGCCGAAGCCGGCCGGCTCGAGGGAGGCGCCATAATGGGGCAGCTCGGAGATTGGTGGGGGGAGGGTAGGAGGAGGGTGGGAAGTGGGCAGCACATGGGTGGGTCCAGGATTCAGCCATAAAATTCATGTTTGGGACAAAAAAACCCTCACTTTTTCCAATTTTCCTCTCTAAACCATAAGTGACATTTTTATGCCCTTATGCCTATTTTGAGGCCAGGGGGAAGACCTGGAAGGCCTTGGAAAACCTTCTGGAGGTGACTGGAGCCCAGTTTCGCATGCCTTTGTAGGTGGGACCCTCCCCAGTGGGTTCGGAACCTGCAGATTCAACATCCGCGGGTCCTGAATCCATGGGTATCACGGGACCACCTTGGTGACCAACCTCAGTGTGTAAACCTTCCTCCAATTGTGTGATACAATCTGGCTGGGGAAAAGTACAGATAGTTTAGCTTAGCTTAGTTAGACAAACTGAGGTCGTAGTGGTGGGGTGGTAGCCTTTTGAGCTAACTCAGGGGCTGCACAGTTCCAGAGGCTGCACAGCATAAAGCTCTGGCTGGGCTTTGATTCATGTCTAGGACTTGGAACGAAAGAGGAATTTTATTTGTACAAGTTGCTTAACTAGTCCACAAAAGGGCCTACCATGTCAAAGATGTACATTTTGTCACCCAAGTTGAAATCCACAGAAACCTATCTTAGATCCACTTACAGAACAATCCTTTGCTGTAAATTCATGGGCCAATTAGGTGTGTATAGAATTGCAGCCTCATTGCGCAGTATCTTGGTTCATCAATAATAACACATCTGCTTTCTTCTGCAGTGGCGTCACCAGAGTTGGTGTCACGCAGTGCTGGAGGTTAGCATGTCACGCCCATGATGTCCTTGTGTACCAGACATATCATATATCCAACCTAAATGCAGTGGCATTACTAGGGTTTGTTTATTTCAGTACGTAACAATAAAGGCCGCAGAACAAATCAGTAACCAAGAAAAAAACAGTGGCCAATTTGATGACATTCACACAACTAAGGGCGCAATCCTATGCAGTGCCGGAATGGTGAGGCCAACTTGGCAGCGCCATATCCGACGCTGCATAGGAGAGGTTGGAGCCCCCCCCATGGCAAGGGATCGTGTGCTCCCTTACTGTGGGGGAGGCTCCAGCCTCCCGTATATACATTACCAAATTGCATTACCTGCTAAAGAGCGGGCGCAGATCCGAGCAGTCCACATGGCCCGAATCGGGGCCCCGCAGATGGGCTTAGGATGTGGCCATATGGCCACCTCCCGAGCCTACCCACATCCTGCCCAAGTCCTGCCCCCCAGTCTCCCTTCCTCCCTCCTACTAATCCCCATCCTGACATGGAACAAAGCCTCCCTTGTGCCGACCGGCTTCGGTTGGCATAAGCGAGGCTCTCTGTTGGTGCTCTGAAGCCGATGCTACAAGTAGCGTTGGCTTCAGAGCTGGAGCACCGATGCGGAGGTGCTGCTATGACGTAGCGTTGACACAAGGGCAGGGATAGGATTGCGCTGCCCATAAGTTTTAGTATTAGCTCTGATTCATGGAAATGAGAGCTGAATCATAGTAACACCTTGTTGGAATTAACATAACAACACCTTATTGGTTATCTGCTGTGTCATAACACTGAACAATCAGTTTCATTGGTCTGTTCTGAGGTAAGGAAATCCACTTTTTGTAACAGTTGTGAAGGCAGTTTTTTGATAAAATACAAATATTTTAACACAGTTTGTTTCATTGCATTCTGCTGTAAATTATGTATCAAATTATATATAATATGATGGTATTAAAATCCCAAGATTTTACAATTTGGGGCAGTAGTGGTCTCTCTCTCTCTCTCTCTCTCTCTCTCTCTCTCACACACACACACACACACACACACACACACACACACACACCCCACAGGTGCAGCCTGCACCTCTCAGTGATGCTACTATTCTTCTGTACACATCAAAGATCCCAAAAGCTATTTGTGCAGATGAATCTTTACTCATGGGTGGTTGTTGATATTCCTTTCTGACTTCAGCACTTTGTAGTGCATTGATTTCCACCTTGAAGCACACCTGACTTTTTTTAGCTGAGCATTTTTTTAGCTTTTTTTAGCATGAACACTTTGGGGGAGATCATGAGAGACCTGAGCCCCAGAAAAGCCCATTGTGTGCATGGCCTTTTGAGTCCTTGCCCATATTTGGAAGGAGCTGAAATAACCAACACATGCAAAATAATTTACAATGAAAGTAAATGGAATTATGCACAAATTAATTTTTTAAACATGTCAGGAGAAAGATGGGAACATAAGAACCAAGAGAGGTTTTTGAGTTAAGGGACAATTGTAAATGTAACCCATTTAGAAATTATAAATAATGAAATTCAAGTGATAATGTAAAACATTGGCATGACTTTTAGGAATCCCTAGTGTACTACATGACTTTTACGTGCAGGGCTTCCTTAAAAAATAGGTTGCAGAAATATAGTAGAAGCAGGCCCAAAGATAAGAAGCAGAAGTTATATAAAGAAATATAGAAGAATCTTAACAATGGCTTGCAGAAGTGATGAAAATAATGTTTGTAATGAAAACAGTGGCGTTTCTACAGGGAGGGCAGAGCTCTAAGTGTTGCAAGAAGCCTTACCCTGTCATGTAAATCCCTCCTCTCCCTTGCTGCTGTAGCCAGTAAGCAAAGCCAAGATGTTGCTTTTTATTTCCCTGTGATGATTGGCTAAAATGGTGCAGGAAAGGAGTTATTTCCACTGCAAGGTAAGGCTTCTTGCAAAACTTAGAGCTCTGCCCTCCCTGTAGAGACGCCACTGAATGAAAAACCAAAAAAATTAATGGTAACAATGGATTAGATATTGTATTCTTTTTTTAGTAGGAACTGAAATGCAACAAATCTAAAATGATTAAAATTATCTCTCTAATGAAGGGTTCACTGTTTTTCAGTCTCTTTTGTTGTTTGGATTTCTGTTTGAAGCAAAAGAAATGTCCTTTCCAATGTCTAAATGTATATGCAATTGTGGATATGATGTCATTTGGGAACTCAGTTACATTGTGACATGCTCTGTTACATGTTGTATAACTTTGTTACACAAAGTTACATTGTGGCAAGCTCTGATCTTGCAGCTGATCTATTTTAAGCATCAGGGAGGCCCGTGGAGAAGGTGGACACCCCCCAAAGTAGGGTGCATACCCCTAAATGCCCACGGTGCTGCGATTGCTGATAGAGTTCAGGATCTGCCGATAGAAGCCAGTGCTAGCCCCACCCCCCAGCCAGACCTGCTCCTCCTCTTCCCTCGCCCCAACAGGCCTTACCACTGGCTGGTGCTTCTGGAGCACCATCCGTCCATAGTATCCGTGCTGTGGTGCAGGGCCAACTGGTGCGGCCCCAGTGCAGGTAGTTGCTCTCTGGGTGCTGTAATCATGCTTTATGATGCATTTACAACAACCAGAGCTGGTGGTGTGACTGTAAAATGGTAAAGGTTTCCCCACGACTGAATGGTCTAGTCGTGACCGACTGTAGGGAGGGTGCTCATCTCTGTTTCTAAGCCAAAGAGCCAGCGTTAGTCCGATGACAAGCTTCTGTAGTCATGTGGCCAGCATGACTATAGGCCGTAGCGCATGGAACGTCATTACCTTCCCACCGAAGTGGTACCTATTTACCTATGCGCATTTTTACATGCTTTCAAACTGCTAGGTTGGCAAGAGCTGGGACAAGCAACAGGAGCTCACTCCGTTGCATGGTCTTGAACTCCTACCCTTCCGGTCAGAAAGCCCAGCAATAGCGGTTTAACCCACAGCGCCACCACATCCAACATTTACAACAACCAGAGCTGGTGGTTTGACTGTACCACCAGCAATAAGGCCCACAGAATTGGGCCCTAAGTAGGCGTGCCTTCCATGAACCAGCAATTGGTTCCAATGACAGATCTAGCAAAACACCTCCAAACTTCTTGTGCCGGAACCTAAGAAACCAAGGTTTGATTATGTCATATAAAGTTATCTGACTGGATGAGAGGAACCCTCCTAGCCATTCTATCCCATCCCTTTATCTAGACAACAGCTCTGGCTGCCTAATTGGTAAGAGCATGCCTATCTCAATGAGATACACATAACAGATGACCAAAACTACAACACATGGCTGACTGGGAATGACATTTACAAACAAAGGCTACTGCAGGAAGATTTCTAAGCAGCTCACAGCTTGTAGCTCCCAGTAGTCATTCCACTGACTGGTACTACCCTCCCTGCCGGTGCAGTTCTTCTCTCAGCCACTGCAATGTGCCTTATAGCACATTTGCAATGGCCATTTGAGACTAGCCCAATAGGATTGGACCCTTACTCAGTTGGATATCAGCTAGCTATGAAATATGCCAGCAATCTTCAAAGTCTGAGGTTTTCAAAGTAAAAGTCTGACTTAAAATGTTGTACGTTCTGGTGGGGGTGGGGCAGGGGTTGGGGGGAGAAGCTTCTTCAGTCTCCACCGGCAAATAGCCAGAGGAAGCTTGAGTCCCCCCATTGCGGGAGATGGGGCTTTCCCTGGGGGAAGGGAGTGGATTTCCTCTTCCCACGCTGAGACACCTGTGGCTCCTGCTAGATGCAGCAATAGCCATTTTAGCACTGCTGTTCTTCCAGGAGCTGAGCAGCTAAGGGTTGGGCTGTTACTCACCAATACACGCAGGGGCTGGGATTTGGGGGTAAATGTAAATTGTTGGCAATAGGGACTGTATTTCTAGCAAGACATGGTTAAGAAATTACCACATATACTTATATATAAGTCAATCTCACGAATAAGTTGAGGGAAAGTTTAAAGCCAAAAATTATAGAATTTGCAATGACCCATGGATAAGTCTAGGGCAAAAGAAGGGTATGAAATTCTTTGAAAATTACTTACCAGTAATTGTTCTGAGACAGCAACAGACAGCCAACCAAAACCCGGAGCCATTTCACTATCTTCTGAGACAGCATAGAAATGGAGCTATTCTCCAAACAAGAAGGAAGAAAGATGAACAGAGGCGTTTCTACAGGGAGGGCAAAGCTCTTAAGTTTTGCAAGAAGCCTTACCCTGTCATGTAAATCCCTCCTCTCCCTTGCTGCTGTAGCCAGTAAGCAACGCCAAGATGTTTCTGCTCCCTGTGAGAATTGGCTAAAACAGTGCAGGAGAGGAGTGATTTCCACTGCAGGGTAAGGCTTCTTGCAAAACTTAGAGCTTTGCCCTCCCTGTAGAAACGCCACTGAAGATGAAGGTGCTTATGGGAGTTGTATTTCTCACAAAGCCTATAGTAGAGCACTTCCAGAGCAGCAGCCTTCATAACTAGAATTCCATAAGCACCTTCATCTCTCTGCCTGTTTGGAGAAGAAAGAAAATGGCGACTGGTTTTTTGTTTGCTGTCTATTGGTGCCTGAGAACAATTACTATTAAGTAAAATTACTCCTTTTTCCCTACCCCCCTGTTTTCTGCTTCTACCCCCCTGACACCCCTCCCCCAGCTGCTGTTAGAACCTTTATTAATCATATTGACCTATGTATAAATCCATCCATATTTTCAGGGTCAATTTTCAGGCATGAATTTTTAGACTTATAAATATAAAATAAGGTATTTTATTTTGTTTGTTCTTTTCACTCCAACTTCACCAATTTACCATGGTAGGCATTACTAGTTATTGCATCCAGTTTGGTCAAGCTATCTTTTGTGTTCATTCAGCTGATTTCAGGCATTTTCCATCTGCTTGCTTATTATATTTTCTACCTTTTTCCCATTTGATTTTCTATATAATTAGTTATATTTTAAGGCATTGCCTACCTAGTCAATGTTCATGGGTAGTTCATTCAGTTTTTATATCTGAATCTTAAGGGTGCAATTGTGATTTGATTTTTTAATAAGAACCCCTGGAGTTCTGTACTCTCCAGGGAGTGATGGCTTTTCCTCTCTGTGTTTTTCTTAGTTTGAGATTATGGTAGCAAATAGATCTATATCAGTCATCCCCCATTCAGTTGATGTAGTAAAAAGAAAAAGTAGAGAGCAGGAAGGGGCATGTGCACACTAACCACTAGATACTACTCCTCTTAATCAGGATGCAGCCTCTGACAGCTCCTTCCTTGACGTAAACTTTGTGTATTCATCTTCAAAACTCCTCCCCCACTTTGCTTCCCTAATCTCTATGTAGTCATATCCTTCCATCTGCTGTTGCTATAAATTCAGATTCCTGCAGAGGGACATCCCACACACTACAGGGGAAGGTAAAATATTAAACTGCCACCAGTTGGGAAACAAATCTTGGTGAAAAACCCTTCTTGACCCCTAGGAAGATGATCAGTGCCATTGAAAGACCCGAGGAGGATTAGCATGGATTAGTATGGTAACTGATTAGAGCTCTGTAAATGAGATTGCAACTGGTACTTGGAGAGAAATGGAATCCAATTTGTGCTTTGTGATGACTTCACTTTGCATGCTAATAAGGGTCAATGTAAACCTATCCCCATTTGTTCTGTTCAGCAAATGGAACTCAGTATCAACAGGGAACAGATCGGCTGAGTAAGACACAAATTTTATGTTACTATTTTATCCTAGGTGGATATGCATCTAAAAAATGTTGCCCAAATTGTATACTTAATGGGAAACTAGCGTCTTCAAAGGTCTAGTCAGGGTTACACAGTGCAGCCTCATATGACTTGCCCTGAGAATGAATAAATTTTACATTCCCACCCACCCACCCACCCCCTGCAAAAATAGAGCTTGCTGGAGTAGAAATATCTGACAGGGAGCTGAAGACATAGAATTTGGATGTGGATGTAGGACAGAAATTCTAGGACATTTCTGGATGTATATGGGATGTAGGACAGAATGGTAGAGCTGAATGTTATCAGCATATTGGGGATATTAAAAGGCATGGTACTCGATTAGATGAAATCAAAGATGGAAAGCAGCAGGCTAAGAAAGGGGGACCCATAATGGTGGGGAAAGCAGAAGAAGAGCTTTCCCACTGAAATGTGGACTGAGTGTCTAGACAGATTTAAGAAGAAAATTTGCTAAGGGGAGAGCCACAGCAACCTTGGACTGAAGAGAGTCAGGCAAGACATACTGATTAGTGACAGATATCTTGATATCTATATATAGATATAGCACAAGGCAGCAGAAATGTCATAGAGAATGAGGGCAGAGTAGAGATCTTGGAATGATTACTGGGCTGGGACACCTCCGTTATGAGAAAAGACTGCAGCGTTTGGGGCTCTTCAGTCTAGCATATAAAGGCACCTGAGGGGGGACATGATTGAGGGGGGACAAAATTATGTATGGGATGGATAGAGTGGCTAGAGGGATGTTCTTTTCCCTCTCTTACAATACTAGAACCAGGGGACTAGAACCAGGAGCCCGGATGGGACTACTTGAAGCTGTACCACCAAAATTGGCAGCACAACTTTGTCCAGCCAAATTGGGGCAGCCTGAGCCAGGGACAAGTGTTAGGATCCAGCTCAAAGGCCGGATCCTGGCTCCTTCCCCCTCCCTGGGCCGGGCAGCCCATGGGCCCCTCCATTCTCCTACTTCTTCTGCCCTGTTCCACCTCTCCCCATTACACCTCCTGCCACCCTCCTGGAGACCCTGTACAAGTCTAAGAAGGCCGGTCTTACCTTTAGACCTCTGGGCCCAGGCAACAGGGCAGTGAGGCCAGCGCGTGTCCATGCCCTGGCCTAATTTCTTTGTGAATGGTGCAATCACTTTTTACAGTGCATTTGCAACCTGCCTGAGCTGGCACAAGGGACTTTGTAAATTTATAAATTCCTAATGATGTTGAGGTTATCCCACCTTCTTTTGCAGCCAAAGTTCATCCCATTTAACAGCATCACTTCTTTTCATATTTACGAATGATCTCTGTTCTGTCGATAATAAAATATACTGACTTCTTATCATTGGCAAGTATCTTCGTTCTCTCCCCCCCTCGATTCTTTTGAAACATAAGGGCCGTAATAACTATGTAATTTATTAGCTGCATGGTAGGACCATGGCACCACCTTTTTACTAAAAAAAAAAAGGAAAAAACGGCCATTTCCAGTTTCACAACAAAAACAGGAAGTGGCTTTCCCCCCTTTTTTTAGCTGTTAGGGGGCTTGGGGAGTCCTGCAGAGAGGTCTACAGGGTCCATGGACACCCCCCCCCCGAGAGCCGCTGCTTCGTGGGGTAAGTACTAAAAAAGATTCTTTACCCCCAGCAGCAGCATGATCTTCCCTATTGTGTTGCAGGCTTCCCCCTCCCCACAACAACCACTGTAAGTTGAGAATCACTGGTTTAGGGGAAACCAGAGTAGCAGGGACAGCTGCTGGAAGTGATTTTCCACTTCATTCTTACAACGCAAGTCTACGCATGTCTTCTCAGAAGGATGTCTCGGTGACTTTGGTGGGACTTACTCTCAGGAACGTGTGTAGGACTGCAGCCTTAGTATAGAACCAGTTCCCAAATGATCACACACCAATGGACAATGTCTTGTGGCGCTGGTCTTCAGCAGCTGCCTAAGGCAGTTGGTTGGCTTTACGCTAATGCAGGTTAACTGGATTCATCACTTAGACCAGGTGGGTCTAGATACAAGTGGGGAAATTGTCACATCTTGGAAGGAGGAGTTTTCCCCAATAGCTGGAAAAGCAAAGTCTGGCAGTCATGCTTTATTTGTAGTTTCTTGGTTGGCTATCAGACCATGGTTGGCTATCAGACCATTGGATTTAACTGGGCATTGTTGCCCTCACAATTCCAGGTGTCTGGACTTCTGTGGGTGTAACTTTTATGTTTTCCGTATCTATGTCCTGAACTTTTCAGCTTATTGTTTGTGTGGTGTTAATAATTTATTATATATCTAACTAAGCTGACTATATGTAGCGTCTAATTTGTAAATAAAACATGCAATAAAGATTTGATGTTGCATTGCAGATGAAAACCATTGTTTGGTTGCCCATGAATTTTAATGAGTAAGCTGTCCCATAAGAATTGGGTATCATCGTTAATCCTACCACAAATATGTTATCATCTCTTTCAGCACTATGTGTAATTTTGAAAACAGGATATTTCTTTTCTTGTCTCAGAAGGATCAGTGTGGCAATAAAATGTAATGAAAACAATTGGGTTTCTCTGTACAATTCCCTGTTTACATTTTTTTCTACTGAACTTGACAAATGAATAATAGATACCTCGCATTGTTGTCTTTATATGTTTCTTTGGGGAAATTACTAGTATTAGCTAGTTTCATGACTGAATTCTTTGATCTCTTTTTTTGAGTAGGGAAGGAAACTTTTATAGTTGTTACAGACAGTTGCGTTCTGTACCGGTGAGAAGTGATGTAACACTTCCGGGTCATGAACTAAGAGGGTCCTAGCCTTCACATGTGACCAGAATGAACTTTGGTCCAGTCACCTCTAGAACCTTCCTGAGATCTGCAGAAGCTACACATGCCCTCTGTGGGCATTAGAAACCCCTGCTAACTGGGCAAGAGGCATTTTTTCAAGTGGTGTCCTCTTAAATTTAGCAGGGGGAGAGCAATTGTCCCTCTTCACCCCAGCAGTGTCTTTCTCATGGCTGTTGCTGGTGGTGTTCTCCATTCTTTTTAGATTGTGAGCCCTTTAGGGACAGGGAACCATTTAAATTTAATGTTATTATTTACTTGTAAACCGCTTTGTGAACTTTGTGTTGAAAAGCGGTATATAAATTGATTGATTGATTAGAAAGCCCCCCTCAGAGGTGTTTAAAGAGTATTTCTGGTTTTTGGCGAAAACCCAAAGTGCTTATTAAACACCTTGGGGGGGGCGGGCTTTCTGATCCCATAGAGGCCTCTGCAGGCCTCAGAAAGGCTCTGGATGTGACCAGAGAACATCTTTGGTCACATCCAGGAGCTCAGGTGAGGCTCAGCCCTGCCACTCCTGGTGGCATGCACCTGATTACAGATCAAGCATTCCAGTCTTTCAGCACTGAAGTTCCTGTGCCTTGAAGGCACAGAAGATGAATTATACAGGTGCAACCTTCCTATGTCATAAATCTGTAAGGGCTTAAAAGAAAACCTTTTCTAAGAGCGCAACCCTAATCTGGAATTAAGCCGGCACAGTTAGCCCAGCAAAGTTTGGCTGGCACAAGGGCCACTGTAAAGTGTGTTTGGACCACTCTCGAAGTGAGGGGGAATGGTGCAGGTCTGTGTGCTGAGAATGGTCCAAAAATAATTTACGGTAGCCCTTGTACTAGCCTAACTGTGCTGGCCTAACTCCAGGTTACAACTGTGCCCTAAATCACCTCAGCCACATAGTTATTAGGGTTGCAAGAGTTCTAATGTTTAAAGATTGGTAGTCCCTTTTGTAGATATTTGGAAAGAATTTCTTGTAAGGCTGCCTTGCAAAACAAACAAAACCCTTAATGAAAAGTGGTTTAGGATTGTGCCCTTAGTAAGAGACCTTGGGGCTGCGTTGCAGTTGCATCAGTACTTGAAAGTTGGATAGGATTGGCCCCTGACATGTATTAAAAAACCATAACAAAAATGGGCAGGAGTATGGGTAGTTGTATAAGGAAATCTGCTGCCTATGTGGGTAGCTTCTGGATTTTACATAGATGTTGGAGTAACTTGAGAGAGAATGCAATTGCTCTATTACTTGAAAGAGAACACAGAAGTTGATAATGTATTTTGTATGTTCAGCCAGAATGCATACTGCAATTTGGTGGAATGTGATTGATGCAAAGGACTGTATATTTGCTTGGTCACTATGATATTTGACCAAGCACATCTCATGGAAGGGAAGATATATGAATGAGCACGTTTGAAATTCCTATCGGTTTGTGTACATCCTCCTGGCTGACATGTGAATGTTCAGTGTGCATTCACTATACCAGTGGTCTTCAACTTTTTCGTGCCGCGACCCCAATAAATAAGTAACTGGAGTATGAGGCTAGAAACCCACCACCAATTCTGCCCCATCCCAGAACCTGATCTGCTCCCATCACTACCCACCCCCTGCTCCCACCTGCCACATTTCCCCCTACCTAATGTGTCTTTACAACAACCCTGTGAGGTAAAAGCCTAAGCAGGGCTGGCTTTAGAAGCTGTGAGGCAAAACAGTGAGGTTATGCAAGATTCTATTGAGAACTCAGTTTTGATAAGGAAGTACCATGATTGGATTGGATCCAAGCCCTCTCTTGCATAAGCTTGAAAAGTTTGCCGCAACCCTCAAAATGAGGCTTGGGGTCCCAATGCACAGGTTAAAGAACACTGCACTATACAATAGCTATTGCAGCTGGATCTTCAAAAAATAATTCAGTTAATAATCTATTCGATTACCATGCATCTCTTTGTTCCATACAACCCCTATTGAATGTATGTTTAATGGTTTTAAAAAAAAAACATGAGGGGTTCAACATATCGAAGTTAGTTAAAACTGCTACAAAGCACAGGTTGCCAGATTTTTTTAATGGAGGACAGCTGCCTTTTCTTTCCTCCTGTTTTGGCACAAGAGCCTGAATGTCTTTGAAACAGAGCCTGTTGATAGCAGTGATTTATGCTGATATCAAGTTCACTTAAAAGTATGCAGAGAAAAGATAAGTCATAATATTTCTAGAATGAGCAGAGCACCTGCCCTTTTTAATAGTTGTATAAAGAGCTTATGAAAACTCAGGTGACAAAAAAAAATCATTGAACTTAAAAGTACCAAAGGGCTCATTTTCTTTCCTGCAACAAGATGAATGAAACTATTCTCTTGAAATTTGTTTTTTTTGGGGGGGGGTAGTTTTTATAGGTAACTAGCTTTTTGTTACCCAGTGTTGTCCGGGTAACAAATGTCATCGGGACTATCACCAATCAGCTTAGCGACCCCAAAAATTGTGGATTTGACACTTACGTCGGTCAGTTCGGACATTTTATTTTGCACCCCTTCTCACCCCCCATGCCGATGGGGGCCAAACATGGACTCAAACAGCATTGGGAGCGTCACTGTTTGTCTCGGCGACCCCGGAAACTATGGATTTGACACTAATGTCGGCCATTTTCAAGTATTTTTACATGGCACCCCCTTCGCATCCCCACCCCTAGGGTTGCTAGGGGTGTCATATCCTCCACAGTATTTGTCGGCAGACTGCAAGGCATAAGCATACCAAGTTTGGTGTCAATCGCTCCAGCCGTTCCAGCAGGGCATGGCAGACATTTTGTTTCATGCCCCTTCTCACCCCCCACACCGAGGGGGGCCGAACCCGGACACCAACAGCGTCAGGAGTGTCACCGCTGCTCTTGGCGACGCCGGAAACTATGGATTCGACACCGATGTCGGCAGTTTTCAATCATTTTTACGTGGCACCCCCTGCACACCCCCACCCCCGGGGGCGCTAAAGGGTCTGACCCCCGCAGTGTTTGTCACCAAACCGCAAGGCATATGCATGGCAAGTTTAGTGTCAATCGCTCCAGGCGTTTGAGCAGGGCATGGTGGACATTTTGTTTCGCACCCCTTCTCACTTCCCCATGCCGAGGGGGGCTGAACCCGGACTCCCACGACATTGGGAGCATCGTCGCACGTCTCGTCGACCCCGGAAACTATGGATTCGACACAGATATCGCTCGTTTTCGATCATTTTTATGTGGCGTCCCCTGCGCACCCCCACCCCTGGGGGCGCTAGGGGGTCGTACCCTGCAGTATTTGTCGCCAGACCGCAAGGCATACGCATACCAAGTTTGGTGTCAATCGCTCCAGGCATTCCAGCAGGGCATGGTGGACGTTTTGTTTCGCACCTCCTCTTGCCCCATGCGGGGGGGGGGGGGGGGGAACCCAGACTCCAACAGTGTTGGGAGCATTGCCACTCATCTCAGCAACCCCAGAAACTATGGATTCAACACCGATGTCGGTCATTTTTGATCATTTTTACGTGACACCCTCTGCGCACCCCCACCCCCAGGGGTGCTAGGGGGGTCTGACCCCCTCAGTGTTTGTCGCCAGACCGCAAAGTGTATGCATGCCAAGTTTGGTGTAAATCGCTTCAGGCGTTGCAGAGCCTGTACAAACGTACAAACACATTCTCTTTTATATATATAGATGAAATTTTGGTAGATCCAGATTTTCTGTGTCTATTACATTTTGCTGCAATCATTTTCAGGTGTACATTATACCAACACTCGAAACTACATTAAACATTAAGATCTGAGCTGCATTTGACTACTGTGTACTTCTTGTCCTGCATTTTATTCTAATACATTGCTGGTTGCTAAGCAGCGGAAAGGGCGAGTTCTTTAACCTTGTCATGGTTTTTTTTAAAATTTTTACAGTTACTATCCCATGAGGAAAGGAAAAATTTCAGCAATACACACATATTCTCAGTTGTGTTTTAATAGTTACCAGGTTTGGTGAAAATTATTTGGATAGACATCAATACTATCACTTTATCATGCCCTTTGAATGTTTCTGTTGTGCTCTGGGCTTCCTTTGTGGTATTTCATTTAGGCCTTGCTTTAGTCGTAGAAATGTGGAAATAATGAATACATTCAGAACCTTTAGAAAAATTGGTGTAGTTGATCAATGACTGCTTGAATGATTCACGATTTGAGAAGTACCAACTGAAGAGGCAGTTGCTCAAGCAAATCCCCAGCCAAATCCATAACAGGAAAAGAGAAGAGTCTATTGTGACCTGGTTAATTTGGTTAATTTCTGTTCATTATTAATTAACGGTTAATTTCATTTCATTATTAGCAAATGTATTTCACTTTACAATGATCCACATCCTGGTCCAGCAGTTAGTCTTTTAAGGCTGTCTGTTTCACTCCTGACTATATCTCTTCCCCGTCTCCCTTGTTATGTATGCAGGAGGATAGCCAGGGGTAAAGAGCCAGCAAGAGAGCGTGGAGGGATTGAGCTATACTAATCACCCCTCCAATCTGGAGCCCTGGGGGTGGAGTTTATACAGGGGTTGGGCTGTTGCTCTTCAGTTCAGTTCAGTTCTGTTCTGTTGCCTGTTGCAATAAACGCCCAAGCTGCACCTGCCTTGTCTGAGTTTCTGTACCATGGAACCCAATATATAACATCCTTATACAACTTTTCTTACATTTTGTATAAGCTATACTTTTGACATCTTGGCTTCAATCTTTGTCTCTTGTTCCCATCTCTGTCTTCTGTTCCATACTCTGTTTACTTGAAGTGCTAACCCCTCTTTAGTCACTGAATGACCTGTGTCTCCAAAACTTTTCATCCTTCCTCAAGGTCAACCTACAATAGGAGCTTCTGAAGTGGGGCTGTTGGTAGTGACAGGATGCACTGATTGTAACCAGGAGAAAATGTGTACTGCATGGCCTTACCAGAGGCATTGCATGACATTGCAAAGGGTCTCCCTTTGATCATTATGTATGTGTTTAAGTAGTTTCACTTTAGTAGTGAAACATCTGAAATGGGCTGTGCTTTTTATTGCTTTTCTCCATCACCTTTCCAAGTGCACCATAACACCATTACTTTTGATGAAGCAGTGGAAGACTTTTTGTGGCAATAATAGAGTCAATTTTTTGTATGTGGTCAGTTAATGACTACAGAAATGTCTTTTCAGTATTTCAGCACTAATTTCTTTCAATTGCCAACTTGCTACATAACAGGAATAATACTAGACCAGTGTTATTCAAACTGTGGGTCAGGACCCACCTGGTGCAGACCTCACTCTTGCTATATTCCTGTTGTGACTGTTAACAATTTGAATTTTCAAGTGAGGGTTTTAAAATAAATTTTGTTTTAAGTTCAGTGCTCTTAATATTTTGACCTAATCTTGTTTTCTGTCAGGGATGTTTCATGGTTATGCAATTGCTGCAGCTCAAGAATGCCAGTTTGCATTCCAGGAGTATCATTTGATTATGTCACAGTGATGGCACTTCCTGCTTGATGATGTCACTTCCAGCCATGACATCACTTCTGGTGAGTCCCAGTACGAGTGCCATTCTAAAAAGTGGGTTCCAGCCTAAAAAATTTGAGAACCACTATGCTAGATTGTGTGTCCTGAGTTCAACTATGTTCTTGCTCTTGAACATTTCATATACATTTTAATTCCCTAGTGGTGGTGAAGTGAGATTCATTTTCAATGTGATCAAAATCATACATGTGTGTTTCCGGACTGTAAAAGATATAGGTAATAACTTTTGAGTTTGTGAAAGTCAAGTAGCACTTGCTGGCATTTGACATGGTCAAGCATATTATTAATGCTTGCATATTATATATGCAAGCGTCTTGTGTCTCGTGCTCCCTGGGGTACCTAGTGGGCCACTGTGAGATACAGGAAGCTGGACTAGATGGGCCTTTGGCCTGATCCAGCAGGGCTCTTCTTATGTTCTTATTAATAAGACACATGTAAGTTCAGTCCAACCTTTATACAGAATGATTTTTGTTCCATGGATTAGACTAAACACTGATGGCCACTGCAGATAAGAAGGATCCTGCCAATCCCTGGAGAAGGGGTAAAAAGGTCCCTTTACATCCCCATTCTAAAGCTGCTTTTCTTACAATCCCCTTCTAAAGCTGCCTGACTGGGGGAAAAGTCAGCGAGTCAGACTTCTAGAACTGCTATTTTGCTGCTTGTCCTGAGATTGGTAACCCCTTCCCTTGGCCCTGCCTTGCTGAACAATGGAACATGGAAGCGATTAATAACTTTCGTACTTCATTCTTCAGGGAGCCAGGGCTAAAGGGTGGGCTCACATTTCTCGGAGCGAGCTGCTAAATAGCAGTTCTAATTGACTGCCTGAGCGACTCTTGTTTTGTTTGTTTTAACTGCTTTTATTTAACTTGTTTTCTGCATCAGCAGGGGTTCCAGGAATGGGACCTCCCTGGATGCCAAGACACAACTGTATTAAATCCATTATGGAATGGGATGCTTATTCTGTTATCAATCAATCAATCACTAGTATTTATATACCGCTTTTCAACACAAAGTTCACAAAGCGGTTTACAGGCAAATAATAACATTAAAGTTAACTGGCTCCCTGTCCCAAAAGGGCTCACAATCTAAAAGAATGGAGAACACCACCAGCAACAGCCACGAGAAAGACACTGCGCTGGGGTGATGAGGGACAATTGCTCTCCCCCTGCTAAATATAAGAGGACACCACTTGAAAAAGTGTTATGAGATGTGGGAAGAGCTCTAGTTCAGAACTTCCCGCAGCAGGTGCAAACTTTATTTTTAAACATTGATTTCTTGATTCTAGTGATCTTGACAAGTGGCATTAGTGGCCAATACGTGTGTTTGTGACATAGGTTTGGCAAAAGATAGATAGATAGATATTTATTTGTCATTGTACTCAAGGTATGAGAACAACGAAATGAGGTGCTCCTCACATCATACAACTGGACAACACCAAATAACACATACAAATAACAATTAAAACAACACTAAAAAAATATGGATATAGGTACCATACAACCATGAGGTATACATTTGTTAAGACCACCAGATTCAAAACTCTGCATTTAGCCTGATCACCGCACTTGGGTAAAAACTATATTTAAATCTACTTGTCCTAGCTTTCAACACTCTATCTTTTTCCTGACGGTAAGATCTCAAACATCGAGTGACCCGGATGTGAAGAATCTCTCAAGATTTTTTGTATCTTCCTACTACATCCCATATTATACAAATCCTCCAGTGAGGGAAGAGGACATCCAATGATCTTTTGTGCCCTTAAAAGAAGTTATTTTAAGGTACAGTGCATCTCGGTTGCTCTAGCTCCAGAAATAAGGACACTTCAGAACATGCTGTTTCTCTTTTTTTTTTTTCCCAAGCCTGAAGAATGGGTGGGAAGCCAGTATAAATGGTGTAGTCCCTGTGCCTTGCTCGACTAACTGAAGGATTCCAGAGGAAAAGCTATCCATGTGAAAACTCCATGTTCGAAGGCAGTATGCTACTGAATGCAATTTTTTCTTGGAGGCAATAGTGGAGTAGGGCTAATGCCTTCTAGCATTTTTTGTGGGCACCTGGTGGACCACTGAAGGAAGGAAGCAGGATGGGCAGGAGGGTCTGGCAGAGTGGAAGTGTTGCCACCTCTGAAGCCTGAAGGTCACCTCAGACGGTAGTTCGAGCCAACTGGAAGTAACCGTGAACTGCCGATAAATGCTGCTGACGGAGATAAATCTCTCTACCTGGTGAGAGGAGTGGAAATGATGACCCTTCGAATGAGAGTGGAGGAGTGCCTGTCAAGCCATGCATGGGAGTGTGAGCAGCCAGGGAGATACTGGACTATGAAGGAGACCACCTGGGCTGTAGCGTTTTTGAAAGATAGAACAACCCCTGTGTGGAGAAAAGCCTACCAGTGTAAACCGGCAGTAAATAAACTTGATTATTAAAGTCAGAGGAGAAATCCAAAGACCAGAAAAGTGGTATATAGATACTGGTATTATGTTGAACTGGGTGGGTCATTTGGTCTAATCTATCAGGACAACTGTTAGGAATTTTTATGTGTCAGGGGCTTCTGGTAATGCAGTATAGCTCTGAACTTGAAGTGTGGGGGATGGGCAGATGTGGTGGTTTGGCTTCCCCTTAAGAAAGCATTTAGAAACCACTGCTTTCGTGGGAAACCTTGGTGCTTTCCAAAAACGAAACCATCAGTTAATTGGCCACAGGATTGCATTTTGCTAACAAAATCTATATTAGCAAACTTGGGCTGCTTGCTACATGATTTGGTTTTGGAAGCTATATTAGGAAAAGTGGGTTGTATAGCAGCTTGAGGATGATTTATCATGAGTGTGAAGTTAGGCGTTTCATACTGATTCCTGGGGTGGGAGAGGAACAGCAACATTTATAATAGTTAAGTGGTTCTCAAATTTTATAGACCGGGACCCACTTTTTTGAATGGAACTCATGTCAGGACCCACTGGAAGTGATGTCATTAATCTGGAAGTGATGTCATCACCAGAAGTGACATCATCAAGCAGGAAGTGATTGTGACATAATAAAATGACACTCCTGGAACGCAAATTGGCATTCTTGGGACTGCAGCAATTGCACAATGTTGAAACATCCCTGATAGAAAGCAAGATTAGGACAACATAATATGTAAAAGTACTGAACTAAAAACAAGTTTTTTAAAAAACAAAAAAACAAACCCTCACTTGAAAGTTCAAACTGTTCACAAAAGGAATATAGCAAGAATAAGGTCTGCAGCTTCCAAGATGGCTGCTCCCAGCTTTCCACGACCCACCTGACATCAGGTTGCGATCCACCAAATAAGTCATGATCCACAGTTTGAGAAACACTGGGATAATTTGTTATGACATCATCTGGCAGGGCTAAAGCATTTTCAGAACTGAAAGGCTGACATATCTCATGCTGACTCCAACTGTCTTCATAAAATTTTTTCTTATTTTCCTGGTGATGGAATAGGATGTTTCTGATTGCCAGTTCAGCAGCAAATGAACCAATCTGACTACATGTTCTAGAAAATGTTCCATATTGCTGGAAAATATTTTTGGCTAGATAGACTCTGTGCGCTGAAGAAAATGATGACTAGGGGAGGTCTGTAAGTTAATTAGCTGAATAAACAGATAGTGTGACGAGCTTGAAGGGACCTCAGGTGTTCACTACGAAATTGAGAAAAAATGCAACGAAAGACAAAATACTTAAAAAGCTGGCATAAAGCCTGGAGCAGCCTATATGCTCAGCTACAAAATGACTTGATTATTTCTGTAGCTGGTTGCCTTTCCTCAGGTTATAGAAGTAAATTCAAAGGGGAAAGCTTTTCATAAAAGGTGACAGAAACGGGGATGTTTGAACAATGACCTTGCAGCAATTCTAGTTAATACTGGTTGAGAGAAGGAATTCAGTTTTATATCAGAGTTATGATCAAATCACAAGATGTCAATAGAATATCATGCTAGCATAAAGCCGGGTGTTGGTGCTTGATCTGTAATCCTAGGCATAACAGAAGTTGCACTGAAGACAATGAAGCTAGCTATGGAGTAAACAACATTGGGGATTAAGTTGGTAAAAACTGATACATGAAACTTTTGCCTGTTTAATGTATGTACAGTGGTATAACATGATATGGGGCACGAGATATGCATCAATGTCTCTTCCTGGTTGTTTTTAGAATGTGCAATACAGACTGTGGAGGGAGGGAGGGAAGGAGCCGAAGAAGGTACAGTTTGCATGTGCACATTTTATACAGATGAACTTATCCAGTGTGTGTGTGGGGGGGGGGGGGACGAGGGAAGAAGCACATGTAATCCCACTTATCCACCCTTCATGTGTTGATAACCTCAGAATGGTCATCTATTTTATGCTCTAGCAGGGCCAGCCTTAAGAGCTCCAGGGCCCAATGTAAAACATTTTTTTTTTGGAGCCTTCCACCTCTGTGCCCCTCTCATCAGGATGAACAGCAGCAGTGGGCACCTTGCAGTAGCATCACCATCAGCTGCTTCCAGGGATGGATTTCAAGACAGTCGGACACAGAGGCATGTGGGAGCATGCTTGCAAAGGAGCATCAGCTACAGGCTAAGGTGGTACCATCTGTGGCTGCAAGTGCTCCACTTGCCACTCTAGCGCAGGGTCCCTCCAGGTGTGGGGCCCAATTTGGCCACATTGTCCTAAGGCAGGCCTTGTGCTCTAGTATAGGGTGTTCTGTGGATTGGTCTGTGGACTGAATCCAGTACCCTTCCTGTCCTTCCCCTGGATGAACGGCACTTACTGTTCCACTTGGGAACCGCTGCAAAGCCCCTCCGTACACCCCTGATAGTTGTGCTGGTCAGCCACTTCCGGGTTCCACTGACCCAGCATGCTCCACACCTGGATTTCCAGGTGGACACGACTGCATATTTGTAAAAAAAAACCCATAGAGAAATGGTGGCTTAGACTAGCTTGCCCATGTAAGCTGCCTTGGGCATTTGCTTTGGCATGAGAAAGGCAGGTATACATTTTTCAAATAAATAAAATGTACTCACACATCAACATAGGCACATGATCTTTGCACACAGCTAAGTATATGGCTTGTATATGAAGGTAAAACATTGAGTAAAGCAGCCCTACAAGGGATCTGAAATGAGTTTGTGGATATGTTCTCCAAATTCTTTGCTAGTTCCATTATGCTTATTTGGTATCTGTATTTCTGGGTTTCCTTTTCATATGTATCATACTGGATTTTTTAAAAATGAATTTAAAAAAAATCTTTTTTGAAAAAGCCTACTAGGTTGTTTGAAAAAGACTACTAGGTTTTTTGAAAAAGCCTACTAGGCTTTTTCTAGGATCTAAAGGTTTTTTTAGTAGACACAGAGCAACAAGTCATGCTTCTTCAGTGTCGCTTTCTCTGCTAAACTAGGTTCGTTTGCCTAACCATAATGTATTGCTATACTTGTCTTTCAAAACTTCAATAAACACTTTTCCAACTATTTTGGTGACATAAGATTAAACTATCACACTAATTGGTACCTGGAATGAAAAGTTTGTTTTAGTCATGCTCTTGCCAAAGTGATAACAGAAACTGAGCAGCAAAAAAGTAGAATGTTTGTTGTTATCCAGAGCAATACTGTCTCCAGGTGTTGTATGTGGGGAGCATTGTCATTTTGGGTTGTGAGTGGTGTGATAAGATGTTAAGTGATGTTGCACTCCTCAAAGCATATTTATAGCAATCCATTATCAACCATTGTTGCTGACAGTGTTCAAAAGGTGATACTGTTGAAAGGCACACAAATGCACTTAACAAGACAAAAAAAAATCTGTCTGCATTTCTACAGTCTTTTGAGTGTTTTGTAATTAGAGCCCAGTTTTTCAACTGACTTCTAGTAACCAGGAGAGCTGTCAGGTGCTGCAGCATACAGCATAAGCAGCATAAGCACTGTTCTGTAACCACATATGCTGATACTAGATTTGACCATTAATAAATGGTTGACTTCTGCTATGCATGACAGACTACTCTATTTGACATCCTTATCCAATCAGTTAACACAGTGTTATTCAAACTGTGGGTCAGGACCCACCTGGTGGATCGTGACCCGATGTCAGGTGTGTCGCGGAAGGCTGGGAGCAGTCATCTTGGAAACTGCAAACCTTATTCTCATTATATTCCTGTTGTGAGTGTTAACAGTTTGAATTTTCAAGTGAGGTTTTTTTAAAATTTTCTTTTTAGTTCAGTGGTTTTTGTCCTAATCTTGCTTTCTGTCAGGGTTTTTTTTTATGATTGTACAATTGCTGCAGTCCAAGAATGCCAATTTACATTTCAGGAGTGTCATTTTATTATGTTACAATGACAGCACTTCCTGCTTGGTGGTGTCACTTCCTGCCACAACATCAGTTCCACATTAATGACATCACTTCCGGTGGGTCCTGACACAAGTGCCATTCTAAAAGTGGGTTTTGGTCTAAAAAGTTTGAATACCACTGAGTTAACATATGCATTTGTGAACGCTTTCTCAGCTAAAACTTCCTATTTTCCTTATACCTGCTGAACACCTTTTCTTAGAGTGATCATGTTTCTCTAAATTAAACCAATATACAACATGATTGACCTATTAATGCTATGTAGTTTAAAATTGTTGTATTCCTTGTGGAGCTATGGAGGTGATGTTACAATATAAACAAACCTGATGGAATTCATACCAGTTCCTAGCGGTAATTAGGTTTTATTGCCCATAAAAGCTTTGTAAAACACTTACAGAGCATCCATTTTTCAAATATTAGCTTGTATGTACCTGATATCATGGGTGGCTTTTTTTTTTGCATTATGGCATTAAAAACTGAAGTATTTTTTCTGCAAGTCAAAGGTCAAAAATTGTGTATCTTTTTATCTTAGACCTGTTTGGAAGCCGCATAAAGAGAGCACATGGGCTTTAAGCTAGCAATTGGATTTTTCTGGCGTAAAATAAAGATCAGTGGCATCAGAATGGCTGTAAATAATACTACTGGGTTATGTCGTTAAACCAGAAGTATTGTTTAAAGGCGTTCTGAAGCTTTCAGAATGATTTCGGTGTGCTCTGGGAGCTTAAGATGAATGGGGTGGTGGTGGCAGGCACTGGGTGGGAGCAGCAATCTGCTCCATGGCCTTTGTTCCACCAAGCGTGAGGGTGTGACTGATAAAGTTATGAAACAATTCCTTGTTATGTTTTGAAAGGAAAACTTTGAGCCCATGAATTATGTTGAAACCAAAATGAAAAGTGCAAACAAAAAGCTAGGAGAAGCGACTAATAAAACGGGAAAATTTAAAAATTAAATTGTGTACAAGGAAGAAAATAAGTGGGACTTTTCTCCCTATAGTACTTAAAGGGACAACCAGCAGTGCTGTCATCTAGCTTGTTGCACAGAAAATATTTGCCTGTAATATTCAAGTCAACATGCAGTGCATCCCTATATGATTAGTGGTAAATCGCTTGGAATCTGCTCATCGCAAATCTGAAACTGACGAGAGAATAGGTTTGTTGGCATTTGTAGGGAATGTAACCTTGTGAAGTGTTGGCTGCTGCTATGAAGAAATAAATCCACTGATTTTAATTGAACTCTGTCTGATAGCAGTAAATGCAGCCTCAGTTTGGGGCAGTTGGCCTTGAACTATGAGTGAGTGAGTGATGGAGAAAGCAAACTGTATGTGACACACTGAAGTTCCTCTGCACCATTAGAATACATACTTGTGTTTGCAGGCACATGTGATTTTTCATAAAAGGGTAAGGCTGTCAATTTGAGTTTGTGAGAAAAGGAGAGGAATGGCTCAGAGCTTTGATGTTTTAAGAAACGGATTGTACTATGAACTTGTATGAGCTTAAGAAACTGTTCTATACTGATTAAAACCATTGGTCCATCTAGCCCTTGAATGGTCTGGTCTGGCTAGCAGCAGCTATCTAGGGCTTTAGGAAGCTGCAAAGCAAAATCTTTCTGTGCGTTCCTTTAACTGAAGATGCTGGGGTTGAACTGGTGATCTTTCATATGTCAAGAATATGCTCTAGCACTGAATTTTGATCTCTGTCTTAAAGGGCAATCTGTTAAAATAAGATGCATCTGTGGAAAACAAGAATAATCTAGTTGTTCTTGAGTCCTACTTGGATGTTGAGAACCACATAAGTATTGCAGGTCAGGGAGGGGAGTGGGGAGAGGAGTAACCATGGAACTGCCTCAAACTTTGCTGGCCTAACTGTGCTGTCCTAACTCCAGGTTAGGATTGCACCTGGAGAGATAGTGACTGGCCCAAGTTCACCCATGAAAATTCATGGCTGAGTGGGGATTCATGATTTGAGTGTCAAGCAATCAATTCTGATTAGCTGCAAAGTTTCATGACATCACATGCTGTGTGATCTCTGAACTCTGGAGGAAGGAAGGAGTTCCTTCCCCCCAAAATAGCAATTTTATCCCTCTGCCTGCAGGATTGTTGCACAGAAAATATTTACATGTAATATTCATGTCAACGTTCAGCGCATCCCTATATGATTAGTGGTAAAGACAGATGTTTGTGCTTGATTTTGTAATTGGCTTGATTTTGTAATATGTTATACTGTGCAGTCTTGGTTATGTGCCTAGTATTTGGTAAGTGTTCATGTTAATGAATGTCTTTCTTGGCTCTTGCATTTGTACTGTAGAAATATTGTGAAATAAATTGCATTTCCCTTTCATCATCTCTTGCACTATCTTAAACACTTCAATACTTCTTCCCAGTTAATCTCTATGAATATATTTCTTACCCATTTTATTGTTGCTACCTGTCCTGTCTTAGTTTGACAAAATCTGCTAGCTAAAGTGCACAGCCACATAGAGGCGACGTGTGGTGGTGGCTGAAGAAGGAAACAAAACAAGGAGTCAGCTGAATGGAACATCTGTAGTACTATGGACAGCTCCCAGATGGATTGGTTCCAGAGACTGCCTTAACTGCCTTAACAAAATTGTATAGCAGCGCAGACACTGGAAACTGCCTTCTGTCCTGATTCCCCAATGAGGAGCTGATTTGCCCTGAGTCCAGTGCTTACTTATTCTTTTATTCTCTTACTCAGAGCCCAATTTTCCCCTTGCTGCCCAATGGCAGCAAGGTTCTTGCACTGACAGTGACGAACTGCTGATTGCCTGGCTCAAAAGGTGTTCTGACAGCGTGCAAGTTAGCATGCTGTCAGAAGTACCAGTGGGAAGTCCTGTACCTTTCTGCCCCAACCATTGATGCAGTCCCTGGAGTAGATAAAACAACAGGAGAGGTGGAAGGGGTGGCAGGAGGGTAGAATGTAGGTGGGGAGGGGAGATAACAAGGTGGGGAGAGGGCATAATGGGAAGGCTGCTGGAGGCGAAGATCCATCCCGGAAGGCCCATGTCAGATCTTATCCCCTTCCACAGCAGCCTCCCCTCCCAATTTCTCTCCTTAGACTTGTGTTGGCAAACTTGCTGGCACAGGTCCAAGGAGACCCACTGCAGATCAGGAGGTTATGCAAGGGTAAAAAGCTTCCTGGTCTGCCCCTCCCACCAAAGAATGTATCATTCACCAGTTTGGTGTCACCGTGTTGGTGGGGAGAGACTAAGATGGGGCTGTAAGCCGGTTGGTGTCTCAGGAAGGGGAGAATTGATTGAACAATTAACAGGCAGAGGGTTTAGAACGGACGGGCTAGGTTGCTGGTTCCTAGGATTATCTGTGCAATGGTGAACTAATTTTGTAGTGCTGTTTGACATTGGCATGTCCCCTGAAAGGGTTGACAGATCTCTTGGGGATCCCATTAGTTTTCTTATCCCACATCTTCCAGGTCCATTGTTGATTTATTCTCTAGGTACATGATTGTGACCTTAGAAGTAAGTGCTTTAGGGCCCAATCCTATCCAACTTTCCAGCACTGATGCGGCCACAATGCAGTAAAGGAATAAACTTTCCCTTACCTTGAGGTGGCCTATGACTGCCCCTTCACTGCAGGGTGCAGCCCATGCCCCATTGGCACAGCTGCATCAGCGCTGAAAATTTGATTAGGTTTGGGCTCTTTATTATTGCTTAGGACAACGATGCTCCACCTGACATGTTTTCAGAGCATTTCTTTCTTCAAGGATGAGAGCTTTGCTGTGCACTGAGAACTGCCTAGAAGTTTAAATGATGCAGAAAAGTATATTGGTATGGGGGTAGGGGAATAAAAGAGCCAAGGCTTACCAATTTAGTTTATGCTTGCACAATAAGATTTCACATTCCTACCAAAAACTCTTTACAATACCTTTGAAAGGACACCCCATTCTTACCTTCACACAAAAGACCACATTTCTGTTTAGCTTTAGAACTTCAGGGTTCTGCAACAGCTGTCGTTTCTGTTCATCACTTACTGCCAACTCTGGATGCTGCAAAGTCCTGATAATGAGAATGTGTCATTTCTATATAGGTCACCACAACCTTAAGAACAAAAATCAGACCTAAGGTAAGTAGCCTGGATCAAATTTTGCAAACTCCCCAAACCTCTTCTTTCAGCAGGGGAAAAATAATTGGTAGCATGTTTATTCATGGTCCAGTTAGAAATTCTTGCAATTTTTTCTCAAGTGAAATGGCACCTGCTTATTCTGTTCCTGTTCTGCTGGTGCACACAACAGCGAAAGCACTCCCAATTCACACACATGAAAAACTCGCAGGCCCCCTAAATATTTGCAGTTGGCTGCAGACATTAAGTTGTTCACATAAATGTGAATGAAGATTAATGCTGCTGGGTATTTTGTGTCCTTACTGGGATAAACACCACATAGAGGCTCATATTTAAATGCACAGTCACTAGGGAGCTTTTCCCTCTTTGTGATTCTGCACATTTTCTAGTTGGATCAAAATTCAAGCCTTGGGGATCTTGGGCATTATACAAACCTCTCCAAAGGGAGATGATTCTATAAACACAGCATGGATTATCCATATCCATATGTAAAGTTTTCTTTTAATCTCTGACAGTTTCTTTAATGCAAATGCTTCATCTTCCAAGAACTCACCCAAGTGTAATTCCGTCTGTGAGACCAGTTAAAGCTGCTGTTAGTTTTCCTTCTATAAAAGTAGAAACATCTATTTCAATATGTCTGAGCTGGATGGTAAGCAGTCACCGAGAGGGCACAATCTCAGAAACTAGCAGCCAAATCAGTACTGACATCACAGTGACAGCACAGCTATGACAGTACAACATTGGCAGGATGACTGCCATATCTAAAAACATATCCAAGCATAAGGGGGGGGGGAGGAACCTCTGAGCCCAGGAACTGCTACACTGGTACAACCCTCCCAGTAATACATCCAGTCCATTAAAATACTAACACAGCCCATCATCATTGAAGTGTTTCCTGGCTGTCAGTGCAACATCATCCAGTGAAGTCTGGCTGTACCAGTTGATTGAGGGTGCAATCCTAACCTGGAGTTAGGCCGGCACAGTTAGGCCAGCAAAATTTGGCCAGCACAAGACACTATAAAGTACATTTGGACCACTCTCAGAGTCAGGAAGACCAACACACAGACGTGCGCCATCCTCCCTGTCTATTTCACACACTTTTCCTAAATGGAGACAGTATCAATTTAGCTTGTATTCAGTTACTTGTGCAGTGCAATAGAAGGGTAAGTATAAGTATATTTATAAATATACTTAAGTATCAGTATATTGGTATATGTAAGGTTAAGTATATCTTAGTGAAAATGCACAGGTCAGAAAGCCACATGAATCTAGATGCTTTCCAGCTTGTGTGTTGCAACCCAGGAAAATAAAGGAGCAAGTTAGGATCAGTGCCCCCCCCCCCAGATAAAATGAGAATTTGAAGCTGAACAAGGCATAAATAGGAAGGAAATTGTATATGGGATGTAGGTAATTTTAATACGTCCGTATTCTTAAGAAAGATGCAGTATACCCCTTTATTTAATTTCAGAAATCAGCAGAGTGGTCCAGGATTTCAAAGTACATTATATTACATTAGAGGCTTTCATACACTGAGACTAAATTGCTTTTGGTATTTTAGTTAACTTACTTAGTACTTGTGTGAGGCTAAAAAAAAGATGGATCAGAATAATTTAAAAATTTCAGGTATGTCAAACTGAAAGAATTTCAGAACATATTAGCTTTCAAGAGGTCTCCACTGCTACAAGGAGTTAGTGAATTTCTGTGATACATTGGTACAATTTTAATGGAAACCCCAACAATGATACTAGAGAATGAATGAATGAATGAATGTTAAGAGATATTACTCAAAAGTACTTTCTAGGACCAACAGTCTTTCTGCCTGTTCTCGAGTTGAGGTCATCCACCATCTCTGCCCAGTACAGAGCCTAGCCTGAAGCCAGACTGAAAGAGATCCAGATAATCCATTTCATCCAGGAACTCCTGGAGCTGACAGGTCATTATTCACTCAGAGTGCAATCCTAACCTGCGCCAGAACAGCATAGGCTGGTAGGCCTGTGCTGTATACAACGCAGGTTGGGACTGTGCTGGAGTTTCCATGGGGAAAGGGCTGGAAATTATCCAGAACAGTGGGAATGAAGGAGGCCTTTTTCAAGAGCTTCATGGTTAGCTACGGTTCACAACCAGGCACGTTTCTGATGTGAATCTCTCTCTCTCTCTCTCTCTCTCTCTCTCTCTCTCTCTCTCTCTCT
>JAJKFI010000002.1:41730341-41744468 GCA_029204185.1 Lerista edwardsae | reverse complement strand
TCTCTCTCTCTCTCTCTCTCTCTCTCTCTCTCTCTCTCTCTCTCTCTGGAATTTTGGCTACAGTACTAATGTCCAAGAAGTGGTTCCCGAACAGATGGAAAGTTTATTAAACATTTTAAGAGGATATGCATTCTGGTCGTAAGACAAATGCTATGTGTGAATAGACCATATGTTGTAAGAGTCCATTGCAGCCACAGGCATAAGATGTTTGCAAATGTATAGATGATAGCATTAAGACTTCCTGGGTCATCAACTACTCTACACACATGATTACAGCAAACTGTCAGTACAAGTCTTCAAATGCTGTATGGTAGTACACAGTAGATTGGTTTTCTTGGTTGAGCAATGCTTAAATGTTTGCAAATGCTTAAATGTCAGTAGGAGACTCATTGGCATTCTGTGTTGTTACTTTGAAAGTCAGTTGAACATGTATTTCCTACAATTGCGCACAATTGCATCCACACACAAACAAGCAATTCCATAACACTTCAGTGACTGGGCTACATAGTTCCCCATTGAAAGCACTTTTCGAGGCACAGCAACTACATCACTAAGATCTGGCTATAGTGATCCTAAAAAATAAGTTGGAAATAAGTTCTACCAGAAGATTTAGTCAAGAGGGTTAATGCCTCCATTTGCCTGAAGATAAGAGCTGAAGATCTGAAGGTCGCTAGTTCGGGGGGACTACCGGAAGTCTCTGTGAGTGGCAGACCTTGTAAATTGCAACTGATTAACAGCTGAGCTGTCTCCAGGCTGCCTTGTGTGAGGGGGAGTTGTGCCGAAGTCAGCTGCTTCTCTGGTGGGAGCAGGGAAGCCGCTTATCAGCCAGCAGGTGGTCAGAAAGAAGGACTAAATCCAGAAAGATCCATCTGTATGTGTGTAGTTCTTGGAAGATAGAACGTTTCTGTAACATTGTAAAAACCTTTGAGTTTACGAATAAAGTCTGCCTGTGTAAACCACCTTGAGTTATAGTCATTAGAGAAATCTGGTGACCTAAGAAAGGCGGTATATAAATACAAGTATTATTATTATTACCAAGATCAAAATGAATTCTAATTTTTTGTTTCTGCACTGAACTTCAAGTGACAGCAGAAATTTTTAAAAGATGTCAAAAAGCATTTCAGTGCTGCTCTCATATCTCTGTGGGCTCCCCTGGTTCTGTACTCCTAAGTATGGGAGAATTCTTCCATTTGAACCAGAGTGCAGAATTACAGTTTTCATTTCTATACAACAAAGCCCTCCAGAAGACTCAGCTGGGATGTTTTAGAGGAAATGCTGCACTATAATTCAGCACTTCAGCAGCCACACGCCAGACCAAAATATTGTGACAAAAAAAAAATTAGCTGCTCTTTAGCGATCATGCTCACCTTTTCAAAAATGTTTGAACATACAGTAAAAACATTTCAAGTGCTCCCATATCTCCAAAGTCTCATGACCTGATCCCAAGGCTTTGTATGGCAGCAAATGCATCCATAGAGGAGAATGAATCATTGCCATCACAGCTGGAGATACAACTTGCAGCTCTGCATACTTGCTAAGTGATACACACTTGTATCTTCTGAAGGTGGAATAATATGTAAAGTCTAGTTCCATGATGGTTTTCTCTTTCTTTATCATGAAAGGCAGCAGTCTTCAGAAGAGAGGGAACAGTGTAAAGAAATATGTGTCAGTAATATATTGCCATTTTATAATGCATTCCTGCAGCAGTTCCCATTGTGGGTCGGAGCCCACTAATAGGTCACAAGCCAATTTCAGGTAGGTCATGAATCACCTAGAGCAGCCATATTCAAAATATGAGAAGATGGGATCCTGGAAAGGGAGAGGACTGTGTGACTGTTTTGCTTGTGTCAAGGTTGTAAATAGGCTTTTTCGTTCTGATTCACTTTGCTTTTGGAAAATGACTGAGAACCAAATAATTTCTGCATTCTTATTGCTACATTCTCAGGAAAGCAGCAGGCTCTGGAATTACAATGATATCACTTCTGGCCATGACATCACTTCTGGTGGGATGGTCACATCCTGGACAGATGGTCATTGTAAAAAGTGGGTCCCGGTGCTAAAAGGTTTGAGAACCAATGAATTACTGTATCATTTGAAAACTATTTGGTTTAAGCCAATGTCATCCTAATCAAGGCAATTTTATTAGAGCAAGATAAAAAACAATTATACTTTACCAGCATGTAAAGTATAATTACATATAATGTAATGTTATAATCTTTGGGGGAAATAGTAACTCACATGGACTCAAAGATTCCTTGAATTAAAATGCACTTGGAAGAACAGGAAGGAGGAAGATGGAGAGGTGGTCAGTGCTTTTTCCACTGGAAGGGGGAGGAAAGGAACAATTGATAACATTTAGCTTTTATAGCCCTTCTGTTACCTTTTGTAACACACAATACATAAACAGTACATATTAGTTTTCTAAGCAAGGAAAAAAAACACACCCTAAATTGCTATAATATGTGGCTTTCACCCATCTGTGTGAATTGCTCCTTTTTTTAGCTATTCTTCTTGACTCGGGGGGAGGGGGAATAGGGTTAGGGCATGTTGCCCTTCCTGTGATGCCTTCCTTTCCAATCCTGTTTCTTTTCCAACTAGCCTTTCAGCAGCAGACTATGTTCACCACAACTGTATATGCCGGATGATGGTTCACTTTGCCCCTGGATTAGTATTGATTTTACTGGATGTTCTGCTAAATCCAATATTTTACCAGAGGGAACAGAAGCGCTGTGCTTAGAAGGATAGCAAAGTCGAGCTGCTAATGGTGTATGAACGCATAGCATTAAAACTCCCGTTGTTTTCTAGAGCTCTCCCAGGACACTCTGTGCCTCCTAAACTATATATGGATTCTGGATTCTGTTTTTCCAAATAAAGATAAGACAGAGACAATCACCTCAGCTGCAGGATGCCAGAAAGCACTCACCTCCACCTACCCACTTGCTCCTGCTTCTCCTCCCACTCTCTGGATTGGAAAAGAAAGCAGGGAGGGGTAGAGTAGAAGAACTGTGGGGAAGAGAAGAATAATGGACCAGACCATTAGAGCGGCACTTCCACACTTTCTCTTTTTAGCAGTTAGACCCCTGCTAATTGGGCAAGAGGCACCATTTCAAGTGGTGCTCCTCTTATATTTAGCAGGGGGAGAGTAATTGCCTCTTCACACCTACGCAGTGTCTTTTCTAGTGGCTGCTGGTGCTGCACTTTTTTAGATTGTGAGCCTTTTTGGGACAGGAAGCCATTTAACTTTATTATTATTTCCCTGTAAACCACTTTGTGAACTTTGTGTTGAAAAGCAGTATATAAATACTATTGATTGATGTTGTTCCATCTCCTTCTTCCTTTTCCAAGCCAAGGAGTCTGTAGGGCAGAGGCTGCCACACCATCAGGTTAGAGGGGCGTTTGGCACACCACCCTCTAGTGCTGGAGCAGTTGAGCAGAGTTCCTGCTAAGCTGCAAGACCATGCAACTTAAATCCGAGCTCCTTTGAACTCAGTCAAGGACATACGACATCATCGCAGAGTGTCCAGCGGTGCTGCCAGGCATACAGGGAAGGGGTTCAGTGATTTGGTTTGGACGCCTTAGAGCAGTGTTTCCTAGCCTAGGAGTCACAACCTCCCCCCCCCAGGTACCACATTTTTAAAATACTCTCCATTTAAGAGGGGTGGCGACCAGCAGACACCCATAGCTGTCATTTCCAGCTTCTCCCCACCACCGACAGGAGGTAAAAAGGATTTTTTAATGGGGCTTTTTACCTCTTTGTAGTCGATGTCAGTGGGGAGAGCATAGAAGTGATGGGCACTGTCACCTATAGGTCTTCTGTAGGTTCCCAACCCTGGCTTTAAAGGGAGAGGAGGTTGGGAACTGCCTTAGAGGAAACACTGGTCTTGAGCCTGATGGTTTCATAGATTTTTAGGAGAAGCGCCACCGTTTTCCTCCCTTAGGGAACATCACTCATCTTCTTTCACTGTTTATTTCTTTTCCAATTTAATGTTTCATGCTGTTGATGGCTGGAAGCCTGACTGTGTGGGATTCTGAGAACATGGTGATGAAAAGAGTCCCTTGAGAGTGTCATTGAATCCACAGATGTGGCCATATTTTTCAGTAAATACAAAAGGAAAACAACAGGATGACTGTAACAAAGCAAAAGTGATGTGAAAGTTAAGTGAGATTTCCTTTGATCTGCAGTGTGTGTCTGCTTGTGCCTCCTGAACTATATACGGATTCTATTTTTCAAATAAAGATGACATCAAATTCTCTGAAAGCTCTACTCAGAGTTCACCAATGCCACTGAAGCCAATTCTACAGAAGCATGCAATTGCGGGATCACATAATATGGCTAAATTAATGTTGCTCAGTTACTGGTATCTGTTTAGAGCAGCGGTCCTCAAGGTGGTGGGTTGTGACCCACCATTGGTAGCCAAAATTGGACCATTCCTCCTTAAGGGGAGTGGCCCATTTATGCGTTTCCTGATGGTGCTCCAGCGATCATGTGAAAACTGTGCACTTCTAACCTCAAACAGAATGATTTAAACATTGAGGAGGGTTGTGGAGGAGGCTGTGGGCCTCCCAAACCCTCCTAACAGCCAGCGGGTTCCCCAAGTATTACTAGCCCCTGGGTGCCCACTGCACCACAATCACTGCAGTGCCGTCAGGGCACCCTCCTCACCCCCTGGTCCCCACTCCTGCCAGCACTTACTTGCAGTCCCAAAGTCAGCTATTTCTCTTATGAAAATCCTAGTTGCATAATGGAGTGGCTGCTATGGGACACTGCATAAGGGGAATTAATTCACCTTATCCTGGGGTGGGATACAGCGAGCTCCAACCCCGTGCTATTTATGGGGCAGGCCATGTGGCCTGCTTGTTCCAATATGGGTTAGGATCTGGCTGCCTATAGCAGTATGAATACTACTTGCAGGCAGTGGCGTCTCTACAGGGAGGGCAGAGCTCTACGTTTTGCAAGAAGCCTTACCTTGCAGTGGAAATCACTCCTTTCCTGCACCGTTTTAGCCAATCCTCACAGGGAAAAGCAACAAATTGGCGTTGCCTACTGGCTACAGCAGCAAGGGAGAGGAGGGATTTACATGACTGGGTAAGGCTCCTTGCAAAACTTAGAGCTCTGCCCTCCTTGTAAAATACGCCACTGCTTGCAGGGAAGCAGGAGCTGGTGAGAAGTATGTTTTCACTCCTTCTGGTAGGCTTTCCAAAGGCAACTAATGGGTCACTGTGGAAAAAAGGTAGATGGGACATCTGAAGTAGATGGGACTCTTCGATAGATTGGTTTTTTCTAATCCTCTCAGATGTCACATTCCTCTGTGTTGTCATTGATAAAGAAGCCCAGTGTTGTTCAAATATAATGGCATTTACTTAGTTAATAGTTACATTGTTTAAAAAATACCAGTCCTTGAAGTTATGCTAGTCCATGCTACAGGAGACACTGAAAGTGGTTCAAAATAGCTATTGGTTTCAAAGCAAGTGAGCTATTTAGGGAACTGACATGCAGTGGCGTCTCTACAGGGAGGGCAGAGCTCTAAGTGTTGCAAGAAGCCTTACCCTGTCATGTAAATCCCTCCTCTCCCTTGCTGCTGTAGCCAGTAAGCAGCGCCAAGATGTTGCTTTTCCCTGTGAGGATTGGCTAAAATGGTGCAGGAAAGAAGTGATTTCCACTGCAAGGTAAGGCTTCTTGCAAAACTTAGAGCTCTGCCCTCCCTGTAGACACGCCACTGCTGACATGAACTAGTTTTCACAAACTGCAAATTAGGGTATAAGCCTGTGTCCGATTTGTGTCACTCCAGAGTGGGTGTGGGTGTCACATGTTTGAATGTTCCTCTGTGTATATATAATACACAAAGAGGGAGCCTAGACACAAGTTCATTCTTCCTACTCATTCTGTTTGTGAGAACTTTGTTCTTTTAAAATTTAGATTCACAAATACTTATTTGGTCCAAATACAAATACTATTTGTGGTACAAATACTAAACTCATTTGGTCACTAGTGCTAAATTCCATTCTATGAGTTATAGAGGTATTTGCTTTTACAAGAATTTAAGCACACAAAGTCTGAAGACAGTCTGAAGACAGACTTTGTGTGGATCAGGAAGGAAAACTTTTCCAATGAGTAAGATTTATATGTAGAATGCAGGTGCAGAGATTAGACATATTTCTTCTCCACTTGATCCACAAAGATGATTCATGGTTGTAACAAGGGCCCCTGTTTTAGTTAACATACGGTAAGTTGCTTAATCTTCAAAGCACTTGGCATATCTGTCTTCCTCTTTTGTGTTTGTCATATCAAACTGTCTACACTTAGATTTTTCTGTCAGAAAAAAGTTCATTCTGATTGCTTTGTTTACTCACATATAATTCTTCCCTTCAGAGAACTGTCATTTGCTCATTTGCTCAGTGTGTGCTTCAGACTGTATCTGTCTTCAATTGGAACAGATAGCATATGTACACAGAAGTAATTGAGGATATCACACTTGTGCATCTCTCTGTTTGTAGAGTTTCTTTTACAGCCCAATCCTGTTCAGATTGACTGATGGTGCCCCAACACCAATGCAGTGACAGCCACTTCCAGCAGTGTCATCCTCAAATGAAGTTCCGGAATGCTAGGCGGGACTTACCGCTTGATTGACAGGCTGTCCGTGACGTGTTGCTGCTTGCCCGCCTGCCGCGCGGGCTCCCTCCGGTTGGCGCGCCCCTCCGCTGCTTGCCCAGGCACCCAGCGCGCCCCCCCAGGCAAGCGGGCATCCTCTCCGAAGCCAGGGGTGTCTGCACGGTGGGCGGGCAGGCAGCGACACGTCATGGACGGGCAGCCAATCAGGCGGTAAGTCCCGCCTAGCGTTCCGGAACGTCGTTTGAGGATGACACCACTGGCCACTTCCCAAGCTCATCAGGCAAAATAGTTCCAGTTTATCCCCTCCCTGGGGCACCTGGTAGGCCGCTGTGAGATACAGGAAGCTGGACTAGATGGGCCTTTGGCCTGATCCAGCAGGGCTCTTCTTATGTTCTTATGTTCTCCCACTAATGCTGGCACAGCCCTTCCCAGTAATGTCAACAGCTTCATAGAAATAGCAGTGGAGCAGAGACCTGATGTTTGAGGGTGACCAAGGAGCCAGTTCCTGCATCCTCCCAGCCCAGTGCTGCTGGCCAGAGAAGCACTGCCAGGGTGAACTGAGCAGGGGGTGGGGCAGGTGCCAGGCCAATGAGCAGCCATTGCTTGGTGGCCACTCACATGCAAGTGCTACAAGGATGCCTACACCCCCAGAGCTGGACCAGAGCTGCATTTTTTTTACTCTATTCAGTATATCTTTTTTTTTTTACTTGGAATATTAATCTTAGCAAGTTGGCTGTTTGGAACTGATTGGACTCAGAGCTATTTCCTATTCTCCTTTTATTCTTATGACAATAGTTGTTGAGTGTGCATCATGACCAAAAGCTATAAGATCCCTAGACATGCATGTTTGGGGGCATGTGTACAAATGCAATGAATAGGTGTCTTTAGCACGTGCGTTAATACTTGTTCCAGGTGTAAGAGCATGGTGGCTTGGAATATTACTATCAGTTGGAGTGGGGAGTACTGCAGTGGAAGTTGGGGAAGAATCACTTTGCAGTCCCCTGTAGCAATGGTGTAGTTCTGGGGGGAAAATTGTATTTGCTTTATAGTTTTCCCTGCCGTATAAATATTTGTTTTTTTAAAGGATACCTGTTTTGGAATGCTTCACTTCTGTTCAACGATTGTTTGTAATTGTAATTAATTTTCTTTCATATTCAAATTTTGTATCCCTGTTGTACATAGCCTGCATCCTAAGGGTATAATCCTAAGTGTACTACTACTAATGAATGTTCCATTGAATTCACTTAGACTTCTGAAGAATTGCTTATTCAGGTTGTTCTGAACCTTAGGATCAGGTTGCAAGACTTGAAGTTTTTGACCTGTCAAAATGACTGAGAGTTAGGCTGGCACAGTTAGGCCAGTAACATTTGGTCGGCACATAAAGTACAGACGTGCACCTTCTCCCTGATTCCGAGAGTGGTCCAAACGTACTTTACAGTGTCCCTTGTGCTGGCCAAAGTTTGCAACCTAATTGTATTGTGCCAGCCTAACTCCAGGTTAGGATTGTGCCATGAATCCAGTATTTAGAAAATAGACCATACTGCTTTGCATCCTAACATGTTAGATTCTGCATTAAAATTGTAAAATGACAACCCAGCAACTTTCATAAATCACTCCCAGCACATTTAAATACTTCTAGGTTGGTGTGGTACTTGTACATAATTCATAAAGTTTAAGAATTTTGACCTCTCATACTGCTTGTAATCAAATGACCACCTTAAGATGCCACACAATTGTACGTTATATGATGTGTGTATCATATAATGTACAGTTGTGTGGCATGACTGAAAGTCATATTAGTAAATTTAGGATTGCACCCTTAGGATGCAGTCTGTGTACAAAAGGGATACAAAATTTGAATATGAAAAAAAAATCATTGCTGTGTCACAACTAGGCTTTATTAAAGCTTACATTTCTAATTAAGGGTATAGACACTCCTAAGAGCAAAACAAAATTGTTGCTCTTTATTTGCTGCTGTCTGTTCATCCTGCTTTAGTTTTTAAAATGTATTTCATTGTAATCACCCGAAGTAACTTTTGCTGGTCAGTGCCAAGATAAAATATTGATGCTGTACGTGTGGATGTGCACATCCACAAAGTCTATAAATTCCATAAAGTCTATAAATAGCGGAAGTCTGCTGGCAGGAGCTGCCTTATCACATAGTATATATAGTTTCAAGGTGTCCAATCCACGGTTATTTTTGAAATCAGATGGGCTCAGAGAGACACGCTATCATGCAAAATGTCCTTTCTTGTGTGACTGAAGGAAAGTTGTTTATAATAGATTTCTAATGGCATAGGCCAATGGTTCTCAAATGTTTTCGCACTGGGACCCACTTTTTAGAATGACAATGTGTCTGGGGCCCACCGAAAGTGATGTCCTGGCCAGAAGTGCCATCATTGTGACTCCAGAGCCTGCTGCTTTCCTGAGAATGCAGCAATAAGTAAGGTTATTTCTCAGCCATTTTCCAATAGCAAAGTGAGAGCACAATCCTAAACTGAGTTAGGCCAGCATAAACTAAGCCAGCAAAGTTTGGCCAGCGCAAGGGTCACTGTAAAGTATGTTTGGACCATTCTCGGAGTAAGAGAGGCTAGCTCACAGACATGAGCCATCATAAGAACATAAGAAGAGCCCTGCTGGATCAGGCCAAAGGCCCATCTAATCCAGCTTCCTGTATCTCACAGCGGCCCACCAGGTGCCCCAGGGAGGCATGAGACAACAAGATGCTTGCATCCTGTTGCCACTCCCTTGCACCCGGTACTCTGAAGTAGCCCACCACCTTTGTAAGGAGGTTGCACAGTACATCATGGCCTATAGCCCACGATGGACCTTTCCTTCAGAAATCCGTCCAATCCCCTCTTAAAGGCATCAATACCAGATGCCATCACCACCTCCTATGGCAAGGAGTTCCACAGATTAACTACCCGGTGGGTAAAAAAGTACTTCCTTTTATCTGTTTTAAGTCTCCCAACCCTCAGTTTTAGTGGATGCCCCCTGGTTCTGGTGTTCTGAGAGAGGGAAAAGAACATCCCTTTATCGACTCTATCCCTTCCATGCATAATTCCATGCATATCCCTTCTATTCCATGCATCCATCCTCCCTGACTCCGAGAGTAGTCCAAACATGCTTTATGGTGGCTCTTGTGCTGGCCAAACTTTGCTGGCTTAGTTTATGCCGGCCTAACTCCAGTTTAGGATTGCGCTCTGGATCAGAAAGAAAAAGCCTATTTACAACCTTGACACAAGCAAAACAACACAGCCCTCTCCCTTTCCAGCATCCCATCTTCCCATATTTTCAATATGGCTGTTCTAGGTGCTTCACTACCCACCTGAAACTGACTCGTGACCCACTAATAGGTCCCAACCCACAGTTTGGAAACTACTGGCACAGCTATTTCAAATATCTTGGTATTTTTCTGTTCTTGTGCAGTTTAAAAGGCTTCATCTTTTAAATAACAAGGTCACACTCCACAGAACCACTGTGTGACTCTGACTTCCTTCTAAATACCCTCCTACTTGGTAGGAAATCTATTAAGTATTTTGCCATGGTACAAATCTTGCAAGTGTTCACCCACATTGAGAAGCTGCTATAGCTGACTTCCAGAAGCCTTTAGTATTGTCCACAGATAGAGATCTCACCACATTGGAGCATTGGATAGAGACCTTATCATTTTGAGTGACTGCCCTTCTCTGAGAGAAAAAAAAGACTGGACTCTTATATTGTACTGTGTATAAGAGAACACGACACAGAATCGGGCAAAGTGACTTTTCCTCTTCAGAAATTATTGAATAAATGGGGTAGCCCAGAAACTCATTTGGTCTTTCCCATAGCAGAAAGGCCAAATGACCATCTCTTCTTGAGATCTGTAAGGACAGTGGTGGTGTTCCTGTGTGAATCTTTAAAAAAGGGAGAAGGGGGGACCCTGGAAACTACAGGCCTGTCAGCCTAACGTCTGTTCCGGGTAAGATGGTGGAAAGCCTCATCAAAGATAAAATCCTAAAACATGTAGAGGAACAAGTACTGCTAAAGGAAAGTCAGCATGGCTTCTGTAAGGGTAAGTCTTGCCTCACAAACCTTTTGGAATTCTTTGAAAAGGTCAACAGGCACGTGGATGTGGGTGAACCTGTGGATATCATATACCTGGATTTTCAGAAGGCATTTGACACGGTCCCCCACCAAAGACTGCTGAAGAAACTTCGCAGTCAGGGAGTAAGAGGGCAGGTCCTCTTATGGATCCAGAATTGGTTGAGGGCCAGGAAACAGAGAGTGGGGGTCAATGGGCAATTTTCAGAATGGAGAGAGGTGAAAAGTGGAGTGCCCCAGGGATCTGTCTTGGGGCCCGTGCTTTTCAACTTATTCATAAATGACCTGGAGACAGGGATAAGCAGCGAGGTGGCCAAGTTTGCGGATGACACAAAACTTTTCCGGGTGGTAAAAACCAGAAATGATTGTGAAGAGCTCCAGAAGGATCTCTCCAAGTTGGGGGAATGGGCAGCCAAATGGCAGATGCGTTTCAACATAGACAAATGTAAAGTGATGCACGTTGGGGCAAAAAACCAAAACTTTACCTATAGGCTAATGGGTTCTGAGCTGTTTGTGACAACTCAGGAGAGAGATCTCGGGGTGCTGGTGGACAATTCAATGAAGGTATCGACCCAGTGTGCGTCAGCAATTAAGAAGGCCAATTCCATGCTTGGGGTCATTAAAAAAGGGGTTGAGAATAAAACAGCCAATATTATCATGCCATTGTACAAATCGATGGTAAGGCCACACCTGGAATACTGTGTCCAGTTCTGGTCGCCGCATCTCAAAAAGGACATAGTGGAGTTGGAAAAGGTGCAGAAGAGAGCAACGAAAATGATTACGGGGCTGGGGCACCTCCCTTATGAAGAAAGACTGCAGCGTTTGGGGCTCTTCAGTCTAGAAAAAAGGCGCCTGAGGGGGGACATGATTGAGACATACAAAATTATGCATGGAAGGGATAAAGTCGATAGAGGGATGTTCCTTTCCCTCTCTCAAAACACCAGAACCAGGGGGCATCCACTAAAACTGAGGGTTGGGAGAGTTAAAACAGATAAAAGGAAGTACTTTTTTACCCACCGGGTAGTTAATCTGTGGAACTCCTTGCCACAGGAGGTGGTGATGGCATCTGGTCTTGATGCCTTTAAGAGGGGATTGGACAGATTTCTGGAGGAAAGGTCCATCGTGGGCTATAGGCAATGATGGATTGTGCAACCTCCTTACAAAGGTGGTGGGCTACTGGTACCGGGTGCAAGGGAGTGGCAACAGGATGCAACAGGATCTTGTTGTTTCATGCCTCCCTGGGGCATCTGGTGGGCCGCTGTGAGATACAGGAAGCTGGACTAGATGGGCCTTTGGCCTGATCCAGCAGGGCTCTTCTTATGTTCTTATGTGTGCATGCCTATATTTTCACCCATGAATGGCTACCAACTGCTGTTTAGAGGGGAAAAAAATATTATCACTGAGAAAAGTTGCTTTTCTCCTAAAACTGTAAGCCAAAGATGGGATTGCATTGAGAGATACAATATTTCTTCCTGATTATCATCACTGTGATTGTTGGGTGGAGATGTAGTTTGTTTATTAAATGATTTATACCCCACCTTTTCCCTATACTGTGGGCAAAAGGCCTGCTATATATGCTGTAGGAGAAGCTGTTTCTATTCCAGTTCCCCGTTTCACTGCTATTGTTGGGCTTTTGACTTTTTGACGTTGCTGGGGGGAAACAGAGTCCTGTCTATGTAATGCTGCCATAAATCTTGTTGCACTAGTGGCCTGTGATAGCCCCCTCCTTGTTCCACTTCCTCCCAGGGTACAGGCTGACATCACAGTGGACTGTCTAGAACATTGTGGGGTGGGGCCTTTGAACAAATTTTGGAAACAAGAAGCTGTCTTTGACATGCTTTGTGCAGTCAGTTTTGGGGCTTCTGAATATGTCTTTGGATCATCTTGCCCCTCACATTTAGTATCCTTTGTGGTCTTCCCTTTCCTTCTTTCAAAGAGAGTTTCTTCACCCTAACTTGTCCCTTCTTGCCTTGAGGATCCTCTGTGCGTGAAATGTTGGATCCTAATGGATCCTAATGTTGTGAAAGCCCATGGGAGGACAGGCCATTTCTGGGCTGGGTCCTGGGATTGTGAAGGCCTGTAAGGTGAGGTTTCCTCTGGCTAATGGGTGAGCTGGAATTTTTTAGCCTCAACCCAAGGACCATCCGTGACCTGAAAGGAACTCTGTCTCCCACACTCTGTCTGCCCTCACCTTTCTGGGTAACCTCAGCACCCCTGATCTTCTTTTCTTCCTTTCTTTTTTGCCCTCCTTGTTTGACTTCTTCCTTCTTCCACTTAGCCTTCAAGGCTTTCTCCTTGCACCCTTTTCTCTCCTTCCTTTCCCTCACCTCCACTGGTTCCCTTGATAGCAGTGGCATCACTAGGCTGGGACATGTGGCGGGCAACCCCTAGCATGAGGCTCGAGGTGGAGGGCCACCCCCAGCAGGAGGCTCGAGCCTCACTGTCCAAGGCTCACTCGGGTGATCTTTGGACTGCATCAGGCCCAGCTGCCACACACTCTTGCCATGGATTGTATTTTTGCCACTTGCTGCTATAAGCATGGATTGCCTAGGCCTGAATTTCTCTTATTGGTTCCAAGTCCCAGTGCAAGGTGTCTCCTGTGGATGATTTAGGACATAGGGGGTAGAGCAGTTGTGGTTAGGAGCAGAGCTGCGGAGTAGGAAACAATTTTGGGCAGGCGCAGATGCGGCGTCAGGGGTTTTGTTATTTCTCAGCCCTGCTAGTTATAATGGCATTCCATTGCTGACTGGATGATAATCCAAGAGAGCAGGTCTATGGAGTTGGTACAGTACACAAAACCTGTGACTCTTACCCCATGCAAAATTCATTCCAACTCCTCATCCCTCCTCAGGGCTGTGAGGTCAGAACTGGGGTCTGAGTTGGAAGCAATTTGGGGTAGGATTGGAGGTTTTGTGTACTGACTCTATGGCCCTGGTTAGGCTGTTGTGACCACAAATAAAATTTATGGACCTCTGTTGCCAAAAACGAGTGTTGTGCTTACAGTGCAATAGGGTGACAAGTAATAGAAACTGTTGTGATTTATGGCTGCCTGTTGGGATATATTATAAAAGCTATATCCTTTTCTTCCAAGTTCCTGGTAAAACCGTATGTAATATATTGAGGCATTTGGTTCTGGTGACTCCACAACTTTGGATGTAATGAAATATCAATAGGATAAAAGCAGAGTAGCCATTAAAGGTACCTTGTTTTATCAATTTATGGATAGTGTCCTTAAAAAAAAAAGAAAGAAAGAAAACTGATAGGTGTCTAGAAATGTCCTTGTGCATGAAGCATTGCCAGGAACTGAGAGTGTAAAAACAGCACTTGTAGGCTTAAATAAAAAGTACACTTTTAAAAGATGTGGTATAGCTGCAGAATAATTCAACCCTCTTGCAAGTTCAATGATCTCTCATGCATATATGAAGAAACTGACT
>JAJKFI010000002.1:41696112-41729941 GCA_029204185.1 Lerista edwardsae | reverse complement strand
GCTAAAATATAATGTTGTGAATTGGCCCTACACTTGTGGCTGTGTAGCCACTATAATGTAAAAAAAAAAAATAGGTACGTGGTAAAGTTGTCTTGGGGATGTGGTGGTGCAGTGGGTTAAACTGCTGAGTTGCGAGCTTGCTGACCAGAAGGTTGGCAGTTCAAGACGGCACGACAGAGTGAGCTCCCGTTGCTTGTCCCAGTTCCTGCTAACCTAGTAGTTCGAAAGCACATAAAAATGCGAGTAAATAAATAGGTACCACTTCGGTGGGAAGGTTATGGCATTCTGTGTGCCTCGACATATAGTCATGTCAGCCACGTGACCATGGAAACTTGTCCTCGGACAAACGCTGGCTCTTCAGCTTAGAAACGGAGATGAGCACTGCCCCCTACAGTCGGTCACAACTAGACCATTCGGTTGTGGTAAAACTTTTACCGTTACGTAAGGTTGTCTTATGAATTGACTACTTTGTCAGTGGTTCTCAAACTGGACCCAAGTCTCACTTTTTAGAATGACAATTTGTCTAGGACCCCCAGAAGTGATGTGATGTCCAGAAGTACAGTCATTATGACGCCAGAGCCTGCTGCTTTCCTGAGAATGCAGCAATAAGTTGGATTATTTCTCAGCCATTTTCCAATAGCAAAGTGAATCAGAAAGAAAAAAGCCTATTTATAAGCTTGACACAAACAAAACAGCCACAGGGATACTTTCCCAATATCCTATCTTCCCATGTTTTCCATATAGCTGCCCTCGGGGCTTCACGATGCACCTGAAATTGGCTTGCAACCCACTGGTGGGTCCCGAACCATAATTTGGGAACTACTGTCGTAGGTGGTAGTATCACAAATTACAATAAAGCCTGAAAAATCCCCTTTCAGCAATTTTCAAGGTTTTTGTTGAAAACATCTTTTTTTCCTGACAGAGTTTCCCCTATTTTTTTCCTTCTTTTCCCTCTCTGTCTTGGAATTTCCAAACTCTCCCCAAGTTTTCAAACTGGCTTATAAAGTAGCAACACTGAACAGAAATGCCGTTATGAGGAGAGAGGAAAAAAAGACTCATAGCCTTTATAACATCTTGCTTCATAGTTCCTAGGACTTGTATGAAAATACCGGACAAATGATACAGGATATGACAGTGGTTGCAATAATTGGGAGAGAAGAAAGCAGCTACTGTGCAATGCTGTCTTGCCTTTTCTAAGTTGACATCACTTAATGATTCATTTGAGAACTGAGCATTCTACTGATTCTACAACCCAAAAAAAGAACAAATGCCAGGGTGTTTTAAAAAAAAATCATTTTAAGATTTGTGCAGAGCCCAGAGACTGTCTGCCTCGCAACAGCCCAGAGTCCTTATCGGTTCTGTTGCTGGGGGAGGCAGCAGAGATGTGGCCAAAAGCCAAGGGACCTGCTGATTGGACAAGGCCATCCTGGGCTGATGATTGTTAACACCTATGGTGAAGGCCCACTCCCCCTGGCCATGGGAACATCCTTGTTGCCACCTGCACACAGCCTGAGAAACTTTTCTCTGAGAAAAGAGAAAAGTTGTAAATTCCTTTGTCATCCACCGCCTGGTATCCCTGTTTTGCTGTCTTAGCCCCTTTAATTTATGATGGGGAATAGACAATGTAGCTTGGTAAAGGTATGCATATGCCATTAGGACAACTCTGACGTGATTCAAAGTATAGCCAATGAATGAGCTGAAATTAGAAACTTGGAAGAAAGTAATAAAAACCCCTGGTTGTTCTTTGTTCTTTGCCATTTGTCTCCAAATGGTCCTTTTGTAAAAGTAAAGTGCAGTAAAGCTCAAGAGAAACCATTCCTCCCAAAGTTTATGCTGCTTGTTTTAGCAGTCCAACTGTTTTCCCGTGCGTTCGGCAACAGCAGCACAGATCTGAGTAGCCCCATTCGGGCCACTGCCAGGTTACCTGGCATAAGGGGAATCAATTTTCCCTCGTCCTGGGTTGCACTGCAGCCAGTCTACTGCAGGCCAGTCAGCCTGCCTATTCCAGCACAGGGTTACGATTGCTATGCCCATGAGCTGAAGGATTGTATAGTGTTCTGTTCAAAGTAAAGTCTCAGGACTTCTGCAAGTCTTGTCTGCTTAGATAAAGCAACCCTATCTTGTGCTGGATTTGATATTTTCTCTGTAAGTTAGCAAGTCAGTGCTCATTACTTACAGTGACCTGGTATAAAGTGCTATGAAATGGGTTGATGGCAAACACAATGTTATAAGTTTGTGCAGACTTGGCATTGTACTGTAACAGAACCTGATTTGGAGACATTGTGCTACCCTACCAGATAGATTGGTTAGTACTCTGTTTTACATATAATAGCCACTAAATTTGACTTAGCAGAATGAAACAAAGGTATTGCATGTTAAGATAAGATTTAACCAGAGGGGTTGGAATGGAAGTAGGCCACTTGCGTACATATGCAGTGCACATTGGGAAGAAAAGTCAGCATTTTCCTGAATTGTTGGGTGAATTGCTTTTTAAAAAAGGGTTTTAGTCACTCAGCATCAAGGGAGGGCAGTGAGTATAAAGAGAAGGGTTACTTACAGAAAGAAGTGTGACCCTAAGATAGGGTCATCCTGAATCCTAAAAATATTTCACTATAAATTGAAGTAAACTACCATCAACATTTCAGATGAATTCATTGTGACGAATTTCTGCAAGTATATTGTGATGTAACTAAAACATCTCAGTATGGCAAAAAGGAAAAGCTAGCATACATAGCTGTTTTAAAACCATTTTCTAATCTGTTTCTTGGGCCAAAGAAAGTGAATACTGCTTGAAGAGTCAGATCCAGGTCAAATTGTGTTAGAAGTTGTGTATGAAGTAAATATGGTTTCTGTTATCACTGTTCCTGTGTAAATATAATTGTTGCCCAAAGTTGCCCAATGTTTCACTACACTATGGAGTTTATGAAGTATGAGCAGTGTAACATGGTTGAAAGAGGTAAATATTTTTCTACTTCAGCAAAATAATTTTGATTAAATAAAATTTGGAACACAAAATGAATACCAAAGTACTTTCATGTCTACTATAGAAAAATCAATAATGCTAAATTGGGTGTGAATCAGATTCATTCTGTTTAGGTTTAAAGGTTAGGATGCTCTATTTCAGAACACTTGGCTCTTCCATAGATACAGTGATTAATCTATGAAATATGCTAGACTGTTGAACAAATGAACTGCCAGAAAAACAGTGTTTAAGTGTAAAGGTTCTTGCATCTGTCTGTATTTTTAGTAAGATAAGTTCTAAACTTGAGACCTAAGCTCCGTGCAAGGTGGAAGGAAATGATTTTTTTTAAAGGTATGTGTATACTAGAATTTATTCATGTTTTTCATACATTTGAAGCATTATTTTATCACCTCACAGTTTTTATCCAATCTCAAATTTAAAAATCCCTAATTTAGAGGGACTTAATAACATTGTGCAAAACAGGATAGAAAAATAAGAAATTATAGTTAGTATCAAGCTGTCTATATTTTTAGTAACATCAGTTCTAAACTTGAGACCTAAGCTCATAGGCTAATATAACTGAGGGTGCAATCCTAACCTGAAGTTAAGCCAGCACAGTTAGGCTAGCAAAGTTTAGCTGGCTCAAGGGCCACCGTAAAGCTCATTTGGACCATGTTTGGAGTCAGGGAGGATGGTGCACCTCTGTGTGCTTGCCTCTGACTCCAAGAGCGGTTCAAACATACTTTATGGTGGCCCTTGTGCCAGCCAAACTTTGCTGGCCTAACTGTGCCGGCCTAACTCCCGGTTAGGATTGCCCGGTGACTCTTATTATAAGGGACTTCCTATATTTAAGATTTAAAAATTGTGTTCTGTATCAATGTTGAACGGGACTTAAAAACTCCCATTCTAAAATTCTGCTGCTGCTGCTGCTTGCTGCTGCCTCGCCACAGCTAACTGCATAATTTTTATATTATTTCTGGTAACCATGGAGTGGTTTGATAGAAAGCAGTATCCCGATACCTGTGTGTCCCTTATTGTCATTTTTAAAACCTGGCAAGTCTACTGCAAGTTAGGATTGCGCTCTGAGATCTTTTATACAAGGTCTCTGATTTTATATAAGCTCTCAGTTATATTTGTCAATAATGCTATAATTTCTGATTTTATATAAGGGAACAACCCAATAAGCAACTGTATTTGCCATGTAACATCAGCATTCCAATTGGGTTTTCTGCTCTACTTCTCACTGGTCTGTTCAGTATAATGTATGTAGGCAAGAGGTGCCTATTTGTGTTCTTATTAGAAAATTTCCACTCTCCCTTTGTGAATGAGGAGTTGTCTTGAGTTATTCTCTGAGACATGCAGGGGTACGGTGAAAGGTTCTGATTTAAAAAGGTTCGTGTTTTCCAATATTATTGTAATTGTTAAAGCAGTGTTTCTCAAACTGAGTTGGAACCCACTTGGTGGGTTATAACTTGATGTCAGGTGGATTGCGGAAAGCTAGGAGCAGCCATCTTGGAAGCTGCAGACCTGACTCTTGCTATATTCCTTTTGTGAGTATTAATAATTTGGATTTTCAAGTCAGGATTTTTTTGAAATTTTATTTTTAGTTCAATACTTTTATGTAATATTTTGCCCTAATATTTTGTCCTAATCTTGCTTTCTGTCAGGGTTGTGCAAGTGCTGCAGTTCAAGAATGCCCAGCTTGCATTGCAGTAGTGTCAGTTGATTATGTCACAGTGACAGAACGTCCTGCTTGATGATGTCACTTCTGACCATGACATCACTACCACTGGTCCTGACATGAGTTTCATTCTAAAAAGTGGGTCCTGGTACAAAATGCATGAGAACCACTATTTTAAAGAATGCCCAGATCTGCCTTCTGAGATAGTTCCTTTAAAATCTTTAAACTGCCTGCAGTAGTCCCTTTTCTTTGCCTACTCTCCCAGTCGTTTGCTGAAGTGCACAAACAAGGACAGTGCACAGAGAGGGCTTCATTAAATAGTGCAATGGGAGACCCAGCAGCTATATATGCTCTGGGTTGTAGACCTTTGAAAGAGCTTGGCCAACCATACAGGAAAGCTTAGAAGAAGGATTTTCTGTTGTGTATTTGGATAGGCCTTCATAATTCACAGTCAGACTGAATGCATACTTGGTGTGTGGTTTTCTGTAAGAAAACCTTTTCTTTCTTTTGTTACCTTCTTTTGTTCCTTTTCTGTTTTTCTTTGTCTCGTCTCTTAAAAGGAAAATCTTAGCAAACAAATGGGTGATGGTACCACTAGCATGACCCACCTGATGTTGGATTTTGCAGCTTCCATGAGCTGAAAGAAAATCTGATTTATAGGCTGGTATTTTCATTTTGAGGAAACGAGAAAGATAGTGGGTATAGCTCAAGAAGATTGCTATAGGCATTGTAAGAGTGTGTTACCTTTTTTGCATTCTCTCTGCCTTGGAAAAATTTTTAAATGCCGAGTTAAGGTCACCTTGGTGTTCATTTGTCTGCAAGCCTCATACTAATTGGGATGAAACTTGTCTTGTGATCCTCTCTCTCTCTCTCTCTCCCCTCCCCACCCGCTTGCTTTGTCAGCTAGGTTCTGCAGCTGCTGACTTGTACCAATATTGGGTAGAACATGCAAGCTGACAGTCAGATGATCAAAAGATAAATACAAAAGCAGATAACAGTGTTGTATCTGTTTGCTCTTATACAAACCCAGAATTATTGAAGCTCTATAACTGGACTATACGAACTTGAGGATAGAACACTTTTTGACAAAATTATTCTACAGTGATTACGATGTCATGCAGTTGACTATTGTCCTTATTGCAAATACTGTTGCTGCCTTCCTTTTAAATCTGCCTTCCTTTTAAATACCACTGAATGACTGAGTGATATCTACCAGTAGGCTTTGTAATTGTTTTACTAAATAGCTGGTGTTATTTGCAAGGTCAACCTTGCAAATCATTTTCTAGCCCAAAACCTTTCAGTTTGGCTGGCTGCCCACAGTTATGTGTAATTTGTAGCCTATAAAAAAACACCCAAATTTCTTTGAATTGGGAAACACATACACATCCGTGTGCAAGAGTACCTTATGCTGAGTCTGATAGCCTATAGTTCGGAGTAAGCATTAGTACTGGCAGTGGCCTCAAGAAGAGAAGGTTTTTTGCAGGCTTATAGCCCAATCCTGAGCTGCCTGACTGCCCAGGCGAGCAGTGTTAGCCAGGCAGCTACTGCTGGATCCCACGGCAGCCGGGAAACTCCGTGGGAAAAGGGGAAATTTATTCCCTTTCCCCACGGTAAGGGCCCAAGCAGGTGAGTGGTCTACTTGCCTCTGTGCCAGCTATTTCAGTCGCTGCCATCCTGCCCCCGCTCCACCCATCCCCCATCCAGGAACACCCTCCCGCCCTGCCTGAAAAGGACGTGACACTGGCAAGCAGTGCACTCACCGGCTAGTGTTGCTGCCTCCGAGTGGTCAGCCTGCACAGGGTGTTAATGACTTACTGCCGGTACTGGAGGTGCCTTACAGCACCTTTTGCAAGACAGGCATGGGCAGTATACTCATACTGCCTGGGCTATGCCTGACATGATCGGTCCGTTACTATAATGAAAATCCCTAGATCTGTTGGAGTTGGCACAACTCCATCAGCTGTCCACAGGAGTAGACTACTGCAAAGAGGAGTCAGCAGTGTATTGTGACTATGGGGGCTGTGGCCTATTTCCCCTCCTCTTTCAGCTGTGCCAATGGGATGTGCACTGCATCCTGCAATGGGGAGACAGCAATGGAGGTAACTTCAAAGTAAGAGAGTGTTTCTTCCCTTCCCTTACTTTGGGGCTACATTGTGTTGGAAAGTTGGATGGGATTGGGGCCTGAGTGAAACATAGATCTTCCTTACAAAGTCAGCATAACTGGGGAATCTTGTAATGTCTGATTATGGTTTAAATCCATTATACAAAAAAGGGAAGCCAAACTGTACTATTTATGTCCTAGCAAATTTTCTATAATCAGATGTGCCTTTTTAGACCTTGCTGTTTCACTTGGAGTATGTGAGTTGAGTTGGCAGTGTCCTTTGACAAGGTTACCTAAATAGGCCTTAGACTCAGCTCATGCAGTTGTTGCATATAAGTAGAGTCAACAGTCTCCTCCATGCGAACCCTTTTGTAGGCATTGCAAAATTTCCAATATCTCACAAATATGAGTGTCACCATCTTTCTCAAAAAAAAAAAAAAAAAAAAAAATTCCTGACCCAGTGTATGCAGTTACAAATGCACATTAGCTATGAAATTATGGGTCATGGCAGAGACACAAGATTTAATGTAGACAAATGACAGCCCAATTTTCCTGACCCCCTGTTTACAGTTACAAAGACAGATAAAATGCACACTAGCTATGAAATTATGGGTCATGGCAGAGAGAGAGAGAGAGACGATGTAATATAGACAAGATTTAATGTAGACAAAAACCTCATGAAACCTAGTCAGAATATTCCATGGGCTAAACCTTGATTGGGATTTAGGAACAATAGGGAGTATGGAGATGGCAGCCTGGCCTTGGAAGGCAGCTTATTGTAACATTGTTCCTGGATACTGAATCTTCTCAGGCTCCGTATGATTGACTGCTCTTCCATACGGTGTCTGTGAATATAGCAGTGAATGTTTTCATTGGGCTGGCCTTATATATGATGATCTAAAGATGATTATGTACCTGTGTTTTAGTAGCAAATCTAAAATATAGATAGAACGTATACTTTGTGCTTGGAACAAAAAATTGTGAAATTTTGTTAGTGGTTCTTTTTTCCCCAAGATGCAAATAAATGGTGCAATACCATGTTTCATTATCATTCCTGAAAGCAATGGAATGTGTGGTGTGTTACTAGAGGAGCTTTCAGTTAGGCCAGTGGTTCCCATATTGTCGGTCAGGACCCACCAGTGGGTCGCGAGCCAATTTCAGGTCGGTCACAAAGCACCCTGGAACAGCCATATTGAAAATATTAGATGATGGGATGCTGGAAAGGGGGAGGGCTGTGTGATTGTTTTGCTTGTGTCAAGGTTGTAAATAGGCTTTTTGATAGGATCTTTCTGATCCACTTTGCTATTGGAAAATAGCTGAGAAATAATCCAATTTATTGCTGAATTCTCAGGAAAGCAGAAGGCTCTTGCATCACAATGACAGCATTTCCTGCCATGACATCACTTCTGGTGTGTCCTGGACAGATTGTCATTCTAAAAAGTGGGTCCCGGTGCTAAAAGGTTTGAGAACCACTGAGTTAAGCAGTATATTCTTGCTCTGTCCAACAAATGTAGAGTTTACTCATTGCAGAATGAGCAATATTGTATCTTACTATCTATTTAACAAATCCTGTCTTTTATTGACGAGTTGCTGAATTTAACAAATTGATGTTTGGTCATTATGTGGTCATCATCTATAATTACATACACTGATGGTTTCTCTCTGAATGTACTGATTATCCCATCACTGCTGTTACACATTTTCCTGGTTCCATACCACATATGCCCACTGTTATAACAATTTTTCCACTTATCTTTGATGTTTAGTAATTATCTAGGATCAGTCCAAGCACTGAGCAATCTTAATGAAAATTATTGTTTTGTTTGTATTGTTAACATGGATATTTGATTTGACTAAACATTATTAATATGTTACGGTTAATAGTTGCTTAGGGGCTCTGATTTTTAGCAGAGAAGGATAAATGATTTTTAAAAAGAAAAGAAAAACCTAATTGGTGCTTGAAAGAGCACTGGTGTATAGGTTCTTTTTCACTGCAGAATGGCAAGGGAAGGGATGTTACATGGTGCAGAAATGGTGGTGGGAGTGTGTATTTGCATCTGCTCAATGCATCCTTTTTGTGTTGCTTTTTCGCAGTTTATTCCTAAGCCTGCCTAGGGTAAAAGAGGCTATGAGAAGTTGCAGTGGAATGGTGGCCAAAAAAGGGTTAAGTATCTCCTCTTCCTTCTCAAAACTGAACTCTCAACCCCACTACTTTGCTGCAGAGATGCGACAAGCAGGGTTCCCCTTTCCTGCACTTGTTGCTGCGTGTGTAATGCCTCCTCTTTCTCTGTAGTCTAAGGTTACAAACATATGAATAATAATTGCAGGTCTGATCAAAATGTGTGTGTCATAGTCTTTTCACAAGATGGAGGTATGGAAAGGTGTTCCTGGGCATAGCTATAGGTAGGGTTACCAGATACAAACAGTGACAGAGTGCCTGTACCTTTAACCATTGTATAGAAGCAGGAATTTGGGCGGGTGCAGCTCATCATGGGAGGGTTTCAAAAGCTGCACCTGTCCGAAATCCCTCTTCTATACAATGGTTAAAGATACAGGCACTCTGTCCCAGTTTGTATCTGGTAACTTTAGCTATGGGTAAGTTGACATCTTTGATATTTTTGGTGGATCCTGCTAGATAGGATTACCAGATACATATGGGAATAGAGTGCCTATTCCTTTACCCTTTGTATAGAAGAGGAAATTTTGGCAGTACAGGTGTAGCTTTTGAAACCCATTCATGTTGAGGGTTCCCTCTTCTACCCAATGGTTAAAGGTATAGGCACTCTGTCCCCGTTTGTATCTGATAACCGTACTGATGGAAGGCCACAATTCCTCTTTTGACTTGGAGCTCAGCCAGTTCATAGCCATTGATTACCTTTGTATATGATTGAGAGCGTATGTATCTGGTAATCCTAGGCCAGCATAATATAAGCTAAACCAGCGAAGTTTGGCCAGGACAAGGACCACCATAAAGTGTGTTTGCATCACTCTCGGAGTCAGGGAGGATGGTTCACATCTCTGTACTGGCCTCTCTGACTCCAAGAGTAGTTCAAACATACTTTACAGTGTCCCTTGTGCTGGCCAAACTTTGCTGGCTTAGTTTATGCCGGCCTAACTCAGTTTCAGATTTCCCTCTCACTTGTTACTTAATAACTGTGTTGAGAGTGCTCAAGCAAACTAATGTTTCAGCAAAACAATATTTCAGTTTGTTTGACCAAGTAATAACTTGGTCATGCAGCTTTGAAGGACAGTGAGGGTGCTATGTGCAAAGAAAGAACGATGCAACTTTAAACTAACAAAGCAGTGTATGGATTGGTGGAAGAAGTGAGAAGTTTAACAGCTGGAAGAAAAGAATGAGCCTCTTGGGTGCTAAGTGCTATAGACAGGAGTTGCAGGAGTTGAGAGTAGTGCTGCGTGAAATGAAGAAGCTAGATGTGAACTGTCTGAATGTGTTAGATCTATCCTGTAGGTCTTTATGGATTTTAAATAGGGGAAGATGCATCTTTCCAGATTTCAGGTGTTTCCTTGTGCTACCATTTCTATTAAGACATTTCATAGCAGGACTCATACATTCTCCTCCAAGCAGGCTCCTCATGTTTTCTGAAAAAATGCCATTTAGTAAGTGTCCTTGTGTATGAGGTGGCATCCTGGAAGTCAGCAAGGAAGCAGGAAACAACCTTTTTCCTGCATATCATACTGCACCTATCTCTTTGCAAATTTCAAAACCCATTCACAACCATTGTGAACTTCTTATTTTGATGGTGAAATTAATCAAAACCATTTAGAGTTCATGGTGAATTCTGGGAAAAAAAACTTGTTTAGTTGATCAATGTAAATTGTATCCCTTTTGTATTCTTATGTTCTTATGCGGGTGTAGTGAGGTAGTTTTTGTATGTTTCTGGGGCACTGCGTATTAATAGCAATTCCCTATGTGAACTTTTGGACGGGTTGGGGACTGAAATCTGCATGGGTCATTTAGCAGTTGAACTGTAGAAAGAATGTGGGGCTGTAAACCTTATGGTATTTATTTATTTATTTATTTATTTATTTATTTATTTATTTTGAAAGATGTGTACCCTGTCTTCCTTTGTAAATTAAAATGGCTTACAGTAAAAACACATTAAAATACAATAAAGAACACAAAATATAAAGAACCGTGAAAGCAGCAGCATCCCATCAAACGAGGAGGAGAAGATTCTGGCTCCCTTCTCTAGTCTTCCGTAAAAATAGTGCACCTGAAGATGATTAATGCGGTCGTGTTGTTGCCACATGGCTGATCTCTCAGTTGTTAGGGTTGATCTCTTAGTTGCGTCGTGGTGAATTCCCATTTCATAACTTTGGTCGCAAGAACATTCGGGATAACAGCTCTTGCTTGGAGAAGCTGATCTGAAGCTCTTATGCACAGGGATAGAGTTGTAGTACTGAAGAGGTATAGTCATAGCAGATTTATAATACACATGCTGGGCATGTTGAAATATGTTCATCTGTCCTTTTATCCAGGTACTGTATTTATATTCTCTGGTTCTGCTTCTAAAGAGGCCATCAAGGTAGCTTGCAATATTTTAAAAGTACAGTCCATTAATACAGTGGCGTTTCTACAGGGATGGCAAAGCTCTAAGTTTTGCAAGAAGCCTTACCTTGCAGTAGAAATCACTCCTCTCCTGCACCGTTTTAGCCAGTCCTCACAGGGAACAACAACATCTTGGCGTTGCTTACTGGCTACAGCAGCAAGGGAGAGGAGGGGTTTACATGACAGGGTAAGGCTTCTTGCAAGACTTAGAGCTTTGCCATCCCTGTAGAAACGCCTCTGCATTAATATAAGAGCTCAGAGGCCAGTGTTAGCTTCTATTGGAGTGGCATGATAAGCTTCCACTGGCCTGAGCATCTCTTCTTCCCACAGGGCATGCAGATAAGTAGCTTCAATGATCCTAGTGAAAATGGACCAGAAAAGAGCCCAGCTTTCATAACAGATTAAGGGCACAATCCTAAACTGAGTTAGGCTGGCATAAACTAAGCAAGCAAAGTTTGGCCAGCACAAGGGACACCATAAAGCACGTTTGGACCACTGTCGGAGTCAGAGAGGCCAATAAACAGACGTGTGCCATGCTCCCTGACTCTGAGAGTAGTCCAGACAGACTTTATGGTGGCCCTTGTGCTGGCCAAACTTGGCTGGCTTAGTTTATGCCGGCCTAACTCCAGTTTAGGATTGCGCTCTAAAAGAATGATTAGCATATATAGATATAGATATAGATATATTGATATATATAGTGATTTAGGACAATGAATATAGATAAGATACCTTTATTGGCATATAGACAATGAATATAAAAGAGTAAAATCCTAGAATCAGTAAAATATAACGGAATATATAACATACATATATTTTTAAACATAAAAGTGAAATCTTAGAAATGGGGTGATATGGGAGAAAAGGCATGCATGTACAATAGAGGGTGCACATTTTGTACTTTGTTACTGTGGATTCCTCTGGAAAGATAGAAGAGATTTATGGCTTTGAATTCAGTACGACTTTCTTAGGGGTAGTCACATAAAAAAATTTTTTCCCATTGACATTTATGGTTAAACAAAATACTTTATGGTATTTATTGATTTATTTTTATTTTTGAAGAATTTATACCCTGCCTTTCCCATGCCGAAGCAAATGCCCAAGGTGGCTTATATGAGCAGGCTAGTCTAAACCACTATTTTTTCAATGGGTTTTTTACAAATATACAGTCTTCTTGTGACCCGCCAATCCTCAGTCCCAGATGTCGCCTTCACAGTGTGGTTCTCTCCTTTGGCTGCAAGCCATCAAGCCTCAGCAGGCAATCACAAGTCAAGCCTGGACAGGTCCTCAAGGTCGTATTCCGTTCTTTTGCCAACTGGCCTTCTCACACACTCCCCTGCAACTCTCACTTGCGGTGAGTAATCAGCTCCACAGCGACTCTGTTCTGCCACCACAGGTACTGCAGCTTGTCAGAACCTGACATCCATCCAAAAACAAACCACCGATTCTCCTGCTTAGCTTCAGGCAGTACCAGCAGCACAACCATCAATCCACACCTCCTGCCCTCCAATATAATATTTTGATCCAACATAATATTTTCAGTTTGTTTCAGATCCATGTGCCAGCAACCCTTGTCACCACGGCAACTGCAGTAGTAACAGTGATGGCTACCTCTGTGTTTGTAGTGAAGGCTACCAAGGTACAAACTGTGAACACTCATTTTATAATCCTCCAGTCTCTGGGTGGACAGAGTCAGAGGCAACAAGCCAAAGCAGGCCAGTACTGGCCACTGTGGAACCTGACATTGTTTTGCCGCGATCACAAGCAACAGTGACACTGCCAACATGGGAACCAAAGGAGGGCCAGAAAGTTGTGGATCTGAAATGGAATGAAGTAGAGGTAGGGTGTTGTTGTTTTTCAAATTAACATGGTATAAGATAAAATGCTTTTGAATATATTGTTGCTGTATTGAATTCTGTGGAATAGCATGCAGTTAAATGAGCTCACATATGGAAAGATTGAAAGATCAGAAAGCCATTCCAAATGAAAATTAGAAATGAAAAAATGGATTGCCCTATAGGCTTCTGTTCATTTTTCTTGGAATGCTTTTGTGGGAGACCTCTTTGCTTCATATGCAACCACTTGCATCCAAAATGTCTTGTGCACTTCTGATGATATCTTTAATTTTGTCTTTTTGAGTGACAGAGCCCTATGCCAAATCACAAACTGCTTTTCTAATATGGCAGAGGGATCTTCTACTCAAAAGAACAAATTAAAGATTCCACTGGGCTTACCCAATGCCCAAAAGATTCAGAACAAGGTCTGGCTCCAACCAGCATCTTTTAAGTAACTTAGGGTGCAATCCTAACCAACTTTCTATCACTGGGGTAAGGGCAATGCAGTTCTGAGGTAAGGGAACAAATATTTCGCCTTGAGGAGGCCTCCATGACTGCCCCCCCAACTGCAGGATGCAGCCAAGGGCCCATCTAATCCAGCTTCCTGTATCTTTCACAGTGGCCCACCAAATGCCTCAGGGAGCACACAAGACAACTAGATACTTCCATCCTGTTGCCTCTCCCTTGTACCTAGCATTCTGAGGTAGCCTACATTTAAAAACCAGGAGGTTGCACATAACCATCATAGCCTGTAGCCTGAGATGATTTTTTGCTCCATGAATCTGTCCAATCTCCTTTTAAAGGCACTTAGGCCTTTACCACCTCCTGTGGCAAGGAGTTCCACAGATTAATTACCCACTGGGTAAAAAGGTATTTCCTTTTATTTAACTCTCCCAACACTCAATTTAAGTGGATGTCCTCTAGTTCTACTTCTGTGTAAGAGTGAAAAAGACATCCCTCTATCCACTGTATCTATCCCATGCATAATGTTGTACACCTCAATAACATCCCGCCTCGCCATCTTTTTTCTAGACTGAAGAGCCCCCGACGCTGTAGTTTTTCTTCATAAGGGAGTATGAAGTAATCATACTGTATGAAGTACAGGGAGTATGAAGTAATTCATGAAGTAATCATCAGCCCAGTAATCATTTTTATTGTTCTCTTCTGTACCTTTTCTAGTTCCACTATGCTCTTTTTAAGATGTGATGACCAGAACTGTACGCAGTACTCCAGATGTGGCGTTAGCATCTATTTGTACAGTGGCATAATGATATTGGTCTTTTTATTCTCAGCCCCTTTTTAAATTATCCTAAGCATGGAATTGGCCTTCTTCACTGCTGCCGCACACTGGGTCAACACTTTCGTCGAGCTGTTCACTAGCACCCCAAAATCTCTCCTGATCTGTCACAGGCAGCTCAGAACCCATTAGCCTATGCACACTTATTGAATTTATAAATTCAAATGAACCCAAAGAAAGCAAGAGGGTTCAATGCTTTTTTTTTTTTTACTTCTTCTTATACTTGACTTCTTTGTCACATTCTTCTGAATTGCTGTACAGTACATGAAACCTCATTAGGCAAGCTTGTAATGAGGCAAGTGAAGGAGACATTATTCACGCAATATATTGCTAGCCATTTGAGGAAACTGTTTTCAGTTTATTAATATAAACAGCGCTGGGTAAGACCCCAAGAAGCATCTGACACCAAGTAAAGTTTTCACACTGATCTTTTAGCCTTAAAGGAAATAGCAATATTCATAAAACAGGTAACCTTCATCATGGCTTTTTCTTGAAACTGAAAGATTTCAAAATATAAATTTTCCTTTATAATTTTTACTGCTAAAAAGTATTGTTTATATAGAATGTCTAAACTGATCTTCATTTGTTCCCTCAGATACTTCCTGATGTAGCCTGTGGAAATGCCAGCTCCAATAATTCTGGTGGGGGTCGCCTTATTTTTTCTGAAGTTCCACAGAATACATCAATAAAGTAAGAACATTCTCCATCCTGATGTGTATATAATGTTGGTTGTTGAATTCATCATAAGTTGCACCCAAGAAGTTGCACAGAAATATAGGGAGAGGTTCCATGTCCCTGATAATAGGATAATCCTAACCGTGCTGGATCACAACATCTCCAGATATCTGCCCATGAATGCATATGTGCTTATGAAAGGGATTATGTGCTTTTGATGGAGATGTTGAAGCCCTTAACATTTAACATAGTAAATCTGCATACAGAGTGGACATGATTAGGTGAACACGTGTACCGTTATTCAAACACGACATTCAGAGCGCAATCCTAACTTGGAGTTAGGCTGGCACAGTTAAGCCAGCTATGTTTGGCTGGCACAAAGGACACTGTAAAGTATGTTTGGACCACTCTTTGAGTCAAGCCAGCAGACAAATGTGCGCCATCGTCCCTGATTATGGGAGTGGTCCAAACGCGCTTTATAGTGTCCTTTGTAAACTTTGCTGGCCCAACTGTGCCATCTTAACTCCAGGTTAGTATTGTGTCCTTAGTGAATGTACAGCTGTATTATATATACAGTCTACACTCTACGTTTTTTCAGGGATGCGTCTGCATGTTGACTTTTGAGATGAATGTATATACAGTCAGCAAAATGTGTACCTACATATGGACACCTGTACAAGGTGTGACTGCTACTAGAGAATGAAGCCTGACCTATACATTCAACATAATAAGCTGGTAGAGTGGACTCCACCATTTCAGACTGCAGGTGAGGAGATCACAGTTTCTTAAACAGAAAACTAGCAAAACAGGCAAAGGGTGACTAACCTTCTTTCCTGAGGTTCTAGCTGTTTTTTGTTTTAAAATTTTCAGGAAAATTATTGCATGGTAAAGCATTCAAAAGTGATATTCTCATCTATAGCCTGAAATGGTGCCTTCCATTTTGCTACCTCATCCCCACTTATTTTATTTACTTAAATTACTTCATTCTGCTGTTGACAACTCCAGCCTGAGTAAAGCCCCGCTGCATTGAAGAGATGGGTTTGGTTAAGGAGGTTTATAAAAGGTTGAAAGAGGTGAATAAGTGATTCTACAGTTTATTACTTTGGGAAGAAGTGGAACCAAGAGTGGAGGTGCAATCCTAACCCGGAGGTAGGCCAGCACAGTTAGGCCAGCAAAGTTTGTTTGAAACAAGAGCCACAGTAAAGCGTGTTTGGACTACTCTCGGACAGAGGTGTTTCTACAGGGATGGCAAAGCTCTAAGTTTTGCAAGAAGCCTTACCCTGTCGTGTAAATCCCTCCTCTCCCTTGCTGCTGTAGCCAGTAAGCAACGCCAAGATGTTGCTGTTCCCTGTGAGGATTGGCTAAAACGGTGCAGGAGAGGAGTGATTTCCACTGCAAGGTAAGGCTTCTTGCAAAACTTAGAGCTCTGCCATCCCTGTAGAAACGCCACTGCTCTCGGAGTCAGGGAGGATGGTGCGCACGTCTGTGTGCTGGCCTCTCTGAGAGTGGTCCAAACATACTTATGCCTTATGCCGGCCAAACTTTGCTGGCCTAAGCAGGTTAGGATTACGCCCTGAGAGCATTTCAGAAGGATGAATTTGGCCTTTAGAAAAATTAGCCTAACAGTGGAAAAGGCATGATTGACTTTTATAAGGTAAAGGTTTCCCCACGACCGAATGGTCTAGTCTTGACCGACTGTAGGGGGCGGTGCTCATCTCCGTTTCAAAGCCTGTAGAGCCGGCGTTTTGTCCGAGGACAAGCTTCTGTGGTCATGTGGCCAGCATGACTATATGCCATAGCGCACGGAATGCCGTTACCTTCCCACTGAAGTGGTTCCTATTTATCTACTTGCATTTTTAGGTGCTTTAGCTCCTGCTAGGTTGGCAGGAGCTGGGATAAGCAACGGGAGCTCACTCCGACGCGCAGTCTTGAACTCCCAACCTCCCCGTTGGAAAGCCCAGCAGCAGCGGTTTAACCCACTGCGCCACCACATCCCTCAATATTTATAAGGATATTTTATTCTAAACATTGGCACCAAAACCATATGAATAATTGAAGCTGTGAATCTACTCTGATAAATTAACTGAAGATATGCTATTGTTTCAAAAACTTGGGACTGTGTAATTTTCTGTTGTTCAGACAGAATTTAACTGAAAAGTGAAAATTTGCAAGCAGTTATTTGTGTAATCTAGCCCCCTTTCCTTTCCCTTTGGATCCCTTGCCCACAATCCCCTAACACCAGAATTACCTTTTTCTATTCATTCCCTTTCACCCATGTGTTTGTGCCCCATTTCTAATCCTCAGCCAGTCTCCCTTCTGTTAGGCTCACTACCTCTACATTTTAGCTCCTTATACAGACGTGCCCTGGTATCCACTGTTTCAGTATCCACTTTCAGTTATCCACTGATACCGTGGATACTGGGAAGCCTATTAGAGGAACATTAAACAAATCTCTTTTTTGACCTTATTGCAGCAAAACCACTGATGTTCTCCTACCTTTAAAAAGATATCCCCAGTATCCATGATTTCAGGTATCCAGAATGGAACCCTAGCAGATACTGGGGCATGCCTGTATCTTTTTTTTGGGGGGGGGGGAGGGCGTCATTCAACTGTGGCTGATGCCTCTGCCTTTTTGACATTCATGGTTCCTCCTGCCCCTAAGCCCTATGTAATCTTTTCAACCTAATTTCACAGAAGGCCTGTTCAGCAACAATGCATTTCTAACATCTTTCCTTTTCTCTTTTAAAGTGTGTGTGAACTTTCTAGGATATCCCTGCAGATCAGCCTGTGGCTGGTGTGGCTGGTATTGCTGCCTCATCAGTCAGTTGGAAAAGGCAATTGCTTTTAACACTCCTGTTGCAGTGGGAGAAAATGCAGCTGTGACTCTGTTGCTTGCTTGATCTTCCCTCCCTCTAGCCTACTCTGTTTATGTCCAGCAATGGCTAAATTGCCTTCTACCACTGTGGGGGGATTGAGGTGAGCAGGGAAGCCCTGCCATTACATTCAGCTAGGGGGAGCTGCAAAAAGCATAAGGCAGCACTTCCCAAACATTTTAGCACCAGGACCCACTTTTTAAAATGACGATATATCATGGCCCACATAGCTTTACTAGACAAAAAAAAGTGATCTAGAAAGAAATAAAATTTTGTTTATTATTATTAATATTAATATTAATATTGATTAGTATTAGTTATGATGACGATGATCCTGTGCTCCCAAGGCTGCTAGAGACCTTACATATAATATGAAAGTGTAAACGTTGTGTAGACCCTTACAGTCGTTCCAGGATACTCAGCAGCCTGAACTGGAGAGATGTGTCATTGAGGACTGCCAGGCCAGGCAAAAGGCTGAAAATGGGTTCACATGATCTTCAGCATGTCAATTACTAATCAAAAAATGTGACATTTTAATTTAGGGTATCATGATGACCTCATAACATAGGTTAGAATTCCAGCTATGAGAGCGATCTCTCAATCTAGATTGCTTGCTGCAGCAATTTTCTTCTACAAACTGGGCAAGGATGCTTTGCAAAGGTTTTTTGTTTTTTGTTTTAAAAAAATCAGAAATCTCTGCCACTGCAGAGATTAAGTTGATGAGGTTGGGGGGTGGGGTGGGGTGGGGTGGGGTGGGGGTGGACCCAGGCCAGTGAGATTAAGAAATGCCCTCCCTGTTAGCCTTCTGATGAGATCTGAAGATTTCCTATTCTGTCTGGCTGTTTTTTCTTAAGTAATTGCTTTGGGGTTTTATGGATATATTTTGTTTTAAGCCTTTTTTAAATTGCACCATTTTTATTTTTATAATTATTGCACCCGATATTTCATTCCTATTTTGGCATTTTACTGGTTTCTTTCCTGTATGTTGTACACTGCCTTGAGTGCTCTGTTTATCCAATACTAACAGTGGGGCACAAATCATTTAAATAAATATTTTGTTGTTTATATATTGACTGATGAGCTGTATCCTAAGCCTTTTAAAGTAGTCTTCTATATGATATATTAATGCGTTTAATGTTTTGTTTTTCCTTCAGCATAAGGCAAGATGCCACGGCTTCCCTTATCTTACTATGGAAGGTCACAACAGACAGATTTAAACAATGCTCCCTTATAGATGCTACAAGTGTTACTTTACTCCAGACAATGGGTGGACTTGTCCTGACAGAGGAAATGCTTGCGTTAGGAAACAACTATTTCATTGGTAAGTTTCGGTAATGTTGTAGATGTTTTAATTAAAGGCATTTGTTTCTAGGTTTTCAACCCAATTAGAGCCTCCATGGTAGCTTACAACATATAATAAAAACAATCCAGTGTGTTACAATAATTAACAGCTGCCTACAATCATCAACATAGAAGCAGAAATAATAAGTTCAACCTAAACACCACCTGCTTATTGATTATATTATTTCAAATTATTTTCCAAGAATTGGAAACAAATTTCTGGTTTGTGTATTCACTTCTTGTGCATGACTTCACTTGCAATTTTCTGTTTAGGGCAAACCATGGTTTGTTGTGAAACTTGAATCTGCAAGGTATGTTTTGTGCTTGCTCTCCACTTCGTCTATGCTTGGTATTCAAATTGTAGCTTGGGTTTTAAGATTCATCTAAAATGGGTCATTGTCAACTCTATATGGAATTTGTAATTTCAGAGAGAACATAATGTAAACTATTAGTGTAAAGCTAATAATTTTAAGTAAAAGTATAAGTGACCTCCAACATGATGTCTATCCTTCATGGAAACGCCTCCTTCCATACAAGATTGTCAGTTGTGCAATCAAACAGATGATAGCATATGCAGGAAAGCTCTTCTTGATAATTTCAGGGATGGGCAGACCCATTTGAGGATAGCGTGTCCAATCACTGGGATTCCAAGCTGTAAAAAGTTTTCATTATGCCAGCTTTTTCTTTTCCATCACATTCTTTTCCAGGTAAAATGCAAGTTGCTGGAATCTAGAGGAATCTAGATTGAGAACACAAATCAGCCTTATATCTGTGGAGACCTAATGTAATTGTAGTGATACAGCCTTGTGCTTGAGGTGACAGCAACAATTGCATGTCACCATGCCAGTAGCATACAATGATATGAGTAGCAAACCAAATAGCTAAAGGCCTGGCATGTTCATGAAATGCTTCATCCTGAGAAGAATCTTTGTGTGCTTTTCCACTGTAAGTGCAGCTTACCCAAGCTGTGCTGTGTCCATTACAACATACTGTGCTCCTAGTACTCTGATCCAACCCCAGAAAGAATGGGAATGCTCAGTCATGGCATCAGAGTTGACCTTGCATTCAAACCAAAGTGGACTGAACTGGACTAGGCATGACCTTTCTCCCTAGGTGAGAGGGTGACCATATGCACCCAAGAATCCTACCGGGTTATGATTTCTGTCCATTGAATGGTTGTCTGCCCTTACGTATTTTAAGCATCCAGGCAATACCATGAAGCGGGTGAGTCATCTGCATTTATTCCCTAATAGCAACTGTCTGATAACAACATATAATCTGGGGAGATAAATATTGTGTGAATGATAATTAATGGTTACATCATTGTCAAGGGAGTAAATCAGGACATTCAAGACATAACACATTTAGACTGACTGTACTAATTAGTGATCTCTAGAGAAAATCCATTCTCCTTCCTTTCTTGTGGTTCATTATACAATGGCATTCAGAAGTAGGCTGTATCCTGTTTTTTCATTTTGTGAATGGAAGGGGTATAGTCTGCTCACAGGAACTCTCCTTCCATGAATGGAACCTTTTTTAAACAGCAGAGGTGTGGTGGAAAATTTTTAAAATGCGCGACGTCATAACATTGCACATGTTATTAACAAAAACAAAATCAATTTTTTCCCCATTGGAGTGTTTTCTTCTCCTGACACTTTCTATTTTCAGACTTAGCATACTTCATTTAAGGAGCTTATTTCATACAAAACTGGAGTGGGTTGCAATAGTTTTAAAATAAACATATAGAATGAACATTGGGGCTAAAAATATCCCAAATAAATATGAAAGTACGGTAAGAGTGCTAGCCTCTGCATATTTACTCAGAAGAAGGTCCCACTGTGTTGTTAGACTTATGCCCAGGTAAATTTGCGAAGGATTGTAGCCTTAATGTAACATGAGCTACATATTGTCTCTCGGGCATCTCTTGGGAAAAAGAAACGCCCCTAGATATTAACATTTGTCTCTGGGCAAATTTCTGTTTGCCTTCTGTTTCTTTTCAACTGGCTGTTGAAAACAGCATTTGAGTGTTCCTACTGTAGAAGTTGCAAGGCTCCATCTCCCCCTGCCCAGGTGTACACCTCTGGTGAACACAGCAGAAGGTCAAGGTACAATCCAATGTGATTAATGTGTTATTGTAGGATGCTGCATTCATGATGCTACAGCTTGTTTACCAGATTGAATACACTGTAGCCACTACCCTTTCTGTTGGTTAAGCTTTTGTTTTGAAATTAAAGCTGGGTTCTTGGGGGCTCGAACACCTGCGTGGAGCTGGCACTTCCATCAGTCCATCTCTATTCATTTCAGGGGATGGGAAATTCCATCCGCTCTTGAAGCATCTGCTGGCAAGTGAAACTTTCTCAGAGAGCCCTAATTAAACTAATTGGAACAGCAATATTTGGCTATGTTGCAAGCATAGGACTGGCAATACATCTAATAAATAGGTTTGCTACTTGAGAAGCTGCATTCCCCCCCCCCTCAAAAACACATTTAAAATATATTTGTATTTAAAGTTATCAAAATGGAAACTTTTGAACTCTTTTTCTGACTCTTCTGCTGTAAAGCAGTTCAGTGTCTGATTTTGTGATTATTTGTGGTGATTTGAGAGCTACTTTTTCAGATGGGCATGTAATGCATACTCCTTGAGTAATAGAAAGCCAGGACCATTTTCTTTACAGCCCAATACTGTTCTCCCCTTTCCCAGTAGCAATGTATGGCTGTGAGAGCTGGACCATAAGAAAGGCAGAGCGCCGAAGAATAGATGCTTTTGAATTATGGTGTTGGAGAAGACTCTTGTGAGTCCCCTGGACTGCAAGGAGATCCAATTGGTCAATCCTCCAGGAAGTCAAACCTGATTGCTCCCTGGAAGGACAAATTCTAAAGCTGAAGCTCAAGTACTTTGGCCACCTCATGAGGAGAGAGGACTCTTTAGAAAAGACCCTCATGCTGGGAAAGATTGAAGGCAAGAGGAGAAGGGGGCGGCAGAGGATGAGATGGTTAGAGAGTGTCACCAAAGCAATGAACATGAAATTGGGCGAACTCTGGAAGCTAGGGGAGGACAGGGAGGCCTGGCGTGCTGTGGTCCATGGGGTCGCGAAGAGTCGGACACGACTTAGCGACTGAACAACAACAACAACTATTCTCCCCCCTCCTACTGGGGCAGCTGCACCAAAAAGGTGCACACTGTATCGGCCATTGAGGGTCAGGAGGCTTCAGGAAAGGGTATTTATAAGCCTCCCACTGCGCAGTGGCCCTCTTCAGAATTGTCCCAACTGCATTGCTTCAAGAGTTGCCTCATCTTCAAAGGATCACTCTTCCTCACTACTTTCTGGTTTTTCTGGCACATGTATTAAAGTACCTACTGCTTAAATTCTTTTCAGCATCACTTCTGCCCACTCTTTGAAATGAGCAGGAAATAGGACTGGAATTATTTTTGAGTCTTTTTCTCTGATCAGGGCTTACTTGTGTTCTGCATCCTGCGTAAAATGCAATTGAGACTCAGTGTGGGAGATGCATGATATGATCTCCTTTTTTTGTTAAATTGTGGGCTATTGTGGTGCTGGAGAAATAGGGGGGGGTTAAACAACACCCTCTACTCTTATGCCCCTCCCCATCTGATGTTAATACTGGGGCAGGGAGGCAAAGATAGAGGACCAGACCTAAAAGGGGGAGAGGAAAAAACAGGTAGGAACTGGCTCCTGAAGCATGTACACACAGGAGAGAGGAGTTAGTTCCTCCGTACTGGGGAAGGGAGGCAAAGACGGAGAAGGAGAGCTAAAAAAGGAGTTGGAGAGAAATGGCGTGAAAGTGAAGAAGAGCGGGAAGTGAGAAGTTCTGCCCATATGCTTTTTGGATCTTTAAGGAGTTTCCAGGCTCGTGACACTGTGACGAATTACTTCCTGTGACCCTCCAGAACATCCTGGCGACCCAGTTCTGGGAACCACTGGTCTATTTGCAACTAGACCTGCAACTAGACCTCTTCGTGGCTCTGCCTGCTGGCCGGCATGTTGAATTTCTATCAACATTTGCAAACAGATTTTTGCTGCCACCACCGCAACTATTTATGCGTTACTGACAGGGAGAGGAGGCAAGCACAATGGGGGCCAGAAAAAAAGCTTTGAGGGCCCAGATCCAGCCTGCAGGCCATATGTACGACACCCCTGTTGTATGTCATAATTTAGTCTGGCCCCCCCAGTCTCTTGTCACATGAGCATGATTGACAGGAACCTTTGAATTCAAGTTTTTTTTCTTTTTACAAATAAACATTGTAATATTATAATATTGTATTTTGCCTTTTTTTCCCCCTCAGGTTTTGTGAACGATTCTGTTGCCAAGTGCATTGTGGCTTTACGCTTGACTGTGGTAGTAAAAGTCAGCTCGTGCTCGCCTGCAGGAAGTCGATCAGATGACCTCCACTGTTCAGGAAAAGGAAGATGCGTAACAAAACGATCTGAGGTAAGTGGAGCCGTTGTGCCTTCAGTGGGGAGCAAAGTGTCAGGGAGGGATGATTCATGTGCAACCTGCCTTGGCCACATGCAATCTTATGGGAGAATTGCATGGCACAGACAGAGAATGGTAGAGGAATTGTCAAAACTGGAAAGAAAGCAGGTTTGCCAAGAAAAGCAAATATGACAAGGTATTAAAGATCTGCAGGATGATGTAGAGTTCTGATAATGGCCAGAGCCAAACTGAACCCTTTTATATCTGTGCAAACGTCTGAACCAAGCCCCATGTCCCCTTCATTAGGAGCAACTCTTTCGGAGAAGCTCAGCACCTAGCATATCCAAGACCCCTCAACATTCAGCCACCCCTCTCTGTCAGAGGAAACTACAGAGTCTGAGGGTGCAATCCTAACCTGGAGATAGGCCAGCACAGTTAGGCCAGCAAAGTTTGGTCAGCACAAGGGACACCAGAAAGCACATTTGGACCACTCTCAGAGTCAGGGAAGATGACGCACGTCTGTGTGCTGCCTCTCTGACTCTGGGAGTGGTCCAAACATACTTTATGGTGTCCCTTGTGCTGGACTAACTGTGCCGGCCTAACTCCAGGCTAGGTTTGCACCCTCACTCTCTGTTTCCTCTGACTGGGAGGGCTGGGTGAATGTTGAAGGGTCTTGGATAGTTGTTTGGAAGGGTTTGTTAGATACTTTAGTTCAGTGATTCTCAAGCACTGGGACCCACTTTTTAGAATGACAACCTGTCCGGGACCCACTGGAAGTGATGTCATGGCCAGATGTGCCCTCATTTTGATGCCAGAGCCTACTGCTTTCTGAGAATGCAGCAATAAATTGGGCATTTTCTCAGTCATTTTCCAATAGCAAAGTGAAAGAAAAAACCTATCCACAAACTTGACACAAGCAAAATAATCACACAGTCCTCCTCCTCCTGTCCAGTACCCTATCTTCCCATATTTTCAAAGATGACTGCCCTAGGTAGCCCACCTGGAATTGACTTGCTACCCACCTAGTGAGTCTCGACCCACAATTTGAGAAACACTGCTTTAGTTGCCTGCATTGGACTATTGGATCCAGGGTTCATGACTGATAAGAGCTCCTACTTTCCTGTTCTCTTCCTGGTTTATTGAGCATGGTTGGGTTCAGCATCTCCCACAATCTGTATTAGAGTCCATATATGGTACAATCTCTTCTTCTGAGTGTGTTTCTGTCCTGCTAGGTGCTCTTAAAAACAAGGAAATAAGAATATCTAAGGTAGACCTAACTGTTCACTGTTACCAGCAGCGCTTTTTAAAAAACAAGTAATGTGCGTCCCTGTGGGGAAAACAAACTTATGTGGGAACCTAATGACATGACTGTATAATTTGGTGGTGAAAGGCAAATAGTGATGAGGATGAAGATGCATTCAATATACTAAAAAGTCCTCAGAAACTAGACTACAAAAGGGTTTCAATTATATTTAACTGAATTAGCTCATTCACACTTGACAGTGGGAATCCACAGCTATCATTCATACAACAGTGGAAACCTAGAGAAGGCAGATGGAAGAGAAATTAGGAGAGAGGAACTCCTTATAAGGTGAAGGGCAGAAGAAAGAGGGGAAAAACATGGGGTGAGACGGGAGATTAGCTGGGCTTCCTAGAGGAACTGGGGAAGAAGGGGAGATTTGGGGGGGGGGGTAGAAAGGGAATGAGAGGGGAAATTAGCGAAGAGGTAGGATTTAGGTGGTGCAAACCATGGCAAAAGGTTGTGGATAGAAGGGGCAGCACAATCCTAAGCTCCTGCCCTTGCACCAGGGGAGGCGAGTGCAGGACTGAGGAAGCCTCATGGCCCAAATCGGGACTGCGCAGCTTGGGGGCGAGGCCTTGAAAGCGGCCTAATGGCCGCAGCCCAAACCCACCCCAGGCCGGGCCGCCCACCAGCCCGCCCACCCCCTGCCCAGCGCCTGCAGCAGCCAAATTGGGCAGGCGCAGAGGCAGCTTGGCGCCCATGCTCCCAGGCTGGTGCTACAGCTAGCACCGGCCTGGGAGCCTTAGCCTTGCGTTGGCGCTAATGACATCGTGTCAACACAACCACCCTGCACCAACACAACGGGGTGCTTGGGATTGCGCCTTGAATCGTTGTAGTCCAAACCAAGCACTACAGACAAGGGATAAGCCAGAAACTTGCCATGAATGTACATCACGCACTTGCAGTGGAAGAGTTGGTCTTTCCCACTGAACAAACACTCTAGACTGATGCACCAAGTCTCAGAAGACCTGCTGGATCGGTTAAGTGAATTTGTTTGCCAAAGAAGCCTGAGGCTGGTTTCAGGCCTTCAACAAACAGTGAGAAAATCAGAAAAGCTTACGCTCACAAACACAGAGCGCTCGCAGAATGAAAAGCGGAGACAATCTCTTAAGTGCACAGTCAATTTGATTTCATATAAGAATTTATATTTAAGGAGTAAACAAACGCTATTTCTCTCTCTCTCTCTCTCTTTTTTGAAAATTTATATATATATATAGGTATGGGGAATGGAAAGGGTACTACATAGGAAAAGGGTACAAAGGTTCACACAAAAGGTCCACACTGATTACAGTTTAGTCATCTTACCTATATTAATATTTGCATGCATACAGTCTAGACCAGGGGTCCTCAAACTTTTTAAATAGGGGGCCAGTTCACTGTCCCTCAGACTGTTGGAGGGCCGGACTATAGTAAAAACAAAAACTATGAACAAATTCCTATGCACACTGCATATATCTTATTTTGAAGTGAAGAAACAAAACGGGAACAAATACAATATTTAAAATGAAGTAAAGTTAAATCAACAAACTTACCAGTATTTCAATGGGAACTATGGGCCTGCTTTTGGCTAATGTGATGTCTGGTTCCATATTTGTCACTGCTAGTCGTAACAAGTGATGCAAGTGTGCATCCGTTAGTCTTGATCTGGTTGGAGATTTCAAATGTTTCATTCTAGAAAAAGTCTGTTCACAGACATAAGTGCTGCCAAAGATGGTTGCCATTTTGAGTGCATGGTTCCTGAGATGAGGATATGCCTCAGAGGGGAGAGATGCATAGAAATTATGAAGGCTGCTTGACTTGAATGCGTCTTTCAGAGAGTCACAATTCTGCAGTTCAGCCAGTTCCATTTGGTAAATTGTATCCACATTTTCAATGTCAATAGAAAATGGGTTACGGAAAAGCTGTATGTCCTGTTCATGGAGATGAAGCTCTTTAAATCTAAATTGGAACTCCTTTTGCAATTTTTCCAGTGAATCCACACATGTTTTGTTTGGGAATGCAATCAGCGGTTTTTCCACTAACAGATTTTGAGTTGTGGGGAGATGGCAGAAGTTTTCCTCCTTCACTTGTTTGATGAGGAGGCATAATTTTACTTCAAATGCTTTGACATGTGATTGCATATCACAGATGAGCTTCCCCTTTCCTTGAAGTTGCATATTGAAATTGTTGAGTAGCTCTGTTACATCTGTCAGAAAGGCAAGGTGCCATTTCCATTCTGCATCATTGAGCTCTGGTACTTCTTTGTTTTTTGAAAGCAGAAAAGTTGTAATCTGTGGAAGTAAGTCATAGAAACGTTTCAAAACTCTCCCTCGACTCAGCCAACGGACTTCTGTGTGATATAGAACATCTTCATACTCAACATTTAGCTCAGACAGAAATTCCTGAAATTGTCTGTGATTTAGTGCATTAGCTCTAATGAAGTTAACACAAGATACCACAATTTTCATAACAGAGTCCCACTTCAGTGATTTACTACACAGCGCTTGTTGGTGGATGAGGCAGTGTATGGCTATTGGATGAGAATGGTTATGTTTGTCCATCTCTTGGTTAATGCGAGCAATTACTCCTTTCTTAGACCCCACCATGCTAGGAGCACCATCAGTTGTCACGCTGGCTAGTTTAGCCCAGTCCAGCTCCAAACCATTCATAGTTTGGCAAACCTTTTCATAGATATCCTCTGCTGTAGTTGTTCCTTTGATGCTTTGCAGTGCAGCAAGCTCTTCTATGACTTCAAAATAATCATTCGTCCCACGAATAAAAATTAGAAGTTGTGCAGAATCACTAACATCATTGCTTTCGTCGAGTGCCAAGAAAAAATTTGAAATTTTTTTTGTGGAGTTTTGCAAATGCTGATGCAGATTGTCTTCCATTTCTTCAATCCTCTGTGTAATTGTAGGTCCTGAAAGACACACTGTACTAAATAAATCGGCCTTCTCTGGACACATCTCTTTCGCAACAGAAAGAAGGCATTCTTTAACAAATTCTCCCTCCATGAATGGTCTGCCAGTGCATGCTATTAGCTTGGCAACTTGAAAACTTGCTCGCAGTGATGAAATATTTAGCTGCTTCTGCTTCATAAAAATATTTTGCTGAGTTGTCAATGTATTTTTCAGTTTTAATATTTTATCTTTTCTCACTTCTCCAACCAAACAATCATATTTATCTTTATGTTGAGTTTCATAGTGTCGACGCAAATTATATTCTTTGAACACAGACACTATGTTCTGGCATATCAAACATACAGCTCTTTCCTTGTACTGCATGAAAAAGTAATCATAAGTCCACTGTTCTTTGAATATCCTACACTCCGAGTCAATTTTTCTTTTTCTTGACATCATTATTTCCTAGGGATTCCAAATTGCTATTAGTAAAATACCAATATATATATACAGCGCTACAAAAACAATATACCAGCAATAACTTTGCCCACACAGAGACATACAGACTGCAATGCCCAACTTCCTCCAAGCTGCCTCTGCGCTGTGATGCCTCCGTTTCCCGCACTCTCTCTCCCGCTCTTCGCGCTCCCGCTTCCGACCTTCACTGCACACAAGTCACTGCTCAGGCGGCCCTCCCAAATGCTCTGGCTTCCTCTGAATCCTGGGATCAATTCTCATGATCCAGCGCTGCATGATCGTACGTGCTGCACTCGTAAATTATCATAATCGCAGGCAAGACTGTGCATATATGTATATAACTGTGCGATATATTGTATATGCAGAATGAGCTTCAGCACCAGACACAGCCCATCTATTCCCCCTGCAGCGGCCGTGACATGTGCAGCATGCACTGTACATCCCCCGCGCCTGTCTGTTGTGGTGGCTGCCGTTACTGTACAAGGCCGCGGGCCATCAGTTCTCCGTCTTCTGCATCTCCCCCCCCTTCCCCACACCACACATCCCGGCCTGGGAACTCACCTCACCTCGGTATCGCCTCACACTCTGTCTCCGCCGCCTCAGCCCAGTGTCGGAAGTGTGCGTTGCTAACGCGAGTTTAGGTCGAACGTCACTTCCGGTCTGATTTTGCCATAACCCGGCGGGCCACATAAACGTCCTCAGTGGGCCGCATGTGGCCCGCGGGCCGTAGTTTGAGGACCCCTGGTCTAGACCATGACTTTAACATAGCTTAATTGTCCTGTATACAAAACTTACTAACTCTTATTTTCCATTTATAATTATCTAATTAACTCTAACCTCACACTTCTATATCATAATACATTAACTTCTGATGTTTATCAATTCTGCTATCCCTCCATAAATTTACCACTTTTTAAAAATCTTGTTCAATCATCTTCTTAAGTATCTCTCAAACCGGCATGCAATTACTACTTTCAATTTCTCTAATTAGTACATAAGAATAGCAAAAAGAAAAAGAAAAATAACTTCTTTTGAATTATTTTTAGCTTTGAGGGGAAGATCACATTTAATAAAAATATCTTAATTTATACTTGCATCATAATCTCCCTTATTTAAGTATTATCTTTTTCTCATTGGCTATATCTTCCCTAATTCAGTCATCAAATTCTGGGTTTCTTTCACTCACAGGTTCTTCCACTCTTCTTCTTCTTCTTCCACTTTTTATTCTTCATTCTCAGTTTATTGTGCCAATTTCCCCTATTTGCGTCCTTTACATTATTACAGTGACTCTTCCTCCTTGAATATTCATGAGAAAGATTCTACATCTCAGTCTTGAACATTAATAGGTCCAATTGTTGTGTCCTGGAATTTATCTCTAACTCTCTGTAAAATTCTTGTAGGTCCATTTTTTGTTCGATAGGGTTTGTCTTCAGCGCTCTGTATGTCTCCCATGTAGGCTTTGTTTGTTCCTCCATTGGTACTATTTCCCTTCCTGGAGCTAAAGTGCCTGCAGTTTGCCTTCCAGTAACCTCTGTTTTTATCTCCAAGAGGCCCTGCATTCTAGTCATAGACCCTGACTGGTCTGATTCCAACTTCAAACAGCGTAACTCTGTTTGGTCTGTTGTGCTGCCTTCCTTTTTAATTTCATTCATAAATTTATCAGGATACCTAACCTCCTCTGATAGGCTCTCCAAATCTTGTAGAACATTCTCTCCAATATTCTTAATAATTTTAACTTTTTGCTGCACCTGCCGAATTTCTGAGAATAATTGGATCAATAAAATCTGATAAGACTGCCTGATACTGTCTTGTCTTAAAAGTTCTTATATTCTTTCTTGTCTTGACATCCTTTGGCCTCAAGGAGTAGCTAGCATCAAAATGTATACTTGATAAAAGAATTATTCAGTGGTCATCAATACTTATAAACCACAATCAATTCAGTTGAGCATCTGTGTTCATATACTCCAGCAATCTTGCATTTCACAAACATATATTTCTTTAAATGTCTAGACACAACACGGCTTATTATCTATAACCAGTTCAGCCAGTAAAAGTGAAAGTAATTTCAGTCCTTGTTCTTTGTTCTTTCTGACCGCTCTGATGTTTAATGTGCCATCTTCTTTTTCAGACAGCCCAAACAGCTCAATGGTAATTCAATTCTGTTTATAAGTTCAATCAATTCCACTTAATTTACTTTAAATATAGGTACCAAATTTGATTACTGCCAGGAATCTTTCCCCCTCATACATTTCTCCATTAGAACAGGGGATTCCTCAAACAGCCTCAACTATAAATCTCTCACATTTATCTTCCGTCCCCGTTGTAATCCACAATTCCAAGTAAACAAAACAGGCAGACTCACCCTAATACATCCAAATTTATTTCGAAAATAAGTATCAATCCAGACTCTGAACAAACTAATAAATTTTTTCTAATGTCTTACAAGTCCTTCAAGAATCCTTCACTGGTTATATAAGGAAAAAAAACTGGGCGTCAAGTTGTCTTTAAATCATGTAAGTCTTTATACTTAAACACAGGAAGAAAGAAGGGGGGAAATCCGCTGTCTTCACTCCCAATTTTTCTTTTATTTCTCCATCGCGGCTCCAGTCTTAAATCTTTGGTCCTTAATCTTCATCTATTTAATAAAGTCCCACACTATTTTACAAAGAGTTAATTAACATTAAGATATAGTCCCAAGGATCTCAATTGCTGCTCTCGACGTGGAGGAGGGAGGAGGAAACCCCCTCTCTTCTCCCTCTTGTCTCATCACTTTCAAACTGTTCAGTCTAGTGTCTTTAATCTTCTTCAGTTTCGTATAGTAGAATCACATACGTCTTGCCTCGATTAAATTTTGTTGAGTTGTAATTCTTAGATTGTAGTTCTTTAATTTAAGTTGCAATTTCTTTTCCAAATCTTCTGTGGCTGTTCTCAGTGTGGGAAAGCAGGAGAATGGAACTATTCCAAGTTGTCAATGGCGCCCGGATCAAGCAGTCCTTTCCAAAACAACAACCTTGAGCCTTTCAGAACAGCAATTCATGCTGCCTTTCAGGTTCAAGTGGCGCTTAAGCCCTAGTCCCGCTCCTGGGTCCTAGGGGGGGTACTACTCAAGAGTAGATCCCCCCAAAAAGAAAGCTTCATGTCAGATCTCTCTGGCAAGACAGAGAATCATGGCACCCTGTTCCAAACTTGGCCCCACACCCTCTTTTTCTTTGCATTGCATTGAAGGTATTGCGTTACCCTTCGCTGTTCACAACTATACATGGCAGGTAGCATTATAAGACTGATCAGGAACAGTTCTGCTTGCCCTTTGTGCTGCCCTGCTCCCCTCAACCTCCTCCATATGGGGACACCCATGTCATAGGTGAGAGACACTGCATCTTGCCGAGTTGCTAAGCATGTAGACTTGCAGAGATGCATTAGTTGGGGGCTTTGTGGACATCAATCCCAAGGGGGAAGTATACAGATATAGGATCATCATGTTATTGGTTCTGGTTCCTGTTTTGGCCCAGGCACTAGACCCCTCAGTCTTTCTGCCATTCGATTCATGCAGGTGGGTGACATATCACTTTCTCGGCACTTGGGGCTCCATGCTTGTATAGCAGAAAGGTCTATAGCCTTTTAGGTGATTGGCCAGTTGCTCTGTCCTTCCTCAGAGAACGAACCCATGTGATAATGGAGATGGCTCTGTCTCCTGAGCATCCTGTCTGCTCACTGCCTCCTTGGTTTGAATCTCCCCTGTCTGTGCTTCTTACTATTGGCTTCCAGTCCCTCTTCTCCTTCCCACTCATCTCTCCATTCTTCTTCCCTCTACACCAATGGGTGCCAAACCATGGCCCATGAACTGGATCTGGTGCCCAAAAAAGTCTTGCCCACACAGTATGCCGCTTACTGTTCCACATTGCAGCAACTTGTCTTTCTTGCCAATCACCCTAGAAACCTGCACCAAGCAGCTGCTTCTGCCCCAGTTGCTATGTGCCCGGCTTTCCAGATGGAAGCAGCTGCCCAGCAGGGGTTTCTGGGGTGAGGAGCAGAAAAGACAAGTTGCTGCAGTGTGGAACAGTAAGCCCTGCACCACGTGGGGAAGACATTTTTCAGGTGGATCTGGCGGTTTGGAGACCTCTGCCCTGCATCAGGGCCTGTCAATCTATGCCCTTCAGGCCAGATCTGGCCCACTGTGCAAGGTCATCCAGCCCACATGGAGCTTAGCTTGGAAGGCAGAGCCTCCATGCTGCACAGCACAGAAACTCCATAAGCCTGAGCAGGTGCCTCTACTGTTCCCTGTCTAGCATGTGACTAATTGGGTGGGAGGCCAACAAGCTTTGCACTGCCACTTCTGGGAGCTGGGCAACAAAAAGTTAGGCAATGACAGGAAGATACCATCCCCAAATGCCTGGACACCATTGTGAAATGTCTGGCCCCTAAGATGGCAAAGGTTTCTGACCCCTGCTTTACACTCTGTGCAGGCTCTTCTTATCTCTGCTCTTTCCCTCATAGCCGACATCCTCCTTTTCTTCCCCTTTCCATGCTTGCCTCTTGCCAGAGCCATTCCCAGTGTGCCTGGGGGCAGGGTGATGTCACCACACCCCAAATGTCGCAGCCCTGCCCTTGTGCGTTGCTCGGCCATGCCTCCCTGCACTAAGAATCTCTCCATTAAGGAACAATAGTAGCACAAGGGTGGGTGGGCGGGCTGAAAAGTGCACGGGTTTTCCTATGCTGCTGCATCTCTCCACTGCCACTACCCATTGCACTACCCTGCAGCACCCTCCCTCCACCTCTTCCTCTTGCTTACAGTTCTCTCTCATATCTCCATGAATCTTCCTCCTTCTCCTTGCGCCATTCCTATCTCCTTTCTCTGCCTGGCCTCTGTTCCACTTCTATTTACATTCCCTTGCCTCTCTCAGCCCTGTCCTTCCCTGCAACCAGCATCAGTTGTTCAGCATCTTCGGTAATTCTACACTTGCCACGATGTCATTGCTGAGCATGGAGTCAGGCAGCTACGTCCGCTCATGGCTCCACCTGTCTTGGAACTCTGCCATGCTTCACCCCCTTGTTAAAATTTCCAGGCTCCTTCACTTTATGGGTTAATTTTTTTTTACTAGAAACTGGAGAGGGGCTGGGGCATCTCCTTCATGAAGAAAGTCTGCAGCATTTGGGGCTCTTCAGTCTGGAAAAAAGGCACCTGAGGGGGACATGATTGAGACATAGAGTTGATAGAGGGATGTTCTTTTCCCTCTCTCACAACACCAGAACCAGGGGACATCCACTGAAATTGAATGTTGGGAGAGTTAACACAGATAAAAGGAAATACTTTTTTATCCAGCGGGTAATTAAGCTATGGAACTCCTTGCCACAGGAGGTGGTGATGGCATCTGGCCTAGATGCCTTTAAAAGGGGACTGGAC
>JAJKFI010000002.1:41667675-41695712 GCA_029204185.1 Lerista edwardsae | reverse complement strand
TGTATCTGGTAACCCTACCTGGAGAAAACCTAAGAACATAGCTCATGGGTATGTTCCTGTCTTATTCTTTTACTTCTTTCTAACTTGTTTCTAGTGGATGGTGCGAACAGTGGCCCTTGGTTCAGGAAAGCACAGGGTTAACACCAGGGAAGTAGCAGCAGCTGGGCTGCACAGCTATAACCACTTAGGAGCTTGTAGCAAGGATATAAGGAACACATGAGGGAAGGGGAAGGTGTGGGTTGTAGTTGCGAGAGAGTGGTGGAAGGAGTGGAGGTTTGCTGACTTATTGGATTGAATTACTGGGTTGACTAACTGATTAACGGATTGGACAATGGGCGGGCTTAGTGGACTGGTGTGGTGAACTGATACATGGACTGAATTACTGGCTTGACTGATTGACAAACAAATGACTGAGGACTGGTGATTTTTGGAGGACAACTCCTCTGAAGCTGGAGGAGGAGAAGACCTGTGGCCTACAGGCAAGCCACTGGGGGGGGCTACCTCTGTTGGTGCTGGGGTCTAGTAGTTGGTATATATTGCCAGGGCTATCTGTATCTGGGGTACTAATTAGCTTAAGCAGGCATAGCCTTTAGGGGGAAAGTTTGGAGCAGGGGCTTTGGCAAAATACCCCTTCCCAGAATTGGTGCAACACCAGTCTGTTAAACTCACTGGCCATTGCATTGCTGCTTCTGGGGGTGCAGGGCTGATGCTGGAGGTGCCTTATAACACCTTTATGACAGTAGTGCGGGTGGTACGCTTGTACCACTCACTCTAAGCCTGATGGGTTCAGGCCCTTAGTCTGGGATACATGCTGTGTACCTGTGATTCCAGTGTTTGTCAGTTTGCATGCCCCTCTACGCTTTCATCCACAAAGTGTGCTACCTTGAGTTCAAAAGCACTGTGGGAATTTGTTCAAAGATCCTTTGAAAGGGAAAATTACAGTTGTGCTCATGGAAACACCTGTGCCTTAAACTTGCATGGATCTTGGATTCTGGCTAGCATCCAAGTATTTCCTAAAACCCTGCTTCTGCCCGTGTTTTCAGTTGCATTTCACATAGGCCTTAATGTTGGCAAACATGTCTAAAACCCTACTGGAACAGTTGTAGCCCAATAACATTGTTTTTAGCCAAAATTGCAGCACATCTCTACTTGAAAGCCATATGTAATTGTTTTTGTTAATCAACTAGACTTACAGTACAATCCTATGCATGTCATTCAGAAGTAATTCTCATTGAGCTCAGTAACACTTAAGTCTAGAAAAGTGCGTACAGCAGTGTTTTTCAAAGTGTGCTCCTAGGAGCCTCAGGGCTCCCTGAGACCCTTTCAGCAGCTTCATGAGCACATAAGTGGCTGCCATCTGCTTGGCACTGAGCCACTCCACACATGCACTGGCAGGACTCCCCAAGACTCTATTTAGGAATGTAATGGGCTCTGGAGCCCAAAAAGTTTGAGAACTGCTGGTGTATAGGATTGCAATGCTGTTCTGTCTCATTCGAATGCTTTTCAGCCAAACATTCAACAAACATTGCTTAAAATGTATGATAATAGGCTGGCTGCTCCTGTAGAAACAATCACCAGGTTAGTCTACCAAATTATAAGTTCTCAGAGAAGTTATGCCAACCTTTTGTGGGAATAAAAACATATTGTTTTCTGTTGTGATTGTCCTAGCATATCCATTTTTCATATGCTTTTTAGTCTGATATTTTCATGGCTAGAGGCAGAAAAATTTGACTCTCAGCCAGTGTCAACAGTGCAGCTTAATCAGCTGGTTTGTGGGAAGTGCAAGCTTAATTAGGCATGAAATCATTTGCCACTGTTTTCCTCACCTGAGGTGAGAGATGCTTGGAAATGGCTCAGTAATTTTTCTACATACGCAGCAATCAGCTACCAAAATTGTATGCTTTGTATGAGTCAGCCATAGCATCTAATTTCCGGGGTTGTTTTTTTTAAAATGTATTTATGAAGCTTAAATTTTGTTAGGTTCTCAGCATGTTCTTTTTTTCTCTCTCCTTAATTTTATTCATTGTCTCTTCTCTTTGTACAGCCTGTGCTTTTAGTATGCAAAGCATGTTCTTAAATTCAAAAGGTCTTCTATGATAAACTAGCATCAGTGGTTATAAGAGCTTCCTTTGCCAGCATAAAGATTATCTTTGAGTTTTATTATTAGTATATCATTATGGCTCAAAGGTATCTGAATGCACAGTAATTCACTATTTTCCATTCATGTACTTTCCATTTACTCTGCTAGAAGCACTGTATTGAGTAATCTAGGAACAGTAAACCAAGAATTGTTGGACCATCTCTATTAGGAAAGAGTGAGTCAGAAAAAACAAGTCCTTTTGCCCATTGTACCATTGGGAAGTATGGTATGAATCAGTGTTGCATCATTTAATCTTTCAGGTATATCAGTGGAATTGTGTGCCTTTTGTATGGCTTTGCGGTTTAAGATCTGTAATGTGATGGAAAACCATGCCTCTGCAAAGCCATGGAGTAGAGGAATAAATGTTGTGAGAAAATGGCACCAAACATTACTTGATGTGGAATATGCGCCAATAAAGGTTCTGTAGGTGAAGGAATAATTTCTCCAGATTGTAATACTTGGGTTCATTGCAAATAGAATACCATGTCTTTGAAAAGTCCTCCTGTTCAGAATATTAACTATGAGCATGTGCAGCTCAGCAACCTGCCCTAGAATATGTGCTCTTAACAGCTGGTGGGGACATAGTATCTTGAAAATAGTATATCTTGTAAAATATGTAGTATATCCCAATCCCAACCTGGGATGCTGGCATGAGCGTGATCAACAGTATCACAGATATGAGGTATCCTGGGACATGTCGTTTCTAGGGCACCTGATGTTTTACTGAGTACAGTATTCAGGCAACCTGAAAACTGCTTTTCCCAAAGTCCTGGGCATTTTACCATTCCAGGCTGAAAGGAAGAATGAAGGCCTCATACAGAGGCCTCCTGGTGGCTACCCTACTAGGTAAATTTTAGGTGAAGAAAAGGAGAATGTGAGGCAGGGGTTTAGAGGGATAGCACGCATGCAGGAGGACTGAGAGTTTCACTGCATTCCCAGTGATTTCAACTTAGAAATACATTTGGGAAAAATTTGCTGGGAAAAATACTAATATTTTAATGGGTTATATTAACTGAAGCTGTTTCAGTTTGAGCTGAAGGGAATTTGGCCATCCTTTTTAAAAATAATTAAAAATGCCTCTAACAGTATAATCTGAAACATAATCTCTTGCTAGATCCTAGGTGGTACAGTCCTATCTTACAACTGCACCACCTCAGAATGTATATGGGAGTTTACTTGTTTGAATACCATGTAAGTCTGAGCCTTCTCCTTAATAAGAAAGTTTTTCTTGCAGAACCTTTTGCTAATTTGAAAGCATTCTTATGTCAGTCTGCACATTCTGAAGTTGTACATGTTCAGCACTCTGTCTTCTAACAGCTTAATCATGGGCAATATTCTGCTGATCAAAACAGTCCAAGTCTTTCTCAGAAAGAGAGAGTTGGGTATCTGTGATGATCATTTTTTTTTCTTAGTTCTAATGAATTTCACAGTGAGGTGGTGTTCGTTTTAAAAACTTTTCAGTTATTTTCCCCATCATTTGTGATGCTGTGTTTCAAGGTTAAAATGAATTTGAATGAAATTGGGCACCTAGTAATTCCTGATACATTCATTCTTCGTATTAATTAAAATATAACTATTTCAGTAGAAAAACCTGTGGTAGGCCCTCATGATATCAATGACAGAAGGAAGGCGTCTACTAAAGTTCAGTGCTTCTGCATTTCTTAAGTAGTCTGGTTTTCCATGGCTAGTATATAGTGGACTCGGAGACAAAAGCATAATTATGAATGTAATTGCAAACAGATATGGACCAATAGATCCAGAAAAAAAAGGCAGACATACTTTTTAGGGTCAAACTAGAAGCAATGTGACAATTTCTTTTATTTATTTATTTTTAAAAAATTATATCTTGCCTTTTCCATGCCAAAGCAAATGCCTAAGGAGGCTTACAAAGTTCCATAAAATACTTTGGTGGTTTGGGTGGCAAAAAAAAGTTACTTCTGGTTTCTCAGGAGAAACTGGATGTTTTAATGCCCTTATAAGGATTCTGAGACTCAGAGAGGCTGAAGTGCTGTTTTATAATTTTCAGATTATCTAATCTGGATAGATGCTATAGTTTACTGTCTTTGTACTGAGATGAATCAGTTTAAGGACAGCATAGTGCTGGAATGCTCCTATAAGTCTTCCCAGGAAAATAGATACACAAGAAAACCAAACATTTATTTTTAACTTTTAATTTGCTTGCTATTGACGATTGTGGAAATCAAATGAGTTATGTTTTACTATTATCTTAAAAATACTGAACATCATATGAATTTCATAGGCATTTCTTATTTTTACAAGGCCAAATGGTCAAAGTCTGAGCTATTTCTGAATCCACAGAATTTACAATTTCAGAGTGAGACTCATTAAAGTATTAATTTAAATTATTTTTTACTTTTACTTTTGTTTCATCTCATTCAAAAAACTAATGACATGTTAACTGTACTAATAAGAAAATTTTCATTACACTTTATAGTTCATTAGCATGCAGATAGCATACATGTAAATAATACAGTATATAATCTCCAGATAAGGAACTTGCACCACGGTAGGGGCAATGCATGCAGCTCTGAGGCAAGGAGACAAACATTCCCTTATGAGGCCTTCCTCATTCCCATGACTCTATGACTCGCCCCCCCCCCAACTGCACAATTAAGCACATGCTCCATTGACATAGCTTTGTTAGTACTGGAAAGTTGGTTACTATTTGGGCTGTAGTCTTAGTCCTCTAGACCAGAGGTTCCCAAACTGTGGGTTGGGACCCACCAGTGGATAGGGTTGGGACCAACCAGGTGGGTTGCAAAGTTCCTAGAGCAGCTATATTGAAAATATGGGAGGATGGGGTGCTGGAGAGGGCTGTGTGGTTGTTTTGCTTGTGTCAAAGTTGTAAATTCCTGATTTACTTTGCTATCGGAAAATGGTTGAGAAGTTGCCCACCTTACTGCTGCATTCTCAGGAAAGCTGCAGAGTCAGGTATCACAGTGATGGCACTTCCTTCCATGACATCACTTCTAGTGGGCCCCAGACAAATTATCATTCTCAAAAGTGAGTCCCGGTGCTAAAACAGTGCTAGAACCATTGAGCGAGACATTACACTGCCCCCTAGTGTTCTGTAGGTGGCATTTTATCTATTTTCAAACAAATCACATTTGGTTTATGGTAGTATTTGAAAGTACTGTGGTGTTGGGTACTATGGTACTGTGACCCTGAGGTCTCCTTATATAATAAGGGAGAGATCTTTATTTCCCAAAGAACTCCGTTTCAGAGGGTGCAGCACCTTAACAAGAATCTTGGAATTAGCCAATTTTGATGCTCTGTTGGGGAGGCAAAGAGGAAAGACAGTGGTTTACCATGGGAGTGCTCTTTATGTTGCTTCTTTTAACATAAGAGTCATGGAACTCTATTGCATTTAATAAGGAGGACTAGAGCTACTGATAGTTCTTTTAATCTGTTTGAAAATAAACTGGGAGGGATCTTAGACATTTTTCCTGCTGTCTAAAGGAAGTTTGATGGGCCCCTGAAATTTTGTTTCCAATTCTGACAATTTCTTCCTTTATGAAATTGGGCAGTAAGGCTCTTGCTGTCCCAAACTCTGGCTGGAAACTCAGACTGAAACTTATGTGGTTTAATTTTATTCTGCTTTCATGGGCGTACTTTTATTGTCCTTTTGCTGATTATCTTTATTTCAGCTGCTTCTTGTGATTTTGTTTCATGCTTATTTTGATTACTTATTATGATTGCGTTAATTTTTAACTTCTTGTGCGCTACCTTGAGCATCTCCCATTGGCCAAGGAAGGAATTCAAGGCAGCTTAAAACTAAAATGTTTTAGATAAATAAAAATGATATCTCTATCCAAAATAGCCAACATCTCCCTGGCAAAGCAGGACTCCCTGTTCTTGCTAGGAGTGATCGAAGGCTTGGTAGCTTAAACAGTTATTGTTGTGGTATTTTGCATGTCAGCCAACTCTCTTAGGCTTCGTTTCAGTTCTGTAGCAAAGAGCAGAGGTACAATTCTGTTTCACATTAATTGTTTTCATTGCATCTTATAACATCCAAAGAGGGAACTTGTATAAAAGAGATTTGAGGACTGGTTGCATATGTAGCTCATGCTTCTACTTACAAGGAGGAAAATACGTATATGACTTTCCTTTTTGAATATTGCCACACCCACAACGTGGGGTGAAAAAAAAGTATCATTGGCTGCTATATCTACTTTTCACCACTTCTTTTGCGGGCCCAATCCTGTCCATCTTTCCAGCACCAAAGCAACCACAATGCAGCCCTGAGGTAATATAAAGGAACGTTTCCTTGAGGGGGCCTCCATAACTGTCCCCCAACCCCACTGCAGGATACAGTGAATGCCCTTTTGCCATCTCTGCACCAGCACTGGAAAATTGGATAGGATTTGGCCCTGAATCTGTTCTTCTGATAGGTTTAGACACCTGGAAGTATGGTTTGACTACTGAAAATGGATTCTAGAGTAGTTCTCTGACCTAATTTGGCTTACTTTACAGTCCTTTGTCCATCAATATTGATATGAGTGCATAGTGCTGTCGGTTTCTTATTTATGTCATACAATGAAGCAGAGGCATAACTGGTTGCTAATGATAGAATTGTCTGAATTCATCATTTTGATATTGGCCAATGGCCATTAACTACTCTTTTCTCTTAAATGTATGTAATGTATCTCATTTGTCAGTAAAGATCGCGGCTTAGAAAGAAGCATTGAAGTAGCTTAGTAAAGCAGAGTGTGCTTGTTTTAGGCAACCTTCTTCTGTGACTGTGAAGATCAGTACTTGGGGGCTTTCTGTGAAGAATTTGATGCCTGTCACAGCAGTCCCTGTCAGAACAATGGAACCTGCATGGACATGGCAGAAAAACACGAAGGGAAGAACTTCACCTGCGCTTGCCTCGCTGGTATGTTTTCCACTATGCTTGGAATAAACGTAGCTTTGCACTGTGTCTAAGCTTTTGCTTTGCAGAACATCCTGCATTGCTTGAGACTGTGGGCAAAGTTCGTATGTGAATGAATACCTCCAGGTGCCTTATTAAGAACTCATTGACATATGAGAAGGGAAGGGAATTATGCACGGAAGGGATAGAGTCGATAGAGGGATGTTCTTTTCCCTCTCTCAAAACACCAGAACCAGGGGACATCCATTAAAACTGAGGATTGGGAGAGTTAAAATAGATAAAAGGAAGTACTTTTTTACCCAACGGGTAGTTAATCTGTGGAACTCTTTGCCACAGGAGGTGGTGATGGCATCTGGTCTAGATGCCTTTAAGAGGGGTTTGGATGGATTTCTGGAAGAAAAGTCCGTCGTGGGCTATAAGCAATGATGGATTGTGCAACCTCATATTAGTAGTAGGCTACTTCAGAGTACCGGGTGCAAGGGAGTGGCAACAGGATCCAAGCATCTTGTTGTCTCATGTCTCCCTGGGGCACCTGGTAGGCCGCTGTAAGATACGGGAAGCTGGACTAGATGGGCCTTTGGCCTGATCCAGCAGGGCTCTTCTTATGTTCATATGTTCTTATGAGAGCCACAAGCAGCCTTGAGCTGGAGTGGGGATGCAGTGGAGGTATGTTCTCCTCCTGCCAGAGCTGCAATGTCCTAAGACAAATCTTTTGTCTTACAGACATTGCAGAGATCGGCTAAGAATGATTTGGCTGCTTCATATAGGAAGAAAGTTCCAAGGAACACATTATAGCCCCAATAATCTACTTCATTTCTCAGGCATAGGATTCATAGTTGTGGTCAGGATCTTTACCTGCCCATGGCCAGTCTAACCATTCTTTGTTTACGGAAGTGTGGGTGTGGTAGAAAATAGCACCCTAGAGTTGCCTCTTCCCATGGAGAACATAAGAAGCTGCCTTATGTAGAGCTGGACCATTGGTCCATCTAGTTTGGAATTGTTGCAACAGACTGACAGCAGCACTCGAAGGATTCAGGCAGGAATTTTCCTCTTCTTTACCTGAAAATGCCAGGGATTGATCCTAGAACTTTCGGTATGCCTAGCAGGTGCTCTTCTACTGAGCGCTTCCCCTCTGGCCCGGGACGCTATTTGAGAAGGTGGTTCAATTTTCTATTTCTTGGACATCATGAGTCTACAGGCTCTGAAAATTCATTGTAATGAAATTATGCACATGCTAAAATGTATTTCATGTATATTATTAATATTCCATGTCCTTGAAATTATTTTCAATGCATTTTTCAGTCTTTTCCTTATTCTAACTTTATACCTACAGTATATAAAGTATATATTCCCAAACTTTTGGAAACCATGGCTCACTTTGTGCTTCTAAGGCAGTGCATAGCTTCCCATGTGACTGGCAATGACATCAGGGGCTTCTCCGGGCCTCAGAATGCCGTATAAGGCATTAGAACATAACTGCCAGTTCCCCTCCGGGAACTTCTCCTCCAGGGGCTTCAGGTTTGGGGAAGCGTGGCTTTGCACCTCAGTGCAAAGTTGTCTCAGTGATGCACAGTTTGAAAAAACCCTGCTATATGAATGGTATAAACTTTTGAATTTTATTTAAACACTGCTGGGAAGCAGATGTGGCTTCTCTATGCACACATATCTTCATCTATTATGTTTAATATAAATATGCAAATACATTCAAGTATGTCTTTGTCAAGAAAATATATAAATACAGTTAAGTAATGTAAATTCTATTAACTGCAAAGTACATGTAAGAAGATGAATTAGTCTGTAATTGAACTTGAATTACTTGAATAAGCTGCATGGTCAAGGTCACAGTGAGTGAAGTCTCTTCTAGATTCCTTCAGTGGGAATGAATATAGATTAACCCACAGCAGTGTCTGAGACTTGAACTGAGACCAGATCACTTCCCACTTGTTGCAAGTGGGTTTTAAATTTTGATTCAGATACTCTTAAATGGATTTGGTCTTTTCTTTGGGAGCCTTTGCAGTTGTTGGAATATTTATTCATTCCATTTGAGATGTCTAAAGTAGCATTCATGGTGTGCAAGTAATGTGCTGTGCCACTGACTCCAGCTCAATGACTGCCATATCCGAAGTCTGTCCAGACACCATGCCTGTGCATCCCTTCCAAGTAATAACAGCGTCCATGGAAACCCCAATACCGCCTGTCATCCATGTACATTAAGAGCTGAATCCTACAGGCCTTACCACATGCAATACGCTTGTACCACCAAGGCAAATGTTGCACAAGGCACCATAAAGCACCTCCAATGCCGGGAGTAAGCTGTTACCACTGGCACTGGGGAGGCACCATGGCAACAGTAGCCATGGACACACCAAAGGAGCCCCACTTGCTGGTGAGCAGCAAGTCCGCCACTCGCCAGCAATGAGGCCGTTCTGGGCAGGACGGGAAGGTGTTCCAGGGAGGGAAGGGGATGAACATCCCCTTTCCCCGCAGAGCCTCCTGGACCTTCCTGGCTGCCGCGGGATACAGCAGTAACCGCCTGGCTACCACTGTGCTCCTGGGTGGTCGGGCACTTCAGGATTCGGCCCTCAGTTACTCTGGCAAATTGCTAGGATAGGATCGGGCCCATTATTCTTCTTACTGGTGTTCCAAGGATAATCCTTTTTTTGTTTTTAAATACAACTCCGCTTGTTGTACAGATATTGTGTGCTTGTTTTCATAAAATGGGCTGTAAGTTGTTAAAACCACGAAAGGGTTTGCTCAAATGACAATAAAAAATCCGGACGTTCTGTTTGAAGCAAGTTACGTTTAGTAAGCATTGATATCCCCATTGACTGAGTTTTATTCAGCAGATGTTTTTCTAGGAACCTGGCAACCTTTCTTGTAGCTTTCATTTTGTATAAATTCAGTGTTTTCACATTTGAAAGAAATTTAAATATGAGTTGGACATGCCGTGCATTAAACTAGGATGCACTGTTCATTTGTTTAATGGAAGAAAAGGCAGACGAAGTAATAAAATTTCTGAGGCAGTTTTTTTCCTTTGTTTTTTGCATTGTAGAGCACTATACCTTTATAAAAATTAACACAAGTCAGAAACCTTGGATTTCCACAATTTCCATATGGGATATAACTACTCATATTCTAAATATGTACTAGTTCCAATCTGAAAGTCTGTCTGGAACTCGGAATGCACATAGCTTGCAACATTTGGCTCTTTCTTGCCCAGTGCTATTGTGCTTGTGCAAAAGCACTAGATAAGATGTTCTGTGTCTCCATAAAACCACTTACACAGGTGTCTATAACTTGGAGAGCCAGTATATCACCTATGTATACTCTATATATGACTTGACCGCTTAATCCAGTGGTTCTCAAACTATTTAGCATCGGGACTCACTTTTTAGAATGTCAGTGTCTTGGATTTGCTTCAAATGTATTTGAAGCTCAGTGCTGCCAGCAGTGCCACGCAGAAAGGCTGCCAGTGGGTTTCTGCTGGCAGAGGGCCCGAAAGGGGGACCGATCGCAATGGCATTGGCATCTGCTGCATCTGAATCCCTGCCCCAGTTCAGCACAGACTAGCTCCCTGTGTCTGGTGTTGAGGCAAGTAAAATTTTTCTTATCTCTCCTGGTTGTCCTGGTACCCAGGAGAGATAAGAAAAGGTAAATGTTACTTGCCTCTCCAGCTATTGCCTGGTCTCCCATGGGACTTCTCAGAGCTATGCTAGACACAGGATACAATACTTGCCACACAGGTGGCTCTGCATCCTGTGGAATCATATTGGGCTGTAAACACAGGTTGTGCCTGGTTATCCACTGATTCGACTTGCAACTAATACCAAGGTCCACTTTTAAATGCCTTGCAACAAGGAAAAAAGTGCCAAAATTACCAAGTGCGAAGTGCTTTGTTAAACCACACCGGTTGCAAGCTTCTCAGGGTTAAAGATAGCCTTAGACCTACTTCCAGGTTTCTTGCTCCTCCATTGTCTTCCCAGAATGTTGGGAAGTGGGTCTTTAAAGCTATTTTTCTTCTATTTGTTATCTACTGATTTGGTATCCACTGGGGATTCTGGAACAGAACCCCAGTGGTTAACGACGTATGGCTGTATATGAATTTTGTGTTGCTTCAGATGGAGTCCTGTTAAGTGGTATCCCAGATGTGAATTGTCTTGATTTTACGTAGATGGAGTTTAGATGCTGGATGTTGGTTACACAAATAATTGTGCCAGGAAAATAAAGCCTTCCAGAATCAACGTTCTTGAAAATTATTTTATTTGCTGTTTTGATGCTATGTACAATGACCAACCAATTCATTATTGTAAACATTTTCCCTCTCCTTTCATGAAATAATTCATCATGGTGAAGGATATACTGGAGATCTGTGTCAGTCAGAAATTGACTACTGCAGTCAACAGCCATGTAAAAATGGGGGCACCTGTTTTTCCAGAATAAATGGATTCACTTGTCACTGTCCTGATGGTAAGTAATATGACTTTCCCTACTGTTGCCTTTTAAGAAGTGTTATGCTATATAACAGTAGTATTCAAACTTTTTAGACCGGGACCACTTTTTAGAATGTCACTCGTGTCAGATCCACTGGAAGTGATGTCGTTAACCTGGAAGTGATGTTGTGGCAGGAAGTGACATCATCAAGCAGGAAGTGCTGTCATTGTAACATAATAAAATGACACTCCTGAAATGCAAATTGGCACTCTTAGACTACAGTAATAGCACAACCATGAAACATCCCTGACAGAAAGCAAGATTAGGATAAAATATTAGGTAAAAGCACTGAACTAAGAACAAAATTTTAAAAACCCTCACTTGAAAATTCAAACTGTTAACACACAAAAGAAATGTAGCAAGAGTAATGTCTGCAGTTTCCAAGATGGCTGCTCCCAACTTTCTGCGACCCACCTGACATCAGGATGCAACCCACCAAGTGGGTCCTGACCCACAGTTTGAATAACATTGCTATATAAGAATTGTGATTTTGCTTCCACTTACTAGCAGCATAAATTGATAATATCCAAATCAGCCGTTCTGTTGCATCATAAATTTTGTACCTGCAATTTTTATTCTTATTAAACTAGCATTTATACAAGTATACCAACTCATCCAATTCAATGTGATATAGTGTGCTGAAACAGAATAAAAGCAGATAAGGGAATCCTACTGTATCAGATTTTAATGAATGAATTGATTTAATGTGTTCATATCCTGCTTTTCTATGTGGAAAGTCATCTGGAGTGGGAGAAAATCAGATACAATTCATATTCAGAGAAATAAGATAATCCAATGAAAAAAGGAACAGTGACCAATAAAAGGCTCTAATGGGGGACAATGATGAAAAGTGCCCCCTCCCTACATCTCAGGTGTTCTGAAGATCAAGGTATTGCTAGGACTGATTTCTGCTAAAAGTCATTTTGGCAGAAATGCAGAGGTCCAATCACACATGTTTTGCCATAAAGAAAAAAGGGACAGAAAGTTGGTAATGGAACTGAAAAGAGGGCAATAGCTAGGAAGGGGGACAGCACCAAAATTTATACCTTTGACCCGTCATAGGAACGTTTGTAACTTGTCAATCAGGTCCAAAAGGGGCCCTCACAACTTGTGACTTGTGAAAACAAGCACACTCTCTGTTGGGTTCCTTTAAGCATACCCAAGAATGGATTTTTGCAGCTAGGATAATGCAAGGAGAAGGTGCCATAGTAAGCTGTTCTGCCTTGCCATGTACCTGACCTTTGGACTCGCTGGCTGACCATTCTTTTGCCTGCTCCCAAGTCTCTATGAAATACAGAACCTGCTGTTTCTGTGGCTTCTTTCTGGACTGGTTGCTTTCCTGGGCTGCCCTACAATGCTTCCCCTCTGGTACTCTGGGGAAGACACACTCCAGACTTTCCTGACACCCTCCAACTATACACTGTAGCTTGCCAAGTACTTGACATCCACCCTTAGGTTTTGCAGAGCAGTAGCAAACAAGCTTTATCAAGCTCACAATGGGTTGTCATAGAGGGTTGGGGTCTCTCTCTCTCTCTCTCTCTCTCTCTCTCTCTCTCTCTCTGTGTGTGTGTGTGTGTGTGTGTGTGTGTGTGTGTGTGTGTGTACTAATTAATATGTTCTACACATGGATAATCTCGAAGGTGTTGTCAATGAGTAGCTTTATGATTCATAGGTGATGACAGAGTTAACAAATACTGTTGGTATGTCTGCCCATGTTGCTATATTGATTTTTGTTTCAATTGCCATTATGTTGCTTCTGCTCCAGTGCTTGCACAGGATTGCAACTATGTTTTGCTGGGTGTTTGCCCTGTTATAGTGACTATCTTGTGTAGTGAGACAATCAAATTTCAGTCTTAATCTTATCTTCCCAGGGGCATGCCAAAGATATTAACGGGTCAAATGGGAGCATTATGATGGTGGAAACATCCCTTTTGTAGCTTGTTTCTTCCTGGAAATGTCTGTTGTGTAAGTTGATCACTCCTGAATTTATTGCAACTGGAAGCTTTCAGCAATGACACCTTCATATTAGTCATTACTACTAAAATGTTCATTCAAATGAAGCTCCGAAATGGTACTTCTGCTCCCACTCTGCTGAAATCATCTTCCTCCAATATTATTTCTAGTACATATGGGCAGTGTTGTAGATACAGCTTTCTTATACCTAAATAATTTCTTCCCCCTTTTGTATGTATATCTGTCTAACAATTAAAGTGCATTTGTAATTGTGTCACACTGGGCCCTTATCTCTCCTTGGAGTAAACTACTATAATAAGTGACCCATTTAGCAGCTATGCTGTGACCTATAAACTGACACAGTGTCAGCAGTTTAGATTTGGCATTTTGAATAATTTCTGTAACATTTCTTTCCCCCTGTGAGTTTATAAATAGTAACAACTCTCAGTGAGACAATCCAACGTTGGGATGTAGCCAAACCTAAAGTGGCTTTCTAAAGAATCCTGACTAAATTCATTCTAACAAAATGTATGTTGAAAAAAGACAATTGGATAAATATAGATGAAGTAATTATAAATAGGTATTCGTATGAGAAGTGCTTTTGGTCATTTTGGTGTTTAAGTAAGACTGTCCCAGCAGAACTGGAAGTTCTTGTGAAAGCCTCTAGGCCAGTGGTCCTCAAAACGTTTTAGCTCTGGGACCCACTTTTTAGAATGACGATCTGTCCAGGACCCACCAGAAATGATGTCGTGGCTGGAAGGGCTGTCATCGTGATTCCAGGGCCTGCTGCTTTCCTAACAGTGCAACAAGAAGTTGGGTTATTTCTTAGCCATTTTCCAATAGCAAAGTGAATCAGAAAGAAAAAAGTCCATTTTCAACCTTTACACAAGCAAAACAACCACATAGCCCTCCCCCTTTCCAGCATCTTATCTTCCCATATTTTCAATATGGCTGCTCTAGGTGCTTCACGATCTCCCTGAAATTGGCTTGTGGCCCACTGGTGGGTCCCGACCCACAGTTTGGGAACCACTACTCTAGGCTGAGTGTATTTAGCTTCACATAGCAGATTCTTGGATCACATAGTGATTTCAGATCAGTAATACTATTGATAGAAAGACCCAGAACCAACCCCTGCTTTCATTACCTCAGCAAAGTTTTCATGCAGAAATCTGGGGGTGACCAGATGGTCTATGATAGTTGCACTATGATAGTGTGTTATCTCTACGATAGACATGTGGAGGTCTGTCTTCAGTTTTCAGTTCTTTCAAATATGTTACCTAATTGGCTGTTTCCCTGTGTAACACTGAAATATTGTAGTCTAATTCTAGGGGTGCAATCTTAATCTGGAGTTAGGCCCACACAGTTAGGCCAGCAAACTTTGACTGGCACAAGGAACATTGTGAAGTATGTTTGGACCACTCTTGGAGTCAGAGAGGTCAGCACACAGACGTGCACCATCCTCTCTGACTCAGAGTCTTCCAAATGCGCTTTATGGTAGCCATGGTGCCAGCCAAATTTTGCTGGCCTAACTTGTGCCCTAGGTTGCACCCTAGGAAGCATTAGGATGCAAGGAGTCTTCTAGGGTTATGAAGAAAGAAAATAATGACCATAAAATGTTATTCACTGAGTTGGCCCTACTTCAATTTTTCGCTGTTTTTTCCTGTTTCACTATGTATTAGAATGGCTGTTGACTTACACATATTCCCCAAGTCATTTGTTACTTTTATCTTGAAGGATGTAGAGAAATGAGGTTAAAATATTTAACCTCATGTTAAATGAGGTTACAACACAGATAAGTTGAAAATGACTGGTCAGAAGTGGTTGGAAGGTTAGATGTATTGTGCTATTTTTAGACTGCCCAGAAATTGTTGGGGCGGGAGATGAGTTCAGCCACTGCCAAGTTCTTGCTCTGTTGCCTTTCTGTCATTGTGGTTAATTGTAGCTGCGTACTGAGAAGAGGCTTTTTCCTCTGAACTCTTAAGCATGTTGGGGAAAGGTAGGCTATTGACTAATATGTGCTAAAGCCTGAGAATCTGGAAGAAATAATTTAGGTATTACCATAATATAAAAAGAGCAAGAGGGACATGCCGAATTTCATGACAAAAGAAGAGATGTTGTGAGTTTGGCTGTTTGTGCAAGTATGATTTTTCTGGTTGCCTGATAGGTATTCAAGGACTTGACAAAAGAATGTTAGTAGTTCTCAGTGACTGTAGATAGTGCGTTTTTGTCCTTGAAATGAACACTTTACCTGTACTGCATGCGTAGGGGGTGGAACCCATGCTGAAAATTGTGCAGGGTAAGTGGATTTGCTTCCTGCTGAAGTAGTGTATGTTTGCCCCACCCCAAGTGACTTGAGAAAGGGGTTTTGCTCCTGTTGAGAATGCACCTAAATATCAGATCTAGACTATGTTCTTGCCAGGGGCATAGCAAGGGTGCCACAAGAAGAGGTGAGCATGGTGGGCACTGGCTATAATGGGGCACAAAGAGACAAAAACCTGTGCATTTTGGGGGGGCCTCCTGCGCTCCCTTGCGTTTGGATCGCTCCTAAATGGAACAATTCTGGGTGCAGGGTGTGTGGCCAGGCAATGCAGAGGGCAGGGCGTCAGTGCTGGGGTGGTGGGGGTGCGGTGACATTGCCCTGCCCCTGGCGCGCTGTGAGACGGGTACGGCTCTGGTTCTTGCTTCGTCCATGTCTTCTTCCTTCTCCTCCTAGACGACACCTTTTCATTGCTTCCTAATCCATCAGCATGCTCATAATCTGACACTCCAGTTGCATTAGGGTTCTGTGAAAAAGCCCACACGAAAAAAAGCCTACACAGGACTTTCCCACAGCAGAAATGCCCTAACACCAACCCTTACCTTAACCTAGTGGTTCTCAGGCCTTAAGAACATAAGAAGAGCCCCGCTGGATCAGGGCTAAAGCCCATCTAGTCCAGCTTCCTGTATCTCACAGCGGCCCACCAGGTGCCCCAGGGAGGCATGAGACAACAAGATGCTTGCATCCCGTTGCCACTCCCTTGCACCCAGCACTCGGAAGTAGCCCACCACCAATGTAAGGAGGTTGCACAACCCATCATGGCCTATAGCCCACGATGGACCTTTCCTCCAGAAATCCGTCCAATCCCCTCTTAAAGGCAACCAGACCAGATGCCATCACCACCTCCTGTGGCAAAGAGTTCCACAGATTTACTACCCGCTGGGTAAAAAAGTATTTCCTTTTAGCAAAAAAGTAAGCCTTTTAGCAACAGGACATCTTTTAGAATGACAGTCTGTCAGGGCCCACTGGAAGTAATGTCATTAACCTGGAAATGATGCCATGACCAAAAGTGACATCATCAAGCAGGAATTCTTCAAGCAGGAAAAAATTTTTAACACCCCGTATAACAAAATCAAATCAATAAAGTAAATTTAAAGTTTACAATAAGTTTAAACATGTATTTAAAAGAAAAAAGAATCCTCCTAACCCTTACGAGCAGTTGCTGATCTGTTTAAAAAAATTCTCCAGGCTTGCAATCCTATCCACACTTGCCCAGGAATAAGCCCTATTGAGGCTTGCAATCCTATCCACACTTACCCAGGAGTAAGCCCCATTGAGTGTCATAGTTAGAAGCATAGGCATAGTAGCCTGTTAAAAGTGCAGATCTGTAACATTTCTACAAGTGCAGTCACTTACCATGGTACCATCAAGTCTATTTTAAAAAATACACATTGAAATGAATGGGACCCACCTGAAATTTGTTCTCAACCCACCTAGTGGGTCCCAACCTACAGTTTGAGTAACAGTGCCCTAACCAGTGCTGATTTCTTTTTCATTTGGGCTTTTTTCCTGGTTACCAATGGTTAGCATCCCATGTGGATTACAAGGGACACATATGATGCACAGGACTTGTAGCAACTGGTTCTCCTTGCCACTTTTCTGAGTTATGATCTAACCAAGGAAACTGTCATAGCATCCTGTGGCATGTCACTGCCTGACCAGCCAACTTTCCTGTTCATTTCTATGACCCTGTGTCTCTGGATTGGCCGCTGTTGATGGTGGAACTTGTATATCCAGTGAGGCCGTGTTTCAACAGCACACTCCTATACATGTTTACTCAAAAGTAAATCCTACCATGTTCAGTGAGATTCACCCTCAGATAAGTACTCCTAGGATGATAACCTAAATGATCTCGTTACTAAAATGTTGCTGCTTGGCCTTAGAAGTCAATAAGTCCCTTGGGCTGCACAGGCTCCTTAAACACCATTTTGGAAGTACACCATCTCTGGAGTAGATGGTGCATTACCTATTTCTATGCCATATCTTGGCATATTTCTTAGTTTACCAAAATGGCTGAAACTGATATTTAGCAGTCAGGGAGGCAACACCAAGTAAACCCACCATTCTTCAATATGCTCAGTTTAACCCTTGGCCCCTATAGACATGTCGGCTTAGATAGTTACTGAGCTCTGGTTGTTTTCGTACCCTTATAGCCAAAGCAACTAGCTCTGCAATGTCCATGTTATTCAGGAAGGCCACAGAGGAAAGCAAGATGGATCTATCCATACATATTTTCATTGTTTTGAGTTTTCTAGTTACTGTGCTTTGGGAATCGAGTGGAATTTGTGCAAAGGGATCCAAAGGACAATACAGATGAGGCTGGTTAGAAAAACTGACTCTTCCAGCAGGTGCTGACTGGGAATTCCTTCATTCCAGCACAGGACAAACTAGCTCAATTTGATTGCTGTTGCTCAGTGGCAAAAGTCAATTTTTGTTGGAGAAAACTGTTCACCTGAATCCATACAGTTTCTCTTCTTCAAAATACATAAGCAACTTGTTTATAGCTCAGTGACTTGCCAGTTCATTCCAGCAACCATATTTCATTAATATCCTCCTCCTAGACCAATTAATCATCTGCTGCATTTAGGCATTTTCTAAACATTACAAACTGCAGTGCTCTTGTAAGCTCCCTAAAAACAACTGTGAATGTTTTTGCAGAATAAATTTTAATTAGCCAAGAAAATACTGCAGTTGTGACTCCTCCCTGTTTTCCTCTTTATCTAATTAATATTTTACACTCTGGAGTAATAGGCTGTTGGAGTATAGAGAAATGGATTCCAGCCCCTCTGTAGCCATGATAGGATAAAAAATATCCTACAAGCCTATCCATGATAGGATAGCTTAAACAGGATAAAAAAAATAGTCCCTTGTACACCACCTTGAGTTCCTTGGAGAAAGTTACGTTTTTCAGTACTAAATGTGAATATTAGTTCCCTATATGTGCAGGACAACCATATTGTATACTTAGTACATGTTTGTTCCACAGGCTCACTGTACACTGTAGCTTTAACCAATTTTCTCCTTGCTTGATTAATCCTGGAAATGAGTTGGGCAGGGAGAACACTGCTTAAATGTTCTGGAGGAGGAGAGGACTAGGTTTTGCACTCTCCCCTGTGAGTAGAGTTCTGTCCACCCCACAGCCTCCTTTCTGTGTGAATGAGGATGCAATTCTAACCTGTAGTTAGGCCGACACAAATCCCTTGTGCTGGCCCCGGGAGTGTTGAAAAAGCTCTGTAAAGCGCATTTGCACCACTCTCAGAGTCAGGGAGGCCAGCACATGGGCATGCGCCATTCTCCCTGACATTGACAGTGCTCCAAACGTGCTTTACAGTGCATTTGCAACACTCCTGGGGTTACTACACTACAGGTTAGGATTGTGCCCTGAGGCAGACATGTATAATGTACCCAGAATTGCCCAACATGTAGTGTTGCCTTATGTTCTGTTAAAGTTCTTTAGATTCAGCTTTTGTAAATTTCAGTTCAAGTGGTGGTATATCTCCAATTCCTTCTTTCCCGTAGTGTGGATGTTGCGTTTGCCTTTGACTTTCCTGACTTGCCTCTTGACTTTCTATAAATGAAAAATTTAGAAAAGAAATTTTTTTGTCTTGTCTGAAAAACTGTTTGTCTTGTTTGGTTAGTTGATGTTCCAAATGTCTCTTCCAATGATGGTGCCAAATTGCTGAGTGTCCTGGGGCAAAGCCTTGCATTGGGGGCCCCCATGGATTTCCCGCCTCCATGGGTCACTGGGAGCTACAACTGGTACTGAAGGATTGGAATTGACCCCATCATATGGCCCCTCTGATGGACGTTGGTCCTTTCTGTTGCCTCACCTGGCCAATCCCTGATGCCCTTCCTTGTCTCTTCCAAATCTAAAAGTTTTATAATAACTAATTTTAAATACTAACTTTGTGTGTCCCATTTGGGTTCATATCTTGAGAATTGAATCTAATGCAGTCTCCAGCTAGCTCACAAAACTTATGACAAAGCAATACTGCATTGCTTCTTTAAAATTACTATCAAGATTTTTCAGTGGAGATTGCTTGCTTCTGGACATTGCCAAGCTAAGTAATTAAATTCCCCCCTGGTCGGAAATCTTTCTTTGTTATATTGCTTCCTTATCAACAAACCATTTCTGGAAATCACTTTAACTTTCAGTTTCTTATGCTGGACTACAATAGTATAATATCTATTGGGTTTATTCAGTTTACTGGCCTCACTACCTATCACAAGTTTAATCAAAATGTTATGTCACAAAAAATATTTCTTCATATTTCTGAACAATGTATTATTTATTTCTAATGCTATTTACCCTGCCACCTATTTGGTTTTCATCTTTAGTAAATTTTAACACTCTCTTTAAACTTGGGTCAATTTCACATTTCTTATTACCAATAATATTCTATCCCCTAGGCTTCTTTTTCCTGATTTTGTTGATTTATAAAGAAAAAAGAGGCAAGTGTCAAAAGATGCAAATGAATGTATAGCTAAAAAACAGCTTTTCAGCATTTTCAAGCATTTCAATGGAGTTTTTCTTCCTGAGTATTCATTTTCTATATCCTTATCGATCTATATCCCGAGAACTAGTCATGTAGCAGTTCTGGTATTGGACTTAAATCAGGAAGATCCACATTCAAATCCCCTCATCCACATGGTTTCCTAGGTTACCTTGGCCTAGTCACTGCCTCTCAGCCTAACCAATTCATAGGGTTGTTATGGGGACCAAAAGGAGGAAAGAACTAGGTACTCCACCCTGTGATTCTAGCGCAGGGGGTGAGAGGGCAGAATGGAGGTGTGAGTGGGCATTTTCGGGCAGGAGTGGACTAACCAAATCTGGCCTGGGGTGTGGAACCAGCCACAGCAGCGCAAGCCAAATTGTGACCCCTGGCCTTGACTTGACCAGCATTACATGGGCCATTCAGCTTTGTGCCTATGAAATTGCAGGTGCCAATTCAAATAGCTACGTAGGGGTGGCTGGAGCACAACATGGGGTAAGGGGACAAAAATCCCCTTCTTTCATGGTGCACTCCAGTCCGCACCTATCTGGTGCTGTATACAACACAGGCAACTTGGCCTGCCTGTTCCCACACAAGTTAGGATTGTGCCCTAAATAGCTTCATACTATATAATAAACTTGAATCTGTGCGACATATGATTCTGTGTTGTCCTTTTCACAAAGATCTCCATTTAGCTTTCCTTGAGGGGTTGGGCTGACGCAGATAAATTCAGTTCATCCTTTCGGGGACCGATGATGAAGATTCACTGTGAAAATGGCATCTTTTTTAAAATTGTCAAGAGAAGGAGAATATCCACCACAATAGTAAATGTAGATTAGATGGTTTTATTGTTTTTAATGGTATTGATTTTATTTATTTGTGTACTTATTATGCCAATAAAGGTATGATGTGATGTGGTGATATAATAAACTGAAGGGAAATAATATTACTTCTGTCAGATTCCTTTATTCACATTTTGAGTTGTGTGAGTATCAAGTATATATGAAAATGCTAACATGCACGCTTTGTTCAAGATTTGGTTAATAAAATGAATGAATGATAAATGTGCTGTTGGATCATCTTTTTTTCAGGATATGTAGGAGCATCCTGTGAAGAAAAAGTTGATCCCTGTGCTTCATTCCCTTGCCAAAATAATGGGACTTGTTATGCAGACCGACTTTCCTATTCTTGCAGTTGTAGTCCAGGATTTACAGGGCCTACCTGTGCCCAGCGAATTGACTTCTGTGCTCTGAATCCTTGTGCACATGGCATTTGTCGTAGTGTTGGAACAAGTTACAAATGCCTCTGTATTCCAGGTACGTACAGCTCTTCCACATTTTTGCAAGTCGTCTTAGAAAATACATAGATTATAATTGCTTCCTCTTTCCCATCTGATATATGCATACTGACAAGTCATTTCCCTTAGTATCTTATGATGATGGGCACTGACACATTTAATAAAATGTAATTTTAAAAATTCAAAACGAGCATGTGGCTGTGCAAATTGTTTTCCATATGGCACATTCTGAATGTAATCCTGTATTATAAGAGGTCTAGGATATACAGTAGCTTTTAGACGTATGCACTAAATGTCTTTTGTGCTATAAAATTAGAGGCATGAGATCTTTTAAAACATATTTTTATATACAGTTGGCCTTACTTATCAAGAAAAGATAAGTTCACCAGGTGATTACAACTAAATGTTACTTGTATTCGGAAAATTCAATCACATTTTATATCCACATGGATATTGTTGTACTGTAGAACTAACAGCATAACATCTTTGCACATTGTGACATAGAAAGATTTGTAAACATTTAAATGTGAGCATTCATATATAGTTATGAACATATACAGGTGGAGCCCTTTTATCTGCAAGGGTTCCACTTCAGGAACCCTTGCAGATGCCAAAAACTGTGTTAAATCAGATCCATTTAAAAAATAAAGATGTTCCTTTAATTAGCAGTTGGCATTTTTAAAAAAGCTTGGCAATGTGTCTACAGGCATTCTCCAGGGGCTCAGAACAGTTTAGTATCAATTTGATCTGAGATAAGACCTCTTCCCTTCACCCTGGAGCAAGGCAAAAAAAATACAAAATGGAAGTGATTAATTACACTTCCCAAATACATGATTTGTCTTTATTGAAGTCTAAAAACTATAATAGTTTTTAATAAAAGTTGAAAAGGAATTTCAACTTGAACATGAATGTAGTGTTGGACAAGTCATTCGATGGAACTTTTACTTTTACAGGGTATTGCCTGACATAGGGTAGTTGTGCTAAATTTAAATTGTGCTAAATTTAAGTTGTCCATTGCAATCAAAGGAAAGTTTATTGGAGTCAAAACGAATTTAAAGTAGTTAAATACCATTGTGAAGCATGGGTATCAAGCTAGTATACGTATATAGTACTGTATATACTTTAAGTAAATACCTGCTGTACTTATACTGCTGCATTTCCAATGCATATTACCCAATTATTAATTATAGTAAAGTATTTGTAGTTAGGATCATACTCCCTAAACCAGCTAGTAGAACGTCATATGTCAGTGGATGGAAGCAGGTGCTGTCTACAGTATTATTCTTCCTGATCCAGGTGCTGAAACCCTCTTCAAAAAGTAGTAATAATTCCTATCAATGGGTTAGGGGCTGAATGCAAGTTGTCACGAACATGGCTGACAATCCTATGCATGTCTACTCAGAAGTAAGTCCCATTGAGATCAGTGGGGACAACTCCCAGGTAAATATGTGTAGGATTTCAGCTTGATTTGCATAATTTCAGAAGAGGGCTTCATCCACAGAACCATGGACCCACAATTGAAATACAAATGCTTCATTGTTGTAAAAAATAGGATTCTTTCTGGCACATCAGTAGATCTTTGTGGAACTGGGATACTTTTGGTATATTGTAATGCAGTTTTCTTGATGTTGCAATACAGAATTATTGATTGACAGATATCATTTTGGTTTATTGCTCACCATCTTTTCATAATAATGGCAGCTGGAAATAAAAAATTACAAGGTACTTCAAATGCTAATAGATTTTAGAGAGATGCACCAGAAGTGTTTGATCTTCCTTTCATAAAAGAGCATGCCAGATTTAGTTTGTGTAAAGCAGTGATTCTCAGCCTTTTTTTTGGCCATGCCCCACCTAAGCATCTCTAAAATCCTGATGTCCCCTCCCTGTGACCAGTCATGGATCTAGGGGGGGCCAGGGGGGCATGAGCCCTGGGCGCCGTCTTGGGGCTGTCTAGGGGGGCGCCAGTGGCCCCCACAACATTGCGCGGGTAGACCTGGGCTCTAGAGCCCAGGTCTACCCATTGGGACCCCCACCTTTTTGTAAAAACAAAACAAAAATAAAAGTGACACTCACTGATCACAGACACTGATTGGAGAAAGGCCCTTTGATTCCATGTGGTCAGGCTCTATTTAAACAGGCCAGCCAGAAAGCTTGACAAGCAGGCCTTTGATCTTATGGGTGGAGCGAAGAGCACAGCGAAATGGCAACAGGTCCACTCTGCATCCTCCTATCTTGCATGATCAGTGCAGACTGAAGTTGGTTGCTCACAGGAGCCCCGACAACAGCTGTACCATGCCCCCTGTCAAATTTGCAGCCAATCAGCTACATGCATTCTCCCGCCTCTGCCCAGCTTTGCAGAGGGGAGCCACGTAAGTGCTGCCAAGGCTCTAGCGCTACTCTAAGGTAAGGGAACATCAGGGATGCTTCCATTACTGTCCCCCACCCCCAAGTGCAGGATGCCCCATTGACACTGCTATGTCAGTCCTGGAAAGTTGATTAGGATTGTGCCCTTAGCTATGTCTGGGCCAGGGCAGGCGCCTCTTCCATTTGCAATGCAGCAATTAGGAAAGATTGCAATTCCTATCCAGTTAGATTTTCTTTTAGAAGAGGAACATGCTTCTTTCTTCCTTCATTCTTTTTTCTTTCTCTTTACCTTAGTTCCAGGTTTATAAAACTGCTATTCCAAGTTAGTAGAAAGGAACAGTCACTTCTTTGCTCACAGCTGGATGTGATTATGTAAAGTGGTTGGAGTGCTGACCCTCAAAACATATGAGCAATTAGGAGTAATACTGTGCTGTGGCATGTCATTAAAGGGTATATTTCAGTATCAAAGAAATATTGTTCACTGCCTAAACAGCATTTATTGCTAGTTTAGTTCAGGGTCAGATGCTTACAGCAGAAATTTGTGACAAGGCAGAGCTTGGAAACAGCCACTGAGTTGAGATTCAACACAAAAGTATTTGTCAAGTGCTCACTTTATTTCCTTCAGTATTGCTTGGGTTTGTGCTATCACATATGGTGTTTTTATTATCAGGGGGCCTAAGGGAAAGCTGGACCAAATTTCTGAATTTTTGTAACAGAAGAGTAGTTGTACTAGTCTGAAGTAATTATACAACTTCCTTGAGCCCCTTGAGCAAATTCTTTGTCCTTTCATCCCATCCATCCCTACCTCTCAGTCCTCATATCCTGATACTCTCCTCCCCTTTGGTCTTCCACTCCATTACTCTCAAATGTCCAAAGTTTACTTGTTTCCTCAAATGACCTTGTCCTTTCTCTCTTGCTGCCTGTCATGCCTGGAAGTATCTCTCAGAATACCTGCAGGATACTTCGTCATCGTCACCCATTTCATGTACGTAAATCCCTCCTTAAAACTCATCTTTTTCGTAAAATGTTTGGCACCGTGCTTTGGAACTCATTCCTCACTTTAATGAAGCTATGTCCATGCAACCAAAACAATAGTGTATGTTCCCCTGCCTACATTCCCTCTCCCTGTTGTCTTGCTTGTGACCATAGCTGGATTGTAGGCTCCTTTGAACAGGGACCTGCCTTTTCACTGTTTGCAAAATGCCACGCACATTGATGGTGCTATATAAATTGATAACAATGAAACCAACAGAGTTTAACACCTTGAAGGATCTCTGGGAGAGGCCATAGCTCAGTGGTAAAGCTCTTAGTTTGCATGAGAAAGTTGTGAGTTCAATTGCCAGCATCTCTAAGGAGGGATGGAAAACACTGACATACTGGAAAGCTGCTGCCAAACAGTGCAAACGAACCAAATTACCCAATGGTCTGACTCATTGTAGGGCTGCTTCATTGGCACATAACTAAAGTATTCTACAGGTCCGTCCTTCTCATCTGCGATTTGACCATCTGCGTATTTCAGTCAACACAGATGGCCACTATGGACAAAAAGGACCCTGCCAATCCCTGGAGAAGAAAAAAAGTGTCCCTTTAAAATCATGGTTTAAAAACAACTTTTCTTATCACTGTAGAGGAGCGAGCAGGCAGGTAGTCTCTGACGATTAGAACTGCTATTTTCAGGTTGTACTGAGGTTGCGACTAATCACCCAAGAATGCAGCCCCAGAATGGAAGCGTTTAATCACTTCAATGCTGCATTCTTTAGCAAGCCAGGGCCAAGGGAGGGGGTTGCTTGCCCCAGCGCAACCTGAAAATAGCAGTTCTAATTATTGGAGACAGCCTGCTTCTCTACAACAGTAAGAAAAGCAGTTTTTAAACTGCAATTTTAAAAGGACATCATTGTAAAAAAAACTTGAGGGGAAGATTTCAATATCCATAGTTCTCAGCATCCGGTAAATGGAACCCTCACGGATGAAACCACAATGTGCATAGTGATGAAGTAGGGTCAAGAAACACAGAGAGAGCTGATTTCCCCCCCCCCAAAAAAAAATTATGTATTGGATTTCCGAATTACCCGTCTTGAAGGCAACGAGGTCAGTGGAAGGCTAGAATGCTGGAACACCAAGTTGCTGAGTTAGAAACCATTAGCAAATTTAATACATTTCCCTTGGGTTGAATAAAGATTATGAATTGTTTTTTCACTGAAGAAAGTAATTATCCCCCATGTGGTGTTAAGACTTCCTTTCCGACTATGCAGTCTGAACACTAATTGGCATGAGTTGACTGCACTCTCTGCCATCTGGCAGTACTGGGAATGGGCACACCTAACCCAGAATTCATTTACGCTTTGTTCTCTTAAGAATACTGTGCTCTCAATAGGATTGGAGCATACCTGACTTTCATTGTATACCAGATGGCAGTCTCTTGAATTTTCTCTCTTGCAGCCCTGCTGGCTCAATTCAGACACCATCTTGACACCCAGCCATGATTTAGAGCTGCTCATCTGTTTGGATTTTTTTTGCCTGCTCTAATCTAAGTGCACTTGCATCCAGGGAAGTCAATTCACATCACTACAAAACACAGTTAATACAAGCCAATGTTTGCAAATGCACTTGGGTCCTGGTCCTGGTTCTTCTCCCATTTGCAACTCATGGTTTGCCAATTTCAGTATGATGCCAAACCACCATTTTGGACCTGTATCTGAATTTTGGCCCTCTGTCTCCTTTGTGTCAATTTTTGATTATAAGTTACATTGGGCAGGAGGCGGCCTTTTTTATTATATGTAAAGTACCATGTACATTGATGACACTGTGCAAATAATAATCTCACTTCCCACCTCCCTTTTAAGGTTTTGGAAAATATCAAAAAATCTATTGTCATCTTTGCAGCAGTGCTGATCAGTTACTTCCTTTGCTCTCCCTTTGCTCGTCAGGATTTGTGTACCTTAAACATAGATGAGAAACAGAACAAATGGGTGCATTTATGTTGAAATATATTCTGATCATAATGCAGACTTAAAAAAACAGAATTGGGTTTGACCAGATTTAAAAGAGAAGCTAATTCTCCTATGGCATCTTTTAATTTCTTTCATATTTATGTGGATCAGTAGGCAATCGTCAGTTTTACCAGAGCATGGCAACAATTGCAAATAGCTTCCAGTGGAATAGATATATGTCCTCCTAAATGTGGAATATTGGAAAGGTTTCTGTTCTCCTTTTGTGCTTGTGCCTTGACTTTGCTTCTTATACTTACAGTATGCTACACTGTTTTCCATATCTATGAACTTCAGTGGCTGCTGATGCTCCAAAAAATGGGGGTTCATGAAGTTCCACCCAGTTTTCCAAGTCACATGTACCATATCTCTCTTCACTTTTGCCAACCAAAAGCTCTTCTTGCTTTTCTGTTCCTGCTCTGCCCATAGAAATGCTTCTTATCACTCCCGAAAGCCGAATAAAACCTCTGATGTTCAATGTTGGTAGACCTCTGAATTCCGGGGTCAAACTACACATGGTGTTGAAAGCATGATAAGCCATGATTTCTCTATTTCTAAATTGGAATTATGGTATTAAGGGAGCTTTAATTCTAACCATGATGGCCCAAATCTGTAAGGACCTTGATATGGTTGCTATTAACTAAAGAAAAAACTAAGGCAAGCAGATCTCATAAGACTTACAGTGTTACGTGTAGTTTGGTCCCCGGATATTGGGGAGGGCTGTTATTCTCATGACTTGCTTGTAAGATTTTTGGCTGGCTATTGCTGAAAATGGAATCCTTGATTAGATGGAAACAAGTGACTCACCCAAGACTCCAATCTGAGCATGAGGCAGAAGTAGGGTCAAAGCCCCAAACACCAGTTATCACTCCTTCATTTGATCCAGCATTTATTTCAGTGCCATGGTGTGTCATGATCTGACCATTCTTTTAAGAACAAAACAAATTTGTTTCCCAGTACTGGGTAACAGGGACAGCTTGCCATGTGTTCTATATGGAGTGGATAACTACTCAATATATACTTATTTTATAGAATCATAATGTTGGTGCCTTGGAGGTCATTGCAAGCAACTGTTACAGCATCTTTGAGAGGTAGTTGCAG
>JAJKFI010000002.1:41623806-41645401 GCA_029204185.1 Lerista edwardsae | reverse complement strand
AATAATAATAATAATAATAATAATAATAATAATAATAATAATAATAATAATATGAACAGATCTTCCTTCAATTTTACTTTAAAGCATCCCTGGAGGGAAGGGCATTTTAATGTTTTCATCTATTCTACACCATTTCCCCCAATCTAAATATGTCCCCCATTGCTATTAGGTGCCTGCATTTTTTACTATTGTGGGACTAGTAGCAGTGGTCGGGGCAATTTAGACCTGGATACAGAGGCGGAGGGAGGGTATGGCACCATAGGGCACGAGCCCTGGGGCGCCATAAGGCGGGGGGGCGCCGTTTGCATGCCCCCCGTGCCCTCCCGTCGCAGCCCGAGCCGCTTGACTCCTCCAGAGCACAGAGAGCTCGTGCCAGAGTGGCCTGTGCAGAAAGGGCGCGCGCGCCGACTCGGAGCCACTCTGGCACGAGCTCTCTGTGCTCTGGGGGACTCGGGACTCCCAGAGTACAGAGAGCTCATGCCAGAGTGGCTCCAAGTCGGTGCGCGCCCTTTCTGCACCGGCTGCTCTGGCGCAAGCTCTCCGTGCTCTGGGGAAGTCGCCCAGCTGAGAGAGCATCCATGCGTCTCCCCCGGCTTCAATTGAAGCCGAGGGACATGCACGGAAGCCCCGCCTCTGCCACTGACGTCATGACGCAGGTGTCATGACGTCACGGCGTGGGGCGCAACGCGTGCCTTGCCCTGGGCACGGGCAAGGCACGCTACGCCCCTGCCTGGATATATAACTTTTGAAAAGAATAACAGAACCCACATATTTATTGTGGTAACTTTTGACATGGGTTGTTATATTAGATCTTTGGGGGGAAAGGTGCTTTATCTCATACATATAAGGAGTATGAAAGACTGATGTGGAGGATAAGATTCTTTCTTATGTCTATCATATAAATTTAAGGCAGTGGTTTTCAAACTCTCTCGGAGTTTGAAAAGCACTGTAAGTGTTTGCAGACAGCGGCGTCATGCAGCCGGAACGCTCCCCCCCAGCGTTCCGGCTGCATGACGCCACTGCTTGCAGGGTTGGAGAAAAGGAAGCAGTGTGATCCCCAAGATTTCACTGCTGCCTGGGGTGACAGGGGCTTCAATCTACTTACAAATCTACTTTCAAAGTGTTGTCCCAATCGTGACCCATGCGAAACACTGTACTGTTATAAACATTTATGTGTTGTCAGTTGGACATTCCATTCACTCTTGTTTTCCTTAATCTTTTTGGACTAGGTTTGGAAAGAAATCTCGACCTGCAATGTATGATGCAACCCCAATTGCTTATGAAGATTACAGTCCTGATGACAAACCTTTGGTCACACTGATTAAAACAAAAGATTAGCAGTTCACTTTGGGGGGTTTTGGGATTATTTTTCAAAAGGATGGGCTACTGAATTAATTCAAATATTTTTAAGAAAGTGTAAGAAATTTAAAAATGTTAGCTGCTCCAGAATTTTCTGTAGATTATTTAAGAACAAATTTTCTGCAGCTTTTAGTTTGGGGAAAAATATTTTAAAACTAAATTTGTGAAGTTCCTGGTTTCTCTTTTAATGTACTTTCAGCTTTAGAAACTCTAATCTAACAATAGTGTGAGGTTTTACCAAATTCAGATGAACCTCTGTGGTTGTTACAGAATGAGTATGAAATGTTTAAGCAATGACAAGTTTCTCTTTTACATAACAGTGCCAGCATTCTCAGTAGACTTAGGAAAAAAATGTAAAACTTGATATATCCATACTGAAAAATGAAGTCTGAAATGTTTGTGTTGTGAAAAGGAATCTAGTACAAATTATTATTCTAAACTAAATGAGTTAGCTTTCTCCCGATTTTGTGCATGGATAACTAATCATTATGTTCCTGAAAGTTGCTCAGACATATTCTTGAGTTGATGTTTGTCATTTTTGTAATAGTATTCAAGGTAGGCTCTGTAAAAATAAGATAATTGAAGTGCCTATTAAGGCAAACAAAGAGGTTGATCTTGCCGCCTTGGGAGTAACTAGAATAATTTCCATTGATTTCATGGTGTTCAGGATCAAGCCTTTATATTGGATCTATATTTTTCTTTAAAAAGTCAAGTTTTTTATAGTGCAAGTAAACAAACATATAATTTGAACTGTTTGCCTCTCAAATGTTAATGAACAGTATTATTTTGTTTCAATATTGTGTATTTCTCATAGTGTATCTTATTTATACATGTGTGAGTTTTCTGTGGCTCTATTTGATTGCTTATATGCTTCAAAATTCTTGCTGATTTCAAAGACTATTGAATAAATGTGATCAATTCAAAGTGGTAGCTGATCTTGTCTTGCCTTCACCTGATATAAGAGACCCATACAGGTGTATACAACATACATATGCAGTGAACTGTATGTATGCAGCATACAAGTGTGCTGGGCAGGTCTGGGTTCAGGGACGAAGGTCAATGGATGATCCTGGAGTCAGTCACTAATTCAGAGAGCAATCCTACCCAGCGCTGGATTGGCAAGGCCGGCTGTTCCCTTACCGTGGGGGGGGGGCTCCAGCCTCCCCTATGCACTCCTCAGATCTGCGCCTGCTAAACAGGAGACTGTGTGGCTCGAATCGGGGTCGCACAGCCTCCTGGGCGGGCCTAGGATTTGATCCATTTTTGATGAAGCCCACGTTGAATTATCCTTTAAAATTTGTACCTGATTCTAATCTATTGTCTAGCAAAGTAAATCCATTCCCATTATCATAATCTGGGCAGGTAACACAAGAGGATGGAGCTGAACCTGTTCACTATTATACAGCAGCTCATACTGTTAGACATTGGAATTCTGTGTATGTTTAGACAGCAGTAAATCCTACTGTGTTCAATATGTTTATTTCCAGTGTGTATAAGTGTGTATAAGATTGCAGCCTAAATTAGCAGCTTGAAGAAGAACAGGACGAATGTTGAAGATCTCTTCAGATTTGTATTTCTATTTGCATACAGCAAACGACCAAAATTTAACAGTGGGATGGGTAGAATGTAAAACTTGACACGCAAGCAGAGTTTGGCATGTTCCTTGTACAAGAGAAAAAAGGAATGTAGCATGAAATCTGGTTACATTTCTGTATTTAAGGAGTTCAGAAGAAGTGGGCAAAATTTTATACCAAAGCTGTACCAAGAGGCGGATCACAGCACTTTGCAAGCAGCTGTTCCCCTTCTTCTTTGGAGCCATTCCTAGTGGCTAGAGCAAAACTACAGGCTAGATTGGCTCCAAATGACAAAACCTAGAAACTCCGAACGCTTGCAAAACTTAGAGGAGGAGGAGGAGCTGCTTACAAAACTGAGTGCTGTGATTCCCCTCTAGGTACACCTGTGCTCTGCTTTCGAAAGCAGGATAGCAATATTTAATAGAAAATTCTCCTGTTCCTTTCTGACCTTGGCCAAAGATGTTTGGAGAGTTCCTTTTGATGAGCTCAGACCCATTCAAGGAGATGCCATTTCATCCACTTGCTTTTTTGAGCCTGAAGGCGACATGTGTCTTCTTAATTGTACATTTTTCTTTTCACAGCACTGGCAGAATTCTTGGTATCACAGCAGTCAGATAGCCCGTGAATTCTGTAGGAGAACAAAGGCTGAAATTCCATCCTGCCTTTCTTCTTCTTTGTTCCATGCAAAGCTACAGGAGCTTGCAATTCAAGCTGTAATTGTAACTAGTGTAGCAGAAAATTTTTATACATTCAATTTTCACTGCAAAAGGTGCTGGGCTGCAAGCAAAAAACATACACAAAAATACCCTGTAGCTGTCCATGCTTTTTTCTTTTTGAACTTTTTTGGGAAAACTTCTGCATAATTTCAGCCAGTTGGAGATCAGGTACGTACATGGCATCATGATATCAGACAGATAATTAGAATTTGCAGTGTGTGCTAGTGACACTGAGAACAACAGAGTTCAACTGACATCATTCTGTAGAGAGGGACACACCCTTACAGAGAAGCAAAATAACCAACCCTCCCAGCATCACCATGCTGTTCTCCCAGTGCTGTGTAGCAAGATCGTTAACATCATCATACCAGTATTTACATACCACCTTTCTTGTCATTGGATTTCTCCTCTGACTTTATTCAAGGCGGTTTATAGGCTTTCTCAATCCCATGTAGGAGTTGTTGCATTATGTAGCACCCCCCCCCCAAACAATATGCAGGACAACGGCTTGGAATTTACTGAAACTTTATTGAAAAACATAAACCTGCAGCAGGAAAAAGCCTAAGCTTAAACCCCCACACGTGCTGGCTCTATGATTTTGGGGGAAACGGCACTAGCTGTCTACCTCCCCCAAACCCCTAAATCCAGCATCACATCCTGCCTCAAGGCCTCCACCAATCAAAAGTTGATCTAGCCTATCACAGCCAACCCCGAAGGATCGAGGCAGCTGGTTGGCGTGGACCAACACAGGCAAAGCCTTATGTTGGCCTTTGCCATATCAGCCAAAGGATCTGCCAGCCAGCATCCCAAACCGAACAGGAATTGTAAGACTGGTCCTGACTTGCCCCTTGACCTTGCTGACCTACAGGATGTATGCAAGCACACCTATCTACCCAGCCAGCACGTGACCTGCATACACCCCTTCGTAACACCCTAAAGCAGCCCTCCACAGGTGTCAGTCTTGGGTAGGCAAAAAAACTATCGCCCATAAGCCACTCAGGACAACAGCAAAACATTCCTATCCGGTCCCCCAAAGGGCAACCAGCTAGTCTCAGGGCACAACCCTAAGCAACTTTCCAGCACTGGGGTAAGGGCAATGCAGCTCTGAGGTAAGGGAACAAACATTCCTTTGCCTTGAGGAGGTCTTTGGGACTACTACTCCACTGCAGAATGCAGGACATGCCCCACTGGTGCAGCTATGTCAGTGCTGGAAAGTTGGTTAGGATTGCACCCTCAGACTATACACTGGGAGGGCAGGAGGGGCCAGGAGACTCCTGCTGTCAGCTGTGCCTTGCCCCAGCCAATTGCTGCCCCATATTTTCCCGCCCTTGCCCTGCTATCTGGTGGGGGCCGCGCAAAGAGCGGCAAGGACCTGAAGAGCCCCCACCGGCAATCACAAATTCTAATCTTGCATAGAACGCTTCAGTCCAGGTCTTATCCTTCACAGTCCAGCATCTCTCTGGCTGCACTCGGCTCCCACGCTTGTCTGATGGGGAAACTCCTTCACTCTCACTTGAAGAGTCATCATCTCCACTCCTCTCACCAGCTGGAGAGACTCATCATCAGCGTTTACCGGCAGTTCACTGTTACTTCTGGCTGACTTGAACTGCTGTCCCAGGTGACCTTCAGGCTTCAGAGGGGCCAGCTTTACCACTCAGGCAGACTTCCTGCCTTAATGCAGCCTTAACCTCTTTCAAGGTTAGCTGCACATACTCTTTCAAGGATATGCACATCTGCATTCTCACACAAAGGCAGTTGTCTTTCAATGAGATGCATGTCTGCATTCGTGCTCTGCCCCAAGTAGTTGTTGAAGCACAACTGGACTGAGGGAGCTTTCTTGCTTTATCTATATCCTGCCTTTCCCATGCCAAAGCAAATGCCTGGGGTGGCTTACATGGGCAGGCTCTGTCACTGGGCCTCAGTGGCGCAGTGGCCCCAGCAATGGTTCCTCTTTTCCTGCCCAGGACACCTGCTCTGCTCTGTTTTTCTACCCTCAACTGTTGTGAACAGTTTTGTGCCTTTTTGCAAAGGGGTGCAAAAATTCAGCAAAAGGGATCGCACTTTGCAGCAGGGTCAGCCCAACTTGATTTGCTACCTGAAAGGGCAGCAATTCCACCAATGACCTTACCATTGCTGCTAATGCACTTGCATGCAGACCAATGCCTCCTGCTGCACACCAGCATACATCCCCACTTTGTCTTCTCCTCCTCCTCCTCCTCCTCCACCACCACCACCACATCCATGATGCATAAAGTCCTAGGCTGGGAGTTCCCTGGCACTGAATCGCTCTGCTCCCAGTATCTGCCTCACCTCGTCGCTTCACAAGAAGAGTGTGTGTGTGTGCATGTGTGAGCACAATCCTAAACTGGAGTTAGGCCGGCATAAGATAAGCCAGCAAAGTTTGGCCAGCAGAAGGGCCACCATAAAGCATGTTTAGACTACTCCTGGAATCAGGGAGGATGGCTCACATCTGTGCTGGCCTCTCTGATTCCGAGAGTGGTCCAAACATATTTTATGGTGGCCCTTGTGCTGGCCAAACTTTGCTGGCTTAGTTTATGCTGGCCTAACTCAGTTTAGGATTGCACCCTCTCTGTCTGTAGCCCTCTGCATGCTACTTAAAGGTGAAAATCATTCCCCTGAAGTAGCAATTTGCCTTTAAAGCAGCAATTGTCTCGAAAAACCACATAAGATGGGCTATTTTCACCTCAAATTGGCAGAGGGGGGAAGAGCAAGCTACTCCTTCTCAGTGCATCCTGATTCTGACCACAACTGAACCTTCCAATCAGCTTGCTTTAACAAACAAAAATAAGAGGCATTCACAAAACAGAGAAATCTATGTGCCTGTTTATTTCAGCCATCTGCATGCCACCAACGTTTATCACACATGGAGGTTTTTTCAATATTACTGCCTTCCTTCTGTCATCTGGGGAATGCAGTCAGCAGGCACTAATTGTGCCACGGAATCATCACCACGGTTTCCCATATGGTGCAGCATCCCAAACATGATTTGTCCTCAGACACCAGTATAGATACTAATTCTTCCATTAAGATTTCAAATTACATAAGCATGCACATGCAATGTTTTAATTACAGCCCCTTTTGGGTCATGTGCCATAGAGCTGATGCAGTGTATATATGGAATATTAGATTGAAAACTTCTTGCAAATGAGGAAGAAGATTGCAAAACTACAGTCTGGAATTGTTTTCCCACTTGTTTTGCATTCTAAATCTAAATCTAAATCTAAACCACCACTAAAAAGGCAGGGGTTAGCAAAGACATCTTATCTGCTCAGTAGGGTTCTTTCACACCCTTCACCACAAAGCAGATAAAGCTGAATGATTACAGAAAGATACTGTAAGGCTTAGATAATATTTTTTTTTTTATTTTGTAAGGACACATGAACTCATCATGGCCTCCATCATTCACAGGCATCCGTTTCATTTCCACACATAAGATGCCTGATACAGGCACTGATACAAGTCCTAATGCTTTGGAAGGCTCTTACTTTTAACTATGTCCAAGGTTTAAATTGTGCTGGTCAGTTATGAGATGCAGGTTACCTTCACATCTTTCAGCTGTTGCCACTGCCTCACACTGTGATCACCACAGGCTGCTGGAATTTTAAAAAAGCAGTCTTGAAAATTCCTTCAGATAGTCAATACTATGAAGCTTTGGTGTATTTTCTTGTCACAAATTACAGAACATGTAGAGTATTAAAATCTCACTAGTTAAGGATAAAACGATCTCACATCAAGTAATTAAAAATTACATCCACAAACAATTACATAAAATAAACCCATTACTACAAACTACTAATATTCTTTATACATAGGGTTACCAGATCCGAACTGGGAAAAGATGCCTATTCCCATTGTGTGGAAGCAGGAATTTGGGCAGGTGCAGCTCGTCATGGAAGGGTTTCAAAAGGTACACCTGCCAAAATTCCCTCTTCTAGACAATGGTTAAAGGGATAGGCACTCTGTCCCAGTTTGGATCCGGTAACCCTATTTATACAAAAACTGGATCTTTAGGGCACAATCCTAACCTGGAGTTAGGCTGGCACAGTTAGGCCAGCAAAGTTTGGCCAGCACCAGGGCCACCGTAAAGTCATTTGGACCCCTCTTGGAGTCATTGAAGGATGGTGCACATCTGTGTGCTGGCCTCTCAGAGAGTGTTCCAAACATACTTTATGGTGGCCCTTGTACCGGTCAAACTTTGCTGGCTTAACTGTGCCGGCCTAACTATTACATGGAGCTAAAACTTCAGGAGGATGTTCCATATTTATAGGAAATGACTCATAACATTTGTTTGGTTCAGGTATTTTTTTCTTTCTTATCTGCACCCATTGCCGCCCCCCCCGGGGGGGGGGTGGGGGCCCGGGGGTATGGCTGAAGTAGCTGGATCTTAAAAGACATATGAAGGAAGAGAAGCTACTTTAGTGGGGCCTTTTGTTGAGTGGTATCTGTGAAGCACACAGGAGGGGAGTAGCAAAGGGAAGGGGGTTAAGCAGATGCTTTTGGTCTCACTTCTTCTATTCACAACCTGAGTTACTGCTGGACTATGATACTTTTTTCATACATACATGTGGGAAAACGGAGTACAGATTACAGCCTGAGAACACAATCCTAACCAGGAGTTAGGCTGGCACAGTCAAACCAGCAAAGTTTGGCCGGCACAAGGAACACCATAAAGCAGTGGTGTCATCTAAATGATTTAAGAACAGGTACTCACTTGTGATTGGCACGTGTCGGGACCCGCCCACCGGAAGTGACGTCATAAGCCAGAAGTGATGTCGTGGCAGGAAGTGACATGAAAAAAGCCCTTTTTGAGGCCTCAGATGATTTTAAACTGACCCAACAGTTGCAACAGTATTCCACAGCACCCCCAGAACATGTTAAGGAGGCCTGGCGTCATGTTAACACCCCAGAGCAACTCATTTTTCAGTGGCAAGGAAAGGAAAGGCTCTGCTCACTGCCTGCCTGCCTGCCTGGCTCTGAGAACATGCAGGCAACTCAAACATGCAGGAAATTCAAATGTTGCAGAGGGCGGAGTTGACGAGTGGGCGGGCGAATGGGCAGGGCCAGCTGTAAGCCTAGAAACCGGTACTCGCGTACCCCCGCGTACCCCCTGCATGACATCACTGCCATAAAGTATGTTTGGACCACTCTCAGAGACAGCGAGGCCAGCACACAGACATGCACCATCCTCTGTGCCTCCGAGAATGGTCCAAAAAACATGCTTTACAGTGATCCTCATGCCTGCCAAATTTTGCTGGACTAACTGTGCCGGCCTAACTCCAGGTTAGGATTGCGCTCTGAGTCAGTACATGTGCACCATGAGTACATGTGTACAAATGTGTACCATAACTCCACCTCATTGTCTTCAGTGGGATTTATCTCCTGGGAAGTGTGCACAGGACTGCCGCTTTGGTTTGCTTATTTTTGCCGTTCCAGTCAGCTTTGACATTATGCTTAGGAAGGTAAGATTATAGGGAGATAGCCAAGCAATAGCCCCTGTGGCATTCTTCAATATAGTGAAACGGTTCCACCTGAATGGGTGCTCAGATGTAAACTCTGTTGGCACCAAGATAGGTCATTAAGGGATACCTGGTTACCATAGCAACTCAGCCTGTGAGTATGAGAAAGAAGAGAGAGCAGGGCACTGTTATCTTTTGCTGCCCCAAATGCACATGCTGCACCAAGTGTTTCCAGGCGCTTGAGATACGTACTAGTTGCAGTCGTTTCACAAATCATTAGCTGCATGTGCTTCATGCTTGTAATGGTGACTTTTCCATCTGAAACACTCCTACCCAATTTAAATCTCACACTGAGCAGGTAAGAAAAAATTGAACAAGTCTCATCTAAACTGGGTCACATCACCTACATGTGCCAGACATGTTACAGATCTGTAGCTCAGGCAGGCACCTGTACAGGCTAGTGTACAGTGTAGTGTAGCATGTGCAGAAATCAGCCAGGACCATAGGCAGACAGCTTATGTTGAGGGAACCTCCAAGTAAGGATAGAATGATCAGGAACGGAAATTAATGTAGAATAGTTAGGTGACACATGATGTTTATGGCATTACAAGCACTTCGGTAAACAGGTAAATTATACTAGGGCAGTGGTTCTCAAACTTTTTAGCACCAGGACCCACTTTTTAGAATGACAATCTGTCTGGGACCCACCAGAAGTTATGTCATGGCCAGAAGTGCCATCATTGTGACTCCAGAGCATGCTGCTTTTCTGGGAATGCAGTAATAAATTGGGTGATTTCTCAGCCATTTTCCAATAGCAAAGTGAATCAAAAAGGGGAAAGAAGTCTATTTACAGTCTTGACACAAGCAAAACAACCACACAGTCCTCCCTCTTTCCATCGTCCCATATTTTCACATGGCTGCTCTAGGTGCTTCACGACCCACCTGAAATTGGCTCACATGACCCACAATGGACCAACAGTTTGGGAACCACTGTAGTGGGGAGTAATCCCCATTGAATACAGTGGGACTTTCTTCTGAGAAAATATGTGCCTAGTGAGTGTCAGTTACTCCAGTGATTTTGCAATCATTGGTCTGCACACAGGAGGGCAGAACACTCCTTCCTGCCACTGAAAACTGCCCATTTATCCCTACTCTGCATTTCCTGTTCTTACCCAGTTTCCAATCTATAAAAGGACCCATCATGTATATCAACAAGGAAATATGCATAACTTGTTGCATGTGAATTCAGCTTTTACACAATAATCCATCTCTGGTTGGTGTCTGTAGACTGTGGCTCAAAGGTACTTCTGCTTCTTTAACAAATGCATTGAATACATCTCTGTCTGGGTTACTTTCCTCCTGTTGTGCTGCCTCGTCCCCTTTCTCCACCTTAAAGAGCAATCCTAACCTGGAGTTAGGCCAACACATTTAGGCCAGCAAAGTTTGGCCAGCACAAGGGACACAATAAAGCCCGTTTTACCACTCTCAGAGTCAGGGAAGATAGCACACGTCTGTGTGCTGGCCTCTTTGACTCCGAGAGTGGTCCAAACATACTTTACGGTGTTCCTTGTGCTTGCCCTTAAACTCTTTGAAGAAGAGATCTGCTAAAGTGGGGCATAGCTCAGTGGAAGAGCATTTACGTTGCATGCAGAAGGTCCCAAAGGTCCCTTGCATCTCCAGGTTGGGCAGATAACGAATTCTGGAGTGTGTCGTGTCAACAATACTGGACCAATGGTTCACTCCATATAAGGCAACTTCCTATGTGAATTCGGACCACATTGTTGTCTATTGAACACTGGGAGTTGCTGATGGGAGTGCAGCTGAAGAGTGTGGAGTAAGATGAAGGATCTCTCCAGAAAGCCACTTCAAAGAATGAATTATAGACTAGGAGCACTCCTTATTATGAAGACGTGCCTGGAAAACCAGAGCCCAGAAGCATGAAATGATGCCATTCACTGAAATGGGAAGGAATGGGACACAGTCTTATCGGCTGACAGGATTTTTAAGGCATAGTTTTTCCAAGCAAAACAGATTCCCAAAAATGTGCTCAGGATTGTACAAAATTTGGGACATAAACTACTATGAGGCAACAGGAGGTAGAGAGGAAATCCTCGTCTGTTGCCAAGGTAATCATAGCAACAAACGAGATTCATTGCATTCTGCATTTAATTTCACGTTGAAAATGCAATCCTATACTTCTCCACACAGAAGTAAGACCCATTCTAGTCAATAGAGCTTACTCCCAGGGAAGTGTGGTTAGGATTGCAGCCTGAATGATATATAACATGATGGTATTATTCATACAGACCGAAGTGTTTGCGGTTATGGCCATTAGTGTCAGGCTCAGCTTGTTGCCCCCTAAAGCTTGTTACCCGGTGCAATTATGCACCCCCGTACTTCTTTAACTACATCCCTGCATAGAAGGAGCATTCCCTAATACCAAAGGCCTTGATGCTGCCTATTATATTTAGGGTCCCTGTCAAGGAGGTTAGAGTTCTATATTTGGGGGTGAGAATCTGAAAATCTTGAAATGTAACATCTTTGTAGAAATATTATCCAAGTATCCATTCCCAAATAAGCACGCGAGACAAAGGCTTGGCATTAACGGGTCATTTTATTAATAGCTAACAGCAATAGGTTATCAACTAAACCCAAATAATGTGCTGGCTCTTTCACATAATAATTTCAAATTATTGATTTCCCTCCTGCTCAAAAGGGGCATAGCCATCTGGCTCCTAGCCATTCCCAGGCCAAGCCCGTGATGACTACTCACCGCCAATCCACATGGGTCGAGGAGACATGACCATCCAAGATCTCTCCCAGCTCACCAGGAGGGAACCCAGGCAATCCAGCCAGGGGATCGGCCAGGCCACTCACCGACCCGGTAGGAATCGTTTGTAAGTAGCAGTGTCTGCTCCCCCGACTATACCAACCTCCGATGGACACCAATCTCCTCACCCACCCGGCCAGCACGTTACCTGCCCACATGACCCCAAAACAGCTAACAACACCCCCCCCAACTCAGTGCAGTCCAGGGTAGCCCAAACAACCACTAGATTCCAGCCCAATCCAGCTAGTAGCAAAAAATTACTATTCGGCCCCCTTTTAATTGGGCGACCAGCTAATCCTGGACTGAAACTAGGGCTGGGAGGATGAGGGCCAAGAAATAAGAGTGACTGTGCACTGAGGGAGCCCCAGCAACAGTGCACAGCTCACTCACGCTACCCCTCCCACGGCAGCCAGTCAGAGGCTGCCACATTAGCGCCCTTGCCCTGCGTGCGGGAATGGAGCCTGCTGCAAAACCGGTGATGCGGTGGAGCGTGTCACCACGATTCTGTATTGGGAAGAGATATAAGTGTTATATTCTGAAGCATGAACCCTTTGTGAACTCAAGTATAAAAACTGAGGTTGGGTAGTTAAGAAGGAACAGGTGACTGTAGTTAGTGATTAGTCCTTTTTTGTATAAGGAAGACTAAAGAGTATCACATCTGGAAGTAATTGGACAATTGGGTGGGTAACTATGACTCAGTAAGGAGTTTTGCTATAAATGGGGTAAGTGCTTTTGACTGAGGAGCAAATGAGTGAGCAAATGAACTAGTTGCTTACTTGCAGGGGGATTTCGGTGCCTGTAATGGTTATGCTGTTTTGACAGGGGAAGGATTATGGTTGGAAGTCAAGCTCCAATCTGCAAGGTAGAACCTGGATAGATGTTATGTTTTGCTGCCTTAAATGTGTTGCCTTGTTTTATAATTTAACTAGCTTTTTGTTACCCTGCATTGCCCAGGTAACAAAATGATCTTCCAGAGTTTATGAGTTTTGCACCCCTTCTCACCCCCCATGCTGACAGGGGCCGAACCCAGACTCCAACCGTGTCAGGAGCGTTGCCACTCACCTCGGTGACCCCAGAAACTAAGGTTCCGACACCAATTTTGGCTGTTTTTGACCATTTTTCATGTGGGGGCCCCTGTGCACCCCACCCCTGGGCACTGGGGGGGCCTGACCCCTTCAGTGTTTGTTGCCAGGCCACAAAGCACGTGCATGCCGAGTCTGGAGCCAATCGCTCCAGGCGTTCCAGCATGGCATGGCAGACATCTTGTTTCGCACCCCTTCCCACCCCCCATGTTGAGGGGGCCCCGAACCCAAACTCCCACAGTGTCAGGAGGGTCGCCACTCGCCTCGGTGACCCCAGAAACTATGGATCCGATGCCGATTTCGTCCATTTTCTACCGTTCTCACACGGGGACCCCCACGCACTCCCACCCCTGGGGGCGCTAGTGGGGAATGCCCCCCACAGTGTTTGTCACCAGGCCACAAGGCATACGCATGCCGAGTCTGGCACCAATCGCTCCAGGCATCGCAGTGGGGCATGGCGGACATCTCGTTTCGCACCCCTTCCTGCCCCCCATGTTGAGCGGGGGCGAACCTGAACTCCCACAGCGTCAGGAGCGTCGCCGCTCGCCTCGGTGATCCCAGAAACTACAGAACCGACGACGATGTCATCCGTTTTCGACTGTTTTCACGTGGGGGGACCCCTGTACCCCCACTCCCAGGGGCATCAGGGGAGCCTGACTCCCACAATGTTTGTCACCAGGCCGCAAGGCACGCGCGTACCGGGTTTGGTGTGCATCGCTCCAGGAGTTCCAGCACAGCATGGCGGACCTTTTGTTTTGTACCCCTTCTCACCCCCCACACCGAGGGGGGCCCGAACCCAGACTCCAACTGTTTCAGGAGCATCGCCGCTCACCCCGATGACCCCGGAAACTGTGGATTTGACGCCGATTTTGGCTGTTTTTGACCATTTTCACATGGGGACCCCTGCGTATCCCCACCCCCAGGGGCGCTAGGGGGGTCTGCCCCCCACAGTGTTTGTCGCCAGGCCGCAAGGCTTCTGCACGCCAAATTTGGTGCCAATCGGTCCAGGCGTTCCAGCAGGGCATGGTGGACATTTTGTTTTGCACCCCTTCTCGCCCCCCACATTGAGGGGGGGCCGAACCTGGACTCCAACAGCGTTGGGAGCGTCGCCACTTATCTCGGCGACCCCAGAAACTGGATTTGATGCCGATTTCGGCCGTTTTTGACCATCTTCATGTGGGACCCCCTGCGCACCCCTGCCCCTGGGGGTGCTAGGGGGCCCCAACCCCCGCAGTGTTTGTGGCCAGGCTTCCGCATGCCGAGTTTGGTGCCAATCGGTCCAGGCATTCCAGCAGGGCATGGCGGACATGGTTTCGCACCCCTTCTTGCCCCCCACGTCGAGGGGGGGGGCGAACCCAGACTCCAACAGTGTCGGGAGCATCGCCGGTCGTCTTGGAGACCCCGGAAACTATGGACTCGACGCCGATTTCTGCCGTTTTCTGCCGTCTTCACGCAGGGACCCCTGCGTACCCCTGCCCCCGGGGGCGCTAGGAGGGACCGACCCCCGCAGTGTTTGTTGCCAGGCCGCAAGGTGTATGTTTGCCAAGTTTCGTGCCAATCGCTCCAGGCGTTGTGAAGCCTATGCAAAACATACATACATACATATATACATACATACATACATACACACACACACAAACCCACGCTCTTCTTTATACCGTATATATAGACTGCTTTTGAAACTTTTCCTTTTTTTATTTATTCTGTTTTGGGTGGAAAGTGGATAGGCTATATAAACTAAGCACATTGGTAATTTAAAATAAATATTTCCTTTTTATGGTGTGCTGTACTTTGTTTTGACCAGAGAGCTATATAGTTCTGGGAAGATGAGAGACACCAACTAAAGGTGCAATCCTAACCTGGAGTTAGGCTGGCACAGTTAGGCCAGCAAAGTTTGGCCGGCACAAGGAACACCGTAAAGAATGTTTGGACCACTCTTGGAGTGAAAGAAGCCAGCACACAGACGTGCGCCATGCCCCCTGACTCCAAGAGTGGTCCAAACATGCTTTACTCTGGCCCTTATGCCAGCCAAACTTTGCTGGCCTAACCATGCCGGCCTAACTCCAGGTTACGATTTTGCCCTCAAACATGGTCAGTAAATTACTTTTATCTCCCTTTGGTGGTCATGCTAGAACTGTAGAGTGAGGAGGTGTTGATGGGAACAGAAGGAGAAAGATAGTTGCATCTCTAGGAGTTGGGATGGACCATGTTGAGAGGAGGGAGAAGGGGACAGCTAGTCTTGTGTATTCCCTGAGGCACCTGGTGGGCCACTGTGAGATACAGGAAGCTGGACTAGATAGGCCTTTGGCCTGATCCAGTGGGGCTCTTCTTATGTTCTTATGTAGGAACTAGGAGTGGTACAGTGGAGATATTCACTTCCTAGAGCACAGTTTCCCCCTTAGAATCAACAGGTTTGGGCTAGTGGGATACAGTGGTAGTATAGACTGGGGACCACCTAGCTTTTTGTGACTGTACCAGCCACTCAAGCCTCTGTTTTTATCCTTTTTACTATGATGAGGTTTACGCACCTTCCGAAACGTTTGAGCTCCATGTTCATCAGGTCAGAACCATTCTGGTGGCCTTACATTGCCCCAGTAGTGTATCAAGAGGGGGTCAAAATGGTAAGAACTGCAGATGCCACAAAGTGCTATGTAAGCAGCCACTCCTAATTGCCAGGGCTTCCCAGGGGGCCATATGGCTCCTCTAGAAGACAGCCTTGCCAGGATCACTGCAACCATCTTTCCTTTGCAGATGTGAAAAATTTACTACTATTCTGCATGACACAGTCAAAATACTATACAGGGCCAGCATCAGTGGAGACACATTAATTGCACATGTCCACTGACATTGGTCCTCTGAAAAGCGATGATAATGACCCCCCCCCCCCACAACCAGGACTATTTTTCTTTGGCCAACAGAAAAAGAAGAGGCCTTCAAACTTGGTATCAAATAAATAGTTTGAGGAATTTTTTTCTGAAAGAAACAAAATAACAAATTGGTCACATATTGTGAAGCTGTAATTTAAACATGCTGTCAATCAATAAAAATGGAATAAAGCATTTCTTATTTTAGGTGAAATTTCTTTCTTTCTTTTTTCCTTGCCTCTTCTGTGTGAATAAAAACTAAACTTCTAACTTTGGGGGGAGGATGTAAGAGAATTGGTAATTAGCCAAATAGTTGTCACAATCAACCGCTATTTCTCTTGCCAGATTGTGGCTTAATTCTATGGTTTGTCTGTGGGGGAACAAAATCTGAATTGGAGGCCCTGGGCTTAGTCCAGGCAGGATGAGGAAAACTGCTGCATCATTCTCCAGCAGATGTCTCTGTTACTCTCACCTACCAGAAGGGATTGTGTAATGAAGGAAACAGAGAAGGAGCTTGTGTTGCAGCCTTGCAGATGGAAAGCAGAAGCCACTTACTTTGCTCTGTCTTTGTTCTATCTGTAGCATTTCTGAGAAAAAGGAAGCGGGGGCAGACGCAGACCCAATCTGAGATAGATAGAAATTTATTGGCCATACACGGAATTTCACCATACATGGAATTTTATCTGGCCCAAAAGCTCTCTCAATGTACCTTATAACTAATAATATAGCAAAACATACAGTCACAATAACAAGGTCACACTAACTCTAAATTAACTCAAAATCCAAATCAGATCATCCACATCCACATAAAATACCACACAATCAGCTATTCAGTAAACCAATAGCACGACGAAAAAAAACTGTTCTTGTGCCTGGTTGTTCTGATGTTCAGTGTCCTATAACAACGTCCATAGGGAAGAAATTCAAACAGATTACGGCCAGGGTGAGAGCCATCTAATCTGCGACAATCCTCTCTGCAAATTCTGTAAATTCTGATGTAAATTCTGTTGACATGAAGGGTACTATTTTTGCACACAGTGTGCTCTGTGTGTGAAATTAATTTAAAACAAACAAAAGCAACTAATTTATTATAAGGCATGCCAAATGTGCAACTCTTATGATTGCACATTGCAAAAAGTGGAGAAACCATTCTTTAGATGCTGTGAAAACATGGCAATTCATAAAACAGAATCCACACTTTTAGAGTTTTCTGAAACTGCCCAAGGAGAATCCCTCCTCCTACCCTACATTGCCCCAAATAACAGATTTTGTTAGAAAAACTCAGGAAGCAGGCATTGCACCATAGGAATAAAACCCAACATCTACACATACACACACACACACCAACAAACAAGGAAAAAAAATATTGTTTTGTGTATATATAAAATTATTCTCACTCAGCGTGGCCAGATTTTAAATCATTGACTCCCCAGTTCTGCCTCGATGACACACTGGGACTATTCGCGTGAACGCGTGTATGTGTGTGCGTGTGCTGGATGCATTTCATTTATCCTGCGCGCTTTTCACATGGGAGTTACCAAGTACATTGTGTGGCTGCTGCCAGGGGAGAGGCAAAAAACCCCACCACCATGTGCGCACAACCTGCCGGTTAGCAGCCTAAGTCGTCTATGTGCAGCCGGGGGCAAGAAGAGACGGAACGATGCCTGACGGGCACGGAGTCCTTCGTCGGGAGCTGCGTTGGGATCTGTGGCGTTCCTAGAAGAGGAGGGGGGGGGAAACGCAAAGTGTTGCAGGAGCCTGAGGACGAGGTCCTACTCCCTCGCCTCCAGAGCCATTCTTGGCTGGCAGAGGAAAGCTTCCGAGCAGCGAATGGCTCTGAAGACGAGGGGGCTGCGTTACACAGGCGCTCAGGCTCCTGCAACACTTTGTGTTTAGCCCCCACATAGGAACGCCACTGGTTGCGCCGCGCAAGCCAGCACCGATGATGAGCGCCTCACCCCCCACGTTGCTGTCTCGTTTACCTAGCAGGCCGGCCTGCAAGGCAGCGGCGGCAGCGTGCAATCGGGCCACACGCCTCACGTGTTGCCAAGCTGCAGCCGCCGCTTCGAGCCCGGGAATAACGGGAGAGGATAAGCAGAAGCTTGGCGGGGCCCGCTGGAAGGAGGGAGGGAAAAGCGGAGGGGGCGGCGCTGGACCAAAACGAAGGGGCGGGGCCTAGCAGCTGCCCGCCCTCCCTGGTGCTGCCGCCGCCACTGCTGCTGCTCCTCTGAGGGGCCTCGAGCGGGGACTGGCGCACTATACTAGGACGGCGGAGCTCTCCTGCCTGCCTCTCCTGCTGCTGCGCTCGTGCCCGCCAGCGCCAAGTTCAGCCTGGGCTCTCCTCGCCGTCGTCGGCTGGGCGGCGCTCGCCCCGTGGCCCGCAGGCGGCTCGCCCCCCCGCTGGCACACGCCGAGCAGATGCGAGCGAGCCTGGCCGGAGCCCCGCAGCCTCTCCGCTCCGCTCGCTAGCAGGCAACAGCCCCCGCCGCCCCTCCTGCTCCTCCTCCTCGTCCCCGCCAGGTCCCAGCGGGGGAAATATGTGGCAGCCGGCAACGGAGAGACTGCAGGTAAGGCGGGCAGGGGAGGGAGCCGGGCCGGCGGGCGCGTCGGTGGGCGCCGGGGGAGGGCTGGCGGGGGGGCGCCGTCATGTGATGGCGATGCCGGTGTCGAGTCGAGGAGGGGGCAGCGGAGAAACGTGGCTCGCCTCCCCCCCCCAGCGCGCGTGCAACTTTCCTCCTCCCGGCCGCATTCCAGGACGGAGTGGACTGGACTGGACGGGGCGGGGCAGGGGGGGGCGTCCTGCCGCCAGATGTGTTCGTCCTGCAAGAGCGCAGCAGGCGCACGCCGTTCACGGGCGACTAGCGGCTTGCCTGTCTGCGCGCTCTGGCTCGCCCTCCGTTTGCATCGGATGGCTCCGGCGCGCTCGATCCCGCTCTCCGGTCGTTGGAGTCCATTCTGACACGCAGTTGGTAGAACGCGTGCGGGGCGAGGGGCTGGCCGTCTGAAAGCGGTTCTCGGCATTTCCGTCGACGCCTGCTGCAAAAAGCAGATGGGTTTGGGATGGACTATCGGCCACCCCACACGCAGAACCAGTTAGCTGAATGTGCTGCTTTTGTACGGGAGTCGTGAGAGACCCCAGTACAGTGCGTTTTGCTCAAGCTCCCGCGGGAGGGCAGGGTGTTCTTGTTGCAGGGCTCTCTCTCTCTTCCTCTCCTCTAAAATATTCTCCAGATGGTCTCTAGAAAGAAGGCCAGATAAGTTTACAGAATCCCACAGACAAACTTTTTTGGCAGGCCCGAAGCTGCGCTAAATCTCAGAGTAAACTTTGAAGAGCGTCGAAGTGGCAACGCAAAGCCATCTCGAAGCCAAGGCAGGCAGAAAATAAGACTCTGCCGCCCAAATCATGATTGATCTCTGCAGGCCGAAGGTCAACAAGCATGTATAGAACCCCTTGGCATCAAGGCTCATTGTAATAAATGATGCCTCTGGCAGTAAGTCGTCGTCTGTTCATGATATCATAAGATACCAGTGTGAGACTGGACTATAGATTTAGAAACCATAATAATACTGAGCTGACGGAATAGTTGGGGAACTGTTGTGCTTATACATTCTTACTGTGATTTATATATGCAGCGTAGTAGAATTGATCCTTAGTTCTCAGTAATGTTAACTTGCAACTGAAGGCCCCCACCTTTAAAATTTCACTTTAAAGGGCCTGTTATGTTAGCAGTGGTTTATTCCACAAGGTGCGTTTGTGTGGGGGGGTGCTACCGCTGCTGCTGTCCCAAAATATTGTATGTTTCAGATTTTGTTGACGTTGTTCAGGCCCACTGTGCTTTCCTTTGGGTAGTGTGTGGGCTTCGAAGCATGTGGCTCTTGACAAGTACACTGTTCTGGCTTGTGTTAGGCATTGTGCTTTTTCTCCAGTGGAAATAGCACATCAGCTTTTTGTTCTGTGATTTGTTTGACTATATCAACATTGGCTCTAGAACTTTCTGCTTGTGTGTGCTGTCATTTTTAGCAGTGGTATTTTCTGAAATCTGCCTGTTATGTAAAACTGTTGGCAAACTCAAGCCGTGAGCAAGAGCTGTGCAGATTTTTTGTAAAAGGAATTCATTTTTTCCTATTACGAAACAAGCTGTCAAAACGACGCAGTTACTTCAAACCTTCCAGGTTGAAATCCTCCAACCATATATTTCACCATCTGGAGTAGGTAACTTGTAGGTGTAGGCCTGCCACCAGGATCTTAACAGTGTGCAGTCGGGGCTCAAGGAGCTTAGAAATATGGAATTATCTCTGGGGAAAGTGGTTGTAACTCATTGTTGGGTGACATACCTTGTCTGCAGAAGGTCCCAGGTTCAATCCCTGGCATCTCCAGGTATAGCAGAGAAAAATGTCTGAAGAGCAAGATGGACTATGGGTTGGATTGGTATGAGTTAGCTTCCTAGTCTGACCAACTTCCTTTTAGAAACTGGTAATTGCTGGGATTTAAAATGGGTTTCTCAGTCTGTGCCCCTCTAATATTTTTGAGGGATATTATCTGAAAACTATGAATTCCACCTTTGCTTCACAGCACAAGAGTGGCGGAGAAGATATGCCATCATAGTGGCTCCATTTTGTCATCTACACAAAAACAATTTTGAGTGTTCTAGCACTACCTGTTCCTATTCCTTGGAATAATCTTGCGTATGAATATGGGATTATAGCTTCAGTTTAGTTAATCATAACTAACCATAGACTACAACCCAAAATAATTACCAGTAGCTGCATTTTCTTCAAAAAATGGCATACATTGGTTTAGTGATGAGATCATTGGTTCCCACTCTGGGGGGGGTCAGGACCGCCAAGGGGGTTACAAGCCAGTTTTTAGGGGGTTGCAGAGAGCTTGGTCGATCCATCTTGAAAAGCTGGGCTTCTTGGAAGATTCTTTTGAATTACGATTTGCCGCCATATTGAAAGGCGGAGCTTAAGAACATGGTTCTCATGGTTAGTGAGAACGTGAGGTGGATGAAAGAACACAGTGAGAGCCTGTGCTTTAGCGGTGGTTCTTGGAGCAATCATTTGTGATCGTTTGATGGTGAATATGCTTTCTTTATGAAAGATACCACCCTCCCTGTGCCTCCTGGACACACTTTGCAAACTAGCTTTGCAATACTTAGCAGATGGGAACAGTGGGAATTTCTGGCTTCCCTATTAAACTACCATTTTGTCAATGCTTCTGGCTGCGGGAAAACTAGCCTTGCCTTGGGCTCATCTTGGGATGTGTGTGTGTGTAAGCGGTGAAGTCTCTCCTGGGTCTGTCTCCAAGTGGGCATGTCACACATTCCATTCCCTTGAGCCTCAGCGTGACAGATTTATTAAAAACAATCACTTCCAGTTTAATGCCATCACTTCTGCCCCTGCCACCGCAATGATATCACTTCCTGTTTAATGACACCCGGCTCTATGTCTTAGAGGGATCCTGATAGGTTGTTGCCCCTAAAAAAGAGGTCCTGATGCAAAAAAAGGTTGGAAACCACTGAATTAGATATATACTAGTTATGACATATGCAGTGAACATGGCTTTTACTTTCGTCGGTTATTCTTTTGGATTATTGTTGTATGAATGTAGGGCTTTTTTGAGTGAGTGAGTGAGTGAGTGAGTGAGTGTGTGTGTGTGTGTGTGTGTGTGTGTGTGTGTGTGTGTGTGTGTG
>JAJKFI010000002.1:41607667-41623796 GCA_029204185.1 Lerista edwardsae | reverse complement strand
GTGTGTGTGTGTGTGTGTGTGTGTGTGTGTGTGTGTGTGTGTGTGTGCGCGCGCACTTTTTCAAAGGGCTATATATGTGTACTGTATTAATATTTTATATTTTTGACCAAGCCATAAACTTTATTTTTGTGATGTGTTTATTTTTATAGACTGGCTACTGCAGAAAGACTGATGGTGATATTGATGATGTACATGTGGAGCTATGTCATTACTATTAATTTTTGTTTTTAAGACATTAAAATCCTCCCACTTTAATTTGGAATGGGCTTTCCAAGACTTTTTGGATAAGCTTTATAAGTTGTGGGCGAGGAGAAGAAAGGAAAATTGCATCTGGCCAATGTTCCAACTTCTTTCATCGAAGGCTTCTGAGTCTGCTTGATTCCTCCATTGCAGATGGGAATTCTGGAAATTGTAGGTTGTGTTGTTTTTTAAAAAAATTTTGGTCAGTACATTAGGAAAATTTTAAAATTCTGAAAATTTTATGCCAGTTTAGAAATAGGCACAGTTTAGAAGAGCCCTTTGGCTGAGAATGTAAGAAAGGGGAAGGAGTTGGGGAGAGTTGGTTGACCAGAGGGCTGGTGGTGACCTATTTCAAGTGAAGCTAAACCTCAGAACTGAATTGGGCTCCGAGATTGAAAAATTAGGAGAGATTATTTCTATCATCACTGCTGCCTACTGTACCATTCAGGTCACTGGTTGCTCCTTCCGCCTGTTCCTAACTTTTATCAGAGTGACTCCATTTACCCAGTGCCAAGGTAGGGAAAACAACCAGGTCAGAGAAGCAGAGATTTAACTGAAGGAGAACATTTCTCCTTTTCTGCTGGTGGAACGCTGAGGGAGAAGCAATGCGATTGGGGAAATGGACAGAAAGAATCAGATAAAGGAAATGGAGGGAGATTCCAAATGTTGAACAATTAATACAGAAAATATATGAAATAGCAGCAATGGATGTTTTAATTGAAAGGATGAAAGATGGCGATATAACAAAAATTCAAGAATATTGGAGATTGTTTTATGATTGTTTGGATGAAATGAAATAAAGACTAGACGTTATATATATAAAGACTAGACTAGATGTTATATATAGAAATCTTAGGTGACAGAGAAAAAAGATTTTGTAAATAAGAAAGAACAAGAGTTATTAAGATTTGTATACAAATTTTTAAGATATTAAATGATGAATTAGATTATATACAAACAGTAATTAAGTGGAGATAATTATGCTGTAATCAATGTGTACAAGAGCTACACATTGATTACAACATAATTATCTCCACTTAATTAGTTTGTATATAATCTAATATATACAACTATCCATTGTATATACAATTATTACCAGTGTATCCCCATGTTATCCCTATTACCTTACCCATATCTTTATATAAAATAAATTAAAAAAAAAGATAAAGGAAATGGAGGGGATACCCCATCACTTAGTGATCTGGCACTGCTGAGGGACTGGTGTGCAAGCAGCTTCCTTTTGTGCCCTCCCTGTTGACCAGTAGGGGGCCTTCCTCAGGGAAGAAGAAGAAGCCCAGTTAAGAATGGGAAGAGTGGGGCAAGGCAGTGAGGGAGAGAGTTTCTTAGGGCCCAATCCTAATTTCCCACATTGATGCAGCCGTGTCAGTGAGGTGAGTGCTGCATCCAGTGGTGGTGGTGGTGGCGGCGGCAGTCACGGAGGTCTCTTCAAGACAAGGAAATATTTGTTCCCTTATCTTGTGGCTGCATTGCCCCTGTATCTGTGCCAGAAAGTTGGTTAGGATGTGGCCTTTAGTTGAGCAACTTGCAACATTGCTGCCTGGGATGTGAGACTTCAGGGATTGTCTGGGTGGGACACCAGAAAGTCTGTGGGACCTCAGCTAGCGCCCAGCCTCGCTGTCTTCTGACACTGCCCCTTACTGCAACCCATGGTCCACAGGTCATTCAGTATATTAAAAAGGTTATTGTGAACTGAAATGACGAGTTTGATTGGAATTGGTAGATCCTTCGCTTTAAAATTCACAGAAAGCAAATCAAACTCGGCCAAATTCAATTGTTTCAGATGCGTCTGCTTTCCCTGACCTGAAATGAAGATGGTAAAACATAAATAGTGTGGTGAATTTCCTCTTCAGAAGTAAAGCCCAAGATTTAGAGGGTGAGAAGTTGACAAGAAATGCTCCTGCAAGGCCAGTCCTCAACCACCATCTCCAATTTTAAGTCTGCTCTCCTGGGTTGGCAGAGGTCTCTTTTCCTTTCTTGTGCTTTATTCACATTTTAATATAAACAGATATGCATGGAAACATGAGACACAGAAATTAAGGCAAAACAAAACTTGCTGTGCAGTTCCAGTGCATCGGCTTCATAAAGTTCCCAAAGCAAATAGCTGAGCAATATTAAACGCAGGTATTGGTTTCTAGCAGATATTGCTCCTTTGAGGCTTTATTGTTTCTGCAGTTGGAACTGGAGGATTAATTTCAAACAGGGGAGAAGAAAATTTGGTGGTTTGGTCATGTTTGATTCTGGCCTTATGAGTTTTAATATCTTCAGTGGCCGATTATATCTGTCTAATTTTCTTTAAAAAAAAAAAAGCCTATGGACCTCAGATGTCACTGATACAAGAAAAGCACTAGACATACGTCAATAAACCTGGGTCTGTACCAATCATGTGCAAAGAAGAGGGGAATTGATTTTTTTTAGAGCAAAAGGGACATGTGGGAGGTTGGAGCCTCTCCCCACCACCATACTTCTTATGTGTCTTGTTTAAAATTGAGTTTTAAGCACTTCCCATCTCATTTGGGCCCTGTATATTACCTACTGAAGCAATGAGACGAGCTAGTTGTGACTAACCTTTGAACAGCGCAGTCCTAACCCTCCCCTTGTGCCTGCTCCCAAGTGTTGTGAATGTGCTGTAACATTTGTGGCTACTTGGGGCAGAGGTGTGCTGGACCAGCGGCAGGACTAGGTGAATTTGTGCCGGCCTGGACAGGCTGGTGCAGGGGGTGAGAGAGAGTGTCAGGAGGGAAGTCTGGGATGTGATTCAGGGCCAAGAGAGGGGTGAGACTGGCCTGGATGACTTAGACCAGATCCTAACCCCTGACCTCGGCCCGACTGGCGTTTTATTGGCTCCTTGGATTTGCGCCTGCAAAATCGCAGGCACAGATCCAAGTAGCCCCGTAGAGCTGGCTGGCTGGCCCGTGTCACGAGGTAAGGAGAATAAAATCCTCATAATCTGCGTTGTGCCCCCGTTTGCTCCTATCCTTTGCTGTATACATCACAGACTAGTTGGCCTGCCTGTTCCAGTGCAGGTTAGGATTGTGCCCAAAGTTCCATTAATTTAATAGGACTTAATCATTTTTATGTTTGGATACTACCCATACATCTTAAAATGTATGACCCTGTTATGAATCTATGGAAGTCTATATCCCACTGAAATTAAGGTTCTTACGTTAGGACTAGCTTGTGTAATTCGTTTCAGTGGTACATGACTACCTTTCTTTGCATACAGCCCTATGTATTTGCATTCAGTTCAGGTACAATTTAAACCAGATTATTTTTAAACGAGGAATGTCTGTCTAAGGATGAACTTGCACTTCCCCTTGTATTGCAGCCTGGGTACGGATCCCATTGTCCTGTGATGGAAGTTAATGGCCTAAAATGTTGTGGGAAACCATGTCTTTATTTCAGAACTTCCAGTCTGTGAATGTGGCAGCCAGCCAGCTTCTAGTCCCAGAAGCAAGTACTGTATTGTATTTGCAGTACTGTTACAGTGATGGTGCTAAAATGGATGTCAGTGCTTCTTGCGCTGTAAGCTTCTCGGAAGGATGTGGTAAATATTGTATTAGAACCAATTGGCTAATAATACTTCTGCCTATGTATCTTTAGCACTTGGTTTGCAATGAGAAAATATTTTCCTAGACTTGAAGTGTACAATAGTGTATGTGGTTAAAATGATGAGCAGAGTAGCAGTTGTTTTTAATCTCACTTTGTGGGGAGCAGAAAGAACAAGTGGAATTGAGTCACCTAGAAAAGGCAGGTGAATGGTACAAAAGTAAAGTGCTTAAGGGCACAGGCTGTAAGGCTGTTACAAGTCCCTTGTCGCAACACTCTCTGAGGCTGCAATCCTAATCTATTTTCCAGCACTGACATGCCAATGGGGCATGTGCTGCATTCTGCAGTGGGGTAGTAATCACGGTGACTTCTTCATGGTAAAGGAATGTTTGCTCCCTGACCTAGGAACTGCATTGCCCTTACCTGGTGCTAGAAAGTGGGTTAGGATTGCACCCTGAGTCAGGGAGGCCGGCACATGGATGTGCTCCTAGGCTGGCACAAAGGTACCGGCCTAATTCCAGGTTAGGATTGCGCCCTAAGATGACCCTTAAAAAGGGGGTTGGCAAAGCCATTGCAATATAAAAGTGTACATGCCAGCGTAGCTATACATCAGTGTTAAAGGGCTTGTGAAGAAATGAGCGAGAGAGGGATTGAAATGATTTTTCAGCCTGGGCTGGCCACTACAGGATGATTGCTAGGATGGCAACTTCATGACTTCATCTTTTCTTTTGGAGATAATTAATAAAGGCTTATCAAATATAAGTGGTATCAACCACTGCTGGGTTGTCTGCTTAACTTCTTTAAGGACTTGGGGGCAGGTGGTGGGCAGGCTGCGGAAAATGGGGAGTCAGAGAGGCCAGCACACAGACGTGCGCCATCCCCCCCGGCTCCAAAAGTGGTTCGGACATGCTTTGTGGTGGCCCTTGTGCTGGCCAGGCTTTGCTGGCTTGGCTTGTGCCAGCCTAACTGGGATTGTGCTCTAAGAGTGGTCTCCACTTGTTAAACTCCTGGTATCCACCTTACTGGATAGAGTGGGCAAGATATTTACTTACGGGAGATTCATTTAACCCGTCTGTAATTGCTTTTTTTTTTTTTTATGTCAGTAAAGGTTCTGATTGATTGGACTTGTTTAAGGAGGATTGAGTTCAGACTTCATGTGTGTCATAAACACATGACAACTACATTAGAGACCTGCTTATGCTGTTCCTGCTGTCTGATGTACAGTAGGTGGTAATGACTCTCAGGCTGTAGAATTCCCTTCCCAAAGAGGAAGTCAACCTTTCTGTTGCAAATCAACCTTTCTGATGGCTTTAAGGTGTAGAAATGTTTTTGGTTGTACACCTTTGCATACTGATGTAATTCTAAACCATGGTTTACTGTAGCATGTATGAATTGTGAAGAATAGAAGCTTGTGTTTATTCTTCCCTCGCCATGCATGCAAGGAGAGGGGTTCAAAGCTTTTCTGTTTAGTTTTGAGTGGACCATAATTTCATTGTAGTCTGGACTTAGGAAAACTGTGGTTTATTGTAACCAGGGTTTGTTGGCAAACCTGGATCACACTGTCCTGTTAATTCCTTTTTAAAATAAAAATTAAACAAAATAAAACGTATTTTAGTCTGTTGTGTGGTGTTGATTCTAAACTGCCTTGATCATTTTTGTTTGGAAAGTTGGGGTGTAAATATTTTAATAGTCTTTGATGTCCTGTGTATTTGTAATTCAGCTGTATATGAATGATCAGGATGAAGGCATCTTTCCCCAAATATGTATTTTCATAATAATGTGTTTTTATGCTTGGCTTTTTAATAGGATGTGCAGGTGCCTGTTGAAAGATGTTTTTTAGATTGAAAGATTGGGCCCTGTGATCTAGAAGAAATAAATTACTCATTGTTAATTGCAATCAAACAAGCTTCCTTTATTGTAGGGCAGAACACAACTAAGCAAAATATGAAAAGGAACAAGAAAGAAATGTCTAAAGATGGAGCCAAGTTTCATACCTTAATAGAAGATTCTCTTTAATGACCAGGTTACTACAGTGTTAATGCCAGTGGTTTTGAGATAACACCTGAGGTATTATGTAATGTGTTATACAGAGACACACAATTCTTCTTTTGAGAAGGAAATGTGGCTGTGTATGTGGAAGAAAGGATATAGGCGCACTCTTAAGTAACATCCCAAGCGGTAGCAGCATTTTTATCATCGTGGCGTTCTGTATAGAGGGAAGGATACAGTCTTGTAGTTTGTGTTTTCTAATTCCAACATTATGAAAACTGATAACTGTGGCCCCTAAACGGCACAGTTGATATCTTTTAATAATTGTTTAGAAATTGAAATATCTTAGTTCTGTTGTAGAACCATCAGTTTCTGAGGTCTTCGCATGAATTGCCAAGGTGTTGTTGGGGTCTCACTACAATAATTTACTGTGACTCACTGTGTAGTTGGGGTCACACTACCTTATACAGTAGTGTCTCTGGAACCACTGTAAAGTGGAGGTCCACTATAATTTGGGATCATCACGGTATTGTATATCCAGAAATGTAATGGAAATGCATATGACAAAACTAGATTATAATACAGTAAATGGTTTTTGGAACAGTTGGCTTTGTGTTCAAACTAGCAGATGTTGGAATTGTATCTTGCTGTCATGACAGCTTAGTGTTGAGATGTTAATGGACTTGCTGAAAAGTGCCGTTTTTGTAGTATCAAAAGAATTTAGCTTATTAAATTGTACCTCATACATTCTCTGCATTGCAATTTCCTATAAATGTTTTATTAATCTCAGGTAAAAAGGAACTAGAATGATGAGATCCTGTATTTACTGCATAATGCTCTAATTGGCTTCAAGAGGATTATTAAAGCGTTAGTTATCAGATCTACTCAACTGTGGCAAAACTGTCACCTGACATCAGTTAACTGTATATTAATGTTCCGACTTTAGTCATTCAAGGCAAATTCATCAGCATTATTCATTTGAGAAATCTATCATAGGCACATGTAAAACTGCTTCTATACCTCTATGCACACGCCATACATGTTGATATAGAATCAGTTGAAAAGATGAATATGGAATTAGTCTATATCCTTTTATAAAGCCTATTTGGACCCCCCCTTTTTTTACAGAACATTTTCTGTCAAGACTCACTGGCTAGTTTTTATAACTGTGGGGAAGAGAGAATAATCCACAATTTATCTAGTATTCAAATTGCATACAGAGTCTGTTTTCTGTAATAGATTAAAGGGCACAATCCAAGGCATGTCTACTCAGAAGTAAGTCCTATTGTAGGCAATAGGGCTTACTCCCAGGAAAGGGTGGGTAGGATTGCAGCCTAAAAGCAAATGTAAGCAGAGTATGCATTTTCATTTAACAAGAAGGTATTTTGTTAAATACCAGGCTTGCTGTGGGTCCCACCCCCCTCTGCCCCCTGCCCAGGAACATCCTCCCACTCCACCCGAAAAGCCTGCAACGCTGGCAGCCGGTGTTCTCACCACTTGTTGGCTTGCGTCGCCCCTTCCAGACGGCATGGGACCAGTGTTGGCCTGGTATTCACCCAGTGCTGATGGTAACGGCTTACTGCCAGCGCTGGAGGCGCCTTACAATGCCTTCAGAGAGAAAAGCGTAGGCTGTACATTTGTACCGCCTGTGCTAAGATCCATAAGACTGGATCCTTTTCTCCTCCCTCCAACTGTGAGAGATTCTACCTTATGTTGGCTTCAAAAGACAGTTCTATTCTGTTCGTATAAAAAGGTAAAGGTTTCCCCACGACCGACTGGTCTAGTCGTGACCGACTGTAGGGGGAGGTGCTCATCTCCGTTTCAAAGCCTGTAGAGCCGGCGTTTTTGTCCAATCATGTGGTCAGCATGACTCTACGCCGTAGCACACGGAACGCCGTTACCTTCCCACCGAAGTGGTCCCTATTTATCTACTTGCATTTTAGGTGCTTTCGAACTGCTAGGTTGGCAGGAGCGGGGACAAGCAACGGGAGCTCACTCCGTCACGCAGTCTCGAACTCCCAACCTTGCGGTCAAAAGCCCAGCAACAGCGGATTAACTTGCTGCGCCACCACGTCCCACGTCTGTTCGTATAGAGATAGAATATAGAGATAGAATATTGATTTCCAGTCAGAGGTGATGTTGGTGTTGAGACGAATGGCATGAGTTATGGATTGTCAACTCATTCTTGAACTGGTTTGCAGTTTGGGGTGTGTGTATGCTCCTAGATCTTTAACCATCTTTGGCTGGTTCATCCAACTGCCTTCTTTCCTAGATCGAAGGTACCTGGCTATGGTTATCCATGCACTGCTAACATCTGGTTTGGACTATTGTAACACATATAAGGCTACCTTCAAAAACTACCTGTAAATTTCATCTAGTAGAGTGCAGCTGCTTGGCACCTTACAGGAGGAAGAGACACGACCACATCACACGTTTCATCCATCTTCTGCCTGTTTCATGGAAGTTAACTGGGCTGTGTTCAGCTGGCCACAAGCTTATCCCTTCCTCAGTGTGCATGACTGAGAAGCCTCTGCCTGATTTGCTCCCCCTCTGTTCTGTCTGTTATGTTGTCTTTATAGTGACAGAGCCCTAGCTGAGGCTTGGCATTCTAGCATATGTCCCTTCCAAAGGGCAGAACTGCGCTCATCTTGTTGTCTCTTCTTCTCCCTGCAACTGGCAAAAGTAATAATGAAGCAGGCACCAGACATTTTGGAAAGGTTGCTGCTGTCACAAATGGAGCTCATGTCAGCATGTCCTCCAACACTTTATGAAATAAAAATAGATATGCCTGCTTTACATTATAAGAGAGAATGGCTGCTGAAAGGGAGGGGCAAGATAAATGAACAGGCAGCATGTGCAGTCTGATGTTGCATATGTTTTGCTAAAGAATTTTGGAAACTTTAATATCTATAAATTATACATCTTTATTTTTAAATATCCCATAGCATAAAAAAGGGTGCCTTTGGCCCAGTCTGGTCCCTTCATCCTCTTACGCCAGGTCTACGTATATATAATTTCACTTGCACATATTTAAATTCTTACTACTGTCTGCCCAATGCTAAGGGTTTGTTATGCTGGTAGAATGTGCTTTGTGACTGTTGCAAATGCAACACTGCCAAGGCTCGAAGTAGTGAGCATCCGTGTCAGTGTGATGAGGGACTGAGGACTCCTGCCGGTGCAGTTAAGGTCGTGCAGGGGGTTGGAGGAAGGTGGTGAGTAGCAGAAATGGGAGGAGAGGGGGCAGGGTGGAAGGGAAATCGGTTCCAAGAAGGGCGCTAATTCAGTGCCTACTGAATACTAGCCCCTTCCTGGGCCTAATCCATCTTCGCTGGTCAACACAGACTTGCACCAGTGATATTGCGGGTACAGATCCAAGTTGACACAAGTTGGCGGCAGTGAGGACTTACCCTGGGGGAAGGGAATTAATGTTCTTCCTATTATTATTTTATTATTATTGATAATAACACTAGTATTTATATATTCTTATTGATGATGATAATAACACCATTATTTATATATTGCCTTTCTTGGTCATTGGATTGCTCCTTTATCTTAAATTCAAGGCAGTTCACATAAGAAGGCTTTCTCAAAACCCGAGGAGTTTTTCAAATAACAGAGGTTATTATTTTTCAAGAACAACAACGTTCAGATGGATCTTTCACAGTCTGGTCTTCCTCACTGGTTGCGCTCACATTGGTGACAAACAGCTCCTTTGCTCTCACTGAAGAAACAGCTGACCCAGCACAACTCCTCTCTCACAGAAGGCAGCTGGAGGCATATTGAGAGGCCTTAGTATGGCAAAACTCGTCTACGGGATGCAGTAGACACCCTGTTGGTGCGCTGTATCGCCAAGTGGGTGGGTTGGGATGTTTGTCTCTGTTTCTTTTACTTGTCAGACTTGGATTGTAAGGTTTTCTGGGCAGGGGCCTATCCTGCTTGCCTATGACACTTTTTGAAGTGTTAAGTACACTGAAGGCACTAGATCAGCGATTTTCAAACTTTTTAATCTCTTGGCACACTGGAAAGGTGCTATAATTGTCAAGGCACACCATCTGTTTTTTGACAATTACCAAAGCACACCATGCTGCTGTGGCTCACATCCCCAATGGCCCTACTAACAAATTTTATTTTAACAGTTAATATCCTGCCTTTCCCCCCCACTGAAGGGTATTCAAGGCAGCTTATGTAAGTTCAATAAAACAGTATTAAAAACCAACACTAGAAACATTAAATATAAAACCAATTAAAACTTTAAAAAACAGAGCTACTATGATCACCGAACAATTAAACAATGCCAGCCCACTATCTCACTCAAATGCCTTCCAAAATAAGAAGGCCTTAAGACCCTGCCGAAAGGTTTCCAGCGAGGGATCAGTTCTTAGTTCCAAGGGGAGGGAATTCCATAAACGAGGAGCCACCACTAAAAGGCCCTATTGCTAGCCGCCACCACCACCCTCACGGCATTGCAGACAGAGGTGCCCACTCTGATGACCTGAGCAGATGGGTAGGATTGTATGGAAGAAGGTCCCTCAAATACCCTGGACCAAAGTCATAAAGGGCTTTAAAAGCCAAGATTAGCACTTCGAATTCACCCCAGAAACAAATCGGCTGCCAGTGTGGTCATCGAAGAAATGGCCCGCCTGAGTTGAACTGATGAGCTCCAGCAGCTGCATGGGCAGCTGCATTCTGCACTAAGTGCAGTTTCTGGACCGCCTTCAGAGCCTGCCCCATGTAGAGTGCATTACAGTAACCTAATCTAGATGTCACTAGGGCATGGGTTACCGTGGCCAGGTCTGAGCAACCCAGGTATGATCTTTGACAAATGACCCTTTCCCAAATTCCTGCAGCATACCTGTAGACCATTCTGACACACCAGTCTGCTATGGCACACTGGTTGAAAATCACTGTACTAGATACATAGCAGTAAATCCGGCTACCAGATCCTGTGGGTTGTGCCGTAAGTTATCCTTACCTTCGTTTGTGCCCACAGAAGTGATAGCACAAGATTCTTGTGCTCAGGACTCCAAATAGTAATAATAAAATAATAATAATACTTGGATTTATATACCACCTTTCTTAGGTCACCAGATTTCTCTAATGACTATAACTCAAGGCGGTTTACATAGGCAGACTTTATTCAGAAACCCAAACGTTTTTACAATTTTTACAGAAATGTTCTATCTTTCAAGAACTATACACATACAGATGGATCTTTCTGGATTTAGTCCTTCTTTCTGGCCATCCGTTTGTCTTCTTGCTGGCTGATAAATGGCTTCCCTGCTCCCACCAGAGAAGCGGCTGAACTTCGGCACAACTCCCCCTCACGCAAGGCAGCCGAAGCTCAGCTGTTAATCAGTCGCAGTAAATGAGGTCTGCCGCTCACAGAGACTTCCTGCTGTCCCGAACTGGTGACCTTCAGATCTTCAGCTCTTATCTTCAGGCAAACAGAGGCATTAACCCTCTCGACTAAATGCAATTCTGATTTCGTTTTGTGCTTGCATAACATGTTGCACAAGTGGACATACACTCAAAAGTGTCAATCAGTACCTCATTGTTCAACTTCTATAGTGCAACCTCATGTGAAACAGTGCAAAATGCCTCATTTCTATGCATGGTCCTTAGGATCATACGTCAATTTCAAAACGGGATATATTATCAGGCTATTGTTAGATGCAATATAAAATAATATGTGGCAAGTAGTCAGCCAAATATCAGCTGCTAGTTGGTGAGGTCCAAAAATAGGTCCAAGTTCATATATGCTATCCATAGACACAAAGAGGAATAGGTACATTTTGAAGGTGGGTAAGTTTTGGGGGACGTGATGGTGTTGCGGTTAAACTGCTGTTGCTGAGCTTGCTTGACCAGAAGATTGGCAGTTCAAGACTGTGCAACGGAGTGAGCTCCCATTGCTTGTCTCAGCTCCTGCCAACCTAGCAGTTCGAAAACATGTAAAAATGCTAGTAGATAAATAGGTACCACTTCAGTGGGAAGGTAACAGCGTTCCGTGCACCTTGGCGTATAGTCACGCTGGCCGCATGACCATGGAAACTTGTCCTTGGACAAATGTCGGCTCTTCAGCTTAGAAATGGAGATGAGCACTGCCCCCTACAGTTGGTGATGACGAGACCATTTGGTCTATTAAGCTTTATCTATAAAGCTTAATAGATAAGCTTTATCTATAAGCGAAATCTATAAAATATAGAATGCTGTTTGTGACTGTCCTGACTAGCAGCACAATGCTAGGCATGGCTACTTGGAAGATAGCCTTGTGGAATTAAGTGGAACTTGCTATTGGGTAAATGTGTATAGAATTAGAGTGTAAGTCAAGGTTTTTGGTGTGGGATGGGTGGAGAAACCCTGTAATACCAAGGCATAGACAATGTTAGACATGGAAGTCTCTAACTTCAAAGCATTCAAAGTTTATCTTATTGACCTGGAGAGTAATAGACAGACCTTTTGTTTCCCTGCTGTGGCTTGAGGCTTTTTATATGTGACTCCCAGATAAATTGAGTGACTGTGGTTTGGCACTAGAATAGCTAATGCTGAATGAACTAGAGTTTCAGAAGCAATTGCTGAGTAAATTAAAATGTTATCAGCTGCATTGTGGCTGTGGTTGGGTTGGGTTGTTAAATTCACTTGGGTTGAATTTTAGCTGTGTGTTTTTGTCTATGCCTGTATGGTTCATATAGTTATGAACTATATGGTTATGCGTAAAATTAAGTAACCTAATAGGGTTAGGGTAAAATTAAGTAACCCCACTAAAGTAAATACAGTTTCCCAGTGTTTGTTTGATCAGGTTCCATAAACTTTCAGTTAGCTATTCATTGCATCAACCCTAATTTTTAAATAGTAAACTCTTCCATATTGCAGAATACAGATACATTTTCCAAGCAAAATAAAACACTTCAGATAAGAAGCCCACACTGGTTTCCCTACTCTTCTGATGTTTGCATTTGGAGATGCAAACCTTAGATAGGCATGCATCTCACAAGCCTACCTAAAGCTGGGATATGCTGTAAGACTGTAGACTATATTCTTAACTTTGTCACTCACTACTGATTTGCCGTGGCCAGTTTACTCCATATATTTTGGCCAAGTTTGTAGCTCATGGTTGCAGTGTTGCCTCGTTTGCCCTGGCTGTTCCATTGGGAACACTTTCAATCAATCAATCAATCAATCAATCACTAGTATTTATATACTGCTTTTCAACACAAAGTTCACAAAGCGGATTACAGGCAAATAATAACATTAAAGTTAACTGTGGGAGGAATGTGAGTGGAATAGTTGCACTATGGAAAAGAATAGTTAACATTAGTAGGATTTATTTCCCTGCCCATTTGTCAGAGGTGTTTGAATCTGTATAATTCTATAAATGGGTTGTAAACCCCCAAATCCCTATGTAGCCAACTCCAGAAAAATGCCTATTTTTTAAAAAGTACAGGCATGCCCCGGTATCTGCTGGGTTTCCATTCTGGACCCCACTGTGGATACCTGAAACCGTGGATGCTGGGGACACCTTTTTAAAGATAAGCGAACATCTGTGGTTTTGCTGCATCAAGATTAAAAAAAAGAGATTTGTTTAATGTTCCCCTATCTTTTATCCATGGTATCCATGAATAACTGAACTGTGTATACTGAATCAGTGGATACCAGGGCTCACCTGTAACATAAAGCTATTTGTTCCATGGTCACTTGGCTGTAATCCTGCAAATGCTTCTAGCCCTGAAACAGAAAGTAATATACAATAATAAGCATTGCAAATAAGAGGAAAATCATTAAATTAAGCAGTCATGAGAATTATATTTTAAAAACAAAGCTGCCAAATCAAACACATGTGAAACATAAAAAGTCTATCACTTGACACTACAAACCTAAAAAAGCAATATTACCAGGCATGGAACATCTGAGAGCTCTCAATGAGCTGTCACTTAAGGCAGTAGTCTCCAAACCCCAGCAAGAGGGCCAGTCAGGCTCCTGGCAAGTAGGTGGTGGGGCCAGCTCACAGCAACCTGCTGAGGAGGGGGATAAATATAGTGCGACCTTAGTATTCGCTAGGGTTCTGAGCCCCCCACATATACTGGGGTCATCACTTAAATGTCCTTATATATAATGCAGCCCTCGTGCCGAAAAGTTCTGAGACTTGTGATCTGAAATACAATATTAACGACTGCAGTTGTAATTAAAAAAAAAAAAACTTTCAGGTAATGCATTCATTTCAACTATGTGTTCCCTGACTTCAAAACATGGCAGGAGCTCTTACCTCTTACCTTGTTTTTAATATATGAACTTTTCATCCAGAGGATAGCCTACCTGCTTATTATAGTGCATTGGAAGAGGAGCATATAATCAACAAATGAACGTTGCCAAGGAACGCCTGTTGCCCAGTGCTCTAGGATGGCTGTCTGTGGGGGTGGGGTGGGGAGGGGGGGTTGCTGTAGCATGCTCTATATTCTTACAAAATTCAGTAATAGGAACCACATGTCTGTAGGGAGGGTTGAAGCAAAACATACGATCTGCCATTTAAGAAATACCTGTTTTTAAGAAACATTAAGATGTGGTTTCTGCAGTTTCATGGCATGATGAATTTTGTCCAATAACACTCTCTCTTCAGACATTTCTGGAGAGCTGTTTCGCAGTGCATGAACCAAATAGCACTCATGAAAGTAATAAAATATGACAGGTTTGGGTTGAAGAAAGTTTCTGTACACCATTCATGGGTTATTGTAAAAAGGATTTCTTTTTGCTTTTGGATAGCTCTTCCTTAGTCCTTTGGTTGCGTCGTGGTGCCAATTCAAATGATGCTGAACTCTCCTGACAGATTCCACGAACATCATGTCTCTTGCTATTTGTACATGTCTTGGCCCCTTCCTCATCTGCAGAGTTCAGGCAAGTTAATCTTAATTGCATGAGTGGGTTAGTTTGTATGCTTGGACTCTCAAGCAGAGGAGCCAGAATATTCACATGCCATGTGTAGTGGCAAACTACTGACCCAGACTAACACATGTAATCTTGGGGAAAAAACATGTACATTGCCCTGAAGTATCTCTGGCTGGAGAGATTTGCCTTGTATTGGTGCTTTATAACATCAGGTGATTCTTAAAGGTATGGGAACGTGAATTCTGAGTAGTTCTATTGCTAGCTCCAGGTTGAGTATCCCTTATCTAAACTGCTTGAGATGGGAAGGTGTCTGGATTTCAGAATAATTGCATAAATAGAATGAGAAATGCTTCCTCTTGCTCTTTTCACTGTCACCTCTGCTGGCCTCTTTGACATTTTTCTACAATGGCACACATCACAGAGCAGAGAATTGAACTTACAGTATGACGGAACGAGTGCAAAACCTTCTAGTGTTCAGGCTATAAAGTTTTTTTTTAAAAGACTTGGACAAAAAATGTCTGGATTTTGGACGTTCAGATCATCCACCTGTACGGGCTACTTTAGAGCAACAAACAGCAGTCCCACTCTGTACTGAATATAAGTGTTATTCAGTTTTCAGAATAAGGTTTCTCGCAGTCAGTTCTGTGGGTTTCCCATGCTGCAATAAACTACAGCAGCACAAAATGGCATCCTTTGTTGTGTGCTCCCCAGCTGCTGTGGGGAGGGGCCCGCAGCAGTGGCTCAGAGAACTGCACTGTCCCCTATAAGATGGGGTGACATGCAGTGGAGGGGGGCAGGGGAGCAACTGGGTGCAGAGCGGACCAGAAGGGACAGATCTTGAAGGCAAACATGAATGTGAGAACATGTATCCTGAAATTTGGCCCTTGCTGCCTCTGTGCTCTCCTCATTTATGCCAGCTATAGAGCAGACCTTGAACACCTGAACAATGCTGGAGGTTAAAATCGCCTAAGTTCAAATTCTGGGAGCCTACAGAAGATTTAGCCGAGAGGGTTAAGGCCTCCGTTTGCCCGAAGATAACAGCTGAAGATCTGAAGGTCGTGAGCTCGAGACTACCGGAAGTCTCTGTGAGCGGCAGACCTTGCAAACTGCAGCTGATTAAAACCTGAGTTCCAGCTGCCTCGTGGGAGGAGGAGTGTGCTGAAGTCAGCTGCGTCTCTGGTGGGAGCAGGGAAGCCTCTTATCAGCCAGCAGAAGACAGACGGGTGGCTAAGAAAGAAGGCTAAATCCAGAAAGATCTGTATGAGTGTTGTTCTTGAAAGATAGAACATTTCTGTAAATTGTAAAAACCTTCGGGTGTGTGAATAAAAGTCTGCCTATGTAAACCTCCTTGAGTTACAGTCATTAGAGAAATCTAGTGATCTTAAGAAAGGCGGTATATAAATATGAGCATTATTATTATTATTATTATTATTATTATTATTATTATTATTATTAT
>JAJKFI010000002.1:41577770-41607657 GCA_029204185.1 Lerista edwardsae | reverse complement strand
ATTATTATTATTATTATTATTATTATTATTATTATTATTATTATTATTATTATTATTATTATTACAGTATCATGCCTGAGACCATCCCCAAGGGCTCAGACAGGGAGGCAGTTGGTCAGCAGGATGGGCACTACACCAACAGAACTGCAATCCTGCCTCACCCACTCCCATGGGTAACTAAGGTTTCGTTATTGACAGATCTGGGGATTAAGCAACATCACTCTTGACACACAGGGCCAGGAACTTGACATTATCATTGCCAGGAACTATCTGGCTGGGGGAAAAACTGGTCAGTGAGATTGTGACAAGTTGGTGATATTTTCTTTGTATGAAATGGTCAGTCTGTCTCCTACTGGCATATCTTCCTTTCTCAATCATCCCCTGAATAGTAGCCCCCTCCCCATCTCCCAGAGAGAAACAGACCAACAAAGAGGGGAATGCTCAATAATGGAAAAGGGGAAAAAGGCTTGGTGTCACCAACCAGCCACCCACAAACAGACTTGGGTTAAAAAAGTTGGAACCTTTCATATGTAGCCCCTCACTGAGTATGCACTCAGCCTCGGCCTAACGTTGCTCAGGCATGTTCATAAATTTATATCACCATTTGCTGGCCAAAGCATTCAATGAAGAAGTACGTGCAATTAAGCAACTTTCACCCCACCCAGTGGACTCTTTAAATACTATACCCTTTTTACAAAGAGAAGGCTATCTTTACCTGCCTCAGATAAACACCATAAAAGTTGCTTTTGCTTGTGCATTTTATTGAGAGATTACCAGATTAGACAGTAAGATTCAGGGCACAGTCCTAACCTGGAGTTAGGCCGGCACAAGTTAGGCCAGCAAGGTTTCTAGCACAGGGGCCACTGTAAAGTATGTTCGGACCACTCTCTGAGTCAGAGAGGCCAGCACAGACATGCGCCATCCTCCCTGACTCCAAGAGTGATTCAAGCACGCTTTATGATGGCCCTTGTGCCGGCCAAACTTTACTGGCCTAACTGTGCTGGCCTAACTGCAAGTTAGGATTGCGCCTCAGTGCTGGTGGGAAGCCTGAGCCCTGGTCTGGGAAGATGACCAGTCCAATCACGCTGATCTAGGAAAGAATTCTGCCTGCCAACATTTGTGGATAGGTGTGTAACTAGAAATACTTGCAAGATGCCTAGTTGAGGAATCTTTCCTTCATATGAAAGGACAGTTTGTTAGTACTGTTTATGGAATGTGTACCAGGATTAATACCATGTGGCTTTATTAGGTACTAAAATGACATAATTGGAAAGCATCAGCTATTACAGAAAGTCAGCTCTGAGTTATTTTTCAGCGATGGAAACTTTTAGTGTATAGCAATGAACATCCAAGAGGTTCAAGTAATAATGAGTTGCATGCACCTCTCTGTGTAAAATGGGCCTCAGGTAGTTCCTCCTGCCTTTCATAACAAATATTGTCTTCATCTGCCTGAGCAGCCACTCAGTTCTGCTATGTATAACTATGTATAACTCGCCCAGCTCAAAACAGAGTTCTAACCAACAACCTCCCAGCCTTGGGAGTTGACCTTCCATCTTTCAAATCTTGCTGTAAGACAATCTTGTCACCTTATTCCATGCCCTAGCACTGTTGCCTTTTCCATCCTATTTAGTCTGATCTACAACAGTTGTGACAATGGAAGGAAGACCTGATCAACCCAAATAAACCCTTAAGTGACATAGAATCAAAGTGATACAGGACCAGTTTGTGTATCAAAGGTAGACCTCAGAATCAACCTGCCCTTTCTCTCTATTTGCTCCCTCCCCTTCCTGCAGGTGTTATCACAGAAGCGGCAAGATGTCCAATGCTTTGGAAGCTCCCTCCATTTCTGTTTTGAAACTGAAGGCCTCAACAGATGATTGTGTTTACAAGTAAAACTCTATGATGGCATTAGGTAAATCTTGTGTCATCATGGCCAAATTGAGCATTCCTCTGAGAAGCAAGAGATGTGGTATAGGAAGTGTCCCCAAGGACTGTATTGCTTTAATTGCAGACCGAGTTGCCCGTCAACGGCAAAGTTATGAATAGACAGAAGGTCAGATTGGCACATGACAGGGAATAAGAATTGCCATGGTTTACTCAAGGAGCAAAGGCTTTAGAAAGGCAGATCTTCCCAGCTTTTGTTGATGGTACTGGAGGAGCTTTTGAAGGAGAAGGGAATATTTAGCCACTGTCCTTTGAGACATGGAAAAAGAAATCTTTTATCTCTAGGAAGAATAGGGTGTTTGTACGGGAGTTGGGCCAGACTGCCATGGAACTAAGAAGCCAGTTAAAAGATATTTGGCACAGCAATAAAGTGCTGGAAGAACCCATTGATTCTCCTCAAGATCAGTTAGCATTAGAGATGGTGCAAGATTTCAGAAAGGGTGAAATCTGAAATACAAACTCCACCACACATGTAGTCCACCCCCATTTTCCCCCTTCCTCAGGCAAAACAAACACCTTATCTTTTGAGAAAGGGGTAGTAAATAGGGAGGGGCTCACTCTCACACAGGAAAGACCTTGTGGAACTTACTAGCGGGAACTAGTCCATCCTTTGAGGGATCATGGATCTTATTGTTGAATATAAGGAATGGGAGGTGCTTCATTCATCTGGCTTTTCTGAGCACTTGACAGGGATGTTTGAAGACCCTACGTGGTTTTCAGGGCAAGCTGGGGTGGGATGTTCACGTCATTGGTTAGATAATTATTGGTTAGTTGTGGAACTTCGTTGACCAAATGTGGCATAACGGGGAGTAGTTATTTTACCCTCAAAGTTCTAGGTCCAAACACTATCTAAAGATGTTTTTCTGAAAACACGGCAAGATATTGCTTATGCCATCTGCACACAAAAAATGTGCAGATTATTATGATAGAGTTTGAAAATGTAGAATTGTGAGACAGAGATGGAAGAGAAATCTGAGCAACATAAAGTTGGTTGCAAGGGTTTCAGTAGAAACTCCTATGATGGGCAGCACCAGCACTGGATGTCATAAAAGAACCATAAAGCATTTTTTGATACCCATTGAGTAAATGGCTTTATTGGGAAGACCTGTGCAATCTCGTGGGTGTTGCATTCCACCCAACAGCTGCCACAATGGGAGTTGCGCTGAGGATGGGTGGTGGGAGGCATTCTGGTGTACAGGGATGGTTCAGGCCCAGGAGATGGGCAGGGATGGTGGAGCAGCTCCTCCGTCACATCCTAACCCTTGCCTTGGGACTGAAAGCCCTACATGGGGCTACTTGCTTCTGTGCCAGGTAAATAGACCTCCTGCCTGCTCTGATCCACTGTGGAATAGAGCATTGGCCCAGTGGCCGTGCTGTGCCAGTGTTGGATAGAATTGGGCTGTAAGTATCTTGAATCCAGTGAGACTGTGGAGCAGTCTCAGAACAAATGCTTTGGTATTGGAGAGCTTGAGAACTTCTGTTTCCAAGGATTTTCAGTTGTTTGATATCTTATTGAAATAAACTGGTAAGTTGAATTTGGCAACTGGAACCAGAAAGAGAAGTGAGAAAAATGATGAAAAACATTAAGTGCTCTAGTGCTTAAAAAGTTAGATGCTTCTGTTCCTGTTTACTTACACACACACACACACACACACACACACACACACACACACACACACAAGATTTCTGTGGTATTGTCTTTTGTGTGTGTGTGTTTTAAAAAAAATACAATTCTATATTTTTCAGTACGAGAAGCACTTTATGAAAAGAGAAGACAAGAAAATTCTTGAGTTGAGTTGTTTGATTAAAAACATACCAGAGGATGATGACAAGATATTTGCACTGGAGATTGAAAGATGTCATTGAAAAATCGCTATTTAAAGGAAGGTGTTCTTCACTACAAGATGGTAGCATTTACTAGAAATATTTGAAATTTGTCTAGTTATCTCATGGCATTGAAATAGTTAAGACTGTTTGTAAGCTGCAATTAGTGCAGAATCCGGCAGCCAGGTGGCTATGCAAGCTAAGTGGTTTGATTCTGTTGGACCACTGCTTTGGCAACTACATTGGTTGCCCATTTGTTCCAGACACAATTCAAGGTGCTGGCATTTAAAGCCCTTCATGGTTTGGGTCTTGGTTATCTAGGGGACTGCCTTCTCCCATGGATTCTGTCTTCTTAGGTCAACTGACCACCGTGTTGCCTTTGTCCCAAGTTAGACGGATGGTGGTGCTTGGGCGAACCTTCTCTGTAGTGATGCCACAATTAAGGAAAGCCCTGCCAGTGGAATTAAGAACTACCCCTTTCCTCATTGCTTTTTGGCGAAGGCTCAAAATGTTTTTTTTTGTCTGGGCGATTAGTTGATGTCTGCCGTCCGTGCCTCTGTAATAATATTTTTCTTCTGCAGTTTTATTCTGGTCTAAACAATTGACCCTCAATGGTATTACCATTTTTATTAACTTTTATTTATTGTTTTTATATTATAAATTTAATTGTTGGAATTTTGCAAGGCATCTTGGGTATTTGCTTCAGCATTTGAAAGGCAGGATAAAAAATGTTCAATTAATATGGATGTATGGAGAAAGGTTCTTGCCAAAGTAGGCTTCAACCCTGGTCCTAAACCTTCATGTTTCTTAAATATCTGAGTCTTCAGGCAACTTGAAGACCGACATACTGATTGTAGTTGAAGCTATAGGATGCTTCATCAGATGCATGAAGGATTATTCTCAGCTGGCAGGTACTAGAAGTGGAGTTCAAGGACTATTCCCCTAAACCTTTGCAGTCATTCCAGGGTACCCAGAAGAATGAACCGGAGAGCAAGATGAGCAGTTAGGAACTTCCAGGCCTGAGAAAAGGCTGAAACTGGGTTTACACATGATGTACAGCTTGCCCATTACTAGAGAAAATAAGAAAATGTGACATTTTAATTTGGGGGTATGAGATCACCACATATCACAGGTTAGTATTCCAGCCACGAGAGCTGTCTCTCCATCTGAATTGCCTGCTGCTGCAGTTTTTTCTGCAAACTTGGCGAGGATGCTTACCAATTTTTAAAAATATACTTTAGAAATTTTTTTCAACCTCTCAGAAATTGGCTTGTGACGCACTGCTGGGTCCTGACCCACAGTTTGGGAAAAAACTGTTGTAATGTATTTATTATATTAACATACCATAAAATCCAAACCTCTAGTTGTGCTGCCAACATGTCTTTTGCTCTGCAAAATTATATCCACTTAGAGATGGTGGTTGGAGTAATTGTAAAATTAATGGATGTTAATTTCACTCTTTTTAGTACGAGTACACAGACATTAAACAGAATCACTCACTTGACAATGGAAGTCTGGATCCGAAGAAACAAGCTCAAAAGATCCTGCGCAGAAACATAGTTTTCTGCATATGTTTTAGGATCCAGGAGCAGCGCGTGCTCTGATGCTACCTGAATCCCATCTCTGCACACGTACACCCCAGGGATTAGGAGGAGAAGCGGGCAAATGAGTGGGAGTTCCCCCTTCTCTTAAGCTAACAGGCAGCCTCCTCATAAGCACAGAGCAAGCAGGGAGAAGTGGTTTGGAGAGGCCACCACTTTTTCCTCTCCCTTCTTCCTCCAGTAATGCTGGCAAGAGAAGTTCTACTCTCAGCAGTTCAAATCAGAGTCAGAAGAATATGACTCTGCTGGATCAGATCAAAGGCCTATCTAGTGCAGCTTCCTGTATCTCACAGTGACCCACCAGATGCCTCAGGTAAGACAAGATGCCTGCATCTTGTTGTCACACCCCTACATCTGGCATCTCTCCATGTCTCTTGTAGAGGGGCAGGCTGGAGGGGGCAGCAGGTAGGTGGGTTGGGGTTTCTTCTGTTCATCACCCTTCCAAGGATGTGACTCCACATTGCCATTTTACATTGCCACCTGGCAGGACCAGCCCTGTGTTACTTTGCCAGAATGCAAGTGAAGAACCCAGAATTTTTTTTGAAGCAAGGACTGGTAATAAGTGTGGAAAATAAGTGTGTTATGTTCTTGACAATGATTTTACACACACGCACGCACACACACACACGCATACACGGACTGCTGTATTTTGCTTGACCCAAGAAGTCTGATCTGTCTTTCTCTGTGGTTAGTTAATGATTGTTTCTGCAGCTGTTCATTAAAAGTTAGGTTTCAGTCTGCTTTTCATGGAGGTTCGTGTTTTGTTATAAGGAAGCTTTCAGTCCTTCTGCCAAATTGTGGTCACTGATTTGAGCAACTAAAGTAAATCTAAATCTTGTGTTACATACTTCAGAAAAGAACTGTGGAAAGCCTTAATATATCAGCGTCTGCAGATGTCATTTAATCTGTGAGAACTGTATGCAACTTCAGTCAAATGGATTTTCATTCAATCCAGTTTTCTAATCCCTTTAGTTTAAAGTAGTGGTTCCCAAACTGTGTGTTGCAACCTGATTTTTGTTACTTCCTGTTTAATGATGTAACTTCTGTCCCACAGCAGGCACCATGAATACCATTCAGCCCACTATCTGAATCAAGTTTGACACCTTTGTGCTATAAGTTCTATGCCGAGAAATGCCTGTGTGCAAGCTCTATGCCTGGAAATGCTGGAAGTGTAGTGAAGCCCCTGGATGCCTAGAGGTACTCCTGTGAGTTAATGCTCTTATGTTTTATATCAGTGGTATTCAAACTTTTTAGACTGGGACCCACTTTTTAGAATGGCACTCGTTGGGACCCACTAGAAGTGGTGTCATAAACTCGGAAGTGATGTCATAGCTAGAAGCAGGAAGTGCTGTCATTGTAACATAATAAAATGACACTCCTGAAATGCAAATTGCCATTCTTGGACTGCAGTAATTGTACTACCATGAAACATCCCTGACAGAAAGCAAGATTAGGACAAAATATTATTTAAAAACACTGACCTAAAAACATTAAAAAAAACAAAAAAACCCTCACTTGAAAATTCAAACTGTTAACACTCACAAAAGGAATATAAAAAGAGTAAGGCCTGTAGCTTTCAAGATGGCTGCTCCTAGCTTTCTATGACCCCCCTGACAACAGGTCGCAACCTACCAAGTGGGTCGCGACCCGCAGTTTGAATAACAGTGATTTAGAGAAAGAAATTTCATGACAGCCTTGGACTAGACTTGCTTCTTCTTCTGATCCAAAAGAACCTGCAGCTAGAGTTGCCCAGCTGGAACAGAGATGTTCACCATTCATGTTTTGAAGACTGCCACATCTATGTATTTTGCATGATTAGTAATTTTCTTACTAATTTGGAACAGTTTTAAACTTACAAGCAAGCAACATTTCAATGAAAAAAGCAACCTTTTTTGCTTCCCCAACTGGAATTACTGGAAGCTATCCATTCTAGCTTCCAGTTTCTGTAAATGATATAGCCTAAATTTTTGTGAAGAAACAATTTCACAATTGCATTTACTGATACTAGGTATCAAATACCTAATTGGATAGCTCAACAAGCTATCTGCATGAAAATTATCCATGTTTTTACCCTGAAACTAGAAAATGGTCAAGGAAAAAGTGGGACTTTGGCATGAAGAATTTGAGCTTGGGGGGGGGGGCATTTCAAAGAACTCACTTTCAAACTTGGTGATGTTCTCCAACATTGCACCCACTTGCCTTCACATGAGTTTTAAAAACACATGTGACCTATATACCACACCATACCATAGAGTCTTTATTGGCATATGTACAAGCATACATACATATATACAACTAGCTTTTGGTTACCCGGCGTTGCCCGGGTGTTTATATCTGCCATCCCTGACCCATCCCTGACCCATCTCCCAGTTTTGGGCGTTATCAACCATTTTCACCTGGGGCCTCCTGCGCACCCCCACCTCCGGGGGCAGTGGGGGGGGCCTGACCCCCACAGTGTTTGTCGTCAGGCCGCAAGGCATACACATGCCGAGTATGGCGCCAATTGGTCCAGGCGTCACACTGGGGCATGGTGGACATCTCGTATCGCACCCCTTCCCGCCCCCCACATTGGGGGGTGCGGACCCAAACTCCCAGAGCATCGCTGTTCGCCTCGGTGACCCCAGAAACTACAGAACCGAGGACGATTTTGTCCATTTTCGGCCATTTCCACGCGGGGGCCGTGGGCCCCCCCCCCGGGGCGCTAGGGAGGCCTGACCCCCCGAGTGTCTGTTGCCAGGCTGGAAGGTTTGGCGAGTTTGGTGCACATCGCTCCAGGCGTTCCAGCAGGGCATGGTAGATATTGTGTCTTGCACCCCTTCCCGCACCCCATGCCGAGGGGGGATGAACCTGGAGTCCGACTGTGTCAGGAACATCGCCGTTTGCTCCGGCAACTCTGGAAACTATGGATTCGACGCCGATGTTGGCCGTTTTCGACCATTTTCACTTGGGCCCCCCCCGCGTACCCCCACCCCCGGGGGCACGAGGGGGGTCTAACCCCCGCAGTGTTTGTCGTCAGGCCACAAGGTGTACGCGTGCCGAGTTTCGTGTCGTTCGGTCCAGGCGTTGCAGGAGGGCATGGCGGATGTTGTGTCTCACACCCCTTCCTGCCCCCCACGCCGAGGGGGGGTGAACCTGAACTTGCACAGCATCGGGAGCGTCGCCACTCGTCCCGGCGACCCCGGAAACTATGGATTCGACACCGATTTTGGCCATTTTCAACCCTTTTCATGCAGGGACCCCCATGCACCCCCCAGGGGCGCTAGGGGGCCCCGACCCCCGCAGTGTTTGTGGCCAGGCCACAAGGTGTATGCGTGCCAAGTTTCGTGTTGCTCGGTCCAGGCGTTCCAGCAGGGCACGGCGGCTGTTGTGTCTCGCACCCCTTCCTGCCCCCCACGCCGAGGGGGGGGGTGAACCTGAACTCGCACAGCGTCGGGAGCGTCGCCACTCATCCCGGTGACCCCAGAAACTATGGATTTGACACCGATATTGGCCATTTTTGACCTTTTTCAAGTGGGGACCCCCATGTACCCCCACCCCCGGGGGCGCTAGGGGGGCCTGAACCCCGCAGTGTTTGTGGCCAGGGTGCTAGGCTTCCGCATGCCGGGTTTGGTGCCAATCGGTCCAGGCATTCCAGCAGGGCATGGCGGACGCTGTGGTTCGCACCCCTTCTTGCCCCCCACGTGGGGGGGGCAACCTCAGACATCAACTGCATCGGGAGCGTCACCACTCATCTCGGTGACCCCGAAAACTGTGGATTTGACTCCAAGTTTGGCCGTTTTTGACCGTTTTCACATCGGGACCCCCGCGTACCCCCACCCCCGGGGCGGTAGGGGCCCCCGACCCCCGCAGTATTTGCGGCCAGGCTGCTAGGGTTCCGCATGCCAAGTTTCGTGCCAATCGGTCCAGGCATTCCAGCAGGGCATGGTGGACGCTGTGTTTCGCACCCCTTTTTGCCCCCCACGTCGGGGGGGGCTGAACCCGGACTCCAACGGCATCGGGAGGGTCGCCACTCATCTCGGCGACCCCAAAAACTACAGATTTGATGCCGATTTCGGACGTTTCCGACGATGTTTACGCGAAGACCCCAGCGTACCCCCACCCCCGGGGGCGCTAGGGGGGTCTGACCCCCACAGTGATTCCTTCCATGCTGCAAGGTACGTGCGTGCCAAGTTTCGTGCCAATTGGTGAAGGCGTGTAGGAGCCTATAGGGAACATACGAACACACCCACACACATACGTTCATTTTTATATATATAGATACAAGTTTAACCATAAAATAGAAATCTAGCTCCCCAGACCCCATGGTGAGCGGCTACTCTTCACCGCATGGTGCAGAAAGGCAGCTACCTTTCCCAATAGGTTTGGCTCACTAGTAGAGAGTAAATGTTTTAGCATCTTGGACTCCGGACGTTGATGCTTCCTCATCAACACTGGATCTAAGAACTTCTTCCGGACCTTGGAATGAAGAGGACAGTGGAGAATCAAGTGGGCAAGCGTCTCTACGTCACCAAGGGCACATAAGCAATGTCTGTCATTATCCGGGGTCCCCCTGTATCTGCCTTGTGTCACTGTGACCTATATGGAACAGTGCTATATTAAAACTTAAAAAATTATTTGTAATAGCCAAAGTTCCCTTTTCAAAAAAGGTATCTTTTCCCCCCTGTTAACTGAAGGTTATATTAAGAGTTCTGATGCACTTGTCAAACTCATTCCCATAGAAGGACGATTTTATATACTAAATTGTGGTCAGGTTTAGACATAATGAGAAGCTGGCTACACACTAAATCAGAGGTTCTCAACTTTTTAGCACTGGGACCCACTTCTTAAAACGGCACTCTTGCAGAGGTTTTCAAAATCTGGTATTTTCAAAATGGGCTGCGATGCCCCAGCCAGGGAACCTCTGACATTGTCCCCTTAAGGGACAGAGTGACAGCAACCTAGACACGCCTAGACTCTTGGGTCTAGACACGCCTGCATCTTCTTTAATAGTACAACACTTTGGAGTTAAACCTAGCCTAAAAACTCCTGGCTTCTTAGTTTAAGGACACTCTTTACCGTCTCAGTAAATGTGTCTCTTGTTAGTTCATTCAGACTTCAGCAATTTGGTTCTGAGGAGAAGCCAAGTATGAATGGTACGTGTAATTTGACTAGCAGATTTCTGTCTCTGTATGCACTCCAGATCCTGCATATTTTGAATCTACTCCAGTTAGCTCTTATGTGATGCTTTCCCTACAGTACTGCGGTTCAAAAGTGGTATTCATGGTGTAGCTAGATCTTTAAAACATTTGTCTGAAATATTTGGGACTTTTAATGATCTGGTTGAGGAATTGTAGGCATTGGGGAATACATCACTTTCAATTTTTTATCTTACAAGGCAGAGTGTGTGGAATAGTCAAGCATTTGCTAGTTTCAAATCCCAGCTTAATTATTTGAATGGGAGAGAAAATACCATCTGTGGCATTAATAACTGATGTGTCTGAATCGGTGAAATTCTTAATGCTTAGGGTTTTTACAGTATTTTGCATGTTCTAAGCATTTCAGATGTATTATTTTGTTGGTCTTACAACAAACCTGTAAAGTAGATGGCATTATCTCCATATTTCAGCTGAGGCTGAGAAGAAGCAGTTTTCCTAAGGCTACTTTGTGAGTTCATGGCACAGGTGAGATTTGAACTGGGGACATCCTTATTTGTAATATGCAGCTCAATCCTAGCCTGGATCCAGTACAGGTTAAGAGGTGGCTGGAGGTGTTCTTGGGGTATAGGGATGTTTATCCTCTTACCCTAAGTAATGCCTCAGCCTGCTCTTTGGGGTTAATCAGATCTCCATCTGGTAGAAGTCTTATATGAAAGTCCCGTATAAGGCTGCCTGGCCCTGGAGGGAGGATATGGCAAAGGAGGCTGTCACCAATCTTGCTCCCTCCTGAGCCTCATCTGTCCGACCCTCTTCCTTCACCTAGGAACACCTCCTCTTGGCTGCCATTCCATCCTCTTGCTGTCCCCCGCCCTGCCAGTGGTCCTGGCTCTGAATTCAGTGCTGGTGAAACAGCACAAGCCATTCAGCCCACGCAACTGACTCCTGACTCTTATGGCACATTTGCAGTACTCTAGGCCAGCAGATTGGCAGCCACTCTGGCTGATCAGTAAATTAGTATTGCCTTCTCAGTCAATATGCTAATATGCTTATTCAGTGGTGTCATTCAAATGATTTAGAAACAGGTACTCACTTTTGATTGGCACTTGTCGGGGTCTGCCCACCGGAAGTGACATCATAAGCAGGAAGTGACGTCATGGCAGGAAGTGATGTCATGACAGGAAGTGAGGTCATCGCAGGAAGTTTGCAAGTGAATATACAGAGCCAAAGACTGTCAAGTGACTAGCAGCTACATTAATGCTACTTATGCTGTTTAGGGAAAGTAGCAAATTTTGCTGCCAAACTAAAAGATAGAACTTGGAGACCAGGATCCCCTGTGCCTATTCCATGTCCACTAACTTTGAAGTCTGTTCTGAAAGTCAGGGACTGAACTGTCAGCTGGAAAGTGAGACAAGGAAAATAGTCCTTTGCTCATAACTTTGGGATATTAGTTTCAAAAAAGCACACTATATCTTCTTAAATAAATATATCCTATTTCTGGAATCACAGTACAATCCAAGGAAAAAATACTGTCATAAGTACAACAGCATGATATAAGCTCCACAAGATATAACATAACATCAGTTTTGGTCTTGTAACTGGAAAATACCCTAACAGAAGAATCAAAATCAAATGTACATGTTAAATACTTTGCAGAATTCCCCTCCCACCCCACCCATTTCTAATACAGTGCTAACACAATTATATGAAAATGACATTACAGTATCTTTTTCCCAGCTGATTCTATGCTTGTAGCTTCAGATACTATGTGCACACCTCAAGACTATATGAAATATCAAAAGGTCACTAAATAAACAAAAACAAAGAAAACGGGACAATGCTAAATTTTACACTTGAGAAACACATCCTCATTTTCATGAAGAAACCGTAGAGGAGGGTAAGAATCATATGTTTATCTTATTTTAAAAAAATATAAAAAAGACATACACAGGTTCAAATCTAGAGAATATGGTTAAATGCATAAATACTGGTAGCTTTTGCTAAGTTAGAATGGGTTGGGTAAACTATGATAAAACAGTAACTGGAATGCCATGTCCAAATGTCTTGATATTTGTGGGTGTCAATTTTGTACTTAGGCTGGGCAAAGAAAACAAATGCCCAAACAGACCGTAGTATGACATGGTTATTCAAAAGTCTGAAATTTAGCAACTTCAACAAACCAAAATAAAGAGCATCTATTGTATAGTTTGTTTTTTTCATACTATTTATGTTGCAAGTATGGACCACAGAAGAAAAGGAACATTTAAAGTAATTTCCCATGAATATTATCTCATTCTCTGTGGCCACAATCCGGAATATCGTAGACGATAATCCCACTGTATGTGTGGAATTCTACTGCCTCACTGTATTCATTGAGAAGATAAATTCTTAATCCAGTGGCAAATATCTTTATGTGTAGACCTTTCTAGTGTCATTGGAAGGAAAGTGGTATCTGTACACAATGTGCATGCAATGTTCTGGATTGCAGCATTTTTGAACAAAAAAATTGTCTTATTTATGGAAAAAAACTGATGATGCCTCACAAAAATCAAATAAAACAAATGCTACCCTCATTGGTAGCGATGCTATGAACACAATGGATAGCAGTTTTGAGATTGACATTTTTCCATCTTCAAAACTGCTGCTTTTAAAAGAATAAAACAGACTGTGACCCAAAATAGAGATCTCTAACTTGAAAAGACTGCATGAGAAATCTTGAAAGCAAATGGAAGTCAACTGCAGTAGCCTTTAATAGAGGTAGCAAGCATTATTAGAATTAGTTGTAGAACAGAGTGCAGCTGAGAGGCATAAATACACAATAGTACAAGGCAAACCCAACAATCTTTATAGTCTGCACCACATTTTTTCTCTTCAGATAATAAGAAAAAAAACCCTCCTTCCTGCCATCACACAGGAATAATGCCTTTCTGCTCTTTGATGAATCAAATTACTTTGCCATTTCTTCCAGCACACCAACTCTTCATATAGTGGCTAAACACAGAGCACTCTTGAGCAATCATTTAATATTAATGCATCATACTAAGGGTGGATTCAAACAACCCCAAGGTCCAGTGATTCTCAGTTTTTGAACAGTACAGGTCTAATGTGCTGCCATGGGGGCTGCCATGATTGTTTCAGAAAACTAAATTTTTGCAGCCTTCTCCTTCCTTTCTGTGCCTCGCGTCCCTCCCCACCATCGCCCCCCCCAGTTTTTTTGCAATTTCTCCCCCAGCCCCCGCACCGAGATCGGTTGGAAACTTTACTCCCTTGTAATCGTGCTGCAGGGAGGTTTCTTGTCCTCCGATGGAGCGTCCGCAGCCGGGCCTGGTGAACACGTGGGCGCCCGCTGGAGCGCCGGCCGGCTCGGCAAGGGGAAAAAAAAACCCGCCCCCCAGGCAGCCTACCGTCACTTGCTGCCGCCCGTATTCCCGCTTCCCCGCTTCTAATCTTATCGATTCCGCTGCGCTGCTTCTCACGCTGCCGCTGCCGCCGCCACACTGCCTGCTTGTCGGCATGGAGTGAGCAGGCCAGCTTCAGTGGGCGGGCGGGCAAGCTTCCAATGGGTGGGTGGGTGGGCGGGGCCGCTCAGGCAGCCAATAACCGGTACGCGCATAGTGGTGCGTACTGGTAGGCTGACAACACTGTGCTTATTCCCTTCTGTGAACAAAAGCAATCATTCACTATTGGAGGAAACAGATGACTTTATGCGTGTGTGCGTGCGCACACGCATGCACGCGCACACACACACTAACTATGAGAATCATTTTATGTATCAGGATTGTTTTAAAAAGTTAATTGAAAGATATCAGGAACATATTATATTAAATATTTATATCCCCCACGCTTTATCTTCCTATTCAGTATACAGAGGCCAATTGTTTCATTGTTTGCTTTTTGAAGATTTACTTGGGCAACAATTTTCACCATTTTCTATTAGCTGGAAGGAACAAACATTTTGTGAGGGTTGTCTATTATTAAATGAGCAGTTGGAAGAAAAATGGGTGCTGGATCCTAATAGCGTATACACTTTGACTTTTGAAAACTTTTCTTTGGATAGAAAAGAGCCCTGATAAAAGTTTAATAAAAAGCAAACATCTAGACATTCCCCCCCCTGCAATAATTGAAACATTATGTAATATGTTAAACTTTGGCACGCTATTTAATAACTTAACAGCAAGAAGTACATGTTTCTCTGATTATGCTATTTATTTGCTTTGAGGATGGCAGTGGTTTTAGGAATGCAGAAAAGCACCATAGAAGCCAATGAATAGAAGATGTGAAATTGGCTTCTGTTGAAGGAGTGTTGGTATTTCTAAAGTTTGACTGTAATAGGCTTAGTTTAATCAGAATCTCTGTCCTGACATGGGTTGGCATCGGTTCATATCCTCCAGTCCCAGTTTGTTGGGGAGAACAATACAGTACAGCAAGAGCAATAAAATGATATTGGGACACAGGCATTATAGAATCATAGAATTGTAGAGTTGGAAGCGACCTACAAGGTCATCTAATCCAACCCCTTGCCTGCAGCACGAAATCCTCCTAGACCAGCTCCAGCAGGTGCCTGTCAAGCCTCTGCTTGAAGGTCTCCAGTGAGGGAGAATCAATTACATCCCTTGGCAATCTTTTCCACTGTCAAACCGCCCTTATCGTCAAGAAATTCTTCCTGATGTCCAGCTGGAATCTCTCTTGCAGAAGGGGACCTAGTTCGACCGTCAAAGGCAAATGAGAACAAATTTGTCCCTTCTTCCTTATGACAGCCCTTACCCCTCACACTGACTGCCCTCAGCCGCCACAAACCTACCTTCCTAGGGCAGAGTGGAAATAAGAAATTTGGCAAAATCATGAAGAATTTTAATGGAAGAAATATAAAGCTTAACACTCAGAATTTATTATAATCTACCCTATCCTTGGATTGGTCATAGGGGTGGTTTCTTTTGAACAAGACCTACCTATCCATTATCCTACCATGATGGATAGGATTGCTAGAACTGCCACTGACATCATCAAGGTAGGAGGCAATTCCTTGCCTATAGCATTCTGCCATCATGACAACTAGATGGCTGGACATGGCTGTCCAGAGGTCAGGCAGGTGTTGGTTTATTCTAAGATGGAGTATCTGCATGTGGCGGCCTGCCCCTGCTGAAACTGAAATCTGCTTTATTCAAATATGGACGCAATCCTAACCTGGAGTTAGGCCAACATAGTTAGGCCAGTGAAGTTTAGCTGGCACAAGGGCCACCATAAAGCGCGTTTGGACCACTCTCGGAGTCAGGGAGGATGGCACACATCTGTGTGTTGGCATCTCTGACTCAGAGAATAGTCCAAATATACTTTACGGTGTCCCTTGTGCTGGCTAAACTGCTGGCCTAACTGTGCCGGTCTAACTCTAGGTTAGGATTGCACCCTATGTCTTGTAAATTTCCTTGATGATGTAAATAGTGGAGAAGTGGGATATAAATTTGTTCAAGTGTTTTCTCTGCACCCTTTATAGAACATAGTTCAGGTAGACCAGGGGTCTCCAGACTTTTCAGTATGAGGGCCGAATCATATATTTTACAGTTTTTCAGGGATCGGAAAAAATCAATTTTGTAAATGAATTAATAAAATTTAAATGAATGAATTGTGTCTTCTTTGTAATCAGCATATTATGATTCAGAACAAAAGAGGAATGTAACATTTATAACAAAATAATGCCATGCTTGAAATGCCGTACTCATTATGATATATAATGAGGAAAAATGTCAAATATTTTAAGTTGCAATGGGCTAGGTGAAATCTTGTGGTGGGCTGGATTTGAATCCCGGGCTGTAGTTTGTACACCCCGAAGTAGATGAAAGTATTGTTTGCTCAGCTTAACTTTTGTATGTAGGCTTCTTAGCAAGATCTAGTAGACTGAGCAGCCAAGCTTTGCTGTGCTTCTTGTAATTACAAGCCTAGAGAAAATTATACACTTTCATAATTTAATAGTACATTGTAGTTTGAAAGATTTCATAATGAATATAGAGCACCAAATTTGTGACTCTAAATATAATGTATCTCAATGTAAGCCAAAGGACTGATTAGGTGTAAGGATTTATTTCTACAGACTTTTTCCCCACAATTCGCTTTCACGGTTAGGTGAACAAAGACATCCTACTGCCAATAGAATAGAATAGTAGACATCCCACTGCCAAACAAAAGCAGATGTGTATTTTCTAAAATCTTCTAAAAATAAAAGCAATCAGAATAACAAGTTGCAACGTATACAATTTACAGCACAAGAGTGTCAACTTGGAAGGTTAGTCCCATCACATTCAGTGGAACTTGTTTCCAGGTAAGTGTGCATAAGATATTGAAGCCTTAAATTTGTTTTGCTTTAAGGAGGCTTTGTATTAAATTCAAGATAACAAATACATCAGCAATGGATTCTAGTCCAGTTGTATCCTCAGCCAGCAAATTTAGGATGCCTTTGCAAACTTAGCCTGTGGTGGCTGTGAGCACCCTTTTCATAGGGCAAACCACAAGTTCAGAATACTAAACCACAATAATTGCTTGAAATAAACCACATTTGTTTCATTTATTATAGTCACTCAGAGTTGCATCTGGTACATTAAAATAACCAATGACATTCACTTGTGATGCAAATTCTGTGACCATACAGCTCTGTACTGTGGTTGAACTGCACCTGGCTCCCCCTGGTCTCTTGACGCCTCAATTATGTTGTGTTTTGAGTAGGTGTAGTTCTTAATTCATTGATAGAGCGCATGCAATGGCGTAGCTAAGGCATTTGCTTCCCCGGGGGCAAAGAAGATTTTGTAGCCCCACTCCTGACAAATCAAATTTATTAAATCAAGTTTTTCTGGTTAATTTGTCATAAATTTTGATAGAATACAGATATTCCAACACAGTTTGTTTCAGTGCATTTAATATTAAATTACCTTTCCAATGGTACGTAACATTATGGTATATACCATGTTTTTCACAATTTTGGTCACTCGTGTCAAGCTCAGCTTTCCTCCATCCCCAACGCTTGTTGCCCAGTGCAACTGCTACTGCCTGCACCCCCTTAGCTATGCCACTGAGCACATGTGTTGTACTGCGTTGAGAAGGTCCCAGGTTCAGTCCCTTGCATCTCCACATTGGGCTGGGAAAGTCCCTTATCTGAAACCCTGGAGATCTGCTGCCCTTTACTGTTATTTATTCTGAACTAGATGAATTAATGTTCTCCCTCAGTATAAGGCCCTCTCCTTTGTTTCTATATGTTCATGACTCTTCCATGACTTGGTGAGTTACGGTTCATTCTCCCACTTACCTTCATTCAAACTAATCTGTCTTCCTGTTCTTCAGTAATGAAGTTACCCAACTCCATAACATGGTTCAAAATATGTATTTGCCATTCTCACAAAATACACGGGTACCATAATACTCTCCAGCAGCTTTTCTCCAGCTTCTGCTGTAATCCAAGCTAGAGTATTGACTTCGTGAACAACGTGCAGCCTAATCGAAACCAAGTGCTGCACCAGTGCAGGCCCCCCTGCGTCAGGTCAGGAGTGCCTGACTTGTGAGTTGGCCTTCCCAGCACAACAACATGTACCAACCTGTTTGCACTGGCTCAGATGCTTTGGAAGGCTGGAGCAGGTGAGTGTAGTGCCAGGTAGTGCAGCGGGTGAAAGACAGTGGGGAGAGGATTGAGATGGAGAGGGGGCAGGATTGGCAGCAGCAGCGCAAGCTGTATCCTAACCCCCAGTCCTGGGCTCAGAGCCCTACGCAGGTTGTTCGGATTTGCACTTGCTAAAGAGCTGGTGCAGATCCAAAAATCCATATAGGGCAGGCTGGGGCTCAAAAGATGCCCTTACCCCAAGGCGATCTACAGCAGTCTGTATCCCTCCATGGGATACAGTGCAAGCCATGTGGCCTGGCTGTACAGGTTAGGATTGCACTCTTGTTTCCCAACCTATGCAGAGAGACTTCTTTTAAAGTTGTGGGCCTCTTATATTTAGCCGTTCTTGTTCACCCCAGTATAGTTTTTTTGTTGGCTGTTTGCCTGTGTTTCTTTGCTTAGACTGTGAGTCCTAGTGGCACAGGATGATTTATTTGTGAAAACCGCTTTGTGAACGTTTTTGTTGAAAAGTAGCTTATACATTTGTCGTAATTCTGCAAGTATACATCTGTGTCTTACATATAAAACTCTTCTAAACAAACTGGTCCACTACAAACTTAAAAACTGCTGTTTCAATCATTCTTCTGAATTGTTTATGTATTTGATGTTAATTGTTTTTAAACTACCATAGGCACTACTTTTAAGGATAGCATAAACAAATGAATAAAATTTGGATTTCTTCAACCATGCATCCTCCAAACCATTCGTATCTGCAGCAGATTACAGAGAAAAGTCTCCTTTGTGCTGAATACTTAAAGGAGGAAACGTGTAGTTTCTCACTGCAGACTTGCATTTAGGAATGCACACCTTCTGATAATGACTCTCTGAATGCTTTGTGGTTCTGTGTTGAGGTTGCTCAGTGGAATCAATAGTAAGGCTGTTGAAATAGGAAGATAGATATCTATGCCTTTGCAGGAAGAAGTCTTAACAGTATTAACATTTTCATCAGGCAAGTGATTCAAGGCAAGAGCCAAACAATCTATTTCTTACTGAATTAGTTTTGAATGTGCCACCTCTCCAGCAAAGAATCACATTCTCGCAGCCACTTTTCTGAACCATCCAGTCTGTCTGCCAGACATTTTTATTTTTAATTCTAGAGGCAATAGTGTACAAATCTGTAGATCTTTTTAAAAATCTAATTGAGAAATTTATTTTTAAAAATAAGGATTGGAACTTGGTTATTAGGACTGGCCAAGGATCATAGCTTCTGAACTATGAAAGATCATTTATTTTGTGGTTAAATGCAATCTCTTAAGTAACCTATTTATACTGACCTTTTTTCAAAGTGTCAACAGTTTGTCAACAGTTTTGTCAACAGGTGGTCATTCATTCAGTTCTTCTGAGTTTGATGGCTATTGCTAAAATATATTTTGTCACTAACAGTTTAATAATGATCAGTAATCATAATTTTTCCCATAACATTATATTTAGAAGTGGAAAAGGTAAAGATATCTGAGCAAATGCCGTTTTCCCTTGTAGCAGAAGAGAGAATTAAAATAGTCTACATTCTTTGTTTAATCAAGAGCATACCTGCATACTGAAGGTTTAGAATGAAAATACTGCAGTGTGTACTTTGGATTTTTCTAACCGAGCAGCAGGGTTCCTATGTACAAATGGGGGGGGGCCATGCTATCCGCTGGAAAGGTCTCCTACATGACCCCGTTTGAGATGAATGGGAGTTGAGCGGAAGCATGGAAAATGGTAGCTTGAGTAGGAGAACTTCCCAGTGGATTATACTCCTGATAATGAAGCTGTTGTTTGTGTGCAAACCCTTCACACTGCTCACTTCCTCACAATGTGTAATTTGTGGTCTTGTTGTATGAAAATGGTTTATACAAAACAAAACTGCCATTCATGATGAGTTAGGCAAATGTAGTAAAACGTGATCATGGGTCAGAATTGCTGCAAACTATGGATTTATGGCAAGAATGTTAATGATTTGTTTATGAATAACTTAGCCCATAGTATTGTGAAACAGTCTCTGGCAGAATTGCTGAATGGACAGTTTAAACTGAACTGAGACCGTTTCTGAACTAAATAAACTGTATTAGTTGAGTTGGTTTTTTTAAAGAGCTTGTTGTGAGTAAGTTTATGATTTTAACCAACAGCAGTCCTTAGTCTATCCAAATTAAGTCCTCACTGCTTGCATATAAAACATGGGTTTTCTGTCTTTATTTCTCTCTACGCCCACAAGGGCTAATTATGAACATCTATTCTAACATAACACAGATGAGAAAAATTGCGTAAGACATTAGACGTTAAGAATCCTAGAGTATTTAAAACCCCAGTATAGATCCTGCTAATAAAACAGCACTCCAAAATCATCATGAAGGTACCTGCTTTGAAGTTTATTAACTATAAACGATCATAAACTTTTAAAATGATTATGAACTGCAAATCTCATTAAAGCAACTTGGAACCCTTCCAGAACAGAGTTATTCCATTCTGTGCCAGGGAGCCATGGTTATGCGAGCCAGTGAGCGATGGGGGCAGCACATTCCAGGAAATTGGTAATTTCAACTTATGTATGCAGAAAACCCTTTATGCGGTTGGCATAATCATGAAACTCTGTTGCAGTTGTAACTCTATATGTAAAGCTTTACTCATTGAGGGTGTACTGGGGTCCTTCAGAGGGAATTTTCTATTTGCAGTAAATGGTTACATCAGGCGTGTTTTACTCTTGGACTGAACTGAACAGCTACGTGCAAATATGAAATTTAAAAAAAGCTACTTGCTCTTTTTATATAGCTGTCCTCTAAATATTCTGCTTCTACATTCACTGTGCTGGAATATGTCCAGGTTTGAATGGCTTTCAAATACGTATGGCTTTGGCATACCATCTAGACATCATTTCCGCAGCCTAGATGAGGGCAGGGGGTAAGCATATTAGATGTACAGGCAGTGCTCTGAAGTAAATGGTGAACTGTGAAATACTCTCTTCTTTCAGTGCCAAAGACGAGACATTCTGGAGCCGATTTTAATGCTTCCACTATATTTGACCAGGCCAGTATCCAGAGGCATCAGACTGTTCTTTCCAGTCTAGATGCTACCCACTGTATTGAGAGCTTAATTTATAATATGCTGAATTGAATGGAAGCCTGTCTATTGACTTTGCTGGACTTTTGAAGTATCTCTGTTAATAGTGCTTATGGGTGAAAAAGTAATAGCTTTAGTGGCTTCAAGAGGCTATGAGATTAGTTCCTCCCACTACCAGAAATGCTTTTGATAATCAAGGTTCATAAGAGAACCACTTTGATGGATCAGAGTAAAGGTCCATTTAGGCTGGCATAGACCAACAACTAGCCAGCCAGATGACTCTGGGAAACGTGGAAGCAGATCATAGAATTGGAAGCGATCTACAAGATCAAGTCCATCCCTCTGCCAGTACTGTCTGCAGCGACATCCCTCATAAATGACTATCCAGCCTCTGCTTAAAAATTTCCAAAGGTGGAGAGTTTACCACTTTCCAAGGCAGACTGCTCCACTGCCCTGCAATTATTGCTGGGAAGTAATTCCTTATGTTTAATCATAGGAACAGCCCTGCGGGATCAGGCCAAGGGCCCATCCAGTCCAGCTTCCTGTATCTCGCAGTGACCCACCAGATGCCTCAGGGAGCGCACAAGGCACAAAGTGGCTCCTGTTGTGATTCAGACCCATTTGTCCAGCCCATGCTCTCTGGAGCAACCAAGTACAAATCTACTTCCATGTGTCAGACCCTCACATTTACATATTGTTATGTCCCTTTTTAACTGTTCCCCAAACTAAACCTGACCAGCTCTACTCTTTCTCTAGCCCCCTCACCTTCCTAGTCGCCCTCTTCTGGACATGCTCCAGTTTGTCAATATCCCCCTTAAACTGTGACACCCAGAACTGGACACAATATTCCAGGTGGGCTCTGACTAAACAGAATATAGTGGAGCTGTTGCTTCTCTCAGTCTCAATACCATGCTCCTCTTGATGCAGCCTAGAATTACATTTGCCTTCTTTGCTGAAATGGCACACTGCCAGCTCACACCTAACTGGTCTTCCATTAAAATACTTAGATCTTTTTCACACATACCATTGTTCAGGCAAGTATAGTTAGAATTACAGAAAATCCTCTTGAAAGACATGCACTTTTGAAACCAAATATGTAGCATTGGATTTTTCTTGACAATTTTTCACTTTCATACCATTGGCTTTGATATAATTGGGGTTATCATTAACGAGTGATATAAATAATTTATTACAGCAGATGCTGGACCAGATCTTGGACCTGTTTAAAATTAAATTGATTCTTGTTATCGTACCCATAATCTACAGAAAAGGAATCCTGTATTAGAGACTTACTATCAGCCACCTGATCATAATCTTGCATTCTCATGGTAACCTTGAAAACTAAAAGCAAAATTGGAAAGGCGGTAGAAGTACTTGCTAACATTGAATTTGGTCCGATAATTCTCAACTCAATGGCAACAATTCTAAATACAGTACAATAAATTACTGTGCCTTGGACTGTTTAGTCATGGAATTGTCAAAAGGAGTGATCCTTGGCCAACACTCTCAAGATGTACTACTGGCATGCATGAACATTTTGAGGAATGAAGTTCTTGGTGAGGGAAGGTCATGGAGACTTGAATGAGTGAATGTGGTTTTTGAAGGTTACTTTATAAAAGGGAGGAAATAATGGAGTATAGCAAGCTATTCCCCATTAAATTGTCTAGTGCAATATTGTTGAAAAACCGGTTGAGCTATGTAACTATACTCTCCATGTCTCCATACTTGGACAATGCATTTCATCACACATCTTTTTTCAAGACAAAATGGACATTGCGTTGGATTAGTTTCTTGGGAATTAAGCAATGCTCCTCAGCTTGTCTTTGGAAAACTCTTAGTGAACTTTAGTGCTTGGCTTGAGTGAAGATCAGGGAACCTAAGAATGGAAAGGGGAAAGTTCCCACTAATGTAGCAGCAGCTGCTTACTTAAGTTAATAAGCATCTATTAGTATCTTCTATAAAATCATTTTAAATCTATTGAGAGGCTCTTGGTTAAAATGAGTGGACTACACTGTGAAGCTAATCTTGACCATTATCATTTAAAGTTGTATACATTTACTGAAAATCTAAAGGCTTACATGAAAAGTATGAATTCTCTCTTGGTGCATCTGTGAAGGATGATGACAGTCTACATTCATGGATAGGATATCAAAGGGTCATGTTTTGCTGCAGGCCTTGTGAGTTTTCACTTTTCAAATATGCAACTTTTACCACTGTGATAGTTCTTATTTATTAAGTTTAAAAAAAAATTAGAGGCATTTTAAGCTTGGAATTGGTGATTCCAAGGATGTTTTTACTATTAGTCAAGGTTTCAGCAACATTGTACTTACGACAAAAATGCCCAAACCTTTTTATTGTCTATATCAGTTTGTGCAAACAAGAAAACTTATTCAATCTCTGTAAATTAGATATACAGTGGGCCCTCATTATCCATGGGGGTTCTGTTCTAGCCCCCCCTCATGTACTGAAATTTGTGGATACCGGAATCTACTGGGGAGTGCTGCAGTTACTCATCTGAAGGCTGTGCTGGCTTCTCAGCCACCTCAGAAAGCCTCCTGGACAAGACCGGAAAATTCTTTGTAACCTCCTGAAGATGCTTTCCACAGTTGAAAGTGAAACATTGAGACTGAATCCCACAGTGTGTTTTAATCGGTGGCTTGAAGACTCAAGCAACGTTTTTAATTATGTTTTGGAAAGGCACAGATTTCAGACCTCACTGCCTTGCCTATTTAGTTCAACTTCTATATTTGTTTTTTAGTTTATTCCTTTTCCAAAGCAGTTTTCATTCCCTCCAGCAGTGTTTCTGTGTCACTGAACCAATCACTAAAATTAGTCAGGTAGAAGTATTGACCTTTGTGTTGGTTGGTTTCAGTTCAAGCATTTAAGTCTTGCAAAACAAACAACTCTTTTTTTTTTTCTAATCCTTCAGCACTTTCAAACCATGTTGAAGACTAAGCTAAATGTCTTAACCCTTCGGAAGGAACCTCTTCCCACCGTGATCTTCCATGAGCCAGAAGCCATTGAACTGTGCACCACAACACCATTAATGAAGACTCGAGCACATGCTGGATGCAAGGTGTGTAATAGTTCAAAACCAAAGTGTCTCGTCTTCTGTGACAATGGTCCGTTCTAATGAGGAGCACACTGAAAGTGGATGGCATGGAGAGAAAATCCAAAATTCCCACTCTTGTTTGGAAAGTTTCTGAAAAAGTTGCTGAAAATGTTAAATTTTAACAGTGTCTACTTCTTTTGTAGTGTATGTTACATAAATGCAGACATCTCATGACAAATTTGATAGTTGGGAATCCATTCTACCTGCATGGCTGGCCTTAAGCCAGTGTGATCTTACACATCACATTGGGCCCTGCGCTTTAGGGGGCCCTGCACCAACACAGCAAGCATATTGCCTGCTGCTGTGGCAGGGAATTCTCTGACCTGTAAGTCAGTGGTGCAAGCAGAGCAGTGTTTCCTTGCGTCCTCCCACCTGCCCCTGCCTCCAAATGGCCCAAAATGGACCTCCTGGAAGCAGTTGGTGGTGATGTTGTCATTTCACCACCAGCTGTTTCCAGGTGCCACATTTTGCACAACCACCACAAGTGTTCTTCTTGGTGAGTGGAGGGGGGGGGGTCCTGCATGGAGGGTGGGTGGGTGGGTCCTGCAGGAATGCCCCATATTGGGCCCCACCGCTCCGGCAGTTTGTCCTAAATGTGTATCTTTGCAAAATTTCTTAATTTGAAAGGTTGATACATTCAAGTTTTTAGTTGGCTTCAAGTGGGCATGAAACATTGGCTTTTATAGAAAATGAATATTTAGCATTATGGCCGTGAACTTGTTTTTTTCAATGCAAAAATGGGTTTTGTGGGTATTTTTTTGTAACTAGTGTTAAATGCTAAAAAGCAATCACATTTTTGTTGCAAAAATACTACCCTGATAAAAGCTTAAGTTTATTAAAATTATTGGGATTATTCTTTCCTTCTACTTCTACCAGTGGCATTCCTGTGGGGTGGGGTGGGGAACTGCTAAAGATTGCAGGAGCCTGAGCACCTCAGTGCGAATGGCATTGCGAATGGCTCTGAAGGCGAGGCGGGAGGTGTTGTGTTACGCAGGAGCTCAGGCTCCTGCAAAACTTAGCATTTCACCCCTCCGTAGGAATGCCACTGACTTATACTTCTAACTTTTTCTTTGACCTCTGATTTGAAACAGTAAAAGTTTTAGTTGCATTTACTTGTCACTATAGTTGCCAGTAGTGGAATTAAATTTCCTTTTGTTTTGGATGTACAGTGTCAGGAGGAGTATAGCGTGGTTGTAATTTCAAGTTAAAAAAAAAGCAAGCCAGGAATGTACATGTTTATAGATATATATGTGACTCACCTCTTCTTAGTGGGGTGTGTATGAAATAGGACTGATCCAAGTGTTCATTCATACCTGCAAGATCTCATATCAGGCACAATCCAAAATTAATGGCCCACATCTCACAGAATGCCCAATATTGTTCCATCGGGCCATTAAGTACACAAATTGCTGTACCTTGAACAATCACTTTTATCTTGAGCCTGGTTTCCCAGAATCTGCCCATAATTTTACTGTAAACATGGTAGATATTTATTCTGACCATACAGCTTTATTAAATAGTAAGCACATGCCCAGTTTTGCATTATGCTTGCTAGGCTAGTCCTTTAATCACATAAGCTTATATGGCTTAACTCCATTTAACGTTTATGTTTGATTTTGTAGATCATGTGTAGTTTAAGATCTACACATGTGTAAAAAAAAGTAGCTAGCAAGTTATTTACTATGTTGTGAGATTAACACTTGACCACAGCCCCCTCCTCTTTAATGATGGCAGGTTCCAGATGAGGGCCAGGGCAGATCTATGGTTTGAAGGCCGATTATGCAGTAGCCTTGCTGATGCTAAGCAGGTCTGCGTCAGCTCAGTGCCTGCATGAGAGCCACTTGGGAATTCTGCAAATGCTGCCTTTAGTTCTGCTGAAGAAAAGCAGAATGTGAACAAATGTCTATGACCAGTGTACTGTTTCCATTTGCCACCAAAGTATTCACGCACAGTGCCTTTTTTTTCTTTGGGCTTTGTTGAGGACTCTTACTATTAAATATTTCTCATTTTAAATTGCCATTTATATTGCCAATCGATCGTGTTTCTTAAATTTGCGCTGCTGGTAGCTAGAAGGAGGATTTGCGCAGAGCTACATATCTCCACAATGCTTGAAAGTTAGGTTCATCAAGGAGACAAATGCCCAGCAGACTGTGTGTTGAAACTGTGCAAAATGCAAGCTTTGCTATTGTCTTTGCCGTGAATTGAATAGGACTGTGTTTCATTCTCAAGATTTTAGAAGGGATTGCGAAATCTCAATTCACAATACAGGAAAAAAAAAACCTTTTACATAGTATCATCTCATGGCTGTTCTGGAATAAGGATCTATATCTGGGAAGAGTGCTGATCAAAATGCAGCTTGCAAGGAAGGCAAATGGAATGTAGATCATTCCCTTTAACCAAAATTCCTTGTAAGAGAGAGATTGCAAAATTCTAATGAGGTGATTTAGGACTACACACTGAAGCTGGGTTGAGCCAGCTGGAAACAGTCAGTGTGGATTGCTTTCTTGCAGTAAGCAAACAACAGTATTGTACATGCTTGCCCCATGCAGTGATCTGCCTTGAGCACAAGAACACAGAAGTGTTTCTCAACAAGTCATTAATGTTGGTTTGATCAACTGAAGAACAATTGAAGAACAACAGAAGCTATAGCCTCTGAATCTCATGGCCTAATCTCTCAAAGGGTTTGGCTATATAGCAGATACTGAGATAGAGTGAATACTATGTACTGGGATCAAAGGACAAGGTGGCATAAATGTTCTTGAGAAATGAAGAAATTCTGCATTAGGGAGCAGAAGAATTATGCTCTCTATGTACCTTTTGGAAAAGCCAGTCCGTTCCCAAAGTTAAGACGTTGCTGTGATGGCTCTGAATGAAGATGAATCATCAAAGAGAGTGCAATTGCCAAGTAATAGACACTATGCAACACTTGGCTTGGTCGCTATTGTTCTCCTCTCCAGATTCCAGAGAGAGACGTATCACATGCTCATTTATGCATTACACACTTAGAATGATCACTGTAACCAGTGGGAGTTTGTTTTTATGAATTAGATATAGGCAGCAAGAATGGAGAAAGTTCTATTAGATTAGAAGGTCACTAATACAATAAATAGCCTTCAGGGAATAAATTACAGCTTTTTAGTATTTAACTAAAATGACCAAGGAAAAGCTCAGCTAAGCCAGCTGCGAACACAATCAATGTGGGTTGTCTTCTTACCTTGTGGTAAGGAAACAACAGTATTGTATATGCTTGCCCCATACAGTGATCCTTCCTGAGCACAATAACATGGATGCACACAGAAGTATTATCGCAATAACACCTGTCCCATTCATTCAAGTAGCAAAAGCAGATTTGCATAGGCCATTTCCCCCCCCCCCCACATATTTTTTACTTGTAATTTTTTTTACACAGCCTCTGTGACAAAAGTACTCAAAAACTATATGTGACCTGTTACTCTCACAGAAATGGAAAGAATATCTTGCCATTCAAAAATTCAGTAGGTGTTTCTATGTACTGTAGACCAGCAATTTTTTAGCCTTTTTCATCTCATGGCACTTAAATTGTCAAGGCACGCCATTAACTGATAAAGCACACTGCACTGCCAGTGGGGCTCCTATATCCCATCCTGTGGCACAACTGCAGACCATTCACAGGAAACCAATGTACCGCAGCACACTGGTTGAAAATCGCTGCCTTAGACTGTGATGCTTATAGATATGGAGTTCATACTGCTGATTAAAAAAATTCACCTTACGTGCTGGAGCTGGTTGATAACCTATATATAGTCCCTGATAAAAATGAGACATTCTTCATGTCTATGTAATTTGTGATGGTACTTAAAAGATGAAATATATGTTGTCACTGGTACAGTTAGGATTCTGTTACAATAGCAACTGAATCCTATCCCCAAGATACTCCAGCATACATTCACATATTCCAGTGCAACTCTTCCAGGAGATAAGTCCTGGGTTTACTCCCAGGAAAGTGGGTATAGTACTGCAGCCTCAGGCTACAATCTCATGCAAACTTTCCATGGGAGTAAATTCCAATGAAATCAATGAGTTTTACTTCTGAATAGACTTGCATAGGATTACCCTATCAGTGTCCCAGTGTGGTGATTTTTAAAAACTAAAACAAACCCATCTGAAATGAAGTGAGGACCATTTGGAGCCTAACAAATTGATGTGAGTAATGTGTAGGTGTGCATGAGTGCTGTGGAGTTCTGCATATTTGCTTCAAGGGATGTGGTTGTGACAGATGTCTCTTTAGCCCAATAGAGCTGATTCAATTTCCTAATTTCATCAAAATATATGCAATGTAAGCTATTGCTCTATAGCATGAAAGTCAATCATTATGCGAGGCAGCTTTTGTTCAAGTCCTTACTTGAGCTCTGGAGAAGAATGAAGAAAATGGTTAAGGGGAGGAATGAAGAAATTGGTTCACGTTTTAAGACCTCAGGAAAAAGAAATAGAGCTGTGTGGACCCAGTGTGAATTGATGATAATTAAATCTCAAAGTGGGGAGAGGGCTTTCAAGACTGAAAACGATGCTAAAAATATGTACTCTCTTGGAAAGGCTTTACTTAGCTAATGTGCATCTTTAATCTACACTATATCCTCATGCATAAGTCTAAAAATTTATGCCTGAAAATTGACCCTGAAAATATGGATCAATATGCTTCTTCCTTATTTAACAAGTTTTTCTTTTGGCATGGAGATTTTCTTTTGCCTGGCACAGGAGCTATCAAACTAAAGAATCTTGTAGCCCTAAGTGATACAGTTCAGTAAAATTTGTACCATGTAATTCTGCAGTGTGTGTAATCACTTCGTAAGATGGTTAACAAGTCTGCATGGAGAGTGCAGATCACTGCAATTGAAGAGAGATTTAATTGCCTTTTTATTCAACTAGTTAACATAACTAGGTGATATGTTAGATACATAACTATCTTTCCTCTGCTTGCTTGTTTAGAAATAGCAGCCCAAGGGAGGCCGGGGAGGTAAACTCCCACAAAAGATTGCTCCCCGAAGATACTTTTGGCCTCAATCTTTTGCAGTGGCACATTTCGGGGGAAATATCAGCCTCAGTGATGTTGATTTACAGCAACAAAACAGCATAAAGGAGGGTAAATCCTGATCCGGAGTCCTCATCCCTTCCCTCTGTCCCAGAGGTGACTCTTTCTAAACAAAAAGGCAAGCACAGGGGTGACAGTAATGTACTGAACATTTCATGTACTTTGACCCTTTAAATTCATCCAGTAATTATGAACGCAACCACCATTAGTTTTATCTGCTTTCCAATGTAAACGTAGTCTCAAATTTTGCTTTCTTTTACTACCTTGTTATGGTTATCAGACTATCTTACGCACACTCCATTTTGGCAACAGTGAACATTGCTGTTGTGCCAGCTGCTTTCTAAGTGAAATGGTGGTTTCTTCAGTCTCTCAGCTTTGAAGACTAATGTGATACTCTTCACCTGACACATGATGCACGATTTCTCAGCTTTTCAGTCTCTGTGTGCAATGCATTCTGGACTCGCTTATTACAGGAGATAACGAAGTGTGTGTGTGTGTGTGTGTGTGTGTGTGTGTGTGTGTGTGTGTGTG
>JAJKFI010000002.1:41559233-41570765 GCA_029204185.1 Lerista edwardsae | reverse complement strand
GCACGCACGCACGCACGCACGCACGCACGCACGCACGCACGCACGCACGTTCCTACAATAACACAAAGAATGACTCAAAATGGGGAATTGGCAATAGTTCTAGAGCCGTGTTTCTCAACCAGTGGTATTTGTACCACCAATGGTATTTAAGGCCCCAGGCCCCTACTGCCTGGCAGTGAGGCCATAAATGCAACACAAAAAATGGTGGTAGAAGGATCCGCTCAGTGGGCAGAACTCTAACATGTGGTTTTTGTGCACTTGAAAAAGCCTTCCCATCCTAGCCCTCTTTACGGTTGTTGCATCTGGCCTCCCAATCCAGAAGTTACTGTCACCAGTGACATCTTCACCAGTTACTTCTGGTGGTACTTCTAATGGGTGGACCATGCAAAGTGGTACAGCGCGGGTCAAACATTGAGAAACGCTGTTCTAGAGCAAGAGGTTGAATTTATCAGTGTCTGACAATTTTGGGTTCATTGACATTAGCGAATGATGCAAACAACTTAAAAATTCCTTAAAATTAGGCCACAAAGAGATATTTATTAACCAGATAAGAAGCAGAAAAGGCACTTTCACTTTCAGTAACTTGGCTTAGGAGATTAGTTACAGAGCTTTAAATGGTTGCAAGCGAAAGAAATGCTTGTCATTTGGACACGTGGGAATTAACTGGAAAGAGACAGAAGGGAGTGACTGAATGAGTCTGTGCTGAAATGTGTTTCCTCCCCAGTCAGTCAGTGAAAGAAGATGATTTAGCGGGAAGCTTTGAATTGCTCACATGAGAACAGAGGCTTTTAGAGGAGAGGGAGTGAGAGGGAACTGTTCAAGAATCAAAGGCCATTACCAATAGTATTCTGCCGGGGAGGTTTTGAATACAAAATCTGTTTAAGAAGCAAGGAGAAGACTGCATGATTCCAGAGGATAAAAATATAGCAAAGAGGTGTTCCTTTGATCCAGAAAGGTAGCTCTTCCAGCGGTAAGGGCAGCCTCCTGAGCGAGAGGGTTCAGCAAGAGACTTCCTGAACACAGGACAGTGTTGCAATGCAGAAAATGTGGAGGCTTTCAGCAGGGGGGGGAAGAGACCACCAAACCCCACAGCAGCATGGGCACCTTAGCATACCTTAGGACAAAAGCAAAAGTTCTGCTTCTGAACCAGGGCCAGTTATAGGACTTTGCACAATAGAAACAGAAGCATTTATGTGTGGACAGAGGATGTTTGGAGCATCTCTTTGGATATGCAGCATAGCTTCCTGGACCTGATTGGGCTTGAGTGAGTCTTTCCAGTAGCACAGGAAGCCTTGATTGCCCCCCCAGTCGGAGAAGTTCCTGAGGGCAAAAGGGCATGGCAGGGTGTGTCCTGCAGCCAGGCTCCTGCTGTTGATGGGAGAAGCTTCTTGGCAAAAGAATCTGAAAAGACTGTCCTGGAGGCCTGCCCACTGGGCAGTTTGAAATCTGAATTTATTACACAGCAGGACTTGTGCTTGCAGGATCTGTCAGGATGGGGGACCCAACTTTGCAGCACCATGGAGGAAGTGAGACCTGCAGGTGCCCTGTAGCTACAGCCCTTCTACCGTTAATGGCCCTTAATTGGTATGACCATACCTAAATGTTCAGCATGACAATCCTTCCTAGTTCCCAGGAATACCAGCCAGAAACCAAAATGGAGTTAGATTAGACTGCACAAGTATTGAGGAAAAGAGAATGTTTACAACAAGCCTCAGGGAGCATGTCAGGCCAGGAAAAAGGGGATAGGATCTTGGCATGTGCAGTTGCCACCAAGATTCTTCCCCTGAACAGTACGTCCACAGTAGTGAGATCCAACATGGTGAGCATCTGAGCAACTTCTGGTAAATTAATGAACTTCTTAGTTTTTGCCAGCATGTTTAGCATTGATTCAGATTGCATCTTTATTGCTAGAAATGGCCATTTCTTTTGATGTTTCTGTGCATGAATGAAGGAGCAGGAGCCAACTGAACCAGCCACTGCAGGCAACGGTTTGGTGAGAGGCGTCTTGTCTTTATCTGCCTATTTGCCTCTATGGCTCCTCCTCCTCCTTCCACACCTTGGATCAGAAAAGAGGGACAGGAAACATCTAGGGGCAGAGATTGCTGAGCGAGAGCATTGGAGAGTGGAGCAGAGGCTGGCACATCATTTGGCATACCATCTTGGACTTCAGGAGAGCTTGGGCTGGCCCTTTCAAGAGATATTATGTAGGAGTGGTCCTTGATTTTGATTTTATCATGCTGAACTATCAGTCAATCAGTGAAATAGTATTTATATACCGCTTTTTAACACAAAGTGGTTTGCAGGCAAATAGTAATAATAAAGTTAAATCGCTTCGTGTCCCAAAGGGCTCACAATCTAAAAATATGCAAAACACCACCAGCAACAGCCACTAGAAAAGACACTGTGCAAAGGTGAAGAGGGACAATTACTCTTCCCCTGCTAAATATAAGAGGAACATCATGTGGAAAGTGCCTCTTGCCCCGTTAGCAGGGGTAACTATAAATTTATGTTTTAAAATGTTCAAATTTTAAAATGTTCAAATATCAACCTTCAAACCTGTAAATGATCTTTAAAAAAAAAAAAAAGATAGGTGGTCTCCCATATTAAACACCTTTTATGCCCGGTTTGAGATGAATCAACTGGAAGTGGAGTTACCATCACCACTTCCATTATCAACCCAGCATCATGCTCCTCTTGTTGTGAAGGAGCATGATGTTAGGTGTATGATGAAAGCAGTCAACTCTAGAAAGGCCGCAGGACCTGATAACATCCCATGTTGTGTAGTAAAAGAATGTGTGGATCAGTTAGCTGGGGTGTGGACTGAGATTTTTAATCGATCTTTGCTACAGTCTATTGTCCCAAATTGTTTGAAGGCTTCTATTATTGTTCCAGTACCCAAGAAATCACCTGCAAATGCTTTAAATGACTACAGGCCGGTGGCATTGACTTCTGTGATAATGAAGTGCTTCGAGCAGTTAGTTCGAAAGTATATTATTTCTTGCCTTCCTGTTTTCTTTGACAATTATCAGTTTGCATATAGAACAAATAGATCTACTGAGGATGCTGTTAATACCGTTCTTCATACTGCCCTATCTCATTTGGAGAAAAAAGGAACGTATGTTAGAATACTTTTTGTTGACTTCAGTTCTGCTTTCAATACTATATTACCCCATAGATTGTTGTTTAAGCTTAAAGAGTTGAAGCTACTGGATTCTATATGTTGGTGGATTCTGGATTTTTTAACACATCGTTCTCAAAGGGTTAGGATGAATGAACATATCTCTTCTGTAAAGATTCTTAATACTGGCACTCCTCAAGGATGTGTATTGAGTCCACTTTTATTCACCATTTATACATCTGATTGCACCTCTATCCATCTGAGCAACAAGATTATCAAGTTTGCAGATGATACAACGCTGGTGGGGCTCATTTCTGATAATGATGAGTCTGCCTATAGGGATGAAGTTCATCAGTTGTCCCTCTGGTGCAAAGCAAATAATCTTATTTTTAATATAAGTAAGACAAAGGAATTTATAGTGGATTACAGGAAGAGCAGTTCGGACATCCAACCATTGTATATTGAAGGTGGTTTGGTAGAACAGGTGGCGGAATGTAAGTTTCTAGGTATTACCTTGAAACAAGATTTACGTGCAAACACCTTAGCCCTAGAAAAAAAGGCCCAACAACGTTTGTATTTTCTGAGACTTTTAAGACTACAACAACTGTCGGAGAGTCTACTAGTTGCCTTTTATCGAAGCTCTATTGAGAGCATCTTATCTTATTGCCTCTGTGTGTGGTTTATGAGTTGCACAGGGGCAGAGAAAAAGGCACTCCAAAGAGTGATAAAGAGGGCACAAAAGATCATTGGCTGCCCTCTTCCCTCACTGGAGGATTTGTATAACATGGGATGTAGTAGGAAGATACAAAAAATCTTGAGAGATTCCTCACATCCGGGTCACTCGATGTTTGAGATTCTACCGTCGGGAAGAAGATACAGAGTGTTGAAAGCTAGGACAAGTAGGTTTAAACATAGTTTTTACCCAAGTGCTGTGATCAGGCTAAATGCAGGGGTTTGAATCTGGTGGTCTTAATAATGTATACTGTATGGTACTTATATCTATATTTTTTAATGTTGTTTTTAAATGTTATTTGTATATGTTATTTGGTGTTGTCCAGTGTAAGATGTGAAGAGCACCTCATTTCGTTGTTCTCATACCGTGAGTACAATGACAAATAAATTTCTATCTATCTATATCCACCGGTTTCAATTATCCATGAATTAGGGGGCCTCCTTTATCTTCCTTTATTCTTATTATGGATCACTTAAAAAATCTTCATGCTTGGGTGGTGTGGGCAGGGGAGAACCCTATACTTAACATAGGTTCCCTCTTACCCACGGTTTCAGGTTTGCACAAGTGGCCCAGGAACCTATCTCTCATGGGTACCACGGCATGCCTGTATCTCTCCCTCTAGGGGTTAATATTAAGTTCATCACTGTTTCATTTTGATAGTGCTGCTGTGCACCATCTAAAAATATAAGCAGATGCTTCAGTTGAAACATGGACTGTTTAGCTAGTTTTGAGCATAGAGCAAGTGCAGCTCCTGATTCTGTTAGAGGAACAGAGACTGGGAGGGGAAGAAGGAGAGAGAAAAGAAGTACAGTTTCAAAATGTGATCCATCTTAGAGTAGCACAAAGCTTGGTAGTTGTATGAATATGTTACTGAACAGAGTTGCCACTGGCTTGGGGGATTGCTGGGAGACATTGAGATGTGCCATCCATGCTGGGGATTTGATGTAGGTGGTCGCCATCTGAACAAAATTGCATGCGTGCTTCAACTAGTTCAGTTAGTATGCTATTCTGTCTTCCCCTTCCCCTGGCCTCCTTATCAAGAGCTGGTGCATAACAATTCAGGATTGTGGTCTGTTTTTAAGTTTAATAATGGGCTGGTGTTTTGCAGTCCTCTTTCCACATGGCTAAATATGTATTTGTCCGATTCACTTGGATCTTAAGCACATCATGACAGTGGGTAAGAAAGAGGAAATTTTAAAACCCCAACACTTGCTGTTCCGCAAATTTATTCCTTGGTTTGGCATAAGGCAGGAGCTTGATCTGTATTCAACTTTCCCCATTTTATTGAATTTTGATTGGATCAGCATTTTTGCAGCTCTTCATAGATATTACTTTCTTTAATAAAATCTTAGGCCAATGGTTTTGGTTTCTGCTTCTCTTACCCCTCCTGTACATATTAAATACAGGCATGCCCTGGTATCCACTGATTTGGTATCATGGTTTCAGTTATCCATGGATACTGTGACTCCTATTAAAAAGACAGGGGGACATTAAACAAAACTCTTTCTTCACCTTGTTGCAGCAAAACCACTGAGGTTCCCCTATCTTTAAAAAAGTGTCCCCAGTATCTATGGTTTCAGGTGTCCATGGGGGTGGGGGTCCGGAACAGAACCCTAGCGGATACTGGGACATGCCTGTATAGAAAGCAGGCTTTTCTAATCCAGGACAGGTACCTAATAGACTGATCGTGCACCATAAATTAGAACATTGGGGAATCGTTGAAACTTCGGATAATATCGAGTGGCTAACACTTCAAAAAATTATGTGCCGTATAAGATATCAAATAGGAATGTTTTAAACCGGTCTTCTTCTGCTATCAGAATTTTCTGCACTTAACACTGATCTCAGAAAATAGTTTCCCAGAATGTTGTCGAGAAATGCAGAATTGGGCAAGAAGGTTAACCTAAGGGGATCAAACAGATTTGTTACCTGTGTTTTTGTGTCAAAAAGAAAATTCTAGTTCAGGGCAATCCAACTTGCTGTTAAAGCGGCGCTACCCACCCCACCCAAGAGCACAAGTGTGGAAGTAGTTGGTGATGATGTCACCACCAATTGCTTCCTTGTTCTTAGCTACTGAGGAGGATATGGAAGAAGAAGCAAGTGGGGGAGGTGGTAGGTGCAGCAGGCTTCTCAAGGGCCACCAAAAGAGACCTTGCAGGCTGCATGTTCGACCACCCTGCTCTCTTTTATTGAGGAAATAGCTTATTTAGCTGTGAGATACACAGATGACTTTCTGTTTGCGCTTCGTTTTTTCTCTCCCTTGAAATATTTTGGAAAATTTTCAAGAAATGTACGGCTGATATGCATTCGACTACTAGTAGCTGTGCAGCAGTGTCCTCTTTTTTCCTAGGAGGATCAATCAATCAAGGTACTTATATACCGCTTTTCAACACGAAGTTCACAAAGCGGTTTACAGGCAAATAGTAATAATAATAAAGTTAAATGGCTCCCTGTCCCAAAAGGGCTCACAATCTAAAAAAAAAAAGGCAGACCGCTAGCAACAGCCACTAGAAAGACTGTGCAGGGGTGAAGAGGGACAGTTACTCTCCCCCTGCTAAATATAAGAGGAGCACCACTTGAAAAAGTGCCTCTTGTCCAGTTAGCAGGGATAGGATAATTTATCAATTGTGCTATTGCCCTGCTAATATATCTGAGGATAGTTTCAACAGGCCCCCTGTTCCATTCTCTTTACAAATGTCTATTGCCTTTCCAAAACAGGTCCTACAGTAAGGCTGGAAATTCAGAATTTGAGTTTTCGCTATACTTCCCTTGTAGTGCCTTATGAAAGCAATTAAACGTAATATACTACACAAATGCTTGGAAGCAGGCATGCCAACTTGGGGTTTCTGGGATGTTACACATCAGTGGAAAGAAATGCTATCCATTGTTTTCTGTGAAATAGTATATTAAAGTAATATACAAGACCTTCTCTCTAAATTGCTTGAGGACTATTAGTTGTCAGCCAAGCCTCCTGTCAGGGAGGCAAAATGAACAATTACCACAATGAATTGTGGGACTGTAAAATGCTGGGGTTGGGTTTATAAGGTTCTAAATGTTTCCTGATGCACTTACAAGATTTTAAAAATGTGAATCATTATTTCAGCGACATAGTAGATTACTGCAGGATATTCAAGCATAGTGGTAATTCTTAGTGAGATTGTGGGCTGCTGCAAAAATAGGAGTTATGCAGACTTAACACTACTAAACCACAGTTTGGCCTCATAGCTTGACAGCAAGCAGGTACAAGCCTTGGAGTCATGGACTCTTTGCTGCCACATATCATGATTAGAAACTCCTGAATCGTGTGTACAGCAAACAAGTTTGCTGTTTTGCCCAAGTAGCTATACTATTATTTGTCCTTGCCTGAAAACTATAGCTTGCCTGGGCAAAGCAGCAAAGAAGGACCAGGAGTTAATTGCCACACATGGCAGCAAAGGGAGCCAGGAACACATGAACCCAAGGACTGTGCATGTTTGCTCTCATAAGGCCAAACCATGGTTTAATGTTGATGGTTAGCTCCACTGTGCTACTTTATGTCTTAACCATAGATAAGAGGCTGAATCCTAAGAATTTGGGTTGCTATTTTCCATTCCTGGTTAAGAAGATTTTTCATTGTTGTTTTCTCACTTTTAGCCACATAATGCTTTACTGGTGTTTTAAAGGAGATAGGGATCTTATTCTGGGGATAGATGGTGTGATATTTTTTGTTTTTGGCACCCACTCATGATCTCTTAATCGTGATTGACAGATTGCCTAATATTACATGTGTACAAGCCATGTTAAAGCTGACCTACTGTAAGTCTATTAGGAGGGAAAGAAAAGGGATCCAGATATAATTAAATTCCTGTAAGAACATGACAGGTTATAGGTCTGCATATGCTCCAAGATTGCAGCATCTATCAGCATAGCAGTCTGCAAACATTTCAGTTGCCTGGATATAATGCTAGACGTGTGGCAAGGAATGCACCGAAAAGTCCCAGACATGCTCTAGTTTTCTTCAAGTTGTTTTTTTTTTTCTAGACTGTCTGACTTTTGTTTCTCAATATGTATCCTTCCCAAACTTTTCCTGACTGTTAACTATTTTGGAGATGTTTTCGGTATGAACTGTCTTGCAGGATGCAGATCTGAGCATCTGTTAAGCAGATGGAAGTGAAGTGTTTCCAGCTTCTAATGGCAAACACAAGTAAGTGGAAATATTCCAAGTGTTGAGCAACTCGCTGGAGCCTTATGTTCTTTAGTATCCTAAGCAGGGCAAGATTTGAACCTCCACAGCTGAATGGCTTCAGGAAAAGCAATTGCTTGCAGCGTCTGTGGAAAACTAGTTTAAACTGTACATTCTAAACATTATTTTTTTTGTTAACACTGAAGCTAGGCCAGTCTCAGCTGGCCAGAACTCTGTTCTACTTAAAAGTCAACAGCTTGTTTTTGTCTATAGCTTAAGAAAAGTGTACCCACAAACTGAAGGAATTGATCAGGGAACACGGTTTCTGTGTCCATGGACTTTTGGCATTCAAAGCATGAAGCCTACCTATGAGCTGTGATTAGTCATTGGATGCGATTAGCAGCAGAAGCGTGAAGTTCTGAAATAAAAGAGGAACTGTGTAAGGAGGTGTTGTGTGCATTTGCAAAAAGCTATTGCTGCAAAGTTCATTTTGACACTGATTTATGGCTGAAGCCCTGTATCTGGGCTTCAGGTTTGTTACTGCTGTAGCAAAAGCAGAGCCCTGAGACACCTTTAAACTGACACCTAGCAACTGAGGCAATATGAGCTTTCATATACAAGAATCGACTTCATTTTATGTTTTGCATTCATATCTCTTTCATGATGATGTGTGGCTTTATTGATGAAAATGAAAATAATATTATTATTATTATTATTATTATTATTATTATTAATTTATTGGCCAGGAATGGAAACCATGCCTGGAATTTGACGTGGCCTTCGGCTACATACGTACATATAACACCACCCACCCACCACACATACAAAAAACAACAATACATAAAGGCAAATCCCAACATTGCTCAAACATCAAATTATAACAACATAACTAAAGATTTAACAGTTTGGTGGCGCAGGGAAAGAAACTGTTTTTGTGCCTTGATGTTTTAGTATAAGGAATCCTGTAACGTCGACCCGAGGGGAGAAGATCAAACAACTAATAGTAGAGTTAAATGGTACAATCCAGTTCTAAAGGGTTCTCTTGGCTGCTGATGGCTGAGGAAAATGTGTGGCTGGGTTTTAATCCTAAAATTAAGTACCACACCTCCTCTCTGTTTACTGTTTCTCAATATTACCTAGACATGCTTTACCATAGATAGATTTCTTTCATGCGATGTTAGCTTGTGTTTTAAATGCATACCTGAGAACAGTCAACATGACTTGGAACTGCAGATTATGCCTACTGATTATGTACATTAACAACAGTTGTCTAGCGTGATGGAATGTCCCAAACTGTTTCAATGACATGAAAAATAATTTTTCTACTTCAGGGATATTTGATTGACAGTGTTCACCTTAATGGATTACTAGTCACCAGAATGTAGATGATCTGTGCAAATAAGCAGTGGCATCTGGAAATAGATGTCTAATTGTTCTTTTCTTTTGACCAAATAAAATTAGTTAGTGTGTTGGAAGATATCACTTAAGAAAAATGTTTGAACTAAAGAGGACATTAAGATAGGTGGAGGAAATAAGGACTGTTAAGTTCAAGTTCAATTACAATACAATTAGGAGCAGAGGAATCAGAAGTCAGACCTGGGTCCAACACTGAATGCTGGGATACCTGACTTAGCCACAGTCAATTTACGTTGCAACTGAATAATCTATATATATAAAGGAGTGTGTGTGTGTGTGTGTTCCGCATAGGCTCCGCAACGCCTGGAGCGACGCGCACCAAACTCGGCATGCGTATGCCTTGCGGCGTGGTGACAAACACTGCGGGGGTCAGGCCCCCCTGGTGTCCCCGGGGGTGGGGGTACGCAGGGGGCCCCGCATGAAAACGATCGGAAACGGCCAAAATCAGCATCAAATCCTTAGTTTCCAGGGTCGCCGAGACGAGCGGAAACGCTCCCGATGGCGTTGGAGTCCGGGTTTGGCCCCCCTTGACGTGGGGTGCGAAACAAAACGTCCACCATGCCCTGCTGGAACGCCTGGGGCGATTGGCACCAGACCCGGCATGTGCATGCCTTGCGGCCTGGCAACAAACTCTGCGTGGGTCAGGCCCCCCTAGCACCCCCAGAGGTGGGGGTACGCAGGGGCACCCACATGAAAATGGTTGAAAACAGCCAAAATCGGCATCAAATCCATAGTTTCCAGGGTCGCTGAGACGAGCGGTGATGCTCCCGATGCCATTGGAGTCCGGGTTCAGCCCCTGTCAGCGTGGGTGGTGAGAAGGGGTGCGAAATAAAATGTCCACCATGGCCTGCTGGAATGCCTGGAGCGATTGACACCAAACTTGGTACGCGTATGCCTTACGGTCTGGCGACAAATACTGTGGGGCGTACGACACCCCTAGCACCCCTAGGGTTGGGTGTGTGAAGGGGGTGCCATGTAAAAATACTTGAAAACAGGCGACATTAGTGTCAAACCCATAGTTTCCGGGGTCGCCTAGAAGCTTGGGATAATTTGTTACCCGGGCAACACCGGGTAACAAAAGGCTAGTTAAATTAATATAATTGGCAACTTTTTGGTTAACTCCTTGTCTACTCCACTCAGCAAATATTAGATTTTGTGTCGTCGTCCCCCCACCCAAATAAGTGGAAAGGGTCAGATTTAGATTTTGTAAACAAAGATCCTGTGGACTCCAGTGGAGCGAGAAATAAAGTTGGAGAACAAATCTTATGGGTAGGTTCTTAGAAGTCTTGTCTCTCCATCTCTAGAACCCAGGTTTTCAATGTTTTTTTCCTGACACTCTGAGGTTGCTTTTGAATTTCATGCTTTTCAGAGCAGCCCTATCCTCTCCTTGCTGCTGTTCTGCACATTGGATATTTGCACATTGGATAGTTGTTGAGACCAAAGGGACATCTTGGGGCTTTTATCAACCTTATAAATTTTGTTTTTAATTCAGTGCTTTTATTTAATATTTTTATCTTAATTTTGTTTTCTGTCAGGGATGTTTCATGGTAGTGCAGTTGCTGCAGTTCAGGAATGCCAGTTTGCATTCCAGGAGTGTCATTTGATTACATCACAATGATGGCGCTTCCTGCTTGATGATGTCACTTCCAGCCATGACATTACTTTCAGTGGTGCTGAAAGTACCATTCTGAGAAGTGATTCTGGTGCTAAAAGGTTTGGGAACCACTGCTTTAGACCCTTTTTCTGCCTGATAAATGGAAATTTAAAGGAGGTCATAGTCTGTTTGAATGATAAATGTTAAATACACTGTAAATAAAGACCAGTTTATTTCATGTGTGTTGAATTACTAGCCTGTCTGCAATCACCAGAGTTTTAATGAAAAGATAAGCATTAAAAAAAATCAAGTAAGTTCATAATGAACTCCTTTGAGTTGATAAAAATATAGGTTGTTCATGCAGCAATAATAAAAGAAAATGGCACAAGACAGTTAGTGTAAGTATGTCTTAATCTGTTTTCTCAAATGTTGGGTATTCCTGTTGGTGAGAATTGTGGTCGGTCTCTCTCTCTCTCTCTCTCTCTCTCTCTCTCTCTCTCTCTCTCTCT
>JAJKFI010000002.1:41503691-41559223 GCA_029204185.1 Lerista edwardsae | reverse complement strand
TCTCTCTCTCTCTCTCTCTCTCTCTCTCTCTCTCTCTCTCTCTCTCTCTGAGAGGATGCTGTAATTCCTTGTCTAGGCCTGTTTTTATCCCTAATCCTCAGTCTCTCCCTGTGTCTGTTTCCCCCTGTCATTATTCTTTTGAGTCCAGACAGGGAACCTGTTTTTAATTTTAATCTGTCATGTCTTTCTCATAAAACATTCACTGTATCATATGACTGTTGTGCAGTGTTCAAATGGATAACTCATCATAGGAAAGGCTTGTAGAGTTGCCTTGAAATAAACCTTAAAACTGAGAGCGATAAAAATAGTCTTCAGGTTACAATTGCAAACTGACTGGAAAAATGACAGGCTTGGCTGGCTTGGGGGCATATCATGGCTACGGGAGGGGGTGGGCAAAGCTGGCTTTCCCACTCTCCCTGCTTTTGCAGTGTGTTGTCATTTTTCCATTTTTATTCTTTGAATTTGGCACATGCATGCACTTCTGCACTCTTTCCCTGCTCCATGTGCTCATGCTGGGCAGCCCACATGCAAACATGTTACCTTGAACTGACCAGTGATGCCAACTCATCCAGCCTTAATGTCCTGTTGTCTGTATCCAATTGGTTTATGCCCAAGCCTATTTGCCATCCTCCAATGCCAGGAATGAGAGCAGTAAGACACTACAGCAGACCTAGCCTAGGTAGTGGCCTGGCCTGGCCCAGGCAGCTGAGGTGGCCTACCCCACCCCCTGCAGCTATCCAGAGGTTTGCCAGTCTCTTGGCTGTGTGTGTCTGTATCTGCAGTGCTTGTGACCCGAGTGTTTGGAGCAGCAGTGGAGCGCTGAAGGGCCTTCCTGCCAGCCAACACCTCAATTTGTCTCCACATTGGAGCCATTCCAGAGGTGGGTGGTAACACAATTATGTGGGTCTTTTTTCACATGATGGCATCATAGTGCCACCCTGTTGTAGGTGCTGGCCAGCCATGCAATGTCTATGAGCCTAGAAGGGAAGAGCAGGCAGTGGCAGGTCAGGGCTGGGCTGGGAGCAGCATCCTGTGTGAGATGTTTGCATCTAGTGCAGTGGTTCTCAAACTTTTTAGCACCGGGACACACTTTTTAGAATGACAATCTGTCTGGGACCCATAAGAAGTGATGTCATGACCGGAAGTGCTTTCACTGTGATGCCAGAGCCTGCAGCAATAGGTTGGGTTATTTCTCAGCCACTTTCCAACAGCTAAGTGAATCAGACAGGAAAATTAAGCCTATTTACAACATTGACACAAGCAAAACAACCACACAGCTCTCCCTCTTTCCATCTTCCCATCTTCCCATATTTTCAATATGGCTGCTCTGGGTGCTTTGCAACCCACCTGAAACTGGCTTGCAACCCACTGTTTGGGAACCACTGATCTAGTGTGAATTTCAAGGGAGTAAGAATAAGAGGCTCTTTCCCTCTGTGACAAAATTAAGCTCAGTTCTTTTATAAAGCATACTGCAACTTTGACTCACTGTGTTGAGTGATTTCTGCAAATGTGCTGAGTTCCTTATCATGGGTGCACCTGGCGATGCTTGAGACTTGCATTCAGTCTTGCTGTAAAATAGGAAACGAAGCTGCTCAAAACAATAAAGGGAACACTTACACAACACATCCGAGATCTGAGTGAACGAAATATTCCTATTAAATACTTTGTTCCTGACATAGTTGAATGTGCTGACAACAAAATCACACAATAATCATCAATGGAAATCACGTTTATTAACCCATGGAGGTCTGGGCTTGGTGTCATACTCAAAATTGAAGTGGAAAAACACACTACAGGCTGATCCAACTTGGATGTAATGTCCATAAAGCAAGTCAAAACGAGGCTCAGTAGTGTGTGTGGCCTCCACGTGCCTGTATAACCTCCCTACAATGCCTGGGCATGCTCCTGATGAGGTGGCGGATAGTCTCCTGAGGGATCGCCTCCCAGACCTGGACTAAAGCATCTGCCAACTCCTGGACAGTCTGTGGTGCAACGTGGCGCTGGTGGATGGAGCGAGACATGATGTCCCAGATGTGCTCAATTGGATTCAGGTCTGGGGAACGGGCGGGCCAGTCCATAGCATCAATGCCTTCATCTTGCAGGAACTGCTGACACACTCCAGCCACATGAGGTCTAGCATTGTCTTGCATTAGGAGGTACCCAGGGCCAACCGCGCCAGCATATGGTCTCACAAGGGGTCTGAGGATCTCATCTCGGTACCTCATGGCAGTCAGGCTACCTCTGGCGAGCACATGGAGGGCTGTGCGGCCCCCCAAAGAAATGCCACCCCACACCATTACTGACCCACTGCCAGTAATGCTGGCAGTAATGCTGGCGGTCATGCTGGAGGATGTTGCAGGCAGCAGAACGTTCTCCCTGGCGTCTCCAGACTCTGTCACGTCTGTTACATGTGCTCAGTGTGAATCTGCTTTCATCTGTGAAAAGCACAGGGCGCCAGTGGCGAGGTTGCCAATCTTGGTGTTCTCTGGCAAATGCCAAACGTCCTGCACGGTGTCAGGCTGTCAGCACAACCCCCACCTGTGGACGTCGGGCCCTCACACCATCCTCATGGAGTCTGTTTCTGACCGTTTCAGCAGACACATGCACATTTGTGGCCTGCTGGAGGTCATTTTGCAGGGCTCTGGCAGTGCTCCTCCAATTCCTCCTGGCACGAAGTCGGAGGTAGCGGTCCTGATGCTGGGTTGTTGCCCTCCTACGGCCTCCTCCACGTCTCCTGGTGTACTGGCCTGTCTCCTGGTAGCGCCTCCATGCTCTGGACACCACACTGACAGACACAGCAAACCTTCTTGCCACAGCTCGCATTGATGTGCCATCCTGGATGAGCTACACTCCCTGAGCCACTTGTGTGGGTTGCAGACTCCGCCTCATGCTGCCACTAGAGTGACAGCACCGCCAGCATTCAAAGGTCACCCAAACATCAGCCAGAACACATAGGGACTGCGAAGTGGTCTGTGGTCACCACCTGCATTGGTGGTGGTGGTGGTGTCTTGGTGGTGTCTTGTTACTTGCCTATGATTTCCACCTGTTGTCTATTCCATTTGTGCAACAGCATGTGAACTTGATTGTCAATCGGTGTGGCTTCCTAGGTGGACAGTTTGATTTCACAGAAGTGTGATTGACTTGGAGTGACATTGTGTTGTTTAAGTGTTCCCTTTATTGTTTTGAACAGTGTATTTTCTAGAACAGGGGTATCAAACGAAAGGCCCCAGAAGCTCTTTATTCATCCTTTGGGCTCCCCTGCCACCACCATCAGTTGATCCCAGCTGCTAAGCTATGCTGTCACTGCTGAAAGGGCAGCCTGCATGAAAATTGGGCTCTCCCCTATCTTGAAGATATTATCAAGATTTGCAAATTTTTGCCATTTGTAGCTAATGTCTTCCTAAGTAGGGAAAAAAATATGCCTATTTATGGTAACAACCTACTGAATGACATTACTTCCAGCCCTGAGCAGACATCATGAATGCTATGCGGTCCACTGTATGGAACGAGTTTGACATTCTAGAACGTCTTCTAAAGCTATGGTCTTCAACCTCTTTCTTGCCACAACCCAAATAAATGAATGAATGAATGAGACTAGGGACCTACCACCAATCCTTCCTTTCTCCTGGGACCTAATCTTTCACATTACCACTCAACCCTGTTCCTGCCTGCCCCATTTCCCCCCTACCTCTTGCATCTTCACAACAGTGAGTTAGCAGCCTATGAGTTGGCAGCCTTAGGAGCTATGGAACAAGGATAGGCTGTGCAGGATTATAGCAAGAACTCAGTTTTGATGTTGGATTGGGTCCCTTGAACAGGCTTTGAAAGGTTGCTGCGACCCCAACAGCACAACCCATTCGGGTCCCAACCCACAGGTTGAAGGACACTGTTCTAGAGGCTTCATTCCTGAATATGTCCTGTTTTGCCCTCTTATCAGGCCTCTTGATCAAGGTTGCAGAACTTTGGACAGCTCTAAGTTAGTTCACAGTTCCAGTGGAGAGATGCTGTTTTAAGTGTCTCCAGGACTAGACAATCCCTCCCAGGGTCCACCTTCCTGCCTGGAGAGCAGGGAGATTTGAAGAAGCAGCCCTCTGACCTAGAGTCTTGTACTCCTTCATCACTCCATTGCATTTTCCTATTTGCTAGTGCCAATGTACAGGCTTAGGGAAGCATGAGTTTCTGGAAGTGCAAGAGGTTGTGGGAGCTGCTTCCAGAATTTCTGGGTATGGCGTTGCTGCCTCCAGTGCCTATAGCCTTGGGAGCAGTGTGGTTTCTTAGATGGTTGAGTCTCCAGCCCACTTTGCAGGGCTGGTCCTTTGGACCTGATGTTTCCCCATGTTTCCAGGGTCAAGCTCAGGTCTCCAAGCTCAGGATAAGGGTTATGACTAAGAGTGTTTTTGTTTGTTTGTTTTGCTGAAAACTGCTTTTTGGGCATTAACAACCTCCTTCTGGTGGTTAAAATATTTGAATAAAAACACAAACCACCACATTTGGGTGTTCAAGGTATTTCCCAGAAATTAAAAGAGACTACTTTTCCATTAGGAATAATACTGTGGCTGCATCTGCTGATACCATATCATCTCTATCATCTATCTAGGACACTTTTAAAGCATCTAAAATTAATAAAAAAAACGAGAACTTGGATTGAGAATGTAGAATAAAAAAAACACAGAACACTGCAATTCGTGATTTTAATCAAGAAATTTTGGAAAAAAATCACCCCAAAACCATACCCCAAGTTTTGACATTATATGGTATACACCCCAATCCTAACGAAATCCCCCCTTCCCACCACTGCAGTTGTGCCAACAGAGTATACACTGGATTCTGGGGGGTGGGGTGCACATGCTGTCACATTGCACATGCTGTCACGCTGGCATTTCTGCTGACGGATCTAGTTGGAAAGCCTAGTTAGGATTAGGCCTGTGTTCATGTATGCTGGGTGTGCAACATGTCACGTAGTCTGCAGCTGAAGCCGTTTGAACTCTTTGTATGTATGTTTTTCATACCTGCTTTGTGGTCCTGATAGAGTTGTAATATGAATTGTGTTAGGTTTGGCTTACCTTCACATACATGCTTTTGTGATGGCAGAGGACTATGCAAGTGCAAGCAATTACTGCACATCCTAGATGAATGAAATGTTCTCTGTGGTTCCCACCTTTGCCTAAATGCCTGGATAGCTACCAGTATTTTAAGAGTTTGCAACCATGCCTGACATGGACAAAATCACTCATTAAAAAAATTATTTTTTAAGGATACCTTTTTTTTTTTAATGCAGGTGGGGTAGTTCTTGAATTGTTTTTTTTAGTATTCCAAATGTGAGAAGCAGTAACACATGCACATCTAGTTGAGTGATTCCTTGTGTGTGACATCTCCCTTTTTGTAATATATACAGCGCCTTATTAGGACCTCTATATACTTGAACAGAGATGCAGCAATATAGGTGAAACTACTCCCTCAGTTGATGTGCAAAACATGATCAGAATCTTCATATTCACAGAACTCAAGTTTGGGGTATCGTCATTAAGATATATTTGCACATGATAGAAAAGTAAGTAGCTGGGCATCTTCTTGGCACCTTCTGTATGGCTGTGTTGGAGATACGCTAGCATTTTACATGTGCCAGCTTGACTTGTCTCCAGACTGCCGCTATATAATGCTGTCACAATGTTAATCTTTGAGATTTATTTTTACACTGCTGCTTTATGATAGTTTAGTGTCCAGTGCCAAGAAAATGATCATGGTTGTCTGTTCAGATTATATTAAAAGGCTTTGATTGCAAAGGTTTTGTTCAGCCTTGTGTTATAAGCTGGAATTTGTCTATTGCATCAATATAGATGAGAGGCTTACAGTATATTCATTGTGTTTAAGGAAGCTCCTTTATGCATTTACAGGTTGTTATATACAGAGGCACTTATTTTAGTGTTTACTTGCTTCAGTGAGTGAAAGTAACTGTGGATATTGTCAGATGAAATATACAATAATTGTGAAGTTTTGGAGCAAGTGTAGGATGAAAATTGGTCTGTAGTTTAGGAGTTCAGTGTTACGTAATCTAGGAAGAGTAAAAATGCATAGGAGGATGGAAGATGAGAAAAGCACAAGGAATGTTGACTTGTAATATTGACTCTGCATTGGTGAGACCTCATCTGGAGTACTGTGTTTGATTCTAGGCACCTCAGTTCAAGAAGGATGCAGCCAAACTGCAGCAGGTTCACAGAAGAGCAAAGAAGATGATCAGGGTGCTGAAAAACAAGTCCTATGAGGAAAGGTTGAGGAAACGTATGTTTAGCTTAGGGAAGGCTGAGAAGGGATGCGATAGCCCTCTTCAAATATCTGAAGGGCTGTCATAAGGAAGAAGGGACAAATTTGTTCTTATCTGATTTTGACAATAAACCTAGGTCCAATGGGTACAGACTGCAAGAGAGGAGATTTTGGTTGGACATCAGGAAGAATTTCTTGATGATAAGGGCCATTTGACAGTGGAACAGATTGCCAAGGGAGGTGGTAGATTCTCCTTCACTGGTGGCTTGACAGGCACCTGCTGGAGATGCTCTAGGAGGATTTCCTGCTACAATCAGGGTTGGACTAGATGACCTTCTAGGTCCCTTCCAATTCTATGATGATATGACATCTTTTGAAGTGTGAGTCTTTGTGTTCTGTGTTTTTGTTAGACGAGCAAGTTGCATAATAATTGAATAAGATGCTGTCTGATCTGAACAGGCCCTTATGGATTTGAGAGATGCTTAAAATATCTGCCAATAATTCAAAAAGTGTAATTTAACACTATGAATAGGGGAGAATCCACTAATATGGCAAGCTGATGGGAGACCCACTAGGCAGGGCAGGACCCAGAAGTCAACTGAAGGAATCAGTGCTCTCTTTCACTGAGTCAGTGGCTGAAGGGATGGAACAACTGGTGGATCTGTCTGCTGCCACCATCTTTTCACATTTGTCCTTCCTCTTCTCCCTGCTGCTCACCCCCTCCAGTGAGAATGCAATGAAGTCTCAAGGCATTGTGAAGGGAAACAGTGTTGGGAAAGGAAGGAGGAGGGGGGGATGAAAAATTGCATAGAAATGTATGATATCCTAGCAGCACAGTATGAAAAATGGCCAAGAAAAGCAATCTTTTGAACCTCCCATGCATGTGGTTTGGTGGAGGGTGGTGTAAAACCCCAAGGAAGGAAAAGAAACTAGATTTTTTTAAAGCCCAATATTTACATAAACGATCAAAGAAGCAAAAGGTTTTGTAAGTAATAAAGTGATTGATGACAGGAAGCAATGAATGGAGTTGTCAGTATAATTTTTGTACTGCTGTGTTTTTTCAAATGGCCAGTATACTGCCGAGCAGAGCAATTTGTGGCCAACTTTGCTAATGTAAGCTATTCAGTAGCCAGCAATTAGTTATTGCTGAAATGTTCGTCTGTGTATTTCATGATGATGTTCTATATATCTTTTTTCAAAGAATCGACAAGTAGAATATTACCATGCAAGGCAGCCTGAACTTCATCCCAGATAATGCTGAACTCTGCTGTAGAAATAGGGAATATACTGAGAAGTTGTGTCATAAAGGCATTAGTGACCGCAGCCTAGAGGCCTATCAGTACATTTGCAGTCAACTGGCCTTTTTCTGCAAATATTGACATTTCTGTGGGATATGGAATTGCGGAAGAATATAATTTAGCTTACTGAGAATCTACCTATTGAAAGAGGTCAGAAGTTCTTCTTACAGTACTACAGTGGTCAGGGAACAGGGGTAAATTACCCCAAATGGGGTAAAAATGAAATTCCTGGGGGTAATGGACAGCAAGGAGTATGCCCTGCCCCCTTTTCCCTCATCCTTCCTTCATGACCAACGTTCTGTCTTCTCACCAATGGGAAGTTCCTCTCACGCTTGATGGATTTCCCTTGCTTCCAATAGGAGATTAGCAAGGTACTTGGCCCCCAATAGACAGCGTTCCCCTCCCTTCCCAGGCGGCGAAGAAGGCCGTGGTTATCGATCCCGCTGCTGGTAGAGGGAGAAGGAAGCAACAGCAGAGAAAATGGCGGCTATGGCTGCAACTGTGACGGTGCCGGGTGATGGGGGAGCCAGTGAGGCCAAGCCTATTCCGGGCAGTGAGGCCGACGCAGACCCGCTCCTGGCTGGCACTCAGGCAGCTGTGGAGTCGGCAGTGCTCGACGCCAGGGAAGAGCCCGAACCAGCTCTGGGTGGGGAGGCCGAGGAGCTGCCACCGTCACCGCCACCCAGGAGCCCGGCAGGGACACGAGACGTGCAGGCGTGGGGGAGGCTCTGGTGAGCGGCTGAGGTGTGTGTGTGCATGTGCCCGCAAGTGCGCACGTGTGTGTGTGTGTGTGTGTGTGTGTGTGTGTGTGTTGAGAGGACTTCTATGGATGTGCCTCTTTGCTTGTGAGCAGCTAGGGCTCTCCCTGGGTTTGCCTTGTCTTGCTGTCCCAAGGAGTGGGGCAGGTGAGCGAGCGGGGGGAGGGCTGGGTCGCCTGCGCAGGGAGTCAGGGACACAAAGAGAGGTGGGAGGCAATGAGGCAAGGCGAACAGCAGAAAACAAAAACAAAATCAGAACTGCTGTTGCTGGCCTCTGTGTGTGTGTGTGTGTGTGTGTGTGTGTGTGTGTGAGAGAGAGAGAGAGAGAGAGAGAGAGAGAGAGACAGCCCCAATCTGAATTCATTATAGAGAGAAATCTTAAGTCCAAGCACCTACACCTGTTGTCAAAAAGGTAAGCTAATTGTAACCCAGAAGGGTTGAATTCTATTCTCTCAAGGTCTGCAGGTGTACCCAAACTCTTTACAACTTCATATTTACATAGCATTAATTAAGCTCATTAATCAAATAAAAAGCAGTGGGTTCAAATATGTAATTTTTTTCTTTTGTTCTGGCGGGGGGGGGGTAACGTCAAGGGGGTAATGTCGGCGTATCTAAATATATTTTGGGGTAAAAGGTAAAAAAGTTCCCTGACCCCTGCAGTACTACATCCTAACTGAAAAGATGAGCTTCAGAAAGTTGCCTTTTAGAGCACCGTATTAAGACTGTTTCAGGCATTTGTGCAGAGGCAAATGTGGATTTGCAATGAACAGAACGCACAACAGAGAGCTGCAGTCAGTTGACTCCCTGAGGAATATATGCAGTGCCCTTTTGTCATACTTACTCTTTCCATGTACACAAAGAGCTGGGTACATGTTAGATGTACACTTTGGAAATGTTGTGTGAAGCAACTCTGTTATGTTCCGTTATGTGGGTAGGCAGGAAGGAGGGGAATAGGATAAAGCTATTTTTGAATAATAAAACTGAAAGCTGAGAGACTTGCCTTTAGAAGAAAAAAGTAGCAGGTTTGCAGGAGTGGTATCCCAACTGTGCGTATTTTCTAAGCAGCAAAGCATTTACGGGCCCGTCCTTCTGTGTTTTTTAGAGAGGCAGCTTCCATCCCTCAAGTTTTTGGATTTAAAACCGTTGCGTTTTTCACAGAGAGAAAAAATAGGTACTAGTTTTTTTAATTGGTCAAAGCAGGGCTTCAAAGAGGAATTTTCTTTTTATTCATTGAGGTTTTTTTTTCTTCTCCTGAAGTAGTATATATTTTCACCCGCAGGAATTTCTACAAGTTCAGTAGGACTCAGAGAGGTTACTGCTGTAACATTTTTGAAAGACACATGTTTTGTATTTCATTTCTTTGATTGGGCCTGCAAGTTCAAGCACACTCGCTTGGAAATGAGATCAGTTAAAATTGGTAGGAATTAACTTCCAAGTAAATGTGGGCACGTTTGGGGTGCCAGTTGAATAAAAGAATAAACCTTTAAAAGATTTCATTTGGTTATGATTTGGAGTTTTGCCAGTAGCAGATTCTTAAATAACTAAAATCCAAGATCAGCTTTGAATTCCTTTACTTTGTCTTCATCAGTAAAAGAACGTTGGCCATGTTGCCCTCATTCCATCACCCCCACGAATGATGGAAGACCAGTGTCTTTGGAAGAATGGGCCACTTAATTCACTCCTAAGCATTGAGTCCTAACAAGGGGGCTCCATCTCTCAAATTGTGGGCACCTACCCTGGAGGAAACGTAAATCCTGTTTCCCCTGCATTCTGTCTCAAACCTGCGGTTGCTAATTGCAACCCCAGCCTCTCCATGCCCACTTCTTGAAAAAGGAATGTCAAGTTGTTCAGCCCCCCCCCCCCGAAGCCAGCATTTGAGATAGACTTCCCAACTCAAGCCCATGAGGGCACAGCCCGTACCTCAGAGCCAGACAGCATCTTGAGACCAGTAGTGTTTCCCCAGGGGCGCTCGCTCACCTCAGGGTGTAACCTTATCCTAATACCTGGTCCCCACTATCCCTACCAGAATAACAACCTGGCTTATAAAACAGTCTACAAAAACGGTCTGGGGTAGGCGAACCACTCCCCACCAGCAGCCAATCAGGCAAGGAGCAAAGAATTCTTTCCAGGCCCCAAATGGTGATCAGGTCACTCAGACTGCATTCCAAGGCAGGTGGGTTGGGCCAGCAAAGCTGTAAGCTCTGGAATAGCTATTACAAGCTAGGAGTTCACAAGTCCCTGGAGACTCTATGGACCAATAAGGTGCTTCCATGAACTCCCAGGCCACGCACAGAGGCTGGATTGAGCAAGGAACAGCCATCGCTTAACATGGATGACCAGCATTTTACCTATTATGTTAATCAAGAGCCCAATCCTACCCCCTACCCCACTGATGCAATTGCACCAAAAATATTATTAATAATAGTATTTATATTCCGCCGTTTCTCACTGACTCTCATACACTGTGAGACTTACAGACTCAAGGTGGTTCACATAGGCAGGCAAAGTTAATTCATTTTATTATGAATTGCTTACTCCTCCACATTCCTGTGTCAGTTTATCCTTGCAAATCCATCATCCTCTCCAGTGATGTCACAGCAACCCCTCCTGGCTCTGTCCTCTCACAACTTGTCAGCTTCAGTCTTGTTCTTTGGTCTCCCATCGAAGCATTGTCCAGGGCTGTTCCTGCTTAGCTTTCCTTTGGGCAGCCTTCAGCTCAACCACCAGACCATGCCTCCTGCCCTCCTCTTGCAAAGGGGGGCATATTGGGAGACTTGGGAGAGGTAAGAGAAAATATTGTCCCTTATCTTTGAGCTCACCTCTCAATCGCCAATGTGTTTTCTTGGACCTGTGACAGTTCTTGAGCTGGTGCAAGTCTAAGGAACAGGGAGCATGTTTAGAGGTGAGGAGAGGGATAGAATACTGGTGCAGGTTGTGTGCACCACAACACACTTGCTCCCACCTCCCCTGTCCCATTCCCCCTCTCATGCAACAGTGCTTTTCTTGGTCTGGTGAGTGCAATGGGGTCCGTCAGAGGAGTTGTGGCACTGCTGCTTGTTGGCATTTTCTCTGGAAGCGACAACCCAATCTTATACAGGATTGGGCTGCAAGTTTCTTTCTCCCACAATTCATTCTTGAATGTGGTGTTGAAACTTGTTCTGCCCTGGTTCACTCCTGTTTGTACAAACTATTGCTTTTAAACAGCCTGAAATTGATGGCATTTTTTTAAAAGTCATGGAATATGATGACTAAGAGTTTAAAACTTGTTTGCAAACATGCTGAACAGAGTTCTGATGTGACATAAGCCCTTCTCTGTAAACCTTTCCTGTCTGAAAAGCTGAAGGGAAAGAATATAATCTGATAACACAAAAAAAGAAAAGAAAAAGACCTGTGGCTAGAAAAAAAAACTTGTGCATTTTGAGAGTCATAACTAGATCTAGGAAAGAGGAACCATTCAAAATAATAAGCAGCACATTAAAGGAAGTCTTGATTCTTTTGAATTAAGACAGATTATTGTTGCCCAGTGTATGATTATGGCCAATCTAATACGGATAATCATACCTTTTCAGTGTTTTATTACAGGCCAGATGTTTTGCTAAGTGGCAAGAATCTGGCACAAACTCATCTCTATGCTTTCCTTTTTAATTCTTCCAAAATATCACTTATGCCCTACTGTATTATTTTTTTTGCTCTTACACATATTTTTGTGGCTCATTCAAGTAACTCTTTTCACAGTTGAGGTTGGAGTTCTGTAACTTTACAGGGCACAATCCTAAACTGAATTAGGCCGGCATAAGCTAGGCCGGCATAAGCTAAGCCAGCCAAGTTTGGCCAGCATAAGGGCCACCATAAAGCATGTTTGGGCCACTCTCTGAGTCAGAGAGGCTAGCAGATGTGAGCCATCCTCCCTGACTCTGAGAGTGGTCCAAACACACTTTATGGTGGCCCTTGTGCCGGCCAAACTGTTCTGACTTAGTTTATGCCGCCCTAACTCTAGTTTAGAATTGCACTCACAGAGTTTCATTTACAGTTTCATTTATCCTTAATACTCAAGTATTTATTTGTAATGTATCAAAGAAAAATTCATCTTGCATTTCAGTGCTGATGTCATTTTGGACTCATAGTTGGATCTGGAACTATTTCTGTCAACATTATGCTTGCCTCTTCCACATAGTAAAAATGTGGAAGCTTTTTAGCCTGAGAAGGTGGGAGGTCTTCATTTCACAAGGTGAGAGGCAGAATGCTTCTTCCTGCAGAGGGTCCAACCTTTATGTAAAATGTATGTTTTGATTATTTTCTAAGTCATAGCTTACATTTTTATGAGGGTTCAGAGCAAGCAATGTGTTCCTTAAAAAAAGAAAAATATGGAATGTTACTCAAAGGTAAATCCAGACAAATTTAATGACAGCATTTGCCAGCAAAAATAAAACTTGCTTGCATTTCTTCCAGAAATATGCATTCAGTTGTATTTGATGGACAGCTGCAAGAAGTAATCTGAAGATCATAGGGTGTTTCCTTTGGGAAATTTGTGTGATTTGTAACTTAGCACCCCAAATCATGGTTAAAATGCATGCTCATCAGAATGTTACCATGTGGCTTGCTTTTATTCCTTAAATGCTGTGCCTTCTTCATTTGCAAGTTAGCCATGGGGCTAATTGAACATCCTATAGTATGCCACCCAATATCAATTGCATTTATAATCTTTTTCATCTCATGGCACACTGACAAGGCGCTAAAATTGTCAAGGTACACCAGCAGTCTTTTGACAACTGACAAGACACAACATGCTGCTGGTGAGGGGCTCACATTCCCCCATTGGCTCTACTAATAAATGGTCCTCCCCAAAACTCTGGGGGACCATTTGTGGCACACCAGTGTGCCTTAACACTGTGGTTGAAAATAGCTGATATAGACCTTGAGCCTCATCCAGAAGGTTTTCTCCGTCTCTCACAGTACCAGAGACAGGGCTCATGCAATGAAATTGATTAGTGGGATATTTAGGATGGACTGAAGAGACATACTGTTTGAAGCAGCACAGAATTACTCAGCAGAATTGGTTGTTGCAAGATGTGGTGGTGGCCACTAGTTTGAATGACTCTAAAAGATGATTGGATTATTTAGCCAGTCATGATGGCTACCTGTGAGTTCAGCAGCAGCAGCAGCAGTATGCATCTAAATACCAGTCGCAGGGGACCAATGACTGGCAACATGGAGCTTTTCTCTTCTGCTTCATGGCTTTCCAGAGGCAGCTACTGGCCTAGAGGCCATTTGGCCTGATTCATCAGAGGTTTTTTTAACTGTCATTTTATGTTGTGTTTGAACATGTTGATTAAATTGCTCCCCTCTGCACCATTAGGTGCATTACCAATTTTGATTTCTAGTTGAACCATTGGTTTTATTGACACACAGGAATTATGTTTCATATTTGAATGAATGCTAGATGAACATTTGTAGTATTCTGTCATTCTGAGCCATGGGGTGTGTTGCAAATCTCTGTTTACTGTGTAATAGTCATGTACTATTCATTTATAAATTACTTTATTTATAAATGTAAGAGGTTTCTATCCCACCTGTCCCATTCCCAAGCAAATGCCCAAGGTGGATACTTTTTTGATGGCCAATTAGTTATTTAAATAAATATATTTAATTTGTTGCTGATGTTGGGGGGGGGTCTGACTTGTTTGTAGTGTTAATGTTTTAGTATTGTTTTAATTTTTTACCTTGTTTCTATTATTGCCTTGGGTGCCCCAATTTGTGGCAGAAAGGCAGGGTAGAAATTCTTTAAATAAGTAGACAGACAGCATGGATTGTTATGATTTAGTTTGGTTGGATTATGTCTATTAATTCTAAATACGTATTCCAAAAGGGAGGAGAAACTCCCTTTTACTTTGTCCTGGCAGCTTCTAACAAAATGTGGACATAGATATTTTACGTCTAGTTCAGTATAAGGCAGTGTCATGTGGATATTGGGGAATTGAGGCTTTCTCAAAAATTGTTCCTTAAAGGATTTCTGCTAGCTGATCTAAGAAAGTGTAGATCTAAACTTGGCAGTGTATATAAAGACGCCTGACATCCGCTGGAAATGTAGCAATTTTCATTCCTCTTCAAAGACAAAAATATTTTTAAGTGCATTTAATTACTGGAACCCAATCACTTTCCCCTTTCTGTGCAGCAGTGATATGAATAGTGATCGAAAACCTCCTTTGCAGCTGCTATTCACATTTTAAATTGTTGCCATATTGATGGTGGGGAAGGCAAATACAGATGGGGTTATTTATAAATGAGTGGCAAGGTCGTGGTAGGTGAAGCTTGACTGTGTAAATCTTTTATCTAAAGTTTGGCCAGGGAATGACAGAAAATTAACGCATTGTGTGGGGGGCATTGTACTGAGTTTGGTCGGAACAGACACTGCACTGAAGCCTTGTTATGTGTCTACTAGCACACTGTAAATATTTAAAGATCCCTCTTGGAGGCTGAGCTGTTTCAAGAGCCTTCTGTTTGTAATCATTCACTGAATTAAATGTTTCTTCCTATACAAGGAGCAGTGGTTGGTTCTTCCACTTGAAAGCATGGCTGGAATTATATGAAAAGTGTTGCATTGGAAAATTGAAGGCTTGTCCTTTTTCTTCTTCTTCTGCCATTCATCTACAGAAAGTCTCTTAATTTCTATACCAGCAGATCATTTCCAGCTATGACATCCCATCCATGTTAATGACATCACTTCCGGAGGGTCCCAACACGAATGCCATTCTAAAAAGTGGGCCCCAGTCTAAAAAGTTTGAATACAACTGTTCTAAATGATATCTTTGTGTTGCTGTTGATGATCCCAACTCAATCAGAAACGGCTAGAATGGATGCTCCACATCAGCTTTTGACTTTAGAGCCATTATGGTTCATGGTGGGATATTCCTACTGCTCAGGAAATTGTTGACATTATGTAGTATCATGGAATTGAATTTCAATATTAGATTTTCCGTTTTCGGTTGGCAGTGATAATTGGTGTTGCAGTTACAAATTCTCATATGTATGTAATCTTGCTAAGGACTTGCCCAGGACCTCCAGGACCTGTGTTGAATACAACCATCCCTTGCTCAGTGGTGCACCAGCTGCTGCCACCACGTCTTCATCCTGTCCCCTGGATTCAGAAAGGAAGAAGAGAATGGAGCAGAACAGGAAATGTGGTGGAGAGTGGTTGGCTGTAGTTTCCTGTGACCTGGGAGCAGGATGAAGAGGAGCAGTAGCTGGAATTCCTGAAGGGACTGCTTCAATGAGTTTCAAGATCAGGCCAGTCCTGATAGAGATGGAACAAATACCATTGAATTATGTTAATATGACAAGGATTCAGGAGAACAATCATATTTATTTGAGCTTAGTGGATATCTGCTATCTGTTGTGTTATCTTCAGGACAAAACTGTGTTTTCAGAGGTCAAAAAAATCGTGGAACTTGAACCATGGCCAGCAGTTGGAGGCATTTTGTTATAATAACAAATACTGATCTCAGTTGCAGCAATTTCTACAATGTAGTTGTGGCAAACGTGCCAAAATATTGCTTCTGACTCTGTGCCCAGATTCTGTTTGAAACAGTTTGACACCACAGCTTCGTCCTTGGAGATCAATTCTGCACAATTCTGTAGAACAGCAAGATAGCTCTTTTTTAAATTTGCTTATGTGGTAGTTCCAGAAGAATTGAAAATAAAATGGACACAGTGCCTAACAAACTTACAGAATATACTGTCACAGTGTGTGGTGGTGTCCACTGGCTCAGATGGCTTTAAGAAAAGGATTACACAAATTCATGCAAGATAAATCTTATCAATAGCTGTGGGTTATGATCACTGAATAGAACCTGCTGTTCAGAAATGGTATGCCTCCAAGTACCAGTTTGGGGGACAAACTGTGGGGCAGAATTAGCTGCCTGCTTGCTGGTTTCCAAGAAGCAACTCGCTGGCCCCAGTTGAACACAAAATCCTAGACTAGATGGGCTGCTTAGTCTTGATCTAGAAGGGCTCTTGTTATGCCAGTGGGCACAACATGCAGTGACACAACCAACCAAACCAAGTGTAATTTCATATTGCAGAAAATGCACATTTAGCTGGGTTTGTAGCAGCAGATAAGCAGTCTCTTTTCTCACAGGTTTCTCTACTTCGCACAAATGATTTATCTGGGGAAAAATAAAACCTCCAGCACATACCTGCAGTTCATGGATCCTGAATCTACGTTAGTCAAGAATTGTTTCAGAAATGTTTACACATTATATAGAAATGTTTACACATTATATATAAATTATACAATTATATATAAAGTTCCTTGCAATTAACCTTGTTGATCAATACAAAAATGTTTTACTGATTCACAAAAATATTTGTTTCCAAGCTGCCTAGATGTCCTTGGGTATTGCAGCACGCCTTCAGGGTGGGGCTGATAAGAACTGCTGGTCTTGGACATAAATTATATAAGACATGAGCAACTCATCCTTCTCAGGAGGCTTCTGCATCTTTCTGAACCTAAAATGCATGGGATGTGTGTGACTCTCCCCATGGTAGGGAACTCTGGGCTTCCGGTGAAAAACAGAAGTGGGGTGAGAGGAAGCATGAGTAGCTCCTCTGCTTGACATCCTCTTGAAGCCATGCTTACTCACCCTGGAGGAGGAGTTCCCCCCCCAAGACCGTGGGTCACTGCATGCTCACTCCTAATGCACATGTGATAGCCCTGCCCTCCATATGAGCAGCTGAACCTTAAGCACAGGGAGGGCAAGGATATGAAAGATTCATCAGGAGCCAGAGTTAGCACAAAATGTTTTTGTAACACCCATATGTGTGTGTCTCCCGATGAAGACAAAGCCTAACTAGATGCAACACTGATCAGTGGGGGCGTTTGAAAATGGTGGTGTGTTGTGGTTTGCAAATTTTGTGATTTGCAAGGCAGAAAGCAGTGTTGTATGTTTTTAATCTAAGCTCTCCTTTTTTTATTTTAAGTGCTTTAAAAGTGTACTAGCTGGGTGATATAGTTTCAGCAGATGCAGCCATAGTATTCTTTCTAATTGGGGAAAAAAATAATCTGTTGTAATTTCTGGAAAATACCTTAAACCCCCAAATGAGGTGTTGTGTGGTTTTTTTTCGTGTATTTTAACCCCCCAAAGGTGGTGTTTTTATGCATTTTTAACCCAAAAAACCCCTACTGATCAGTGATTTAGGAAGAGTAATCCAATGTGCCAGTGTGTTAACATCCATTGTTTTAAAGGGAGAGTTCTGTGATAATTCACAGAGTAACTACTTCAATTCCTGCTAGGAAACATCTGTTGTAAAGTCTTTCAGAGCAAAGGCAGAACATGATCTAAAGAAACCCCTTGTGGATAGGGCATGTGCTAAATCTCATGCAAAAAAAAAAGAAAGAAAGAAAGAAAGAAAGAAAAGAAATAACTCCAAGGCTATAAAAGACTTGCAAGCCCTTCAGTTAAAAAGCCCAAACATAATGCATACGACCAGTGAGTTGCATAGCTGAGTATTTGTAAGAGCAACTGAAATACTGGGCAAGCCCCCTTCTCAAACTTCACTATGACAGATAGTGTTCAAGGCAGTGACATTCTCCTTGCTTTGTATTGGGAGGCTTGTTGCTATTTAGAGTTTTAGAATCTCTTCATTCCAGCCCTAGAAGAGATCATTTAGCAAACACTGACTGGGTTGCTCTTACCACATCCCTTTTATAGATCGGAAAGGTCAGTACATTAAGCATGTGGCATACAAAGTCATACTGTGACATGTTCCAGTTGGTGGTGTTTTTGTAAGTTGTATCTCTGTGGAAATCCATGGCCTGTTGATAACTCCTCTGTCGTGCACACAGGAAGCGTTCCTCCTCCTTTGACCATCCTTGAAACATAACTTTCTGACCTTTCCAATAAAAGTTATCTGGCTCATCTGAAAAAAGAGATGCTTCCTTTCTCTGAGCAACAGTCTTCTTAACTAGCTTTTATCAGGGCAGAGTGCTTCAGAAGACAAAACTGAATAGGATTTTGACCTCTTTCCTTTTAGACATATAGCATAATGCAGCTGTTGCAGCTGAGTTTCAGCTTTGTTGATGTCAAGTAAAAGTATTTATCTTGGCGCGACGTGTTCATTATATGGCACCACAGCCTCATTCCCATCTATTATATGAAAAACACTTCATAAGAAGAGCCCCACTGGATCAGGCCAAAGGCCCATCCTAGTCCAGCTTCCTGTGTTTCACAGTGGCCCACCAGATGCTTCAGGAACACACAAGACAATAGATATGTGCAGCTCATTGCCACTCCCCTGCCTCTGGCACTCCAAGATAGCCTTCCTCTGTAACAAGGAGGTTGCACTAACCATCATGGCCTGTAACCTGCAATGGACATTTCATCCAGAAATCTGTCTAGTCTCCCTTTAAAGGTATCTAGGCCAGATGCCATCACCACCTCTTGTGGCAAGGAGTTCCACAGCTTAATTACCCGCTGGGTAAAAAAGTATTTCTTTTTACCTGTTCTCATTTTTACAACATTCAATTTTAGTGGATGCCCCCTGGTTCTGGAATTGTGAGAGAGGGAAAAGAACACCCCTCTATCCAATGTCTCAATCAAGTCCCTCTCAGGTGTCTTTTTTTTCTAGTTTGAAGAGCCCCAAATGCTGTAGCCTTTTCCTCAAATGGGAGGTGCCCCAGCCTTGTAATCATTTTGGTCGCTCTCTTCTGCACCTTCTCTAGTTCCCCTATATCTTTTTTGAGGTGTGATGACCAGAACTGAACACAGTACTCCAAATGTGGCCTTACCATCGGTTTGTACAGTGGCATAATAATATTGGCCATTTTATTCTCAATCCCTTTTTTAATTATCCCAAGCATGGGATTGGCCTTCTTTACCGCTGCTGCACATTGGGTCAACGCTTTCATTGAAGTACTGTCGCTCCATTTTTCATACCATGACTTACAGTGTATTGGCACATACAAATGGGAGATCATGCACATGGAACATGTTCCAATTTCAATTTTCTGAATTTAACATGCATTCAGTTTAATAAGCTTCCTGATTCTGCTAGGATTCCTTAAGATTTATAGATTTCATTTCATTATGTTCTTAATCTAATCAGCCAAGGGCTGCCATAGCTATAGCAAAAGGTGAAGGAGCTGGGTTGGAAGAAAAAAAAGTCTAGTCATTAAAGGTTGCAGGGGATAACGTCAAACGCATTACTGTATAATGGACTGACCTGGATGTTTTTCAGTATGGCTTTTCTGTGTCAGAGTTTAAAATGCTAATTGGTTTCATTCGCTTCTTGCTTGGTTGCAGCTAGAGACCTAGTGCAAAAATGTATTCAAAACTTCGTCTACATGATACCCTCTTACAAATGACTTATTACGAATGTAACTTAATAAAGGGCTTAATAAAGGAAAATTTTCAGTATTTTCAATGTAGCGTAAGATACATTCTACATACTGTTATCACAGAAATGCTGGTGTCTGCCTTATAAAAGGATGATTTTTACATCTAGTAGTTAAACCAAAAAAAGACAATCAGCAAGGATTGAATTCCACATTTTTTTTATTGATTTTTCTTACTGATTCAATTTCCGACATGTAGACAATGGGTGCCATCCTGAGTAATGCTTTCATTCACAAAAATTCATTCCATGAGAAGTGCACATTGAGCATGGAAGGAGCATTTCATTTATGTAAAAGGCCCTTCCTTGGGCCCTTTGTGCCAGCCGAATGCTCCCTCTGTTTTCTGGGGAAACTTCCTTCCGCAGAGTATGTTTTGTGAGCCCGCAGTGTTACTTGTCCAGTGCAGGTATTCTAGTTAGTACCATGTTCCTAAGGGATCAGAAGTATAATTTTCTTTAAATAATTTCTGGATTTACCAGTTTTGGAGGTGGGGGTGTTGGCCAAACATGATTTAAATTTTCTTGCTGTTTGTCAGAGGGAAAAACCCACACTTTTACATGAAGACTGATTTTTTTTATTATTATAAAGATTGTCAGGATTTCTGAGAATATACAGTGTATATATACCTCTTTGTGCAACTGATATGCATTAGATAAATGCTGAGTATCATCACTATATAAATATGCTTGATTGCATGTACTAGAAACTGATCAAACCCATGACTATAGTATGTATCTGATTAAGCAGAAATGTACTGGGTGGCCTGATTGAGTAATTAGTGGGTAACCTGGTTGTGTCCAGTATGCAATATTAAAGAACGACTATGAATTTCTGCTGAGATTTAATTGAGGAGATTCTGTGTTACCAAAGGACTTTAATTGATATGTGTGATCACAAATGCACCTGAGGAGGGTAGTTTAAAGATGTGAGAGGTAGCTTTTAATCATACATGGAATTATACGGAGGTCTTGGCCTTTTTGTTAGTGTCCTAAATGACTTGGAGCAGGGGTCTCCACAAATTATTCATCACGAGGGCTGCATCATATATAAAGGCATTTAAATGGTGGCCCCAAGGTTGCAGTATATTCCCCCCCCCCTTGCAGGCTGCTGTGGGCTGGCCCCACCACTTGCCAAGGTCTGGATAAAAATCTTACCAAGGGCTGATTCGGCCCGTGGGCTGGGATTTGGAGACCCCCGACACAGCCCAATCCTCATAGCATTGGCATTGGGTGTCGCAATCATGCCACAAAGCATGTTTGCGGCATCCCAGAGTGCAAGCATCACTGGTGCTAGGCCTCAGCATCACACAGAGGTCGCCATACTGCCAGAGCCAGGTAAGACCGCTGGCCAGTGTTACGGGTTTTTAGGGTGGGGGAAGGCGGAACTGGGGAGGGGAGGGGAGGACTGGGCCCAGGTAGGGGTGGAACTGGGACTGGTGGAGGCCACCACCACTTGATCCTATGTCCCGTTTCAGGCCAGGCAGCCCAACACAGAGCTTCTCAAGTTTGCAACAGCCAATTAGTTTGCACAAACTCAACTAGACCCATTGCGGGCCCGAAGCTTTACTCAGCATAAGGGGAAGAATGTCCTCTTTCCCCAAGGAGACTCCAGTGGTGCCATTTTGGACTCAGTGGCAGCCATTTTGGCACCGCTGCTCCTCTGGGTGCTGGGCAGTTTAGGATTGGGCTGCCTGTAAAAACAATCATTTTACTACTCAAACTGACCAGTCAAACTGACTCCTTAAAACTGACCAGTCAAACTGTCTCCAAGTGACTTTGTTGACTCCAGTTTCCTGGAGTTTCCAGTTTCCAATATGCGTCTAGCATATTGATTTTTCTAAACATTTCTTCCAAGTGCCCAACATTGGATAGAGTGCAGATCTGCCAAAACCGCTCTAAGCATTTTAAGTTGGATTTAATTAGTTCAACTGTATGAACTTGCTTGTTCAATACAGCATGTTTTATGAAGTAATTCTCAGGGGCAGGATGAAATGATAAAGGGATTATGTAGCCTGTGCCTTAAGCCTGGGAGGAAAAGCCATGTTCTTTTCTTTCCCTTCCACTGATATTCTCCATAATATGCAAAATGTCATATGAGTGCAGTTAAAACTACTGGTTTCTCCATCATTTGCCAGTTTGGGAAGTGTCCATGGTGTAGAGACTAAAATAACTACATATAGCTCCAGGAGACTTGAATTCCTTTTCTTTCTCCTAAAGCACTTTGCCCCGAGTTCTCTTGGTGCTGGAACAGAGTAGCCAGATAAAAAAATCCTGCGATATGAAACACTTAATGCACATTAATGGAATGTTCGCGATCCACGCGATCTGAAATTGGCTTGCGACCCACTGGTGGGTCCCGATCCACAGTTTGAGAACCACTGCTCTAGAGAACTACTGTACTTTGATTCAATAGTTCCTTAAGTGACAGACAGAAAACCAAGTGGTAGTAGTCCTTACTGTCCACTTCCTTACCAACTGAAGTTAGCTGTCATATGCACAGTCCAAAGGTGGTTTTCTCTGCTTAATGTAATACTATCACTTCTTTGCACAATTCACTGATGGTTTAGGGATCAAACTGTGTTCCTAGGATGGTGTTGGGTTTAAGCACAGTGAGTTCCAACAATCATGATAAGAAGCGCAATTAACGTAACTTTGACATGTGAAACAGGACCGATGTCTTCATATGAGTTCTAGAGAATGTCACGGGGAAGGTGCATGCCCAGCTTCTTTCCTAAAGTGTATTCTCAATATTTCTGTAAACAGTTTACAGGCTGAAAACATTTCCCAAACGTGTTCATCCTCTCAACGTCTTTCTGTATGCTGAGCACCAAGAGGATGTTGTAAATGTCACAACTGGAGTCGTTTCGGTACTGTGAGAGAATCAACCCTTTGTTTTGATTCAGACATTAGACACATTTGGCAACGGAGACAAAAGGAGACTACCTGAGAATTACGGAGGTGTCATTTTTATAAGTGCCTTTGTCTCCAGAGCTACACTCGAATGCCTTGCAAATAAATTACTTCAGGCTTCATCACTGACAGCCATGATATCGGCAGTCTTCACACTTCGGGAGCCTGGTTGACATGGCAAATTATGTGCTGGTGCCACTTGATAAGAGTGAAATGAAGGGGGAGGAAGGGAACTTTCTTATTCGCTCATACATCAACCCACAACAAAAGAAAAAAGGTCAGTGTGAAATGGTGATGTACACAGGAGATTTAGGGCTGCTGCTTGAACAGCTAATTGTCATGGTAGTATAAGCTGAAAATAGGACTGGGAGAAACTCTCCTAGCCACATGATTCATGGCCATCCTTTTTTTCCACTGTTCTCAAAAGGCCATATGCATTTCTGCAAAACTGTAGTGTCTCACCTTGCTCTCTTATCTGCTGCAAAGCTTGTAAATTGACTCTGACCTTGCTAACAAATCCTGGTACCAACATGCACATATAAGGGCTGATCTCTGATAGTTGAAGGAGCATGGCTGGCACTTGGCAATGGATGCACTTGCTCATTTGCTGTCCCTAGAATTCTTTTGTCTGTGCTGTACTGATGGTGTCTGTCCAAATGCCTTCTAGCTCACCAAGCCTGCATCTGTAGAGAAAGGTTCCTCTTCCTCCCCCACCCCCTATCTTTTTGGAGCTCCTCAGGAAAGATGCAGTCGCATGGATCGTGTTTGTAGCCTGTGGTGCTTTCTTATTGAGTAATCCAACAGCCATTCATCAGTGGAAGTACAAGGAGGTGGAATAACTCTTTGGGACCAGTTTGTAGGAAACTGTGCTGAGAATGCAAAAAGTGAGCATTGGTTTCAGTGTGGAGGGCGAACAGTGTTTTGTCAAAGAATTCATCGCCAACTTCAGGGAAGACACCACCAGATCCCTGCACAATGTGGAAGGGCTCTGCGTTGCCACATAACTTAGGGGGAATGCTGATAAAAAAACTGGCTCAAAATGTCAGTCCTGCACGCACCTTGTTTTAAAAGGAACCAGCAAGTTACATGCCTTTTACTCTGAGGATTGTTCTACATATTGCATTTTGAATAAGTGGCTCACTCTAGCAGGCAGATTCTGTGCCTGGATATTCATTCTCGCATTACGCTGTCATTAGTTAAACCCATGGATTGTTGCCTCCATCAGTGAAACAAAAGAACAAATCAGTTCGAGCCGATGGAAACATAACCATAGATTTCCCCCTTACTCCTGTGTCATGTCGGTAGGTAAACTAGGAATATGTGGACGGAGTTCACATGTCTCGTATCCTCCTCAGTAACATATTGTTTTGTTTTTATTTTTTGATAACCTTGATTGTAGTTTGGAATACAGCCATAATAATGATGTTGTGTTCTTAGGCTGTGGTTCAATTTGTGCATTACCTTTTGAAAAACCGCAGCTCTTTGTATAAAAGTTTCTTGAGTCATTTTACCAAGTCTTTGGAGTGCCATCTAGTTCTGGATGTGATGTGGATTAGAAGTTAGAACTGAACTGTGCCCTTGAATCCACTGCAGCATACTAACACATCTCCACTGAAGTGCACAAATGACCTCCAAGTTGATTCTTGACTTGATTAATTTCTGAAATGCAGCGTAAAATGTCTCTGCCCTTAAACGACAAATCTTTCATCAAGAGGCTATTTCTCAGCCTGTTATATTACCTGAGTTAAATGTTGATTATTTTTTAATTCACTGAATTTGTGTGAAGTTCATGGCACAGTTCAGTGTAGAAGATATTCTGATAGAGTTAAATGTCTTAGGCTCTTAGCTCTGCCAGTTGCCTGTAGAAAAATAGCTGAGGGGTATGGCTTCAGTACAGCTTCATAGATGCCAGAGACTGTTGGATTTGGAATACATAGGAAAAGTCCTTGTGATGAGCTTGGTTTAGCACTTCCATTGCAGTGGTGGTGCAGATAAGAGCTAAGTTATGTGGATGAGATGCAACTGAAACTTCAGGAAAATATGATCCATTTCCTCTTTCTCATATTTCTTTACCTGCAAAAGGAACTTTCTACTATACCTAGTAATTGTAGCATAAAATCAGAAATGGTAGAGCCCTCTTTTGTCAGCATGTATCTTGTAAGCCCTGGAAAGCTGGGACCTATTTGTATATAGGTAATAAATGGTTTGGTTAGTCTTTAAGATTTTTAGTCTTTAGTCCTGTTTAGTCTTTAAGATTTTTGTTTCCCCCCACCCACCCACCCACCCACCCACAGAGCCTCAAAGAAAGTAAATCAATGTTGAATATCCCCAGAGTATAAATGGAGAGAAGCAAGATTGACAATGAATGATTATATGAGATTATAATACTGGTATTGTTATTGTTTTTGGAGAAACAACAACAAAGAGACTAATTGGCACTTTTTCATGCCAGGGTGATTGCACCTTAATTAAATTAAGATACGTATTTCCTACTTTTTTGTTCACTAATTTTTTCATTAGTGCTTTGAGAACGTTGCACAAACCATGCCACCACATGTCCTTTATTGTTAAGCCACGCAAAGAAGAAGGAAGTTACCACGGAACCCATTTTTCAAGCGTTTTATTTGTAACCCATATGTTTGCTAGATTAGCCATGCCTTCTTGAACTGGCACACTGAAACAGACCCAAGTATTGAAGCATTTCGGGGGCGCTTTCGAACATCTTTGGTTGCTTGTGGGGCAGAGCTGCCTTGCTCTCGTTTAATTGGAATAGGATGCAAGTATGGAGTCATCATTCATATATGCCATCAGTGTGTAAGTGGTGCTTCGCCTGATAGTGCTTCCTGTTAATGGTGTTTCATGCTTTTACAAGTGAAAAGGCAAATCTATGCCCAGTATTTGGGGAGAAAAATTGCTGAGGAAAAGGAGAAAAGGGGGGGTAACAAACAAGCAGGAAGGAGATTTGAAGCAGGGGCAGAGCTTGGCAGGGGGAGAAAAGGGTCAGACTCATGGAGGGTATGGGACTGGCGGTGTTCCACTTTGCTGTAGGTAGACCAACACAGGGCTCCTCCAGTCTGCGCCAGTCAAATAGGAGGAGACCCCTGCAGCTGCCACGGCACCTGTAGGATACAGCAGTAGCCAATCTGGCACCACTGCTCCTGTGGTGCTGGGCAGGTCCAGATTGAGCTGCCCATGTGCATCTTCTCTCTCAACTCTTTCTCAGCTTACAACAATCTTAGTACTGTTTCATGTGCTGAGTGAATTTGGTTGGTTGGCTACTGCATTTGTATCCTACGGCATTTTGTTATATGCCTCCCATTTTACACCGCCTAATATATGGTTGATTGGATCAAGGCCATTCATTTGTTGTGGGAGGAAATCAAATTTCTCTAAGCCCCTGTCCCTTTAAGAGAGACAGCACTCCCAAGATTGAAAGGTCCGTTTCTCCGGCGTGCATTCCCCTTTCTTGCTAAAGCGGAGTCTGCAAAAACCCTGGTCTCCGATCCCCCTCTGGGATCCTGCTATAGCTTACCCACGTTTTTAGCGTCGACGAAGAAAAGAAATGCCAGCTGGACTTTGATGAAGAATCCGGATTTATTGCAATAAAGACGCAAAAATTAGGTCGCAAAACGCGCGTGCAAAGAGGCACCCTAATTGTGTGCCAAAGTGCTAGTTGCAAGATGTTTTATACATTTGTACATGCAAATATGGAATAATAAAAATGCCCAATCGGGATCAGTCGCTTAATCCCCCGGTGATCATTGGTGCATCGGAGTTTTGGAACCTTTGATTGGTTCGAGGTAGTTTTGAGGAACTCCCTGAGACTTGACCATGCAACTGATAGGTGACCAGCGCCTCGGGTGAAGGGCTAATCTTTGGCATGACAAAGTCACAGATGGCTTGACAGAAGGTTGGGAAGGGCACGACAAAGGGTTGGGGAAGGGCTAATCATTGGTGTACAGACTTGATTGAGTTTTGGGAGAAAGGGCGTAAGGTCATGGGGGGCAAAGATTACTCAAACCCAAAAGTACAATTCATAGATCCCGATATGCGAAGAAACCTATTCACTACTAAAAGTTTATCTAAATCTGCTGTGCAAATGTCTCTGGCAGGAATCGGAGATGTTGGCGCTGAAGACGTGGCTCAAAGTCCTGATCCGATGGCTGTGGCCCGCTCACGGAGGAATCGGCAGCCATTTTGCCCATTGGCAGCCATTTTGCGTTGTCCTCATACAATTCGCACCAGCACAGAGTCCAACATGGCTGTTTCCCTTCACAAAACCCGTATTCCATTCATAAAATACATTTCCCATTCATAAAACCATCAAAGTTCATTCATAAAAACCCCATACACATAGCCGGCTTTCCCTTTAAAGGGAAGCTTTGACAGTTTGTGGTTTGACAGCTCACTCTAACCACGTGGTCAGGGATTCCAGGGAATGGCCGGGCTATCCCTGCCTTTGACAGCCGGCATTACTGTGCTTTCTAGGAATCGGCTTAGTGCTTTGACAGCCGGCTGGTTAGTTTGTGGTTAACAGTTTACTTAAGGCATCTGCCGGAGTGAAACTGCAGGTTAAGGGGCGATAATCCCATCATCGTCTGCTTGCACGTGTTCTAATCCTCTCACCGGTGTCTCGCTAGGGCTCCGGCGGTGATGGCGGTGGCGCAGGTTCAAATCCCCAGGTTTCCACTTTTATTTAGCCAGTTCAGTGAAGGGTCCGGGAGTCTTAAAGTCAATGGGTTCGATTCTCGCCAAGGCTCTAATTTCGTTATTGGTTGCAGCATGGCTGGGCGGCCAGGAAGAAGAATGGTGGGTGCAAAACATGGCTGGGCTGTGTGCTCGCAGCCAGGAGAGGAGTGTAATGGTTTCTAGCTTGGTTGAGGCGGTATGCCTTTCAACCAGGAGAGTTCATGATGGATGCAGCGTGGCTGGGTGGTGTGTGCGCGCGCCGGCAGCCAGGGGAAAGAAATCATGGTGGTTGCAACACGTGGCTGGGGCTGTGCGCCTTCAGCCAGGAAAGGAGTTGTTCTGTGAGAATCTGGGGGGGGGGTACTCCTGCATCACATTCATGAGCAAGTTTTGAGCTGTTCAGATACCTATTGCATATAGGTTTGCGCTCAGCCTGCCACCTTGATGTTACCGCTCCATGTATGTGTCTTTGCTGTGTGTGTCTGAAATGATTTTGTCTGATGTGTCTGATGTACATACATGCCATTATATTAAGCCTTAGTATTGTCCTGCTTTTGCCATTGCAAGGTTTGCAACCATATGGACTGATCCATACATGCAAACTGTGTGCACATGAAGTTGCTCCAGGACACATGAATATGCATAGATCAGGAGTGAGCTTGCCCCCCTCCTGTCTACACATGGTGCTTCTACTCACAATATCTAACCCAGTTTAAAGGTCAACAGTGTAATTGGTACAGCATGCTTGCTCTTGTAGGCTTTTTTGCTTATATAGCAAAAAATTGTATATATCTCCATTATTGTGCACATGTTTTGTCTTATAGTCTACTTACATCACTTGCAATGTAAATGCAATTTAGCCAGTGTCAGAAATACTTTCATATAGTATTATGCATGTTTGACATATTCCCCTTTGGTATTGCACAATAAACTGATGTTCAGTGCATGACGGCAGAAAGGCTGCTGCCAGACAACAGCTTGGGTGGAGAATTTGTTTGGAGTAGACAAAAGCATAATGGGAGGAAGACCTTTTCATAAGTGGCTTACACCAAGTGTAAGTGGCTTTTTACAATAAAAATTTCAGCAGTAAACAGAGTACAGTCTTTGACACAAATAAGGTTCAAGCCTCTGATCACCTTGAAAATATAACTTTGAGCAGGCATCTTCCCAACTCAGAGTGGTTTTTTGAAAAGCCTTTCTAAGCTCTGAATGCTTCAGCTTTCATTGCACAATGAAGGAGGTGTTCATAATTGTTTGCTAGCATGAATCTTATCTCCTTGGAAACCCACTTTCCATGTCATTGACATCTTTGAAGGCACGCCATTAAAAATAGCTGTAAAAATGTTTTGTGGATCCTGGCATTTTGGAGGCCTTGTTAATGTTGACTTTGATTGAGGCATATTATTCTTTGGGAATGCAACATTAAAAAGAGATAGTGTCCAGTAGGAATGACGCAGGTTCTACTCTCACCAAAATCTTGGGTAGAGCATTTTTGGATCTGCTGAGAAAATCCTGCTTTCTGACAATTTCTAGAAGCATTCTGGGAATACTTGCAAGACGTATGTAGTATTGCCCAAGTTGGCCGATCTCATTTCAGTATATTGGTGATTTTGAAGCTCTGGGACAACTTCTCTTGTGCCATGTAGTAATTATGTGTGTTAGCAATTGCTAGCTGTGTACTCTTCTCAGTCTAAGGTGAACAGTGTTTCTCCTCCTGGCAATTCAGCTAATTGGTCTCCAAAGGCATCCAGCATTTACAGCAATAGAATGAACAAGAGAGTTTGCCTAAAATAAACTATATAGCTTGCTCCACATTTGATCGCTTTATCAGTGTGATTACAGGGTGAGGCACAGTGAGCTGCTGTAGTTAGACAGGCAACCAATCATTAATCTTGTAATAGGCCAATCTCGTTGAAAATCGAAGCTGTTGAAAATAAATGCACGCTCTTTGCCTGAGAAATGTTGGTTAACAGAAATGAAGATGAACTAAAAAGTAGACATCTTAAAACCAATGTATAAAAACATTTGGTTACATTAAATACACATCTGCCCCCATGCAGGAGCCCTTGTGAGTTCAGATTAATTTAAATAGGAACAATATGCAGAAAGATGTATGTAGAAATGGAACAGCCCTAGCGAGCAGTGGACCTTTTAGTTGCAGCTCAATATATGCAGTTTTAATTGTAATTTTAAATGATTTTTGAGTGCATACCTGCTTATAATACAATACAAACCTTTATTAGGCATACACAAATTAATACAAAATAATAAACCTGAAATATCGTTACAGTATAGGAAAAGTAAAAAAAAAAAAAAAAAAGCCCAGGCAACCAATCTCTTTGCAATCACAACTCCATGATGCTAGGTACCAACAGCTTGGAGCATGTCAAATTTAGGAACTGCACAACTCTGAGAGTTATATGCTCATTGTCGCCTTCCAACAGAAATTGAATGATAGCATTCTCCGAATACCCTGTTTTGGTACGAAGCAGTGGAACAAGATATTGATGTCTTAGCTCTTGGAATCTGGTGCTGTGCAACATAATATGTATCAGAGATTCTGCCTCACCTAAGCTACAGCTGCATAGACATTCTGCTCCGGTGGCATACCTTTTTTTGGAAGGGGGGGGAAGTCCACTTTGCAAAGCCAAATAGTGGCTGTTTTGAAAGCTCTCCATGCTTTTAAAGGAGTTTTTTCATACAAAATCCCTTAGAAGAACAATGTTATTAAATAGTGTAAAAACATAAATACAACAGGCAAGGACTCAGCATGAAAATAATTCTCAGCGTTTGTTCAAGTTATACGTCTCACACAGAAACTAAAATGAGTCTATAATTAAAGAATAAGCTTACAAAACATCATTGGAAATCCACTGTGGTTTAATGTGCCTGCCAAAAAGCAGTAAAATCTCAAAGTGAAAAGCCTTAGTAGTCTCTAAAATTATTCACAGTGTGCTCTTGAGAGCATTTTAACCCTCCTAAGCACCTTGTGTAGGGACGTGGTGGCGCAGCAGGTTAAACCGCTGCTGCTGGGCTTTCCAACCGGAAGGTTGGGAGTTCAAGACTGCGTGACGGAGTGAGCTCCCGTTGCTTGTCCCAGCTCCTGCCAACCTAGCAGTTCAAAAGCACCTAAATGCAAGTAGATTAATAGGGACCACTTCAGTGGGAAGGTAACGGCGTTCCGTGTGCTACGGCGTAGAGTCATGCCGGCCATGTGACCACGGAAGCTTGTCCTGCACATTGGGGCCAAAAACCAAAACTTTACCTATAGGCTAATGGGTTCTGAGCTGTCTGTGACAGCTCAGGAGAGAGATCTTGGGGTGCTGGTGGACAATTCAATGAAGGTATCGACCCAGTGTGCGTCAGCAATTAAGAAGGCCAATTCCATGCTTGGGGTCATTAAAAAAGGGGTTGAGAATAAAACAGCCAATATTATCATGCCATTGTACAAATCGATGGTAAGGCCACACCTGGAATATTGTGTCCAGTTCTGGTCGCCGCATCTCAAAAAGGACATAGTGGAGTTGGAAAAGGTGCAGAAGAGAGCGACAAAAATGATTACGGGGCTGGGGCACCTCCCTTATGAAGAAAGACTGCAGCGTTTGGGGCTCTTCAGTCTAGAAAAAAGGCGCCTGAGGGGGGACATGATTGAGACATACAAAATTATGCATGGAAGGGATAGAGTCGATAGAGGGATGTTCTTTTCCCTCTCTCAAAACACCAGAACCAGGGGGCATCCACTAAAGCTGAGGGTTGGGAGAGTCAAAACAGATAAAAGGAAGTACTTTTTTACCCAGCGGGTGGTTAATCTGTGGAACTCTTTGCCACAGGAGGTGGTGATGGCATCTGGTCTTGATGCCTTTAAGAGGGGATTGGACAGATTTCTGGAGAAAAGGTCCATCGTGGGATATAGGCAATGATGGATTGTGCAACCTCCTTACAAAGGTGGTGGGCTACTGGTACCGGGTGCAAGGGAGTGGCAACAGGATGCAGGCATCTTGTTGTTTCATGCCTCCCTGGGGCACCTGGTGGGCCGCTGTGAGATACAGGAAGCTGGACTAGATGGGCCTTTGGCCTGATCCAGCAGGGCTCTTCTTATGTTCTTATGTTCTTATGTCCTTGGACAAAATGCTGGCTCTACAGGCTTTGAAACGAAGATGAGCACCGCCCCCTACAGTCGGTCACGACTAGACCATTTGGTCGTGGGGAAACCTTTACCTTTAAAGCACCTTGTATGTTGGGAAACAGAGGGAATTGAAAAAGCTTAATGCTCTTAACAAAAGCTGGAGGATCTTTATCACGTCACTGCCCCAGAGAGATGAACCCCTCTGCAGTCTTATACTGAAACTTACAGAGATTAATGCTAGCAGTTCTTGTGGGAGTCTGAATTCATATATTGCAGACCCCTCTTAAGGGTCCAGTTGTTTTGGCTCTCCCAAGTTAGACATCAGTAAGAGAAATATATAAGCCATTACTAGGGGTGGGGTTTTTTGTTTTGTTTTGCTGAACACTGCATAAAAACACAAAACACCACCTTTGCGGGGTTAAGATTTTTTCAGAAATTAAATAGATTACCTTTACAATTAGAAATAATACTCTGGCTGCACCTGCTAACACTATATTACCTATATTATCTACCTAGTACACTATTAAAGTATTTAAATTTAATAAATACGAGAACTTGGAATGAGAATGTAGAATAAAAACACATAACACCACCATTTGCTATTTTAAATACTGTATGTTTATTGTTTGTTAATATTTATATGCCAGTAAAAGTTCCGGTGCTGAAATTAATCAAGAAATTTTGGAAAACGTATCACCAAAACACATACCCCTAGCCATAAACTTCAATATAGTCTTTCCAGAGACATTCTAAGTGTTGCACACTCTCGCCGATTTATCGAAACGCTAGCAGACATTCCAGGACTTCTCTGGAATCAGTGGAAATTCACCATGTTGACCAAGAACATGGAGGAGTCTGTCTTAAAAGGCTTTCCAAGTGCACTTTTGAAGACATTTACAGCTGAAAGAGCTACAGATTATTTCAGCTAACAATTGACTGATTATAAAAGTATCTGACATTGTCAGAAGTCCCATGGGGGCAGGGGGAATATTTGATTATCATCAACGCCACTCTTGTAGAAGAAATCTGCCCATAGTGTGGCTCAGTGGGTTGATAATCTCAGCCTGTGCATACACGGTTGTTCTGGCCATTCCAATTCCATGATTCTATGTAAAGGCATAAAAACATTTTTGAATTACATAAAGGCAAGTTTACCATCATTGTGCAAAATTTCATTCTACCATCACTGCCCCCACAAGCTTTAAAATTGCGCTGTTATCCAGCATGATATACCACAGGGAATAAAGAAGGTACCATGGCAGAGAAAGCAACGCTTTTTACTATTAATATTACTTAACATGAATGTAGTGCATTTTGAGCATCCCAAGCATCTTATATACATTAGTAAATTTTTCAGTAGCCCTATGACGTGGTGTTGCTCCAGTACTGCAGCTGAGAGCGTGATTTGCCTAAGGCTTCCTGCTGCAGGCCTTTTCAACCTTGTCAGCCTGAGACCGCATCATGGGACCAACTGAAAGTGATGTCATTAACCTGGAAGTGATGTTGTGGCAGGAAGTGACATTGTCAAGCAGAAAGTGCTGTCATTACATAATAAAATGACATTCCTGAAATGCAAATTGGCATTCTTGGACTGTAGCAATTGTACAACCATGAAATATCCCTGATAGAAAGCAAGATTAGGGCAAAATGTAATGTAAAAACACTGAACTAAAAACAATTTTTAAAAAAATCACTTGAAAATTCAAACTGTTAACACTTACAAAAGGATTATAACAAGAGTAAAGTCTGTAGTTTCCAAGATGGCTGCTCCCAGCTTTCCGTGACCCACCTGACTTCAGGTCGCAATCCACCAAGTGAATCCCGACCCACAGTTTGAATAACACTGGTCTAAAGCTGTTTCAGAGACACCCACATTGGAAGTATTTAAGTGCTGAAATTGGCACCCTTCTCAGACTCAGTGATTGAAGTAGAGATTTAACAACTTCTATCTTCAGCTGTTTTTAATATGGTTACAAAAAGAGTTTTCTGCTGCATTAATGGGGGAAAATGTTTTCTTCAGTAATTTTCTAATCAGCAGAACCAGTTTCATCATTGTAATTGTCAGGGAATCATCACAGAATAATGATGAGATTCCAGCGTTCATGAAAATTAGATGTAGAACAATGTAGAAAGTCATCAATGCATCATTGCCTGAAATTGCCTCACCTTAGGCAGAGTTTGAAATATTTATGACACAGCATTTGATTTTCAACCCTGCAAGTCACCAGTTATGTGTAAAACTGTCAAAAGCAACCTGTTTTCAAGGAAATAGTTCCTGATTCAGTTTTCTTTCTTTCATTGTTTCTTACCGTGACAGACATATTGCCTTTACAGTTCTTAGACATGCCAGTTCTTAGACACGAACTGCACGCTATTGGGAGTGGGGTGGGGAGAGCTTGATTACAAGTCTCCTTGGCCCTACGTCGGCTCTTTTGCATCCAAAGAGAAGCAGAGGGCATGTCAGACATGAACAAGGGGATAGCAGCCTACTGTCACTGGGATCTGCCCCCAAACCATCTCCACACTGCTAAACTTGCTGGTCTGGTGCGTGCCCTGGTGCTTCTGGCGCATGCGCATGTCCTGCAAAGATTTGCAGTGGTGATCCCACAGCGTGTGACAGCAGCACACCATTTGCCCTGTCACTGTGCCACTTACAGCTGCAGAACAGGAGTTCCACCACCATAAATGGTCCATAAGGTGGGGCTGTCAGTAAGATAAATTCTGCAAGTGTGTCCAGGGTCCAAGGCGGCGGATGCCTCGCCTGGTGAACTTCCACCTGAGTGGGGCCAAAGGGGCTCAGGAGCTCTGTGAAGCGTCCCAGCGGTCTCAGTCAGTCACAGGGGCAGGGGGTTGTGTCACCCAGGTCCTGCTCCCTGCTGTTGGGGTTCTAGTTCTTCCCTCATAGGCAATCTAGCATTAGCACTCGTCAGCTGCTTAGGCCCAACTGAACCTCATCCTTGGCCAGCCGGGCTTTTATAGGCACTTGCTCCGCCTCCTCTGGGCCTGCTCCACCCTTTTTACCCCTTAAAGTGACACCCCTCCCAGTTTCTCTCCTTTCTTCCCTAGCCGTGTCTCTCCCCCAGGGCTCAGGTGATCTACAGAGGTTTACCTCCAATCTGCCCCCCAGCCGCTTGTCAACCAAGTGCTTGGCTGATTATGATTATGTGTATATATATGATGGTGTCCCTCACAAATTTCCTGGAATACCAAAGCTCTTTTTGCTTTTGAAATGAAAATTTCTGTCCAGGTCCTTGCCTTGCTTGCGAGTTTCGGCAATGATCTCAAGCACAGCTGCAGTTTCAGCTATTGTGATAGTGTTAGGTGCATGTGAATATGCTAACCTTTAGGGGGGAAATGCAATTCATTTCACACAATGTTTCAGTTCTCATCATCAATGATGAGAACTGAAACATTCTTTGAAATGTTTGCATTTCCCCCCCCCAAAGGTAAAAAAGGCTCAAGGTGCAATCTAAACAAAAAAAACAGTTTTGTCCTGAGTATTTTTCTCTCCTAAAAATACATTAAAAGACTATTTGGCATGCAGAGAAGAGTGCATCTCAGGGTACATCTTTAATGAAATCAATAGGAATTTTTCCTTATTTTTTAATGAGAATTGGATTTTGACTTGTGCAGCAGGTTCATAAAAGGTTAAATGTAGTATATCCTTCCTTCCGTAATAGAACACAATGTAGTGTTAATAGGGTTCCAAGTTTAGAGTGTTTTGAGAGTTATTTCATTAGTTCTGCCTGCATATGCCTCCCTACTGACCTTAACATTCTAATGCTTCAAGAACTACTTCAACTGCTTATCCTATTGGGCCATAACTGTAACACATTGTAGCTAATTGTATGTGTGCAATGTTTTTCCATTTGTGAGTTTTTTGCTATTTTTATGGACCAGGTTATAATTTGAAATATTAGAAGCTTGGATGAAAGAACAAAATTAAATGAAGAATTGTATTTGCATAGCATTTCTGAATACAAGCTTCCCCCATATCCATGGATGTGATAACTGTGATTTCACTTATTCACAGTTCTCTGGGATGGGTGGGTAGGCATGCCCATTACCTTTGTTTTTCTTTACTTTTATTTTCTTGCTTAACACAAGAATGCAACAGGCAGGCAGCCTGCATGCTCGAGGAACACAGCCAGAACATTAACAGGATGCCAGAACGTCTCCCCTTAGCGTGTAGGCTGCCTGCTTTCATGTCAAGTTCCTATTCTAAGCAAGAAAAAAGAAAAAAATAATGGATGTGGGTGGGGGTCGTGTTATACAGTGCTTTATATAGGGTCCCCTGTATCCACCTGTAGTGGTAATGGCGGAATGGAACATCCATGGATCGTGGGAGGGAATTCAAATTGTTTCACATACATTAAGTTGTGATCTGTAAAGTAGTGAGATTACTATACCTCTCTCTTACACTGGAGGAGCTGAAGCTAAGAAGTGGCTTTCCTAAGACTATCTTGTGAGTTTGGTGCACAGATAAGATTTGAATTCCTGATTCATAGCTCAGTCTCTTTGCTCTTTTACTACACCAGCTCATGTTTGATCAGTGAATGGATATTTTCAAAATGGCCTGCTTCAACAAGGTTCAAAACATTAGGCTGTTAACTAGTAAGACCAAGGTGTTCGTTCTCTGACAGACTAATTGATTTGAAAGTAGTCAATGGAAGGTATATAGAAATGATTTGAGACTTGAAAATGTAGTCTCCTGAGGCAATGCTGTTGCTGATTCTTTTGTTCCTAGATGGTCTGTACATAAGCTAAATTGGAAGTCGTGAGAGACAGTTTGCTAACAAAACTATAATATGAGTTATGGAGGTGTGCACAGTGACATAGTGTTCATCTTTTTACTAGAGTTGCTATGTGATAACACTATTTGGCTCCTTGAATGCAAGGAATCTAAGATGCACTAATTCAATGACATCTGGGTTTTGACATCCCCAAGTTTTAAAAAAGCCTGATGAGAGGAAGTTTTCAAATGTTCGGCTGAAATATGACAGCATGTTAATAACTGAATGTTAAAGAGTTCTACTGACAAGTGTGTGTTATTTTTTTTCTCAGGTTACATATTTGGGTAAAGTTTCCACAACAGGAATGCAGTTTTTGTCAGGGTGCACAGAGAAACCAGTCATTGAGTTGTGGAAGAAGCACACGCTTGCCAGAGAGGACGTCTTCCCAGCAAATGCCCTCCTGGAAATCCGCCCCTTCCAAGTTTGGCTTCATCACCTGGACCTCAAAGGAGAGGCCACTGTCCACATGGATACCTTTCAGGTTGCACGTATTGCTTACTGCACTGCCGACCACCATGTCAGCCCAAACATTTTTGCTTGGGTGTATCGGGAAATCAATGATGATTTGTCCTACCAGATGGACTGCCATGCCGTGGAGTGCGAGAGCAAGCTAGAGGCCAAGAAATTGGCTCATGCCATGATGGAGGCGTTTAAGAAGACTTTCCATAGCATGAGGAGCGATGGACGGATCCACAGGAATAGCTCATCTGAAGAAATGTCTCATGAATTGGAATCGGATGATGGCTGACCTGAACTCATGAGTCCTTAAGCAAAAGCAGAAACGGCCCTGGGAATAGAAGCATATAGATGACTAAGCAACAGTTCGTTTGGGGAGTGAGAGGACTTTCCAAACCTTTGACTTGATCAGCTTTTCAAAATAAAGAACAAATCAAAATTCAGTACATCCCCTAAAATGTATGCATAACAACTGCATCCATCACATTGAAATCTGCTGCTGTTTTAAAATGTGAGGAAAAGCCTTTTCTTTTTCATTTTACTTCTGTTCACCTTCCGGCTCCATTTCCGATCCTTACAGTTCGAGTTCACCTTTTAAAAATGATAAATTATTTTTGTTTGCCTGTTCAAGCAATTTTAGTGATAAGATCCTCTAGGATTTGTTGCTAAGGCCTAATGCTGATGCATAGTAGCAATGCATCTGTTTCTAGAGAGCATGTAATCTGGCAGTCTGCTGCTAAATCCTGTTGACCACCTCCTAGGCTGAAACAGCTACCTGCGGGCTTTTAGGTTTAAAAGCCCGACAGTCTACATTTAATTCACATTTCACAGTTTGAATATTCAGAGATGCTTATATTTACACATTATAATCATATGCTATATTTTTATTTTATTCATTTTTACCTTTTTTAATGTACCTGCAAGTCACTCATCATCCACTTTGCATTATAGTCCTTTAAATACAAGCTGCAGGGATGTCACAGGGCAGGCATGGAGGTGGGGAATCTGGTTGTAAACCCGCTTTCTGTGCAACCCTGAAATCAGACCACTGCTGAAGGCTGAGAGAGAGATATATTGTAAAGATTCTGGACTGTTACTGGTTGATTATAACCCATGCTCAGCCTCAAGTCTGGCATGGTATGAAAGAGTATCTTAGTGTCACAGAAGCCTGTCACAAACCATGTCCATATTAGTTTGTTTACCTGTTTCTGTTTGCTGTCAAGGGCCAGGTTTGAGTGACCATAATGATCACAGGGTGTCTTACAGTGGAATGTCAAAGCTCCTTTTGGGGTAAGCTTTGAAAGCAGATAGCTTGTGCCAATTCAGAACCTCATACTAATATTTCCTGAACCCTCCTCCCGTCACAGATGAAAGGGTCCATAACTTAAACCTGTTCGTTGTTTTTTAAATATAAGGCCAAGTGCTGATTGATAGTTTGCAGGCAATGCTGCTCCTTCATACAGTCTTGTTCATAAATTGTGGTAATGTTAGGGGCACTGGGGCACCTTACAGAAGCCTTAAAAAGAAAGCTAATCAAAGGAGATAGCTATAGAAGTCTGTTCCATTGTGTGTGAATATGTACATTCTGTCTGTCTGTCTGTGTGTTCGTGTGTATGTATGTGTGTGATCAGTGTTACAGCATGTAGATTGATCATGGGAACACACTGAGGAGGACTTACACCTCTTGAAAATTATGCTTATTGCTTTCTAATGTATATAAACTATTCTGCAACTTAAAGGCATTCATACTTTAATAAAAAAAAGTTTGAATTAAAGATCAATTTTCAGCTTCATCATTTCTGAATTTCTGTTTAGTTTAAGATACTATACTCTTACTATGCTACTTTCCAAATAGCAATTAAATTAATTCAGAGTTGTGCAACAGATATTGAAATGAAGAGCCCCAGAGTAAAAATGGCTTCCTCCTTTTAATGCACATTCTTCTATCAGGATTATAGGAAATATAGTAACTGCACAAAGCAGTGCAATTATTGCTTTTTAAAAAAATGAACATATACTTTTATTTTGACATGTTTGGATACCAGTTTAAAGTTTTGCTTTTGCTGAAGATATTTTTAGTTCTTCAGGCTGTTAACTTGGCATTCAGAGATCTATGAATCAGAGGGAGTAGCTCCTTGAAAATTCTTATAAACAACCCAATGGTAGAGATTCAAGTACAGAATCAGCTCAATGATCTACTATAAGAATTTGGGTGTGTTCATACTACAGCAGTTCATACAGAGAAAGAGGGACACACTTTTTAAAACTTGCCTTTTGGCATGTCCGGATATGCTCCTGTCCCGCTATGTGAGCATTCATGCATGCGTATCTGTAAACAGCAGTTATAGGAATTGTTTGCAGTCCCCTCCTGGAGAAGATGCTCACTTGCTCACAATTCTTTCTCTATTGGTGAAAAAAAAAATGAGGGAACAATCCTAACCTGGAATTAGGCTGGCACAGTTAGGCCAGCAAAATTTGGCTAGCACAAGGGACACCATAAAGTATGTTTGGACCACTCTCGGAGTCAGAGAGGCGAAGACTCAGATGTGCACCATCCTCCTTGACTCCGAGAGTAGTCTAAACACGCCTTGTGCTGGCCAAACTTTGCTGGCCTAACTGTGGCAGCCTAACTCCAGGTTAGGATTGCTCCCTGTAACAATGAAGGCAGCTGTGACAAAGGCAAGCTGCCATCTTTCCTCAGAAACAAATGGATAGAGCAACAGTGACTCTCTTCTGCCCCCCCCCACTTCACGCATCACTACTTAAGAACTGCAACCTCCCTCTTTCCCAAATAGCCTGCTGATAGGAAATGGGGAAGTTTCTGAAGATGTCTGCTTAGATATTGAACAAGATTGCATGGAAATGTCATTGTGAATGAGGAATTGGCTTTTTCTGCCACCAACTGGTTCCCCCCCTTTTTTTTAGGCAAATGGTCTGGGAAACGAGCACATACCTTGTCAGCATAGTCATATGCCCGGTGATGTCATGCACCCACTACGCACCACTATGTGAGTACCAGCTCCTAGACGTTGAGCTGGCCCCGCCCACTTGAAGCTGGCCCCGTCAGCTGGTTGGCTCAGCAGCTGCGAATGCATACTGCACGCCTGTAGCCGTTGCCTGCACTTTCTATGAGGAGGCAGGCAGGCAGGCAGTGTGGTGGTGGCGGCAGCAGCGGAGCGAGAGGACCGGAGGCGGCGGCGGTGGCAGCAGCAGCAGTAGCAAGGGAGACCCAGGAATAAGGCAGCAAGCATGAGAAGGTAGGCTGCCTGGGGTTCCCGCTCCCTCCAGCCGCGCAGATCCAGCGTCCCGGTTCCTCCTGCAGCCTCGCCCCAGCCCCCATGCGGTCTTTTTTTTGGTCGCCCGTTCCCCCCCCCTGCTCCTTGCTGGCCAGCCCTTGCATTTAACATTAAAGTTAAATGGCTCCCTGTCCCAAAAGGGCTCATAATCTAGTACAGTCTAGCCTGCTATTTAACCAGGGAACAGTTGAAGCAAAATATGTATATACGCATCTCTAGAAAGCAAAGCAATAGAAGTTAAATCAACACCACAAGCTGAAGTTATTACAAACATGATCACATCCATGGCAATAATCATGACCTCACTTCCGGCTATGACCTCACTTCCTGTCATGACCTCACTTCCTGCCACGACATCACTTCCGGCTTATGATGTCACTTCCGGTGGGCGGACCCCGACAAGTGCCAATCAAAAGTGAGTACCTGTTCCTAAATCATTTGGATGACACCATTGCATATGCCTCTACCTAGCCACCACTCTCAGGAGTACAAAATGCCTTTGAAGGTTCTGCTGAGCATGGAAAGAAGCTTGAAATTGTTCTCCGTATGTTGCCCAAAGCTCTATAATAAATCTAACATTTCTTGGGAGGATGAATGCCTCATTTCTCACCATTATTGAATTTCTTCCCACTATCTCCATGGATTGTAATTAGAATACTGTACCAGTATAAAGAAGGGTAAACTGCATTGCCCAGTCAAGAACAAAGGTAGCAAGCGTGTCACCTACACAAGTGGCCATCCAGATTCCCCTAGAAAGGGTGTGAAACTCTGCTTGGTGTTTACCTTCTGATAAATTAAACGTACTTGTTTCTGAATGAGGGTGTTAAAAGTATTTATTTTTAAACATTTATATCCCACCCTTTTCTATTATGCGACGGGAGCTCAAAGACGGTTCATAATTAAAATTCAGTAAAACAAAACAATCTAGCATAACGGAAAGTATTAAAACTAGCCAAAATAAAATGCCAGTTGGATTTTCAACACATGGAACCTGCAACAGCCTCCTTGACTATTCTTACTGGACTACCATGGGCCCCTGCGCCATCCAACTCAGCACTATGTGTCTGGCAGGTAATTGCTCTCTAGATCAGGGGCTTTCCAAACCCTGGCCCGAGGGCCAAATTGGCCCTCCAGAAGATTTTTTATCCAACCTTTAGCAGGTGGTGGAGCCAGCCTTCAGCAACCTTCTGGGGAGGGGGGTTTACATATAATGCAACCTCGGTATCCACTGGGGTTCTGTTTCAGAGCCCCCCACAGATACCAGGACCACCATTTTAATGCCCTCTTGCCGAAATGTTTGGAGACCCCTGCTCTAGATTCTCAAGCAGTAGTCTTTCGCATCCCTAGAGCTCAGACTCATTTTGTACAGCAGGCCAAATAGCACTCACGGTGCCTGCTGAGGGCCAGAAGTGATGTCATTAAGCAGGAGGTGACATCATTAAGCAGGTGATGACCAGAAATAAGCATTTTTTTCTCACTTAGGAACTTCTGTTGCAAATGACAGTAGACATGCAAATCGTGATCATATTTTCAAGATCTGTCGAAGCCCAATTATCAATCTGGCTACGCTTTCAGCTGAGAGGTGGTCTACAAAGTAATGCCGTGGCAGAAGTGTGCTAATTCCTCCCAGTAACTCAGCAGCCTCTCCCTTTCTCATCTCTCTTAGTCTGCCTCTTTGCTTGTACTGTTCCTTGCATTCTGAGGCCTCCTTCCATCTCTCCCTCCCAATGCCTTGGGAGGGAGAAGCAGCACTGCTGAAAGGGTGGGCCTGCATGATGATTGGGCTCTCCTAACCCCACCCCTTTCAGCAGTGCCACTTTTGCCAGTACGTCACTTCATGGCTCAGCAGTTGAGAGCAGCTGATGGTGGCGCTAGAAGAGCCCAATTATCACAAGGGCTGAATAAAGAGCTTCCGTGGGTTGTATCCAGCCTGCAAGCCTAATTTTTCAATGTTCCATACATTGAACCTGGGGCCTTAAGTAGGAACTTAATTAAAACTGAAAACCAACATAAAACCAGCATGTTGGCAACCTCTTTCTTGATAAAAAGGAGTACATTAGATGCAACCTCAAACACACTTATCTGGAAGTAAGCCTCACTGAGCTCAGAAGGACTTACTTTTATATGTGCAGTGTCATAATCACAGAGGATATAAATTCATAACATCCCTGCTGGATCAGGGATGTCTAGTCTAGCTTCCTGTATCGCACAGATTCCTCAGGGAGCACTGAATGGAGATATGATAGCACTCTTCCAATATCTGAATGGCTGTCATGAAGAAGAAGGGACAAATTTGTTGTCATCTGCCTTTGACAGTAGAACTAGGTCCAATGGGTACAAACTGCAAGAGAGGAGATTCTGGCTGGACATCAGGAAGAATTTCTTGACGATAAGGGCGGTTCGACAGTGAAACAGATTGCCAAGGGAGGTGGTAGATTCTCCCTCACTGGAGACCTTCAAGCAGAGGATTGACAGGCACCTGTTGGAGATGCTCTAGGAGAATTTCCTGCTACAGACGGGGTGGACTAGATGACCTTGTAGGTCCCTTCCAACTCTATGATTCTATGAGACAACAAGATGCTTGCATCCTGTTGCCACTCCCTTGCATCTGGCATTCGGAAGTAGCCTACTACTAATGTAAGGTGGTTGCACATCCCATCATTCAATAATAATAATAATAAACAACTTTATTTTTAACAATATTTATGTACCACTTTTCAACCAAAAAGTTCACAAAGCGGTTTACAGAAAGATCAAAGAAGTGCTCACAATCTAAAAAGTTGCAGAACTCCACCAAACAGCCACTGGAAAAGACCTTTTGCTGGGGTGAAAAGGGACAGACCCCCTGATAAATATAAGAGGCGCACCACTTGAAAAAGTGATTCTTGCCCAGTTACCAGGGGGCTGTATACACAATGGCACTGCCTATATAAACAGAAATGTGAGCATGGCTAATATTTCAAGAAGTCTTCTTCCAAAAACAAGCAAAAGTTGCTTCCCAGGGTTATGAGACCTGTTTTCAATTAGACTGTTTTTCACGGCTCAGTTTCAATTCAATATGGGAGTGGGGTGGGGAAATCCTGAAATTATCGCCTTTGTGATCCTTACCAAGGAAAATACCATTTTTTTAAAAAATCAGAAATAAAACTTGGCTAAAGCCAGACTTTAGCTACTGGTCAGCACATTTTGCCTTTCCCACAAAGCTATATCCACATACTATATCCTCTTTATCTTAAACTGGTTGCCCAGCAGCCTGTCTGAGATCTGGTTTCTCACCTCATTCAAGGTTGAGTCAGCTGCCTCTTCCACTCATTGCTACTTAGAGATGGTTGGTTTGGTTTTGCACTGAAGAAGAAGGGAACCAAAAAACACCTCCAGTGGACTCCTTACCACTGGGATGAGATTTAGGGCCCAATCCTATCCAGCGTTCTAGTGCTGATGCAGCCATGCCAAGAGGGTGTATGCTGTATTTTACTGTGGGAGGAGGAGTCTCTCTTCCTCAAGAGAGAATGCTTGTTCTCTGGGGCTGCATTGTGGCTGTATCTGCACTAGAACATTGGATAGCACGGAGCCCTTAGTTACGTCTTGAGGCAGTACATCACACAAACAATACTTTTACAAGAACAGCCATCACTACAGGTAAGTATAGACCAGTGTTCTTCAATCTTGGGGTCAGGACCCAATGGGGTCGAGAAGCCTCAGCTGTGGGATCATAGCACAGGAATGAAAAAGGTTGCAGTCCACTTAACTGGACTAGAGCACCACCAGGTAAAGGGGGAGGCATCTGGTGTACCCTTTCAGGTACCAGGAGATGGTGTCCCTGTCCTGCTCAAATTCTTAGCAATTGTGCTAAAATAGCTTTCACTAGGGTCAGGCTTCAGGGTAATTTTTTTTCTGCGCTATATTTTGTTACAGTGAACTTTGCTGAGAGCAGGGAATGGGCGAATACAGTTCAGGAGGGGGCAGGACCAACAGTGGGGTCCCCAGTCTCATACTTTATTTATTTATTTATTTATTTATTTATTTATTTATTTATTTGTGTGTGTGTGTGTGTGTGTGTGTGTGTATTTGGGTTGTGGAACGAAAAAGGTTGAAGACACTGGTATATACTAACTCCATGCACACCTGAGTGCTGCATATTAAATGGAATGTAGAATAAAAATATGATACGGGTTTGCACAAGATAAACTTGTGAAACACATAAGAATATAAGCATAAGTATGAAGTGCCCTCTTCTGGAATCCGCCTGTTCCACATTTGTTCATTAACATCTCACCCCAAGGCTCCAGGCTTTCTGCTTTTCACAAGGGAGACTGAACACAGTAAGCCAGTTTTGAAATAAACTTGTCTTAGGACCAAACTAGACTTGAGAGTACTCCTAGTCAGCAAGTCTGATTCTTTAAGGCAGTGTTTCTCAAACTGTGGGTTGGGACCCACTTGGCGGGTCATGACCTGGTGTCAGGTGGGTCACTGAAAGCTGGGAGCAGCCATCTTGGAAACTGCAGACCTTACTCTTGCTATATTCCTGTTGTGAGTGTGCACAGTTTGAATTTTCAAGTGAGGGTTTTTTAAATTTTACTTTCAGTTTGATCTATGCACTGATTGCATTTTGTATTTGCATTTCCTCAGAAATGAGTCCCTTCAATCTGAATGAGATTTACTTTCTTGTGTGTGGGGAAAGGCACCTTTAAAACAGGAAGACCGTGAACGGTAAATGGTTCTGAGTTGGTAGATGAGGTTTAAGGAGAAGGGAAGTCCTGTGACCATTTGGGTCTTTACTTTGGCATAAAAGGAAGCCTGTTTTCAACTGCTGAGCACATTTGCAACCACATTTTCTGATGTCAAAAGTGAGACTATAATTGGTAATGATGACTCTGCGTGCCTTTTAGATGACCCCAGCAATCCAATTCTAATGAGGCTTAGCTTAGCAGCAATCAAGATGCTGAAGTATCACCACCTTGGTCGTTCAAGCGCCCCGTTGACTATTTCCTCGGCTTCTTTGAATAAATACTTTTTCTGGGTCATTTAGTTTCCTGCAGAACACTTTTGTTTTCAATAATAATAATAATAATAATAATAATAATAATAATAATAATAATCCCTGAATCACAAGTCATACTTTCACAGCATGCATCCTGACCAAAGCCTGGGCTTGTGAAGAAATTGATCTGACATAAGACATAAGATCTCGTTGTGCACTCTTAATGTATTATAATCACCATATGTATTATAATCAACTTTATATAGAAATGAGGGCTGCAGCTCTTAGCCTGGTATTCAGCTGTTTATCTGAGACATTGGAGAGAGATCAACCATCATTTATCACGTTCTCCCGAGTCCAGAATGACAATATATTGGCTCGGTCACCACATATTTTCCTTAAGACGTTGCACTTGCACTTTGAAATGAAATATAATACAGCTCGGAGGTTCTTTGGGGCTGCAAAGAGTTAGGAATGGGTGAGTGCCTCCCAGCTCAGTAGCTTGGCTTTTCTGAGCTGTCTTGGAAACTCTCAGCCTCCCCCCCCCCAAAAAAAAAACTTCAAGAAAGCTCCAATTGTTGGTGCTCCCTACCAGACCCATCTTTTCAAACAAACTTCCTTGCAAAGGTTTATATCAGCAATAGGAAGAGCAGGGTGGTGACAGCGAAGACCTTTTATCCATCGTCCTAAAAGCCTGGATGCTTTTGTAAATCCAGGAGCCTGTGTTATCTGCAAGTTCGGCAACCGTGGATATCATTTTCTACAGGTCCCAAACCAGGGCCCCCACCCTCCAGACTCAACCAGGGGGTCTGGATGGCTTTCTGAGGACCGCAGAGGTTGCATGCAGATGACCTGCAGAACCCCTGCAGATAATGAGGGTCAGCTGTATTTGAGAACATCCATCACCACAGAGATGCAGGGGATTTATTGTTTATGTTTGCCTTGTGGTTCAATAAACAGAACTGTGATGTGGTGCAGGCTATTCTACCTATGCATCCAGGTGATTGCGTTTATAGTTCCTTTGGTGGGGACTGGCAGGAACTAGATGGCAATCAGCACATTACAAGCTGGGTAATAGTACTGTAATTATTTGGTAAGGGGCTTGGAAAGGTAAATCCCCCACATTTCACACTTTATATGTGTACAGAAGCCGGCTTCTGCATACAGCATGTTTAAATGGATAGGAAATTGCATACATCTATATATATAAAGAAGAGCCTGGGTGTGTATGTGTGTGTGTATGTATGTATGTCTCGCATAGGCTCCGCAACGCCTGGAGCGATCGCCACGAAACTTGGCACGCATACACCTTGCGGCCTGGCGACAAACACTGCGGGGGTCGGGCCCCCCTAGCGCCCCCGGGGGTGGGGGTACGTGGGGGTCCCCGCATGAAAACAGTCAAAAACGGCCAAAATCGGTGTCAAATCCACAGTTTCCGGGGTCGCCGAGATGAGCGGCGATGCCCCTGAAGCCATTGGAGTCCGGGTTCAGCCCCCCCTTGACATGGGGGGCAAGAAGGGGTGCGAAACAAAATGTCCGCATGCCCCGCTGGAACGCCTGGACCGATTGGCACCAAACTCGGCATGCGGAAGCCTAGCGGCCTGGCCACAAACACTGCGGGGGTCGGGGCCCCTAGCACCCCCGGGGGTGGGGGTACGCAGGGGTCTCCGCGTGAAAATGGTCAAAAATGGCCAAAATTGGCATCAAATCCATAGTTTCCGGGGTCGCTGGGATGAGCGTCGACGCTCCCGACGCCATTCGAGTCTGCGTTCGCCCCCCCTTGGCGTGGGGTGCGAGAAGGGGTGCGAAACAAAACGTCCGCCATGCCCTGCTGGAACGCCTGGACTGATCGACACGAAACTTGGCACGCATACACCTTGCGGCCTGGCGACAAACACTGCGGGGGTCAGACCCCCCTAGCGCCCCTGGGGGCAGGGGTACGCAGGGGTCCCCACATGAAGACGGCCGAAAACGGCCAAAATAGGCGTTGAGTCCATAGTTTCCGGGGTCACCGAGACAAGCGGCGACACTCCTGACGCCAGTGGAGTCCAGGTTCAGCCCCCCCTCGGTGTGGGGGGCAGGAAGGGGTGCAAAACACAGCGTCCGCCATGCCCTGCTGGAACGCCTGGACCAATTGGCACCAAACCCGGCATGCGGAAGCCTAGCGGCCTGGCCACAAACACTGCAGGGATCGGGGGCCCCTAGCATCCCCAGGGGCAGGGGTGCGCAGGGGGCCCCACGCGAAGACGGCCAAAAACGGCGTCGACTCTGTAGTTTCCAGGGTCGCCGAGACGAGTGCCGACATTCCTGACGCCAGTGGAGTCCAGGTTTGGGCTCCCCTCGGCACGGGGGGGCCAGAAGGGGCGTGAAACAAAACGCCCGCCATGCCCTGCTGGAACGCCTGGAGCGATGTGCACCAAACCTGGCACACGTGTGCCTTGCGGCCAGGCGACAAACACTGCAGGGGTCAGGCCCCCCTGGCGCCCCCGGGGATGGGGGTACACGGGGGTCCCCACGTGAAAACAGTCGAAAATGGCCGAAATCGGCATCGAATGTGTAGTTTCTGGGGTTGCTGGGGTGAGCGGCGACGCTCCCAACACCATTGGAGTCCAGGTTCAGCCCCCCTCGGTGTGGGGGGGCGAGAAGGGGTGCAAAACACAGTGTCCGCCATGCCCTGCTGTGACGCCTGGAGCGATTGGTGCCAGACTCGGCACGCACGTGCCTTGCGGCCTGGCGACAAACACTGCGGGGGTCAGCCCCCCCTAGCGCCCCTGGGGGTGGGAGTGTGTGGGGGCCCCCGTGTGAGAACGGTCAAAAACGGATGAGATCGGCGTCGGATCCGTAGTTTCTGGGGTTGCTGAGGCGAGTGGCAATGCTCCTGACATGGTTGGAGTCTGGGTTCGGCCCCTGTCAGCATGGGGGGTGAGAAGGGGTGCAAAACTCAAACTTTGGAAGATCATTTTGTTTCCCGGGCAACGCCGGGGAACAAAAAGCTAGTAAATTTAAAAAAGCTGCTCCATGTGCAATTTCCCTGCCCGATCCAATAGCTATACTAGGGCTGCGCATACTTTGCATTTTAATAAAAGCTGAAATCCTTCTGATCAGCTTTAAGGGGGGGGGAGCAGGGAGATGCATTCAGTCCTTCTCTTTCCTGCCAAACCGCTGATGGGTTCAATTTTAACTTTCAAAGGGCTACTAGCTCATGAAAGGGCCAAAGCTTGATCCATGAAAGCTCTTTTGAAATGCAAAGAACTTTGAATTAAGAGATGTTAAAAAGCCTGTTTTCACCTTAAAAGGAGAAACAAAGTAGGCAATCAAATTTCATTTTTTTTACTTTTTGGTTAACAAAGATGAAATAACCACTATAATCAGATCTCTCTCTCTCTCTCTCTCTCTCTCTCTCTCTCTCTCTCTCTCTCTCAAAACAGAATTTAGGCTATATCCCTGTATTCCCATAAAGGTTAGTGCTGCACCATAACTTTCATTTCATGCATAAATTCAAGACGTTTCTCAAGTGTATATTGTTTCATTTAGTAGAATTATGACTACCAGTCCCTGTATATTCAGATAAGAGCATACCCCTACAGCTGGGAAGCTGAACAGATGCAAAAATAATTTACTAATGAAATGTTCCATGCAGTCATAATTCACTTTTTCTTAAAGGCCACTTTTCTTAATAAGTTAATTAAAAGACACTTCGTTCTCCTGTGACGCAGTCTTTACTATTAGTTCTCAATTTTACATACCCATTAATCATTTAGTACACATACACTTCCATATCAAAAATGGATACAAAAGGCTTCTTTTCTCCAGTTTGTTTAGGAAAGTATATTTTGTATAGTTACCTAGATATTTAGTTGTGGGGAACAATGACCACGCAATATCCAATTCTGTATACAAATGACGTTTCTGGCCTCTTTTCAATATCGTCATGACTGCTTTGAGTCATGACTGCTTTGAGCTGTCTATAATGTGGATTAGAGACTGGCTCAATTGCATTTTAAGTACAGTGCGGTTCACCTGTCACAATCTGTAATTTTCAGGCTGCCTAGGAAGTAACACAGGTGTATCTATTACCTGTGCATTCTTGATGATGAACCAACAGCAATGCCCCAAAAAGAAGACCATCTCAGAGCTTGCTTGGCATAAGTCAATTTTGAGCAACCACCAACCAACCAACAGTATTCATATACCGCTTTTCAACACAAAGTTCACAAAGCAGTGTATAGGATGATGATGATGATGATGATGATGATGATGATGATGATGATGATAAAGTTAAATAGCTCCCTGTCCCAAAAGGACTCACAATCTAAAACAATGCAGAACGCCACCAGCAACAGCCACTAGAAAGACACTACAGAGGGGTGAATAGGGACAATTACTCTTCCTCTGCTAAATATAAGAGGAACACCACTTGAAAAAGTGCCTCTTGCCCAGTTAGCAGGGAAAATAATATGTAATAATATGTAATAATATGTAATATGGTTGCAAAAAGTGTTTTCTGCTGCATTTATGGGAAAATGTTTTCTTTAGTAATTTTCTAATCAGCAGAACCAGTTTCATCATTGTAATTGTCAGGGAACCATCACAGAATAACAATGAGATTCCCCTGTTCATGAAAATTAGATTTGGAACAAAAGTCGTCAATGCGTCGTTGCCTGAAATTGCCTTTACTTACCTTAGGCCCAGGTTTTGACGCTCCAGTTTGAAAACCTCTGCCCTAGGTCCTGTTCTGTTGATTGCCATGCTCATGGATATACTAATGATTTTTGTTGAATGCACTGCCTCTGGCAACATAATAATGTATCATCATAGCACTATGTAAATCATGCAAAAGGAGTATAGTATCACCTTCCCAGGAACTGCTTTGGCTCCTTGGGTTGGTTCATATGACTTTTTTTTACTACTATGAGATCTTAAGGGCCTGCCCTGAACTGATTTATGCTCAAAATTGGATTTGGTGCATTATGATGGGGTGTAAGGCATCAGTTTGATAGATTCAAAAGACCCGATTCTTCACAGTCTCCAGAATGATTCTGTTAATTTTGATGTGACTGTTAGCTGGCCCTAAGAAGAATAATGTGATTTGGCTTTTAGTTCCCAGGTTCTAGATATATCCTGGAGATCAAAGACTTGTCATTCAGGACTGAGAAAAGGAAGTACTTCATACAGTACACACTTAATTTATGGAATTCACTGCCACAATTTTTTTTACAGTCATTAACTTTAAAAAAGCAATTAGACAACTTCACAAAGAAAATATCTATCAATGGTTATTAGCTACAACAGTTATATGATCTCTTCATTTTCAGAGTATGTCACCAAACAGTGATAGAAGGTCTGTGATTGGCTTCCCAGAGACCTCTGATTAGTCATGGTAGGATGCAGGTCTAGATGAACCATTGACTTTTCAGCAGAATTCTAATGTATTTATGACTTCTAGCACAACAGTCTCACGTAAAAATTACTGGTGGTTTTCCTGGTTTTTCTATTGTTGCTTACCCATAATTATTTCTTTAAAAAAAATGTTATATCTGAAGTACCACCTGTGTGGGGGATAAGTACGCGTTGGCCCTTTTTAATATTTCCACTAGTGTCATTATTTGGGTTTACACTCACATTGACTGTAGACTCTATGGTACTTCAAACAAAAATATGTTTACAACCCTGGAGAGTAATAATAATCTGGGGAAAACATCAAAGTTCTTTTGAAAAGCCAAACTGATTCACTGCTGTCTATTTTTACAACCATCAAAGATGTGAAACCAGTTCAAATGTATACACTAGTGAAACCTGATAACTATGGCACAGTAGATCTCAATTAATATCCCAAGAATGCCACTTAGTGAATAAAATATTAATGAGACACAGTAAAACTTTGGGCCAAAGAAGAGCGATGCAGTGTAAAACTCAAGTTGGCCTTGATTTGTGCTAACAGATTATACAAGTGGGAGGAGAATAACTCATTTATATGTTTGGTGTATCTATTTTGAGACTCTTGATATTCTCTTCTCATTAATTTGAAGCTGAAATAGTCACAGGTAGTGATTGCATAATCATTCTTGCTTACGCACTCCTGCAAATGCCCTACAGTCATGAATCATGATCCCTTCTGTTTCAATTCTGACTCTCCGTGGTTAGGATGGTTCACCATTTCAAATAATTGTTGGCTGGAGATGAGGCTTCCAAAGCACTGTAGTATTGGCAACAAAGCACTCCCTGTCTCTTTCCCTGCCTTATCTGATCTATCAGAGGAGTACATTTGACAGACTAAAAATCCAGATGTGCAGGGCTGACTCTTGTGGTGTGTCAGGGATGCACATAAAAGCATTACTTAGATTAAATGTAGTTGGGCAGAGCAGGGCAGGTGGCTTCTTGGTACCTATGGAGTTGGCTGTATTGATTTCTTCTTATCTCTACCATATAGGACAGCATGAGGCATTTCAGCACAGCGATATATCTACTTGCTTTGCCTAGTTGTTGCTGGAGCTGTGTCTGAGAAAACCAGTCAGCATGTTGGTGAGCAGCTATAGAGATTGGTACTGCCTGGATCTAAGCAGGAGAATCTGTGGTGGGTTTTTGTTTTTTGTTTTTGGATGGGAGACGGAATGCCAGGCTATGACAAGCTGCAGCACTTGTTGTGGCAGAACGGAGATGCAGTAGAGTTGATTAGCCAGTGTGGGAATGTGTGAGAGAAGACCAGCTGGCCAAAGAACGGAGTCCAACCTTGAGGATCTGAGGAAGATGATGATGATGATATTTCCTAACTTGGACCTCAATTTCTTCCATTTTTTATCAGAATCTCCATTACATTTGTCATGCTACATTATTCTATTCTAAACAAGAGTCAGATAAATGTATGGTTATTGACAGTACAGGGAGCCCATGATTTAACGGACCTCCACTTAACAGACTTTGGAAATAATGGATGTTTTCTACTCCATTAAAAATGTGTCATGTACGTTTTACACGTGCATGTCTCCACTGCTAGAAATGCATTCAGATTTAATGGATTTTCAGCATTAACAGACTCTCCTTTCTTCATTAGTCCATTAAATCTAGGGTTCACAGTAAGTTCTCTGCTGTTGGGAAACTGTGTTTTATCTCGAAAGGTGCACTTTTATAGTGCTCTTATATTAGTTGAAATCACTGCAACAGCTAAAGATTTTTTTGTGTTATGTATCTAATAATACTTGTGTAGTATTAAGATGCCTTTTTTATCTGTACATTTCATAGCCCTTTGTCAGCAGCATGGCCAAGGTAATTAGAAGTTTTTAAGAGCAGTTGAATGCATCTTGGCGAGAAAGGGAAATAAGTTTGGTCAGTACAATGAAGTTAATTAGGCAAGATAGGTAATTAACTCTAATCCAGCAGACAAGTGATGTTGGAATACACTGGATGTTAAAAACTTTAATCCCAGTGGAAATCAAAACTGACTAAGCTGCCACAGTATTAAGGTTAAATGAGATCTAATTAGAGAATTGCTCTTAAGTATTAGCGCAAACTGCTTATAGTACTTGCATAAGGCTGGGCAATTCCTTCAGCTTTTCTTCACCTGATTGAAGAGCATCTTTATACTGATTCTGACTTCACTGCATAGTTTAGACCAGTGCTTCTCAAAATGTGAGTTGGAACTCCCTAGGTCAATTTCAGGTGGGTCAATTTCAAGTGGGTCATGTAGCACCTAGCGCAGTCATCACTGAAAATATGGGAAGTAAAGATGGAACACTGAAAAGGGGGAAGCCTGTACGGTTATTTTGCTTGCTTGTTGTAAACAGGCTTTTCCATTTGCTATTGGAAAATGACTGAGAAATGACTGAGAAATAATCCAATCTATTGCTGCATTCTCAGGAAAATAATAATAATAATAATATACCGCCTTTCTTTGGCCATTAGATTGTTCCTCTGGCAGGCAGTGCCAACAGGATGCAAGCATCTTGTTGTCTCATGCCTCCCTGGGGCACCTGGTGGGCTGCTGTGAGATACAGGAAGCTGGACTAGATGGGCCTTTGGCCTGATCCAGCAGGGCTCTTCTTATGTTCTTATGTTAATTCAAGGTAGTTTACATAGGCAGCTTTATTTCTCTAAACCCACAAGAGGTTTTTACAAATTACAAAGAAGTTCTATCTTTCAAGAACTACAACAACATACAGATGGAACTTTCGTGGTTTAGTCCTTCTTTCTGGCCACATGCTTGCCTTCCTGCTGGCTGATAAACGGCTTCTCTGCTCCCACCAAAGAAACAGCTGGCCCAGCACAAATCCTCTCTCAAAGGCAGCTGGAGGCAGCTCTTATCAGTCGCAATTCTCAAGGTCTGCCGCTCACAGAGACTTCCGGTGTTCATGAACTGGCAACCTTCGGATCTTATCTTCAGGCAAAGGGAGGCTTTAACCCTCTCGACTAAACCTCCTGCCCAGCAGCAGGCTCTGGTGTCACGATGCCAATTCCAGCCCAATGACTTCCAGATTAAGGACATCACTCCTGGTGAATCCTGAACAGGTTGTCATTCTAAAAAGTGGGTTTTGGTACTGAATAGTTTGAGAACCATGGGTTTAGACAATATAGATGTAGTAAAGCAAGACTACACTCCTACTTTCAAACCCTGCATGTGAAATAGATTGTAACTCAGTGCAATCCTAACCCACTTTCCAGCACTGACATAGCTGTGCCAATGGGGCATGTGCTGCATCCTGCAGTTGGGGGGGGCAGTCATGGAGGCCTCCTCAAGGTAAAGGGCCACTGTGAGATACAGGAATCTGGATTAGATGGGCCTTTGGGCTGATCCAGCAGGGCTCTTCTCATATTCTTATATTAAGTGTTACTGCTGGCTGATGGTGAGGCTTCCTGAGGTGGGTGGGGAAGGTGGGAAAAGGGTGGAACAGGGCAAAGGGAGGATCAGGCCCAGGAGGGGTGGGGACGGTAACAGAGTCTACCACTGAATACTCTGCCCCCTCCTGCGCCTAAAAGCTTGACACAGGCCTCCTCGGTTCTGTGCCTGCTAAATAGTGGGCGCAACTCCAAGGACACTCATTGCTAACCATGGAGCTTTACCCAGGGTAAGGGAACAAATGTTCCCTTCTTCCAAATAGGCTCCGGTGGCTGGTCTGGCCCTGAAGGACACAATGGCAGCCATTTTGGTGCTGCTGTTCCTTGCAGTAGCTCCTGTCCTTAGAATTGGGTTGCCCTTTTAGTAAGTGTGGTGAGGAGGGCACCTTTTATTTTAATTGAACTTGAGAAATCCCAAAGCTACTTTTTGGTGGCAACTGCCACTGAATTGCCACTTTATTTAAGCCGTGGCCTAGGCTCTTTTTGGCCAGGCATTTACATCTCTGGAACTGAGAGTGCCCCACTCTTCTTTCTTCTCTATCCCCTGGCATGTTTGTTTTAATTTTTATTTCACCTAAAGCATTTTTAAGAGGCTACGGGGATACCAAGGTGCAAGCATCATTTTAAGTTATATACTCACACAGAGAGTTCTGTTCCAAAGGAGCCCAATTAAATTACTGCTTCCTTCATGTAATGACCACGGAATTGGCCTCATGAGCTCAACATAATGGGAAGCACAAGGAACGTGTTGCATTTCGCTGCACAAATGGAGGCAAAATTTACTGCGGCAGAGAGAATTGAAATGAGACTCTTTGCTACTTGTACACTGTTAAAAATCCTTTGGAAAATCTTGACTTTTCCGTCTATATAAAAAGCTAGTTCCAAACATACCAGATGCTGAAGATGAAACCAAGCGTATGAAGGCTGGAGGCTATGTTAGGTGGGCTTAACTGCCCATGCACTGCCCCATTGAACATATGAGACACTAATATGGGTGAAATGGGCCACTTTTATTATCAGGAAGTTAGGACCTGCAGCAGGCAGGGAATTGTGGTGGAGAGCTCTTTAGGATGGGCAGCTGATGCAGGGGGATGGCGGTGGATTGCCTAACTCCCCAGGCTGGGCATTCCAACCCCAACTCCAAGCTATGCCCCATGAAGGCAAATGATGCCCCATGAAAACAGTTGACCCTGGAGGGGCAGAGACAGCTGGACTGCACCCGTCTGCCCAAGGCTAGGAAGGCTTCGAGGCAGCCTCTGCAATCCAGGTTAAAGGGGCTAAAGGGGAGCAGATTGGAAGCAGTCCTCATGGGCCCACAACTTTCCAGCACCAGGGTAATGCAGCTCCAAGGTAAGGGAACAAACATTCCCTTACCTTGAGACCTCCATGCCCCCTAACTGCAGGATGCAGCACGTGCCCCCTTGGCACCGCTATGCAGAGGCAGATCTAAGGAGGGCAAAGCTCTAAGTTTTGCAAGAAGCCTTACCTTGCAGTGGAAATCACTCCTCTCCTGCACCGTTTTAGCCAATCCTCACAGGGAAAAGCAACATCTTGGCGTTGCTTACTGGCTACAGCAGCAAGGGAGAGGAGGGATGTACATGACAGGGTAAGGCTTCTTGCAACACTTAGAGCTTTGCCCTCCCTGTAGATCCACCTCTGCCGCTATGTCAGTGCTGGAAGGTTGGTTAGGATTGTGCCCTTATCTATCTATCTATCTATCTATCTATCTATCTATCTATCTATCTAT
>JAJKFI010000002.1:41482629-41503681 GCA_029204185.1 Lerista edwardsae | reverse complement strand
TATCTATCTATCTATCTATCTATCTATCTATCTATCTATCTATCTATCTATCTATCTATCTATCTATCTATCTATCTATCTATCTATCTATCTACCTTTCCTCCAAGAAGCTCAGGGTGCTGTGCATGTTTCCTCCCTTTTTTGGGTCCTCACAACAACCCTGTGAGGTAGGTGAGGCTGAGAGATAGTGATAGTCCTGATACAAAATCTATATATATAAAGAAGAGCGTATGTATGTATGTATGTATGTGTGTGTGTGTGTGTGTATGTTTGTTCCACATAGGTTCCGCAACGCCTGGACCGATTCGCGCCAAACTCGGCACGCGGGTGCCTTGGCCCCCCAAAACCATCGCTGCGCGGTTTTGGAACGGATCGGGCCCCCACGGGCGCGGGTAAAAGCGAATTTGTGGTTTTCTATGGGCGGCTATGGGCTGAGCCGAACATTCCGAGGCTCTGATGATGTCATAATGAGATGCAAATGACATGCAAATGACATGCGGAATCTTCAGGCAGCAACTGAACTCTTTACAGTTGGAAGACAAACAGCAGCAAACAGGTTTCACTCAGGCAAACCGATACAATGTGTTCTGTGGACATGTGGGCGGTCCCTGCTTGGCAGTGGACAGTTGGCACAAGGTGCTGTGGCTGTTGCTCTCTCTGAAAGTTTACTTTCACTGTGTAACGTAAGGCAATTGGGCAGGTGCAACCAAAGGCTACAAAGATGAAACAACAGTGTACACAGGAAACACCTGAGGAAAAAACAACAACAACTTGCAACGCTACATCACAGAGCTGCTACATCTAGAGCCACAGAAACAGTACAGCAGCGTGACAAAAGACTCCACGATAAGAGAGACAGAGCTGCTATATCTAGAGCAACACAAACAGTACAGCAGCGTCACAAACAACTACAGGATATGAAACAGAGGGCTACTACACCTACAGCAACAGAAACAGTACAGCAGCAGGGATGGGACATATAAACACCCGGGCACACATGTGAGTGGGGGTGGGGTCAGGGATGGGACATATCAACACCCGGGCACACATGTGAGGGGGGGCAGGGATGGGACATATAAACACCCGGGCCATCTGTATGCCTGGTGAGTCGGGGGGGGGGGGTCAGGGATGGCACCTATAAACACCCGGGCGAAGCCGGGTACATAAAAGCTAGTGAATAATAATAATGGCCAGAAAATAAATGCAGTGAATATTTCCCCACAAGCAATGGATGAACATCAGTGCCCTCCCCTGCCATAGTACTCAGTGACATGCTGCTCCTGTGTCTGGAGGTTCAATGTAGCCATCACACATAATGTAACGTAATACAGTGGTATTTTCGTCTTCTGCTTTTTGGCCATAACATTTGATAGAATAAAGATATTACACTCTAGTTTTTTTATTGAATTTCTCATGAAATTCCACATCAAATGAATTTTGATGAAATTCTCATGAATTTCTCATGAAATTCCACATCAAAATTCACAATTTTTTTTAAACAAAAATTTTTATATAAGAAGTTATATTTTCAGTTTTTAGGGTCTGGGTCATAACCTTTGATAGAATAAAGACATTGTGCTATTTTTTCAGTTTAATTCCTTGTGAAATTCCACATCAATCGGTATATAACATGATGGAATTATTCCTTAAAACCATGATTTTAGTCATTTTGGTTCCTAGTGGTGACACCCACACACCCACACCGAGGTTGACACCCAGGGTGCTTCGCCCCCCTACCCTATCGGTAGCTATGATACTGCTTGGAAGGGAAAGACTTGCCACTGAAGCATTAATTCTGTCCTCCAACAAAAGGCTTGCTCTAGGTAGCCAGACCATGTAATGATAAATCTGTCCTTTGTTCAAACCATATTGTTATCTGAGTGCAGAAAAACAAAGAATGGATGCAAAGGAACTTCAAATTATTTGTTCTTGAGTCATCGCTTAAATGTGCTATTGGGTACGTAACAGAGATTGAAATTTGTTTTCCAGGAATCAGGATTTCTTTCATATGGACAACTGTCTTGCAAGTAGACAGCAGCATCTTTAAAAAATGTAATTTCTAGATAAGCTGTGAAGAGGTTATCTTGTGAGTGCTGTAATCTTTTGTTTGAACAGAGGTATTTATGTTAAGCGAGTTGTAACACTCATCCACCAGTAATGCTATAAAATTATGTACAATAATCTATAGATCTAGAACACAACATTCTGGGAATTTAGTTCTTCAGATGGTTCAGTTGTTTGAGTTGAGTTACTTGGATTAACATTTTATTAAAAAATATAATTAAGTGGCAGCCTGTCTGGCACCTTAAAATACAGAACATCACATTAAATTGCTTTCACAGCTGATTAAGTGCCAAAAGGCAGCTATGGAAGTCAATTACCACCAGATACATTCAGTAGAAGACTACAAGGAAGCAGTAATGGGTAATTCCATATCTCTTTGGAAAGCAGTGATGTACACTATGTCTTGCACATAGTGGAGAGAGAGATATGGGCACAGATATTATCTTTTTTGGAAAGATAACTTGCTTGATCTACAAAAGGGAAGCATGTAGGGATTAGCAAAGCATTCTTTGGCTTTTATTGGTGTTTTCGGTAAATGAAAGCATGCAGTAAACACTATAACCTATAAAATGTTTAACGTTTCTGTGGACACACATTCTGCTTTACTGCCCTAGGAGGTAATGATCTGGGGAAGGCAAGATATTGAATGTGAAGCACACAGGACTGTGGGGGGGAAAATGCTCTTGGAATTTCCAGAACAAATTCAGCTTTTTGTTCCACAAGGATGAGTGGATTTCTAACAGTGCATGTTGCTAGCATGGGAGTGAGGTGACATGATCTGTCCCAGAGCGCAATCTAAACTGGAGTTAAAGGTAATATAAAGGTTTCCCCACTACTGAATGGTCTAGTCGTGACCGACTGTAGGGGGCGTTGCTCATCTCCGTTTCAAAGCCTGTAGAGCCGGCGTTTTGTCCGAGGACAAGCTTCCGTGGTCACGTGGCCGGCATGACTCTATGCCGTAGCGCACGGAACGCCGTTACCTTCCCACCGAAGTGGTCCCTATTTATCTACTTGCATTTAGGTGCTTTCGAACTGCTAGGTTGGCAGGAGCTGGGACAAGCAATGGGAGCTCACTCCGTCGCGCAGTCTTGAACTCCCAACTTTCCGGCTGGAAAGCCCAGCAGCAGCTGTTTAACCCGTTGCTCCACCATGTCCCAACAAACTGGAGTTAGGCCAGCATAAACTAAGCCAGCAAAGTTTGGCCAGTACAAGGGCCACCATAAAGCGTGTTTGGACTACTCTCACAGTGCAATACTATGTCCCCCTTGCGCCGGTGCTAAGCTCTTGTGCCGGCCGAACGCTGATGTGGGAGATGTTGTAGAAAGATTGATTTTTGCTAAGAATTATGGGACTGGGAGAAGCTGAACCAGAGCAAAGTGGAAAACCGCTGTAACCTGCTGACCCCTGCATGACACGTTGACCCACGAAACAAGGAGATCGGGATCGGAAACGAAGCAGCCTGCGCTAACAAGGAAGGAAGATAGCAAAAGCTGCGAAATCGTTAAGCTTGTTAAGCCTGTTAACCTTGTTAAGCTTGTTAAGCCTGTTAAGCTTGTCTACCGAAACTTGCTGAGTTATTAATTAGTGCAAATTGCCGAGTTGTTGATTAATGGCATATGCTCTGTAAACCCAAGCATAAATATGGGCTTGTGTGCAGCAATAAAGCGGAACTCTATGGATCATATTGGTCTGCGTGTTCTCCCTCGCTACGGAAAACGGCAATTGGTGACCCCGACGTGATCAGCGGACGGTGCGAGGTTAGCATCCCGGACGGGAGTGGATCGCCGCGGCCAAGAGCCAAAGGGTCCCCCGGATGCCCGAAGGAAGGCGGACGCCCGGAGAGAGGCGGGAAAAGAGAAGTGGCCACGACTGACTGGTGAGTCAGGGAACATACTGATCGGCGAGTCAGAAAAGCGCTGACCGGCGAGTCAGGGAAAACGGGATGGGAATGACCGTATCGGTCTCGGAACAAGCAGCGCTCCGGTTGTTGTGTGAATTGGCTCAGAAATATGACTGTAAACTGAAGGAAAAGGATGCCGCCGCTGTTTGTCAGTGGGCACGGCGAAGAGGTCATCTTCAGCAATTGAAAGATGTGTTTTGGAAACAGACTTGGAAAGACATTGGGGCAGATTTGTGGAGCTCAGTGCAGAATGGGAATGCGGAGGCGCAGCGATTAGCCCCCATTTACGGGACAATGAATAGAGTTATGTCTGGGTTGCATGGGGAAGTGGAGGCTAAACGAGCAATGAGGCAAGCGTTGGGAATTGCTGATGACGGTGAGGAGGAGGGAAAAGATGCAGGATCAGCAGCGTCAGGGGTGCCATCTAAGGAGGTTGAAATGTATCCCCTTTCAGAAGCTGAGAAGGCGGCCTTGGGGGGGTCCCACTGACAGCCTCCCTCCGTATACGAGCCCAATCCCTGAGGCAGCCCCTTTCACTAGCCCCACGGCCCCACATGACCCCGCCGATGTTCCCCTGCCCATGGATGAGGATATCCCAGACAAACTGTACCCTGATTTGTCAAGATGGAAGAAAAATAAAGAGGGAGCCTATGAAGTCCCACCCGGGGCGCGTCCCCCGCGAATGGGCTCAGAGCATTGGGATGATCGGGAGTTTTTGGAGAACAGGGAGAGAGCAAAGAAGCAGGTATTGGAAAGAGAATGCACTTGGGAAGTTGCGGAGGAGTGGTTGATGGCGCGATATGGGGGAAAAGGACGGTGGACTCCCTGGGAAAAAAGGGAGTTGGGAGCGCCCCTATTGCCCGAGGAAGAGGAGAGAATAAGGACTCAGGAATTGTTGGAAGAGTGGGATGAGCGAAGAGAAAGGGAGAAGGAGGGTACTCGGAAGAGCCCGGAGGGTGGAGACCGGTTCCGTAGAATGAGGCGTTTGACGGAGAGCCCCTTCCCCTCCCGGGATTCGGCCCCGCCAGAGAGGGACGAAGCGTTTGATCAGAGAAAGCGGTGGCGAGCGGTGATACAGAATGCGTCTTTAGAGGGAGAATTGACTATGCAACCGATCATGATGCCCGTGGTGAGACGGGGCAATGCAGTAGAATGGACGTCCTTTGACTGGAACATGATTAATAAGATTCAAAAGAATATAATGGATTATGGCACAGACAATCGTCTGGTGAGGCAGCAAATTGGGACCTTGTTAACGCATACTGATTTGGTGCCTTATGATATTAAATTGTTGATGGAGACGTTGTTGACACCTACTCAAAATATGTTGTTTTTGCAAAAATGGGAGCAGCGATTGGAAATGAAAATGATGGAAAATGTGGCTCTTCCCCCTATTGATCCCCTGTCCACCGCCACTTTGGATATGTTGATGGGAAAGGGGCCATTCACGGATCCGCAGCGTCAAGCTGCGTTGGCCCCGCGAATCCGAGAGCAGTCGCAACGATGCGCCTTGTGGGTTTTTGAACAATTGCCTCAGATGGGAATTGTAAGCCCGCCGTACACTAAAATTATCCAGAAGGAGCAAGAGTCTTTTATGCAATTTGTGGACAGGTTGAAGGAAGCCGTAGATAAAGCTCCCAACATGCAGGGGGAAATGCGCGCTACTATGGTGAAGGAGCTAGCAATGCAAAATGCAAACCCTACGTGCAAGCAATTGTTGGCACGATTGCCTATGGGAGCCACCTTGGTTGAGATGATTGAAGCCTGTGCACGGGAGCGCCTGGTGTGGGAAGAGCAAAAGGCACAGATTCATAGTGTTGCGTTGGCCGCCGCCTTAAAACAAGCAGTGCCAGCAGGGCAAAATGATCAAAGCGGAGGGCCAGTGTGCTACGGATGCCACCAGCCCGGCCACATCCGCAGAGCCTGCCCCAACCGAGCGGCTCAGAATAATCAAGGAGTACGGAGGGCACCCGCCCCCCAGGGAGAGGTGAAGTTCCAGGGAAGCTGCAATAGATGCAGCCGGTTCGGTCACCGGGCGGCAGAATGCCGATCTAAATTTCACAAAGATGGCTCACCGCTGCCGGGAAACCAGCAGAACCGCGGGGGGAGCGCGGTCAACAAATACTCCCCCAACCACACACCAGCCAGTCAAATATACCCCGTGGCTGCTCCCATAATCTCCGCGCCGCCACAAGTGGGTCTACCGGCGTGGAACTGGCAGCAGCCAGTACAGTTACCTTAAATACCCCTGATGTAGTACACGTGCCCACCGGTGTATATGGCCCCTTGGGGGAAGGACTCTCTGCTTTGTTAATAGGACGATCTTCAGCGACCAAGCGGGCGCTCCTCGTCATTCCTGGATGTATTGATGCGAACTTCCGAGGGGAGATTAAAGTCATGGTGCGAACCTGGGCACCTCCCGTTGTAATCACCGCCGGTGATAAACTTGCCCAGCTGATTCCGTTCCGAAATGCTGTGCCGACAACCCCAGATGTGCCCCAGCAAAGAGGCTTCGGCTCTTCGGACGCGCAAGCGGTAACTATAGCCTTTGCTACACCCATGACGGAAGATCGCCCGCTCAGGGAGGTCACCATAGAGGGACCCAGCGGGATCCGAGTAAGGGTGCCCGCGATGCTGGACTCTGGCGCGGACGCGACGGTTGTCCCCCTGCAAGCCTGGCCCGCAGCATGGCCGATGGAACCAGCAGCAGCCGTGACTGGAATAGGGGGCTCAACGAACCATCAAGGGACATTCCAAGCAGCCTGTCGGCTTACTGTTTCGGACCACGAGGGACACATTGCGCAAGTCGTTCCTTACGTATTGAATACACATTTGTGGCTGTTGGGACGAGATGTTCTTTCACAATGGGGAGCTATGATCGTCACCCCGCCTTTTCAGCAGCGGTCACTGGCAGTACCTCCGCGCCCACATTGCAACTAACTTGGACTACATCAGAGCCTGTTTGGGTGGGCCAGTGGCCGCTACCAGCGGAGAAACTTCAACATTTAAAAGAGCTTGTTCAGGAACAATTGGATCAAGGTCACATTCGTCCTTCCACCAGCCCTTATAATACTCCTGTATTTGTTATTAAGAAGAAATCGGGGCGATGGAGATTACTCCAGGACTTGAGAGCTGTTAATCGGATTATGCAACCCATGGGGGCGCTGCAGCCAGGAATGCCATCCCCAAACATGCTCCCGAAAGGCTGGGACTTGGTTATTATAGATCTTAAGGACTGTTTTTTCACAATTCCTCTTCACGAAGCCGATTGTCAATATTTTGCGTTCTCAGTGCCTGAAATTAATCTGAGAGGACCCACTCAAAGATTTGAGTGGGTGGTCCTGCCCCAGGGCATGCGGAACTCTCCCTCCATATGTCAATGGTATGTGGACAAAGCCTTGGAGGGCTGGAGGAAGCGGTACCCCCAAACCTTGGTCTGTCATTACATGGATGATATTTTGTGCTGTGATCCAAAGGAAGTGACGTCAGGCATGTTACAAGAACTTCAGACACAGCTGTCTCGTTTTGGACTTCGTATTGCACCTGAAAAGGTCCAACGAACTGCACCCTGGAATTATTTGGGACTGAAAATATTCCCAGAGATGGTAGTCCCGCAGAAAACAAAGATACGAACAGAATGCTTGACTACGATAAATAACCTCCAACAGGTCTTGGGAGATATTCAGTGGCTCCGCCCGCGGGCAAACATCACTACGCAAGAATTGCAGCCACTATATTCCCTCCTGCAAGGAGCTAAAGCAGTCACGGACCCTTGTGAGCTAACTTCTGAAGCTAAGAAAGCCTTAAGAATAATTGAAAACAAGATTATGCACGCATCTTCACAAAGATTTGACGCTACTCTTCCTGTCAACCTGTATGTCTACGGCACCCAACTGCCCATTGCAGTAATTATTGGACAGCACAAGAACGCCAAACTAAATATCCTGGAATGGGTACATGCCTCTCTACCCCGAAAGACGGTCACCGCATTCTTTGACTGCTTAGGACAGATGTTACTGAAAGCAAAGCAGGGAACAGTTCAAATGACTGGGCAGTTACCGCAAACCATTTACCTCCGTCTCACGGACTGCTCGGCAGAAAACGTAACAGAAGCCATGCAACAATCGGTTACTTTCGCCCTGGCAGTGACTGACATCCCCATTGATCCGCATTTGCCCGCCGATCCCCTCTTTTCAACGAACTTGCCGCTACAGTGGCGCCCTTTGCGATCAGATCAACCAATACTTGGTGCTAAAACTTTGTTTGCAGACGCTAGTGCCAAAACACAGACATATGGCTATGCGTGGGAGGAAAAAGGAGTTTGGAAGACCAGTTTGCATACCGCCCACGGATCAGCACAACAACTGGAACTTCTGGCCACGCTAAAAGTTTTCAACGATCATCCGGAAGAGCCTATCAACGTGGTAGTAGATTCATTATATGTCCATGGCATTTTGCTAAAATTACCCTTTGCTCTACTGCATTTTCACACAGATAACAGGATCAGCGCTACCCTGTTAACGTTACAACATTGCATTGTACTCCGATCTCACCCATACTGGACTACTCATATGCGCAGTCACCAATCTTTACCTGGCCCGTTTGCTGCAGGAAACAACATGATTGACGCCAGCGTGAGCCACGTCTACGTCTGCCAACTGCCTAGTCAATCTCACCAGTTTTTTCATCAATCAGCGAAAACATTATCACAGCAATTCAAAATTCCTCTGATGACCGCTCGAGGGATCGTCGCCTCCTGTCCCGATTGTGCACGGCTCCCTCCTTTACAGACACAAGGAACCAACCCTCGAGGGACTCGAGCCCTGCAGCTTTGGCAAACTGACGTTACTGAGCTTCCAGCACTAGGGAGGATAAAGTTCTTACATGTCTCCGTGGACACTTATTCACATGCTGTCTGGTGCACACCCGCCACGTCCACCACAGCAAAGGCTGCCATTCAGCATTGGCTTCAAGCCTTTGCGGTCTTAGGAAAACCCAACACGATTAAAACTGACAATGCCCCTGCGTATCATGCAAATTCTGTAGCCCAAGTCATGAGTCAATGGGGGGTAAAACATGTTTTTGGGACCCCTTATAACTCTACTGGCCAAGCGATCATTGAACGTACACATCAGGATGTTAAAAGATATATTTCCCTCTTTTTAAAAGAAAAGGGGGAGTTGGGCATTCTTGGGGTGGTGGCAAAAGCCATGTATGTCTTAAACTGGGTAAATGTAAGACCAATTTTGCAAGACAAGCAACCAATTTATTTTCACCATAACAAAACAAGTAATGAATTTTCTGCAGAGGTGTTAGTAGAATGTTATGACCCACGAAGAAATGCATGGGGGGGACCATGTCAGTTAATAACGTGGGGAAGAGGGTATGCTTGTATTTCCGCAGGAGATGGGTCGCGATGGGTTCCTGCGAAATGGGTACGTCCACACCTGGCTCCTCTTCCTTGCGAGCCTTCTGAACCTGCCGGGGAGCAGAGCGATCGAGACACAGCACCTGCAGATGGGGAAACAGAACCTGTGGATGACGTTGGCAGAGCGGCTGAATCAGACCCACATGTGCCTGGCGATGACGGCGGCGGGTGATCCGTTTCGATCCTGCATGATAGGAGTACCTATGACCCCACAGGAATTGCGAACTGAGTTACAGTCTTATATAGATTCTTCTCAGGTGTCTTCAGAGTGTAAGGTTTCTAAGAATACACACTGCGCGTGTATCTGTGACAACGCTTCAAAAGAAATGCTGTGGCCGTTCTATAGGGCCACCTGCTTGCTGGGTAGTATAGTTGGAGCCCTGCATCAGGTCCCACAAGATCCCCCGGAAGAAATTGACCTATTGTGGTCAGTCCCCCCCGGGATAAAACAAAATGTTACTCAGCTTGAGGGCTGTTCCTCCACTGGAAGACCGATGGATTTTGTAAATGGTACCGGCATGATAGCCTTTGATGGTGCCGCATACTATCAAAGTATAACCCCAGGTAGACCCCCCTGGGAGCAATATACCAACGTTACTGGGAGTAATCTATGGCATGCTGCTATTCATACTCGGCCAGCCTATGTTAATCTAAAAATCCCCACTCCTCGAGCGTTGCCCCCTGGGGTATTTCTGATTTGTGAGAACCGCGCATTTACTGGGATACCCTGGCGGCCGGTCGGGGGCCCGTGTTATATTGGTAAGCTTGTGTTTTTAAACTTAGACACAGTAAATATGTCTGTCGTGCAGAATCTCACCAAAAGGAGAGCTAAGCGTGATATTGCATTGCCCGTTGATTGCAATGATAAGGTAGAACTTAGCAGCACCACTGCCATTGTCTTTGCGTCTTGGCTCGCTCCTGGAGTTCAAGCAGGAATTAACGCAGACCAGATACGCCGGCTGGCGTGCTGGGCTAGAAATCAAGTGAATATAACTGCTAGCGTTCTCGCAGATATAGCCATGGATGTCAGGGGGGTGCACCGAGCAGTTTTACAGAACCGGGCTGCCATTGATTATTTGCTTGCGATTCATAACCATGGATGTGACGAACTGGAAGGTCTGTGTTGCTTTAACCTTTCTGATCACTCAGATTCTGTTATCAGCAAACTCAAGAAGTTGACGAGGAACTTGCAGAAGATCCGGATCCAGACCGACCCCGTAGCAGATTGGTTCAACTCACTGGGGTTGCCAGCCTGGCTAATGCATGTGTTTCAACCGATACTGATGATAGCTGTCATATGTATCTTAATGTGCTTGTTCGGACCTTGCTGTTTTCAATGTATTCAACATGTCGCTTTTAAGACTGCCGAGCGAATGTTTAAAAAAAGAGGGGGAGATGTGGGAGATGTTGTAGAAAGATTGATTTTTGCTAAGGATTATGGGACTGGGAGAAGCTGAACCAGAGCAAAGTGGAAAACCGCTGTAACCTGCTGACCCCTGCATGACACGTTGACCCACGAAACAAGGAGATCGGGATCGGAAACGAAGCAGCCTGCGCTAACAAGGAAGGAAGATAGCAAAAGCCGCGAAATCGTTAAGCTTGTTAAGCCTGTTAACCTTGTTAAGCTTGTTAAGCCTGTTAAGCTTGTCTACCGAAACTTGCTGAGTTATTAATTAGTGCAAATTGCCGAGTTGTTGATTAATGGCATATGCTCTGTAAACCCAAGCATAAATATGGGCTTGTGTGCAGCAATAAAGCGGAACTCTATGGATCATATTGGTCTGCGTGTTCTCCCTCGCTACGGAAAACGGCAGCTGTCACAAACGTGCCGTAAAGCGCGTCTGCAATGGTGCTTTGGTACTGGACCAGTGCGAGCAGCAGTGCTGGCACTCGGGTGCCGCCATGACCATCAGCAGCACCAGCCATGTGCCAGTCCAGTGTCGGCGTCGCTCAGTTGGCGCAGGGCTGCCACGAGGGGGTTCCAGAGGCGTTCCAGGGGTGTAACCGGGCAGCGCAGTGGGTAGAGATGGCTGTTGTGACACAGGATGGCCGTAGTGCCATATCCTAAAGCCCGTTCCTAGCCAGAGCGGCCCTGATATGGGCTGCTCCTGTCCACATTCCTCTGTGCCTGCAAAACAGCAGGTGCAGATCTGAGCAGGCCTATAGGGGCGACCGGGGCTTACGTGGGTGCAAGGGGAAAACCTCCCCTTGTCCCGCATGTTGCTGCTGCCACCTCCTAACCAGCTTTAGGATGCAGCCCTGCTATGTCGGCCTTACTAGGAATAGGATTGCATTCTCTGAGTCAGGGAGGATGGCTTGCATCTGTGTGCTGGCCTCTCTGACTCCAAGAATGATCGAAACATACTTTACGATGGCCCTTGAACTGGCCAAACTTTGCTGGCTTAGCTTATGCCGGCCTAACTCAGTTTAGGATTGCACCCTCAAACACATGAATGGAAATTGGCAAGGGTTTCTGGGAACAGGGTCGAACTAGCTAGTTACAAGGCACAATGGCTCTCATTCCTGTCACCATCTTGCTGTGAGTAACTGTTGGTGCTCCCTCTACTGCCACACTATCCAAGGGTGGGAGTTCTGTAGCAAAGTGGGAAGCTGTCATGGGCAAGCAGGAGTGGGACTGCGAGTGCGTGCAGGAACAAGCCCCGCGAAGCGAACGACGCCAGGTGTCAGCAATTTCTACCCCTGGGGAGGGTTTAAAAGGGAAGCCGGCCACCCAGCGCAGGAGGGCTGTTTGAGAGAGGGTAGAGTTGAGTTCCCTCGTCGTCTGCTGGCGGACGTGGGCAGTGCTTCGGACCCGAGAGGAGACACTCCGGGGAGATATGAGCTCCCGTGGGGGCCCCGCCACCGTGCACCCTGCCAAGAGACGGACGACCAACCGGTGGGTGCCAGCGCTTGCTCCCTGATTGAGGAGCCGACTAAAGAAGGCGCAGACCTGACCAGACCAGCTGTGAGTGGGCCAGTGGCCCTAGGGCAACACACCCCCTATACCTCGTTTTCCTTGCCCAGGAAGGCTGGACTCCCCCCCTTTGCTAATTTGCCCAGGAGGGCTGGACTTTCTGTTTCCCTTCTGCCCGGGAGGGCTGTGGACTTTTCTGTTTTCTCCTTCACCTGGGAGGGCTGGACTTGCGTTTCCCCTTTGCCTGGGGTGTGGAACCTAGCCGCTCCATTGTGGCCCAGTGGGGCCGGGCTTTCTGTTGTACTGATAGGGGTTGGTTGGTAGGTCAGTTGAGAAATAAACCGGTGTTTTCTTGCATCCTGGACTCCTGGTCTTCACTGTGCGCCGCCCCCACCAGCATGTACACGGTCAACCCCTTCGCCACCCCCCCTCCCCGATGAGGGAGGGGCAGTCGGGGGGCGATGACATCACAGAAGCATAATGCATAACTGTGCATCATGGTCGGAAAGGGAGACAGAGCCAACAGGAGGCTGGGTTTTTTTGGGGTGTGTGTGTGTGTGTGTGTGTTAGTTCATCACCAGTCCACTAAATGTGCTACAGGCCTTAGTATTCACAATGGACAGGAAAAAAAGGGGGAAGAACTTACTCCAGTCTTAGAGCCATCCCTGCCAACTGCTAGTTCACCCAGACTAGGTTACTAGTCTGTATAGGACTGAAGTCTAGGCTGCAATCCTATATACTTAGAATTTATTTCTAAGTAGACATGCATTACACGCTTACTATGGAGCTAGAGGTTCTTCCATGTAGTGTTTATTTTTGCATACATTTATATACACAGTTCATGGTTTGCATTGAGAAGGGGCTCGAATAATGAACAAGAGAGGTGAGAAGTGTACAGAACTGCATGCCAAAGAGGCCCTGGGCACCCTTTATAAATCGCACTTCGCCACATCAGAGGAATCAATACATCAGAAGTGTTTTAGAAAGCTTCAATAATTTTATTGGCTCTGTGTTTTTGTGGTCTCCCATTGCCTGTAAATCCAGGACTTTTATTAGTACCTTGGACCCTGTAGATGACTTCAAGGGCATGGAATATTAGCCCTAATAAAACAATTGAGATCTCCCAAAGAGATCTGAAGATTTAATAGGTTCTCTCTATAAGTACTGTGCCTGAGAACTGTTAATCGCCACTGAAAAGCTGAGAACAGACTTTCCCCCTATAATGAACAGTTCCTCCCTAGGAGGTTCATGAAGTAGCAACACTAAACTACTGAACTGATACATCAGGCCACAAGTTAATTGGAAGAGCCTAGCTTTCTGCACCACGAAGACATTAAGGAAGCAAGAGACTCCATCTAATCAAGTGAAATTGGCAACTCTCCGGGATGCCACAGGTTCAATTTGTTCCTTCGAAATCCTATTCCTGGCAGTGAGAAATGCATTGTGGATTCATGGCTCTAAAGCAGTGGTTCTCAAATCTTTTAGCACCAGGACCCACTTTTTAGAATGACAATCTGTATGGGACCCACCAGAAGTGATGTCATGGCCGTAAGTGCCGCTTTTGTGACGCCAAAGCTGCTGCTTTCCTGAGAATGCAGCAATCAGTTGGGTTATTTCTCAGCCATTTTCCAATAGCAAAGTGAATCAGAAAGAAAAAAAGCCTATTTACAACCTTGACACAAGGAAAACAACCACCCAGCCCTCCCCCTTTCCAGTGTCCCATCTTCCCACATTTTTAACATGGCTGCTCTAGGTACTTTGCGACCCACCTGAAATTGGCCCCGACCCACAGTTTGGGAACCACTGCTCTAAAGTAAGACACCTATATTGCAAATTCACGTTCTCTAAATAAAGGTCTGTCTAAAAGTAAGCAATCAGGTATTTTCTACCTGATATTTGCCTGAATAAAGTATGAAACATGTTCAGAAATATAAGACAATGTGAATTTGTCTCTAAGTGTTCCATCCCCTGCCCCCACAACTTCATTCTGTAGTTCTCCAAGTCTTGTAATTCAATGAATTGGACCAGGAGATACTGTATGCAGACCAACAAGACATACCCAAGGAAAGGCCCCGAAGGATATTCCCCAACTGTTTCCAGCCACCAAAGGGAAGGAAAAGTGGTACAGTGGACTGGTTTGTTGTAACAGTGGTGCAACTATTATTATTCAGACTTAAACTTTGGAGGAAGTATGATCTCTGCATGTGATGGGTCAAGGGAGTTCATGTTCTGCAACCACCTTTTTGACATTTGCCATGTCACTAGGTGCTAACCCTATAAGTGAATGTTGGCAGAAGAAATTACATATTTTCTGGGCTGAAGATGCATAGAAACACTAGAATATGGTGGTATGTTTGGGTCTTCTCGGAGTCAGCTTCACCATTCATTACAATGCATTAGTTCCGGCTGCCGGAGTTAAAATCATGAAGGCGAGACATGAAGATGGCAACTTTCTAGAAGCTGGGAAGCTTCTAGTAGGACACAATGCACTCAAGCTATTGTGCATGCTTGAGAGTTTTTCTGGCAGAGGTGGTTAGAGAGCATCTTTGTCACCCAAAACCCTTTTCAGTGCACGCAGAATCTTGGCAAGGTCTCTCCACTTACACAAAGCACATAAAAGGATAACTAGCCAAGCAAACATTTGCACACAGTGGGACAAAGAAAGGGGGGATATTGCACAAGGGAGCGTATTCACGATTTAGCAACACCTTCTTGGATAATCCGTGAGTCAGACTGATACATTCCTATGGATTTGTCCTCAGATTTCTTACCCGCCTAAGTCAGCCATGCGAAACATGGAGGAAAAAGGCGACATCTTTAAGATTTAGCTCAAAGGCACTGAACCGCTGCCATTATCATAAATAACGTACGAACAATCCAACCACTGGGCGACTGGTGCAAAGATGCCTTGAGGCAGCTGCTTGCTTAAACTGTTTTATCAGTTAGCTGCAGCTTCAGTGCTCAATGTTTTCTCCCAAATCCCACGACAAGGATTTTCCCATTGTTTCTATTCCAGCAAACTTCCAACCCAAAGCAAGTGGTTCATGTTTACATGCAAGAGCGGAATCTGCCAGCACTCTCACACTTTGTGTCGGAAGACGGAAAAACAGTTGTACAAATTTCTTTCAAGAAACGAAGTGACAAGAACAAGGAAATGTTGCTTGACTAGCACCAAGCATAAGCACACGCAAGCTCACACAAAGCTTTTCAGGGCACCAATGTATAGACTGAGCTCCCATGCTAGCAGTGTTTTGCCCCATGTGTTTCAAGGTGCAGTCCTAACCTGGAGTTAGGCTGGCACAGCTAGGCCAGCAAAGTTTGGCTGGCACGTTTGGACCACTCTCAAAATCAGGGAGGAGGGTGCATGTCTGTGTGCTGGCCTCTCTGACTCCAAGAGTGGTCCAAGCATACTTTACGGTGTTCCTTGTGCTGGCCAAACTTTGCTGGCCTAACTGTGCCGGCCTAACTCCAGGTTAGGATTGTGCTGTTGGTGTTGCTCCATGGATACACCGGGGGAAGGAAGCAGATGCAGAGCTGGCAGTGAACACTGCAGTGGTCTGTGTGCTCTGGAGGGGGCTACACTTCCTTTGAAGAATCAGATCAGCAGTTTGTGGGTTCTATTGGACCCAGCTTTGTGTTGAGTCCAGAGCATCCTGGACCCAGATGTCCAGGATGTTGGCAGTAGCTCAAGAGACTTTTGTCCAGCTTCAGCTGGTGCAGTGGCCATGCCTATTCCCGACTCTTGTCAGACATGGCCTTAGTCACCTTTGGTATGGACCACAGCAACACACTCTATGCGTGTTGCTTAAGAACTAATGATGCTTGGTGACTATCCAAGATAGTCTTCAGATTATCTGGAAGCTATAATTGGTGCAAAATGCAGCTAAAGGAATGTTGAGACGTGCAAGATGCTATGATTATGTTACACTCCTGTGCCAGTTGCACTGGCTCCTAGTCTGCTTCCAGGTCCAATTAAAGATATTGGTTGTGACCAGTCTAGAATCCTCCCCCTCCCCCTATATCAGCGGTCCCCAAACTCCGGCCCATGGGCAGGATCTGGGGACCGCTGTTTCCGTCCGCCCAGTGCCCTGCACTTACCATTCAGCTGTGGGGCACAGAAACAGCTGCATCTACATGTCCCAAGTGTTGCAGTGGTCAGCTGCACCTGCCCAGAATGCTGGGCGCGCAGCCTGCTGGGGCGACCAGACCTGGAAGCGCCACTTGAACTTGGGACATGCAGGCGCGGCTGTTTCTGTGCTCCACGGAATGGTAAGTGCAGTTTGCTGAGGAGCCTTTTTAAGGTTGCAGCAGTCTCCAGTTTGGAGACTGCTGCCGTATGTGACCATTTCCCCTTCCTCCTATATGAATTCACCCATGCCTCGAAGTCTTCTGGGGAGGCCCTCTTGTATGTCTTTTGTCTATCTTTTGTCTCTCAGAGGGGTAGTCAAAAGCGGAGTGTGAGGCAATTGCCTTCCTAGTGGTGGCCCCCTCTCTTTTCTCCTTTAGAAAGCACTTGAAGGCTCCTTTGTTTCATTAAGGCTTCATTAATTTTGTTACATAATGTTAATGTTTAAATCTTTTAAAAAACAACCACCACACTATCTTGGTTTTCTCTATTTTTTAAGCTTATGCCCTTAGCGCCTTGGCCCCTTGGAAAGAGGAACAATACACATAGTTTAATATCGGCATTGAATTTACCTACTCTGCTGCTTTGCACACACACTTTACAGCTTATTTTAAGCCTGGCTTTCAAATCAAGGATAGATTCATGAAGAATGCTGGTTGGGGTCTGGGACTCTCTCCAGCAAGACTGTTGCTTTCTCCAAGGTGTCAAGGTATGTTGTTAAAAATGCATCCACTCTAATGAATAGCCGTCTTTTGTTGTAACACTGGCAGACAAACACTTAATCTGAAATATATTATTTTCCACTTGGTTTGGCACTTGTTCTTTAAAAAAACACACCCCACTTTTGGCCACTTTTAGAATTTTAGAATATTTGTGAAATATAAATATTCACAGGGGATGAATGCTTTGTGCTACTGCTTCTTGCAATGTTTTTTTTTTCCCTGCTTAATACTGCATTCTTGAGTAGCAATTTTGGCTTTAAAATGAATCAAATTGCTAGAAACAATTTGCAGAATATTGCAGGGGAGAATGCATTCTCTACTTTTTAGTCTTCTGTTTAATCTAGAATCTACTCAGTGGAGTGAAACAAAACACTGTGCTTACAAAATGGAACATCCCAAGAGGAACCTAGCTTGGTAGACCAAGAATAAGATTCTCACTGAGGATAAGCAATATCCTGGGCTCATCTGGACAAGAAGGCTAGTGTGGTATAATGGTTACAGAATTGGTCCAGGAAGCCATGAAATTGTAGATGACCATGGGCTAGTCATATGGTTTCAGCCTCGCCTAATCTCACGAAATTGTGGTGGGAACAAAATGGGGTTGGACAGGAGATCCTTAAATACTACCCTTAGCTCCTTTGAAGAAATGTCCTGCAAAGGGGGATAAAAAGGTAAAGGAAAAGGTTTCCCCACAACCGAATGGTCTAGTCATGACTGACTGTAGGGGGTGGGGCTCATCTCTGTTTCTAAGCCTGTAGAGCTGGCATTTGTCCAAGGAAAAGCTTCCATGGTCATGTGGCCAGGATGACTATACGCTGTAGTGCATGGAACGCCATTACCTTCCCACCGAAATAGTACCTATTTATCTACTTGCATTTTTAGGTGCTTTCGAACTGCTAGGTTGGCAGGAGCTGGGACAAGTAATTCGTCGCGTGGTCTTGAACCCCTAACCTTCCTGTCAGAAAGCCCAGCAGCAGCAGTTTAACCCGCAGCGCCACCATGTCCTATGCAGAGGGGGATAGGGTGGCTTTATTTGGGGGAAGGATCTTAGAATGCTACAGCTGTAAGGTATCTTGGAGATCAACCTCCTACTCAATGCAGGTAATGAGTACAGCATCCCTGACAGGTGGGTGTCCATCCTCTGCTTGAAAACCCCCAATAAAGACCCAAGTCGGTGGGTCCATTTGAGGTCTTCCAGGCATTTGTTGGTCCTGTTATTTGGGATTTTCAGCTTGTACATCCTAAGGATATGGATAGTGTGAGGCCAACTACATGCCCACTCAACCCATGCCAAGGTTGGCTTGGTATCACTGGCGTTCCTACTGGGGGTTCAAAATACTAAATTTTGCAGGAGCCTGAGCTCCTGTGTAATGCGACTCTTCCCCCTCACCCCCGAGCCATTCACAGCTTGGAGAGCAAAGCATTCCAAGCTGGGTCTCCAAGCCATGAGTGGCTCTAGAAGTGATGGGGAGAGACCATGTTACACAGGAGCTCAGGTTCCTGCAACACTTAGCATTCCCTGCCCCCGGTAGCAACGCCAATGCCAATGCTTGGTACAACTGGTGGGGGCTGGCCAAGGTGACAGGGAGGATCGTTGATTCATCTCTGGCAGAGGGAGAGTTGCCAGCAGCTTTACGCCTGGCAGTGGTTCACCTCCTCCTGAAGAAACCTTCCCTGGATTCCACCATGACGGATAATTACTAGCCTGTCACAAACTTCCTGTTCCTGGGCAAGGTGATACCTGGTATAGCATCTCATCTGAGACCATCTGGAGTGGAAACTATTTGGATGATCTTTGCCAAGGACATGACAAGTGGAGTACATCCTTGTTGGTCCTGCTGGACTTGCAGCTTTCAATACCATCTGCCATGGTGTCTTTCTAGGTTGGTTGGCCAGGTTGAGGCTTGATGACCTTGTTCTGCAATGGTTCAAGTTCTTCCTGGCTGCAAGATTACAGAAGGTTTCACGGGGAAACACCATTTCAGCACCTTGGCTTTTAGTGCAAGAGATGCCACAGGATTCTATCCTGTCGCTTTACGTGAAACAGCTGGAAGATTATCCAGAATTTGAGTGAAGTGTCATCAGTATGCAGATGATACCCAGTTCTATCTCTCACTGTCATCTTAATCCCAGGGTGGTTTTAGAAACCCTTGAGTGCTGTCTGGAGACAGTTGGGGACTGGAAGAGGGTAAACAAACAGAAATTACATCTAGACCAGTGCTTCTCAATGTTTGTCCCTTGCTGTACCTCTTTGCATGGTCCACCTATTGGAAGAACCGCCGAAAGTGGTACTTGAGGACTGACTAGAATGAAACTATTGTATGAAGTCCAGATTGTGGAAAGCAATATGTTTCGCCAGCAGTGTCTTGGTTCTTACCCTGCCCTTGATCTGTGCTTGTACTAAATATAGGACAGCATGATTAATTGACACCCTATATTCAGTGGGGAAGATGGCAATATACCAGGTATTTGAGAGCCAGCATGGTGTAATAGTTCAGGGGGAAAAGCATGCACGGCTTTTTCAGCCAGGGCTCCTTAGAGGAATAAGATAAAAATGTAACAAAAATACATAGTATTCCTTTGTACTCCACCAGTAAGGAAGGCCCAAGCCTTGAGTGGTTCAAGAACTTCCAAAGGTGACCCTTAAAAGAAGGATAGTCCAACCCCCCAGAGCTACAGTCATGGTTCTACCATTTAGGAGGTGGGGGCAAGTGCCCCGGGCACAGCACTGGTGGAGCGGGAGGACGGCAGCGACGAAGCGGCTCACCTCTCAGAGAGGCGAGTGGTGTTTCGCACGTCCACCTTTCCTTACCCCAATATGGCTCCAAAATGGAGACTAGCGTGGCGTGGGGGCATGACAAATCAGCACACGGGAGCGGGGACCCTGCGGAGGGGGCAGCGCTCCTCTGCCCCAGGGTGGCCCATTGGCTGAATCTGCAACTGCAGAGCTAGCTGCTATTTCTTTCAGGAAGTTTCCAGAATGAATGTAGAAAAGCAGGTTTGCAGGACCTAGCAGCCAAAGGCTCACGGACAGGCATAAAAAGGCTGAAAACTCCTAATCCTTAAATGAAATCTATAATTCTTGACAAATCACTGGTTTTACCCCTCTAGGAATTCATTTGACCTATTTTCATTCCCCAGCCAAGGGAGAAAAAAAAATGTTGGATTAAGAAAACAACATACATTAGAATTAATCTTGGTGCCATATGTAATTTGTTACTGTTATAGATTTGGGTCAGGAATGTTTGCTAGTCACAGATTTGGTCCTCAGAAATCGTTTTATTTATTTGCAAACAATAAATCATTGACATCCCCGAGAAAAGCTGCAAGTTTGCTGCCTGGAATGTGCAAGTTATTTGGCACCATTCACTTCAAAGCAGGAAACGGCATTCAGTTCAGCACATGGATGAGGTCATGTCAGCTCTCGGCAGTCTGAGGACTCAGGTTTTAATGGAGATCATATGGCTCAGAAATGTGCTTTAAAGCTGGCCTTTAAAGCTGGCCGCTTAAGAACTAATAATGCTTGGTGACTATCCAAGATACGTATAGAAAAGTACCCATCTAGACAGCCAGGATTTTTACTGCTTGAATATTTTCAAATCCCTTGAAGAGACACTAGTAGCAAGTGGACACACATTTTCTAAGTGTGGATACTTAGGGGAAGTAGGAACAGAAGACTGGGAACCAAGGGACTACTTAGATGAACACAAAGAGCTTGTGTATTATCCCAGCCACTGGCGTAGCTAATGTGTAGCCCAGTGCAGAGGGCAAAATGATGCCCAGGAAGTGACATCACAGCTGTCACTTCCTGCTGTGATGGCATTTCCTGAGCACCATTTTTATTATGGTTATTATTTATTTATTTATTTATTTATTTATTTATTTATTTATTTATTTA
>JAJKFI010000002.1:41444916-41482619 GCA_029204185.1 Lerista edwardsae | reverse complement strand
TTATTTATTTATTTATTTATTTATTTATTTATTTATTTATTTATTTATTTATTTGAAGAATTTATACCCCGCCTTTCCCATGCCGAAGCAAATGCCCAAGGTGGCTTACAGAAAACAATGTACAATGTAATCACATGTAAATGTAATCACAATCAGTAAACAAAACAAAACATTAAACATGAAGCAGTTAATGGGAACACAGAGACTGCTGTACATCACAGTTGTACGGTATTTTCATTTTCTTGTTTTTTTGGCCATAATTTTTGATAGAATGAAGATACGACACTCTAACTTGTTTCATTGCGTTCTGTATTAAATTCTGCACTGAATGGTATAACATGATGGTATTAGTCAAGATTTCTACAATTTTGGCCACTAGTGTCAAGCTCAGCTTGTTACCCCCCCCCCAAAAGCTTGTTGCCCAGTGAAATTGCACCCTCTGCACTTCTTTAGCTACGCCCCTGATCCCAGCAGAATTTCTGCTATTTTTCTTTGGCAAGCTGACCCCATGCTGCATCATAAATCAAAACTTGCTGTAGTGACAGTGATCATGGATCCTGAGCAGCATTCATTCCAGTTGGACATGTTTGGATGCTGCTCAAGAAAGTCAGGACTAAAGCTCCCTCACACTCACTGAACCAGTTTCAAAGTTATAGACACGGAGGCTTCTGTGGCCAGAATTACTACCTAGCGAGAAATTCAGACAGTGCAGGGGCAACTCAGCCACGTGTCTCCTGGTGCGACGGGGCCAATGCAGCTGCCTGCGTCGGCCCAGCATGCCTTGCACTGACATGGACATGCTTTACAGTATGTTTGCGACAGCACTGGGCCGATATAAGCAGCTTGCATCAGCCCAAAGGCATCCTTGGATTGCGCCCATAATTAGCCTGGTACACTGGGGTTTTACTAAATAAATAGCAGCTGCAGTCCCCCTGCCCTGACTCAGATCAGGATCATTGGAGAGAGAGAGAGAGAGAGAGAGAGAGAGAGAGAGAGAGAGAGGCTTTAAGCTTTTGATGCTGCCATGGTCAGAATTTGTGTTCCTCCCTCCACAGCTGCTATTTGCCCCAGAGGAAAGGTTCAATGGACAGCACATTTGAAGCTTCTAGTAGAAACTCTTATGATAGATTTGTCATCATGCAAAAAAAAAAATTCCTACACAGAGAAAATTGGCATCTTAGGGAGAAGACAAGGCTAGATTTCTTCCCAACATCTAGTTTTCTATGTATAAGAGGATTGTGTGCTTGAGTATGGTGGACTCACATGAGCTCCTGTCTGCAGCCTGCAGTGCAGTGTTCCAGATGTGGATTTACTACCTAATCTGCCATGTGTGATAGCAATGCCTGTTGGCCTATAAATGAACAGGAAATATCCTACCACTGTACTATAGCATCAGAGACGGCAGAGACCAAATCGAAGGTAACATTGACTACTTTGGGTATCCCAGTTTCCATCTTGATCCTTCTGAACAGGTGCCAGACAGATGCTGCAGAAGGGGAAAAGAATCCAAGATCATGCTGGCCTTGCTATGGCTCTGAAACAGCTTCTCTCAGAAATAGGAGGCAGGAAACAGCCTTCATATAATAACTGAAATACACAACGCAATGTCTGGAGAAGATTGACATGTGGATTGCCTACATCGCCATTGGCGGTTCAAGGAGTCTCCATAGGAGTAGTCCATGTGGAATGGGTAGACCAGTCTGTAGTTAGTAGGAATTTAGGAAAACCTGTCATAATAACAGGCAAAAGTAGGCGAATGGTTTTGGCAGCCTGATCACAGCACAATCCTAATCCACGCTGGAATAGGGAGTCCAGCTGGCCTGACTCGAATCCAGTTGGTTCTGGCTGCAGTGCAATTTGGAGTAAGGGGAAGTAATTCCCCTTGACCTGTGTCGCGTGGCACCCTTCTCAATAGAGCTACTCAGATCTGCACTAGTGAAATCACCAGTGAAACCAGTGAGATCTGAAGGCTCCATATAAGGCCAACCAGGCCAGGGACAGGGGTTATATTAGGATCTGGCCTAAGTGCCAGAGGCCAGTCCCACCCCCCTTCCCAGGCTGGTCTGCCCACAGGCCCACTATCCCCTCCCCTACTTTCTTGGAATGCCAGATACAGGGGAGTGACATCGAGATGCAAGTATCTTGTCTTGTGTGCTCCCTGAGGCATCTGGTGGGCTACTGTGAGATACAGGAAGCTGGACTAGATGGGCCTTGGCCGGTTCCAGCAGGGCTGTTTCTGTGTTCCCCCTGCCCTGGTGGGATGTGTGTTGGCCCAACGAGTGCACAGGATTGCACACCTAGGCAAATTTACAGTATGGGCTCTCCAAGACTTCCATATAGCAGAGAAATTGATGAGGTGGCAGAGCTGAAATCACAGAATGGAGTATATAATTTGAGACTGTAGGTAAGGGAACCACACTTTTCAATGCCCCCCAATGTTAAAACAACAACAACATACAAAACAACGAGAAAGCTAGCACAAGAGGAACTAGACTGGGCCAGAACTTCTCATCCCAGTGTGCCAGCTTTCTACTTGCATGAAACTTGGCAGAGTGATCCAAAATGGAATCCTAGACATTCTAAGTCTACACCTCAGGATTCAACCATTTCATTCTGCTACAACTGTAAATTACTGATAGGCCCCTGTCAGTTCAGGTTCAATGTCTTTCTGTGGGACATAACCATTATTTTCATCTTTCATCTTTTTTCTTTTTCTTCCACTCCCTCACCTCAGGATGCAGCACACATCCCATTGACATGGCTGCACCAGCACTGCAAAATTGGATAGGGATTGAGTCCTTAGTTGGTTGTTCACTGTTCTGTGACATTTGTCTTAGCTAAGGAAAGCAGCTGCACTGCTTCTACTTTTAGATTTTTCGCTAATGGAGTAGCGAGGTTACCTGCAATTTTTATGTCTTGTATGCATTTCACTCTTGCTAGACTGTACTCAAGTCCGAAAGTGAAATGGCTTTTCTGTGTAATTTTCAGTGGTTTCTATTTTTTCCTTTAATTTTTTTTCACATCATAATATTTTCAGGTATTATTTTATACTATTTATTATTCAGCTGCCGCATATTCCCCATTCTCCGCTGTATCTAAGCCTAATTACATGTACATGAAATGCATATTCTCCCCCGCTGTTTACTCTGCCCTCCCTTTCTCCCTTCCTTCTGTTTGCTTCTTGTCAAATTTTAGATTATGAGTGACTCATAGAAATGTCATATACACTCGTGGTGGTTTAGAAATGTCAGGAATGAGACTCCCAGGAGAAGGCAAGTTGACCAAAGGAAGTAAAGCCTAGTGGTTAGTGTCCATGCACCCCTTCCTGCTTCCCACTTTCCATTTAATGGATCAGCAGTTGAATAAGAAAGAACCTTGGTAATTAGTATCCATTGCTACCATCCCAGGTTATAGAGGCCAGTCAAAGGGGACTGTCTGGGACAAAACCCTTCCCAAGAGATCACTGCAAATTATTGTCCCTGGACTTGTTGAAAATCAAACCCACAGGAGCATCTTCAGGGCAAAGAAACATGGTAACCCACTGAATTACCCATGAACATGGACTAGGCAGTCAAAGGGTCAAAATGAAACTAATTTATTAAAAGTGGAAAAGAAAAGGAATTAAGCGAAAGTGGGGAAAGAATAGATTTAAAAGGGCAAGCAGGCTGATGGAAAATGCCTGTACTCAACTGTTTTTAACTGTTTTTAACTGTTTTTAATGTTAATTGTTATACTTTATTTTTATCTTTTTTAATATTGTAAGCCGCCTTGGACATCTGCCCCGGCAGAGGAAAGGTGGGGTAAAAATTTCTTAAATAAATAAATAAATAAATAAACTGGATGAGCACGAAGAAAAGGTTTCATCAAATGGAGTCAGTAGCCCAGGGGTGTCAAAATAGCTTAATAAAGTAGGCCAAATAGCTTAATAAAGTAGGCCAAATGGATAACCTGCAGCATGAGTTCCATGAGTGGCCAAGACATATGCAGGACTGCAGTAGGAGGGTTCATGGACCTGGCTATGTCACAGAACTGGCCTATACATCTGTCTCTTTCTTTAGTGCTTCTCAACTGTCTGCACCCCAATTCAGAAAAGGCAGACGTCGTCCAAGGCACAGTAGGAAACATAGTGCCATTCTGGTACACATTGGCCACAGCTGCCACATTCTGTGAAGGGTGGTTTGGTTTCAACTGTATTTCCTGCTCCAGCACATAAACCAGGCAGCAGCCCTGTCCAGCTAGCATTGAAGAGGAATAGAAATTGCAATTCAAAATTCCATTTGAAAACGGAAACTAAAATAGGAGCAAGCACATTGGGGGAAATGCTGCGCTGACATAATTTAGATCTCCTAATGAAGGAGTTGTATTAATGAAACAAAGTGGTTCTTGCAGACAAGTTATTATTTATTAACACAGAGACATTCCTTGGCTATTATTTCTTGCACTGCAAGTCAAAATTAATGGCATGGTGATTTTTTATTTTTTTTTTACAAACTAGGCTTAGGAAGCCTGCAGTGATTATGGGCAAAAAAGTGATTGATCAAAGATGTCTAATATTGAAGGGGAAAAAGAAATGATGGAGAAAGTCACAAATACTGTAGTAAAGGATGGATTAGGGGGTTAAAATCAAAAATGAAAGCAGCAGGACTTTGGTCAAAAGTATCAACCACCTCTACCAGAAAGATTGATGAACGAAGCACTTTTACTGTTATGAGAGGGCAGAAGCAATTTATTAGTGCCTAGAAGAGAAATGGCTGGCCTTTTATCACACGTATAAGTAATATTTAAAGCAAATGCTTGAAAATGTGTGTTTTTTTTCTTGCAAAATGAGCATGATGCCTACCTTATCATGCTGGGATAACAGTATTGTTACTGTTGTGCCTAGCCTTACCTGTTGAAGAACATGGATGCTCCAATCCAGAGAGGGGCATGGGCAGTAGTGTGGATTGAGCATCCGCATTCCAATTGCATGCACAAATGGGTGCTGTGCTTGTAGTTCCTAGACTGATCTTCCAGTCAGATAATTGCCAACAGCAATAACTGGCTATCTGGGATGGGGAGTAAGGGCTGGATCTAATCTCCCTGCTCGTTCTTCCCCTTGAACTACGGACTGGCACTATGTGATTGTGCATTGTCCGCCTATGCTACTCCCACGCAAACCCCAGAAGGTATGCGTGCACTACACACATACATGCATGCACTACAACACCAGAATCTAGGTTTGAAAATACGCTATACTGTACTGTATTTAAAATGACTGGTTGGTTCAATACAAGGACTTATTTTGTTTGTTCTATATTTTCCTTCAAGACAGAGTGCAATCCTAACCTGGAGTTAGGCCAGCACAGTTAGGCCAGCCAAGTTTGGCCGGCACAAGGGACACAGTAAAGTATGTTTGGACCACTCTCAGAGTCAGGGAAGATGGTGCACGTTTGTTGCTGTTCTCTCTGACTCAGAGAGTGGTCCAAACATACTTTACATGTCCCTTGTGCCGGCCAAACTTGGCTGGCCTATCTGTGCCGGCCTAACTCCAGGTTAAGATTGCACCCAGAATTTATGTTTGGAACAAGAAATAAATAAGACACCAGATACAGATAATTAGATAAGAGGGTTTTTCCTGATAAGAATGGTATCCAGGCAGCAGACAATCTGTCTCAAACATGTGGACACAAATATGCTTCCCTGCTTTCTGTGTTTAAAACTATGTGACAAACTGCTCAGCCAGGTCTACATCTTTGTTGTTTTTGTAGCTGGCCTTTACTTGAGCACGTAGACCTTTTACTTATTCAAATATCTAATTATGCTCATGGTTGAATGCAGTTGCTCTTTGGCAAAGGGTGAGAGTCAGAAATGAAAACCAAACAAACATTGTTACTTGCTCCCCACTTCCCCAAGCACTGAGAAATTCCAGGGTCAATGCTAAGCAGCTTTTGTTTCCTTTGGATGGGACAGTTATGGAATCTTTCTAATATTTGCTTCACTTACAAATACAGAAAGACAGCACAGAGGAGAAGCAAGTCAATACAATCATTAATCAATAGTGCACCAGCTCCCCAAAGATTAACTGCACCTCCCACAATATTTCAGCTTCAATCAAATCATACCATGCTGTCTTCGATTCACTACACATTCAAATTGCAAACTGTCACCAAACTTTTTTTTTCTGCCCTCCTCAAGCTCTGTTGGATATCGCATTAAAAGGGCAGGAGAGAGATTCTCAGTTAGGAAGCCTCTCCTGTCATTAGCTCAAATTGATCACATTTCAATCATCCTGGAATGTTTGCAAGCCATCAGTCTTACAAAGGATATTGCTATGCTGCTGGAAAATATTTCACCATAGCTCATCCTTTAAAAACAAATGGTTTGTCTCTAGCAATCAGGTCAAAACTCATTATGCTAGAAAAGTCTCCATTTCATCTATGCCAAACCAGCATTTCAATCATAGCCAGTGATCACATTCTAGAAAACCCACAAGTACAAAAGCTTCCTGTTCACTTATTGGGGAAAAGGAACCTCAGTGTAGGCAGCAGCAAATTCTCCTTGTGCATTGAAAGTTTACCATCTCATGGAAAAAGACAAAAAAAAAACCCATCTGTGGATCCTTTAGCTCAGTGTTATTCAAACTGTGGGTTGGGACCCACTTGGTGGGTCACAACCTGATGTCAGGTGGGCCATGGAAAGCTGGGAGCAGCCATCTTGGAAACTGCAGACTTTGCTCTTGTTACATTCCTTTTATTTTGTGAGTTTCCAGTTTGAATATTCAAGTGAGGGTTGGTTTTTTTTTTAATTTTATATTTACTTCAGTGCTTTTACATAATACTTTGTCCTAATCTTGCTTTCTGACAGGGATTTCATAGTTGTACAATTGGGGCAGTCCAAGAATGCCAATTTGCATTCCAGGAGTGTCATTTTATTATGTTACAACAATAGCACTTGTTGCTTGATAATGTCACTTCCTACTACAACATCATGTCCAGGTTAATGACATCACTTCCTGTTGGTCCCGACATGTGTGCCACTCTAAAAAGGTGGGTCCCGGTCTAAAAAGTTTGAATATCACTGTTTTATTGTTGATATTCATGGATTTCAGAACAAGTGATGCACAATATTCTTATAAACTATGAACTGAATGAAAAAATAATAATTTTTTTGGTTTTACTGCACAGGAATAACATTGTTTTTGCTAAGGCATATGCTGGGATTATTGAACATGCCCAGTCTGAGTTTTTATTTCACTGATGTTATGCAAATGGTGTTAGTTTTAAATCTTGATGATTTTAGATAGCTTTTATCATGTAATGTAAACAGACAGGTTATGCATTTATCAACATTGCACCTTGATGCCAGAAAAGAAAAGAAAAACTTCACTTGATTATTTAGGTCAGTCGTCTTTCAACCTTTTTTGGGCCATGACCCTAATTTATAAACAAATACAGTATGAGACTGGAGACCCCACCTGACCCCTTCCAGGACCCTATTCACCCCACTCTATGGCTGCTCACTCCCCACCCCTATTACGCCCTCCCAGCGCTGTTCCTTACAGCCAAATATTCTTGGTAAAGAGAGCAGAAAAAGGTACGGTACCCTGAAGCCTGGCACTAGTGAAAGCTATTTTAGCACAATTGCTAAGAACCTGAGCAGGACAGGGACACCATCTCCTGGTACCTGAAGGGGTACCCCAGATGCCTCCCCCTTTACCTGGTGATGCTTTAGTCCAGCGGGTCTTCAACTTCTTTCATTCCTGTACGTTGCCGTGACCCCACAACTGAGGCTTCACAACCCCATTGGTGTCCCGACCCCAAGGATGAAGAACACTGATTTAGGTAATACTCCTGTTCATAATGTGACAGTTCTATTGTTATTTACTCAATCTCCCATGAAGGAAAGCATATTTAAAGTTTCGCCCTGACCAAGATTTCCTATCGAACACCTGAAATTAGCATGTACTGTCAGCCTTTTGGTCTTTTGAGTGTCTCGGAAAGAACCTAGCTCATCTGCTTCTAACTGCTCTTTCAAACTGGAGGTGCAATGGTCTGAACATGCAACATAACATACTGTATGTTCCATATCAAGCTATGGCCCCTCCCCAAATGAGATACAGGGCGCAATCCTAACCTGGAGTTGGGCCGGCACAAGTTAGGCCATCAAAGTTTGGCCAGCACAAGGTACAAGTATGTTTGGACCATTCTCGGAATCAGAGAGGCCAGCACACAAATGTGTCCCAACCATCCTGACCCCCAGAGTGGTCCAAATGTGCTTTATAGTAGCCCTTGTGCTGCTGAAACTTTGATGGCTTAACTTGTGCCAGCCTACCTCTAGGTTAGGATTGCACCCACAAAGGCAGGTAGGAAGAGGCTGGTGCTAGCAGAAAGGTGTAGCATGGATCTCTTGAAGTTGCTGGTGTCTAGAAATCCTGTCCATTTTTCCTGCCAACTCATTCTGTAGTTTCAGATCTTATGTTTGTCTTAAATGAAGCTGAGGCCCATTTAGCCACTAGTAGTCAGGCTTAATGAGACAATACTGCATGTAACAGCATTTTGCACAGCAAAGAAAAAGTATGATATCCAATGCGAGGAAGTGGAAGAATCCAAACCAGCCAGAGCCACTGCCACAAATATGATAAATGCAATAGGAATTTTAATGGTATTATGATTCCATTGCATCTAGTCCTTCAATTAGTACACATAGAATCTTTTTTAATGGTTTGCGCTAATTATTTCCAATTCTTCCACAAAGGAATAGAAGAGTGTGGCTGAATACGCATGCAAATATGCTCTTAAAGAAGTCTATTAATTTTTATGCGTTGTAAATATAAACCACAACTCATTTTAAGTGTATGCTATCAAACATTCCTTCATTAATCCAAAAGCTTTAAGGTGATTTTCTTTCCAATAAGGCACTTTAAATCACCGTTCACTCATTTGTACAATGCACAGTTGGGTTTCAAAAGATCCTCCAATCACTCTCAAGGAATTAAAGATGAATTTTGGATGGGAAGGACAAAAATATTTGAAGACAAGCCATTATAGGACTCAAGAGGAAGAACTTAGAATGTTTCCAGTGGAATGGTTTATTCCACAGGAAGCTGCACTATATCGAATCAGATCCATCTAACCCCAATATGATTTTCAGTGACAAGCAGGGGCTTAACCAGGGTTTCAGGAATATTTGTTTCACAATAGTTCTTCAATTTCTCCCAATGCCTAGTCAAGGGTAAGGGGACATCTTCCCTCCACACCCAACCAGCAAGCCTGCCTTTGACATCACTGGATATTTGTGCAAATAAGGCACCCACTCCAATTTCTGTAGGCTAAGAGCAAATAATCAATTTCCCAGTAAACATCCAGAAATTAACCCCTGAAATCTGAGCCTGTTTTATTGCATTTCACATGAAAGTTATGGCCTCATCTGGATAGGACAAAAGGCTCCCTTCCATTCTGCATTTCAATCCATATAGGAGAATGATCAGAAAAGGTATCATGTGATCTCACTCTAGAGGTGTGGTTATAAAACTTTTTAGCACTGAGACTTTTTAGAATGAGAATCTGTCCAGGACTCAGCAGAAGCGATGCAATTAACCTGGAAGTGATGTCACCAGCACCCTGAAGCCAGCGCTGCTGCCAGTCTGGCAGGTGTGCCAGCCAGGGGAGGAGGGTGAGATTTCCTTCTCCAGTGTTTTTGGGGGCCTGCGTTCATCAGAATGGGACCATTCTGCTTGTGTTGCATTCCTCTTGGCCTGCCTTCTGCAGTGGACCAGGGTTCACTCTCCTACTCAAGAGTACATGTGCAGTGTGGATCAGTTTCACTTTCTATGGGGCTCACCGCACTTGTCAGCTATCAGCTTCAGCTTCACGAGCCACCAACAATCACGTCAGGACCCACCAAGTGGGTCACAACCCACAGTTTGAGAAACCCTGCTCTAGAGTCCATATAAATGACCAAACTACCCTGATGGGAACAGTGTCTTATCTGTACAACTGGGTCAGATGTGGGATTGGCAGGACCTTTTCAGTCATAGCATCTCATCTACAGAACTCCCTGGCCTGATAGGCGCCTAGCCTCTTGGCTTCTGGTTTTTTGCCAGGTGGCAAAAACATTTTTGTTTATTTAGGGCACAGTCCTAACCAACGTTCCAGCATGGGGGTAAGGGCAATGCAGCTCCGAGGTGAGGGAACAAACATTCCCTTATCTTGAGGAGGCCTCTGTGACTCCTACTCCACTGCAGAATGCAGCACATGCCCCATTGGCACAGCTATGTCAGTGCTGGAAAGCTGATTAGGATTGCACCCTTAATGTGGTAAACATCTCGCCCAGCGATGGGATCTGCAAATTGAGAAGGGGAACGCTGGGCGGGACTTAGGCGGGACTTACACATGATTGGCAGCCTGTCTGCAGCATTCCGCGGCTGCCCTGGCCTCGGGGGGGGGGCTCCTGCTCGCTGCAGAGGATGGGTGGGTGGGCAGCTGGGTGCCTGGGCAAGCAGCGGTGGGGCGCGCCAACTGGGGGCAGCACCCCCGAGGCCAGGGCAGCCATGGAACGCTGCAGACGGGCAGCCAATCACGTGAAAGTCCTGCGTAAGTCCCGCCCAGTGTTCCCCTTCTCAATTTGCAGATCCCATCGCTGATCTCGCCCCTAGCCATTTGCATGTTTGTGTTAGCCCAAATAATTATTTGGGCTAGTGTAGTGATTTGAGTAATTTTTGTTTTATTATGTGATGTCGTTTTGTGATTTTAATTATGAGCAGCCTTGGAGAATGTTCTTGGGCTCAAAAGATGAAGCAGAAATAACACAATCAATCAATCAGTTGGTTCTAATGACAGCTAGATTGATGTCAACGTATTTTCTTCTTTGTACTAAACTTCCTCGACTTTCCAACGCAACCAGAATTGTAGCAGTAACAGCCTATATTACAGGCACGCCAAATTTTGTTCTTCAGAGATTGGTTACAAGGCCCTATAAGGCAGATATTTCCCTTGTAAAGGTTTTACAATAGAAAGTGATGATCTGGACAATATAATTTAATAGAAAGTAATGTATCTTAGAGAGAATTCTAACTGGAAAGAACTGTATTTTATATCAAATCATATAGCACTGTAGCTAAAGTAATTTATATAAAATGCTATTTGATGGTCCAATTGAACTTAATGATCAGTTTGTTAAAGTGAAAAATGAAGAGTTGATTTTTTTTAAAAAATCCTTTATTAGCTTTAATGCAGTCAGGCTACTATCAAGTGAATCATTTCCAGCATGGTTTCTTACAAAAAGGCTACCTGAAGTTTTAAGCAGGTTTGCAAAAGAAGAAATGGACTTTAAAGTCAATAGAATGAATAAAAAATAAAAAGATTTGTAGCTATTGTTGGTGATATTGAAAGAAGATTTTGGGAAAGAATCCATTGTAGAAATTAGACATGCAGTGTGGATGGGAACAGAAGATATGAAATCAGATTGAAAACTGGAGATATTTGAAAGTGAAGACTTTGATGTGGAATGAGCCAGCGAAGAGATTGAGGTTCATGTATAAGGAAGTACAGCGGCATCATTCACCCAGTACGCTGGGCGGGACTTACCTTTGAGCGGCAGTCTGCCCATTGCGTCATGCTGCGTTCCGCCGCTTTCCTGCCCAGCTTTCCGGGAAAGCAGCAGAACACGGCGTGATGCAAGAGTGGCAAACACACAAAAGAATTGTGTGTCAACGTTATATAAGAGTCTCATATAAGAGCATTTCATAGTTCAGCTCCCAGGACGCTCTCCACATTCATCACTCTCAGACTTGCAGAAATTGTGACACTCCAATGGGACACAACCATCCGCCCTGCACTGTAGCCCACTGGACTCTGCTGCCTGCTTGGGACTGCACAATATAAAATGAGGCACATCAGGTGCCTGGCCAGGGTGACCTGCATCACGCACAGTGATGTGCAGTGAAGTGAATGGTTAGTGAGGTACTTGCTGTAGCGAGGCACCGCAAGGCATTCTGGGGGCTACCCAGAAGTTACTGCGTCTATGAAAGTGGAGGGTGAGCGTAATAATAAGCATATGCCTATTACTATACAGGGAGTGACTAGCAGGGGCTCAGTGCAGGGCAAGGGGATAAGGTAGTGATGTCATGCACCCACTACGCACCACTACGCAAGTACCGGTTCCTAAAAGTTGAGCTCAGCAGCTGCGCATGCGTACTGCATGCCTGCAGCCATTGCCTGCACTTTCTGTGAGGAGGCAGGCAGGCAGGCAGTGTGGTGGTGGCGGCAGCAGCGGAGTGAGAGGACCGGAGGCAGCAGCAGCAGCAGCAGCAGTGAGGGAGACCCGGGAATAAGGCAGCAAGCATGAGAAGGTAGGCTGCCTGGGGCTCCCGCTCCCTCCAGCCGCGCAGATCTAGCATCCCGGTTCCTCCTGCAGCGTCCCCCCAGCCCCAGCCCCCACGCGGTCCTTTTTTGGTCGCCCGTTCCCCCTCCTGCTCCTTGCCGGCTCCTTGCATTTAACATTAAAGTTAAATGGCTCCCTGTCCCAAAAGGGCTCACAATCTAGTACAGTCTAGCCTGCTATTCAACAGTTGAAGCAAAATATGTATTATATATACATATCACTAGAAAGCAAAGCAATAGAAGTTAAATCAACACTAACCACAAGCTGAAGTTATCACAAACATGATCACATCCATGGCAACAATCATGACCTCACTTCCTGTCATGACATCACTTCCGGCTTATGACATCACTTCCGGTGGGCGGGCCCCAACAAGTGCCAATCAAAAGTGAGTACCTGTTCCTAAATCATTTGGATGACACCACTGGGATAAGGGCAAGAGGCTTGACAGGCACCTGCTGGAGATGCTCTAGGACAGTGGTTCTCAACCTTTTTTCCACCGGGACCCACTTTTTATTATGACAGCCTGTTGGGACCCCCAACCATAAAATTATTTTCATAGCTACTTCATAACTGTAATTTTGCTACTGTTATGAATCGTAATGTAAATATCTGATATGCAGGATGTATTTTCATTGTTACAAATTGAACATAATTAATGCTGTTGTAATGGGGCTCTTTCCAAGTGTGGGCTGCACTAGAGGCAGCTGAATGGGTGAGGCTGAGACAGGGGAGCTGCGGTTTGTCCTTTTAGAATGGGGAGGGGTGCGAGACAGAGAAAAGCAGGCTGCCGCCACCCACCCAGCCCAATTCCTCCCCCCTCTCTTTGGGGGGGGGAGGAGGCACGGTTGTCAATATTTTGTCAATGTGGGAGGGTGGTGTCGGCATGATGTGTGCATGTATCCATAGACACACATGTCACCACCATCATCCCTACATCATCACCTGTGTGTACATGCACACACGTGTGTGTGTACACATACAGATATGCAGCGGTGTGCGCACAGCAGAGTTCATGTATGGTTACTATATGGTTTTGTGGGGGGGGGAGAGCGGGATCCATACATGACGGCAGGTCTGGGCTTCCTCCTGCCCCGGCCCTGCTGCCGGTACGTGCTTGGTCTCATTAGTAGTCTAGGCGATGGACCGAAGGATCCAGTGCAAGGGTGCGCGCGAGGGATGCAGCGGGGCGGCTGGGCGCGATGGAGGCTGCGGAGCCGGGGCGAGTGCAGGGGGCCCTCCCGCCGTGCCGTGGGGAGAGGGCAGGGGAGAGGGGAGTTGCCGGGGGTGTGGGGGGAGAGAGGGGTGCGGACTGCCCCAGGGCGGCTCGGGGACCCGGGTCTGCGGCGGGGAGGGGGAGCATGAGCCCAGCCTTGGCCCTGTGTGGCCCCCCAACGGAATGACTCGAGGGTTGGAGCCGTCGGGCGGGGGGGGCGGGGGGCGGCCCCGGCAGGGGTGTCTGAGCTGCCCTGGTTGCAGCTTTGAGGATGGGGAGCCGGAGATGGCAGAAGGGCGGGCGAGCGGGAGCTGGGCAGGAAGGGGGCAGCAGAGGCTTGCGCATGCCGCGCCGTAGCTGATTCCAGCCTTTTCCCTGCTGTCCTTCGGCAGCCTCCCTTGCACGAGAGCGAATTCTCCTCGCCCTCGACAGTCCTCCCTCTACGCACACACTCCGGCTCCCCCCCCACCGCCATGTCTGCAGCCATCCCCTCCCCACCTCAAGCAGGGAAAAAAGTGGGGTGGGGGGCTCGGGGCGGCAGGCAGGGGCGGAGAGGACTCGGGGCTTAACGGTGCCGGGAACGGGCTGCTCGGGGAGGGGGCGAGGAACGGCGAGCTCGGGCAGGGGGAGGGTCTGGCGGAGGTGAGGAAAGGCTGGAACGCCAAGAATGGAGGCTCCCTTCCCCCCCAAAAAGAAACCCCTCCCTCCCTCTTTCTTTTCTGCTTCTGTTCGATGATCTTGATCCTGCGTGGAACTTTGCATTTGGACTGTCAGTAGTTTCTGCTCCGAAGGCTGACAGTGAAAGTGAGAGTGCAGGGTCTTCGGCGACCCCTGTGAAATGGTTGTTCGACCCCCAAAGGGGTCCCGACCCCCAGGTTGAGAACCGCTGCTCTAGGAGGATTTCCTGCTACAGGCAGAGGGTTGGACTAGATGACCTTGTAGGTCCCTTCCAACTCTATGTTTTTATTATCCTTTCCCCGAGGTAAGCTTCAGCCAGCCCTATGGGGCTACTTGGAACTGCGCCAGCAAAATGGCAGGTGCAAGTCCACGTGGCCAGGAGCGGCCCGAATCTCTTCCCCCTCTCTGCCCACAGTGTCTCCCTGTTACACGTTCTGCCTGCCTCTGGCATGCCCTCGGTGTGGCCCTGCACCAGAAGAGTTAAGCCAGTGGTCGACCAGCACAGCTGACGGGTGCGGTGGTGTCCATGAGCTGGTGCTGCTGCTTGTGCCGGCCCTGCAACTGAATCTGCAGCACAGATGTGCCTTATGGCATATTTGCGACAGCACACGTTTGCAAGAGCACTGCACCGGTGCAACGCCAGGTTAGGATTGTGCCCAGAGAGATGGATCTTTTGGTTGTGGCATCCAGATAATAACACCATCTCCCAAAAGATCTGTATCTGGACCAGTCACTGCCAGGGGCGTAACTAGGGTGTGGCAGGGGGTGGCATGAGCCATGGGAGCCATCTTGCAGGGGGCGCCATTCGCATGGCGCCCGCCCCCCCAAAATGGCGCCCATGGCCCGCCCGCTCCCTGCGCCGCATTCTCCTCGCTCCGGCTGGCCTTAAAGAGCCAGCCGGAGTGAGGAGAACGCGCTGCCACCCGGTGCCCCCTCCCGCTTCTCAAGGGGGCGGGGCGCTGGGCGGCGCCGCGTTCTGTTTGCTCCTGCCGGCCTTAGCGAACAGAAAGAACGCAGCCGGGCCGCCGCGTTCTGTTCACTCCACAGTGAACAGACCGCGGCGCCCCGGCCGCGTTCTATTCGCTCGTGCCGGCTCTTTAAGGCCGGCATGAGCGAACAGAAAGAACGCGGTGCCCCGGCCGCATTCTTTCTGTTCGCTCGTGCCGGCCTTAAAGAGCCGGCACGAGCGAATAGAACGCGGCTGGGGCGCCGCGTTCTGTTCGCTGCCGCCGGCCTTAAAGGGCCGGCGGCAGCGAACAGAACGTGCCTCTTAGAAGGGGCGGGGCGCTATGTCATGACGTCACGATGTGACGTCATGACGTTGCGTGCCCCTAGGGGCGCATTTTCATTGGGCGCCATGGGCACCCTTTCAAATAGATTCGCCCCTGGTCACTGCCCACTTTGAAGTGGATGCCAAAGACTGGTTTCTTTCTGTCATTTCCTTTAGTTGGTGCTTTTATTGCTGCCATTGGTTTTCTTATCATATTTGATGGCAATGAAGCACATGAAAGTCATGTAACCTATTATTACATTGGGCTACAAATGTGTATGCTACCTTGAACATACATATCCCATGCAGAAAGTTGGGATATACATTTTGAACACAATAAATATTTTAGAAACCCAAACAGTGAAATATAAGCCCAAGAGTGGGCCTGACCGTGCTTGTAATCCGTCACTCATAGAACGCACATAAGGACAATCAGTACATTCAGCTTATCACAGCTGGATTAACCCTCATTATAGGTCATATCTCATTAGTCAAAGAACATTCAACCACACAAACTGAAGAACTCAGGGGACAAGTTAGCAGCTGCAGGAAGTGACACTTCCTGCATTGTTAGAGCCCTCCTCGTGTGAAATAAGACAATAATAAATTAAGTCTTAGCACTGAACCATCCTGGTGGTAATGTACTGTAGGCAATGTTATACTCCTAGGGGTTCTGTCACTTGCATGAGATGTAAAGCAAAGGTTCTGATTTAACAATAACAACAACAAAAAACCCTCCATAATGTTCTTCAATTCACCCAAGAGTCTATTCGTCCAATTGGTCACGTTCCAGTTGTGTAATTACTGCAGCTGAGCAAACGTAAGGACTTTTTTGGGGTCACAATAATTCATTTGAGCACAAATATTGTTTAATTCAAGTTTTTGATGAAAAAAAGCTTGTAGTTGTATGTCTTCCTTCATCCCCTATCTTGGGTTCGGTCCAGTATGAATCACAGCTCTAATATGAAAGTAATTGTCTCAGTGTTCATTTATAGTCTGTGAAATCCTGATTAAATAAAACCGGCCAGATTTTCAAAGTAGTTCAGTGTCCAATGTGGTACCAAGATGATAATCATACAGATGAAAGTTGTGGAGAATTTCATGGGTCCCTTGCACCCAGATCTTTAACACTGGGACTGATTCCTGGGTGTGGGTACAAATCTGTTTGAAAACCCAATTCTACATTTGTACAGATTGCAAAATAAAACAGAGACATCTCAACAACCCATGACCCAAGTTTCTGAAAGGTTTGAGTGCTTGAAGCAGCAGCTGGATTAGATGGATTTTATGGTTGGTTGTCAGGTCCAAAAGGAAGAAGACTTGAAACATGTTTTAAAAATGATTTAAAGTAGATTTTTTTAATGGAAGATTTTAACTTGGATAGAAACTTGTCTTTTTCCCCCTATGGAAAACACTTGGGATCCAGTTTCTTCTCCTCAGCCTTTGGAAAATTACAGATTTGACAGCTCTGTTCCTAATTAAACAACATGCATGTTTCTAAACTGAAAAAGCTCTTCATATTTCACCATTGCACCACTTGGGGCTAAAGTGGTAGGACAGCAGCTGCTAACCCTGCATAAAAAGGCAGGCCTAGTATCCCAGTGAGTATCCGTCTGTAGTGTGGGTGGGTCATGTCCCAATCCTCTGTTGCTGAGAGGGCTACAACCTTCCATCCATTACAAAGGAGGCATCCTTGATGAACTCAACATGGCACCCCTTATGACATCTACAATGCATTTCCAAACAGAAAAAGTACTTCAAAATAATTGTTACATGCGAATATTTACAGGCTTGAGTGGGGTGCAATGGGGTCCAAATCAAGTCAGATTGGCTCAACCAAGTTATTATTTCTTGGCTTTGAAGGTAAACAGTTGGCTTAACCTAAACAATCCAATTTGAGTTTGGGGGAGCTTGCCTATTGACACCTATAGAGCAGTGGTCTGAAACTGATGGGTTGTGACCCACCAGGGGAACCAGAAATATGTGGCCTCCAAGCGCTGATTGGAGCTAATCGCAGCAGTGGGGGCTGCAAGCCTCCTGGACCCTCTTGGAGACTCCCCCAAGTAGGTTTACAAACCCCTTGGTCCCAGTGGCGGCAGAATCTCTGCAGCGCCATCCCTCCCCCTCCCCTCCCTGCCCCCACAAATATTTACTATGGTCCCAAAGTCCAAGAAGGATTTTGGAAAATGCTGCTTTAGAGACTTTCAGAAACTATTTAAAACAGGGATGGGTAAAAGGTAATTTGCTGATCATTGATACACTACTGAGGGTGCAATCCTAACCTGGAGTTAGGCCGGCACAGTTAGGCCGGCAAAGTTTGGCTGGCACAAGGGACACCATAAAGTATGTTTGGACCACTCTCTGAGAGACCAGCACACAAATGTGCGTCATCCTTCCTGACAGTAGTCAAATCCTTCCTGACCCTGAGTGGTCCAAACGCAATTTACTGGCCAAACCTTGCTGGCCTAACTGTACCAAACTAACTCCAGGTTAGGATTGTGCTCTGGGTCACTTTCTGAGCTATCTAATGTTTGATATCTGCTGGAATTCTTGCCTTGAATGCCAGCGTACCTGAATCGTGCCTTGATACAGAAAGGTACTTCTTATTTCTTTGCTGTTACGAGATCCCGAGTATTCATTCTTGCTTTCTACATGAAAACATGTTGGTAGACTATGGGGGTCCCAGTTACAAAAAGTAGCAGACCACACAAGCCTCAAATCAGTCCTTGCTTTGGGATTTTTAAAATTTTTATTTTGAACATGAATCAGTTCATCGGATTCTGCTTTACATGCATTCCTCCCATTGGTCTATCTAGGTCAGTGCTGTCAACAGAGACCAGCAGTGGCTCTCCAGGGTTTCAGACAGGAATTTTTCACTGCCTTAACCTAGAAATGCTAGGGATTGAACGCGGCCCTTTCATCAAAGAATATGCTCGACCACCGAGCCACAGCCTCTTCAACCTCCCAATGGAATAAATCATCCCTTTTATTGCTTTCACTGGTTAGTATGTTATGGACACGATCAAGTAATGGAGCATATTAACATTTGTTCTTGGTTTGGTCAAGGACAAACTGAAACACGATTTGAAGATCTGATTTTTATTTTGGGACTCCACTTTCTAAATGACACCATATGTTAGCACAGCTGCTACTATCATCATACTTTTTCCTCTCTCATCTTCCCCACACACATACTCCTAATTATATTGTTCATATAATGCTTTATGCGCTCTGAACAAGCAGTGTGCTTTTTGAGAAAATTTCAGTGAGCTAATACTGCATTTTGGGTGTTATTTGAGCTTGCATCAGGAGTTTGGGGGGCGATTTTTGCTTTTTACCGATCATGTATCGATTCTCATGTCCCAGGCTGTTGCAGAGGCTGAGCATTTTGCCAGGCTGTTTGTGTTTTCCTCCAGAGAGCAACACACAACAATAGATTTCTGACCTTTCACAAGCAAATTGAGGGAGGAATTGTTTCACAGCATGCAGATCGTTAGGGAACACTTGGATCCTTGTTTATGCAGTTCACCGTGGCAACCCAATCTGAGTTGAGCCAAATAGATTCTCCTGCATGCCAAGCAGGGCCAGCCTTAAGGCAATGTGACCAATGATGTCATATGGGGCCTCGCACAGCCAGAAGATCACTTGCTGCAGCAGCTGGGGTCTTATGGGCGGTAGGTCAGTGGGGTGAGCAGAGCAGCTTTACCATGGGCCCTCCCACCTGGCCCTGCCTCCTAACAGTCCCAAATGGGCCTCCCTCTCTCACAATACCAGAACCAGGGGTCACCCACTTAAATTGAGTGTTGGGAGAGTTAAAACAGATAAAAGGAAATACTTTTTTACCCAGCAGGTAATTAATCTATGGAACTCCTTGCCATAGGAGGTGGTGAAGGCATCTAGCCTAGATGCCTTTAAAAGGGGACTGGACAGATTTCTGGAGGAAAAGTCCATCATGGGCTATATGCCATGATGGGTGGTGCAACCTCCTTACATTAATAGTAGGCTACTTCAGAATGCCAGGTTCAAGGGAGTGGCCACAGGATGCAAGCATCTTGTTGTCTACTGAGCTCCCTTGGGCACCTGGTGGGCCACTGTGAGATACAGGAAGCTGGACTAGATGGGCCTTTGGCCTGATACAGCAGGGCTCTTCTTATGTTCCTGGAGGCAGTTGGCAGTGATGTCATCATGTCACCCCCAACTATTTTTAGGTGCCATGTGCAGAATCGCAAGTACTTTTGTTGGTGAGTGGGGACCCCAAAGGGAAGGTGGGGGCCCCTTAGGAATGCTTCGCATTGGGCCCCATCACTCCTAGAGCCGGCCTTGATGCCAAGGCACCTGAGCTGTATGTAGCTTTGCCTCACCTCCAGTCCATTTTATTCATGTATTAAAACTGCTTTTATCCCATCTTTCTACTTCAAGATGAGGCACAGGAAGACCACAGAAGACCAGAATGGTCTGAAATGACACTATAACAGAAGTAAAAAACAAAATAGCCAAACATTTGAGACACAGTGGAAAAAATGAATCAGGTTTTTATATACCCTTTTTTCAGTGCAACATTCAAAGACTTAGTAAGTTCAAACTGGAATTAAAAAAAAATCTTCAGCCTGAATTGGACTATAAACAGGGAGTAGGATAACCAGATCTCCTAGGGCAGGGCATACTAAAATTGGGATACAACAGCTTCAAAGACCTGACCTTATTCCTCCAAATGAGCATCAGAAACTGACGATGTGAATAACCTCAAGGAGGGGATGGGTTGATATGACCCAGTGGTGTCATTCAAATGATTTAGGAACAGGAACTCACTTTTGATTGGCACTTGTCGGGAACCCGGAACCAGCCATGGAGCCCATTAGGATCCAGAATGCCCATTGTGGTCCGTTCCCCCTGAATGACATCACTGATATGACCTGATGTCAGGGAGGGTTTGACAGGGCATTTATATTTTCAAAAAGTCTTTCTGTGAGTAATCATTTGTTTACAGAGTCACTTGATAACATGAAGTTCCATGAAGTCTTCAAATTTGTCACCTTGGAGTGATGTAGTTAGCACCAAACACAAGGAAAAGTCACATAACGGGTGAACACTGAAGGTGCAATCCTAACCTGGAGTTAGGCCGGCACAGTTAAGCCAGCAAAGTTTGGCTGGCACAAGGGGCACCATAAAGCATGTTTGGACCACTTTTGGAGTCAGGGAAGATGGCGCAGGTCTGTTTGCCTGAGCTCACTGAGTAGGTAGAAACATTTTAGAATGAACCACACATTTTCTTTGCTCATTCATTTTTTCACACACACATGTTAATAGTTGGGACTTTTCACTTGTAATCTTTAAAGATTTATGGCAGTCAAGATGATATTTAATTTTATACCAGATTGAATGTGCCACTGTAAGACTTGGAACACCATGACCTGATTCATCAGAGACCATTCCCATTAGTCAGTCTGAGATGGGAGTTTTACAGTCTAGCCGCAATCTCCTGTTCTGGAGCCAAACTGCATTACACAACATTCTGACCATCACCAAGAAAATATTTCATAAAAGAACAAACAAGCTACGGAAATTGAAGGAGGAAAAACAAGCTGTTTCCAAATGGAAAACTGTCATACTTTTCCCCCCCCTTTTAATTCCATCTTGCATTTAGAAGAAAATATCACGGTCTGGAATTTATCTCTCTATGAATTCCTATTGCGGAATATTCCTCTTCTTTATCTCAATTTTTCCATAGACATGTTTAAAAGTCCTGCCACTGAGAGCTAAGCATTCACAGACTAGTCTGCAGGTGTCTATTTCATCTTTATTTTCAAAGCAGGAGTTCCCTGGTGACAGGAAGCGCCATACGGGGGCTACAGAACAAAATGGCATATTTTAGATTTGCTCTTTCTGGGGCATGAATCTCTTTCTTTGTCAAAAACAAAAAACACCCAAGAACAAAACTTGGACTGGATAACAACCGAGTCTGCAAATGCTCCTTCCTAACTGAAGAAAGAGTTCAACAATTTTATTCAGCTCTTCCAACAAAATCCTGGTTATCAAGTAAGGCATGAAGAGATGATGCCATGCAAACAAGTATCAAGGTTTCAAAGACTGGAAAATATCCAGCGTCAATTATGAAAATGTTTATGGTTTGTATATTGAAAGGTGAGTCACACATTTATAGTATATTTGCAAGCATCGTCTTTTAATAGTGGTCTGAAAGAGGCATGGTTCAGAGGAAGAGCTTCTTGAAGACTACCAGATGCTAAGCAGGCACAGCCTGAAACGTGTCTGGGGGAGAAAGCAGAAAAGTCACTGATAAGCTGTTGTGACCCTGTGTGGCAGAGTGGAGTTGCTGTTGAACACCATGGTGGGAGAGTGGTTGGAATGCTGAGAATGTTGGGGACTAGAATAACGCTGGAAAATAATCTCCTGCAAGTGTGATCTCTATAAGACCAGTCTGTTAAGCAACTGTGGCCCGATCCTATGATTCTCTTTGCCAGCCATCGCCAGCTAAAAGTGTTGCAAATGTGCCATAAAGTGTGTTTGCAGCACTTCTGAGGGCTCTACTGCCCATGCTGGGCCCAGCGCCTTTGGATGCTGTGCCTCGGTGCTCCAGAGCCACCATTGCCTTGCTGACCGCGGTAAGAGGTACAGCAGATGAGTGGTGCGGATTTTGTTGGTGGCAGGAGGGTGTAGGAAAGGTGAGGGAGGGTGGGACTGGGCAGAGTGAGGGGAGGAGCAGCCCTAGGATGGGGGGGACTGGTGGTGGGACTTGCTGCAGCATCCCTATCCCTCCGTGTCAGACTTGGAAGCCGACACAGGGATTTCCTGTTTCCGTCTGCAAAATAGCAAGTGGCCTGCAGCTTTCCTTGGGGGAATAGAATGAAAATCCCCCTCTCCTGAGGAGACTCCAGCAGATAATTGAAACCGCGGATACGGAATCTTCCGCAGGAAGCAGCAGTGCCCATTTTGGCACAATTGCTCCTATGGGAGCCTGACATCACAGGATCAGGCTGCATGCTATGTGTCAAGGAAAGCATGAGGCAACCCCACTAGGTTTCATATGCAAAGACACAACGAGGCAGTGGCGTGAGACTGGGGCTTGGCCTCTGGTCTGTTGAGTAGGGGAGCAGGCAGAAGCACAACATTGAACAGGCAAGCAAGAGGGAAAACCTTGCTGCTCCTGTCCAGAAATGCCCATCCACCACTGCCTTAGCCACTTGTGACACTCATGATTGGTCAGCCATGACAGTCTATACAGGATCAAGATATTTGTAGACCTTGCTGCTTTCTCCTCTTGCAGTCGAAGGTAAGAATTTATGATGGGCAAGGGTGGTTGTTCCTATCCTTAGGCTTATTCCTCTTTAAAAAAAAATCCCAGCAGTTGCAATGAAAAATGGGCTCTCTTCCGCCAACCAAGATATATGCTGTCAATTAAAGAAAGTTGCGGGCAGTGGTTTTAAGAGAATTATAATCGACTTTCGGCAACAGGGCATAAAACATAGGCTCTAGTTACCTTTCCGAGCAATATAATTACTTGACAAATCCCCAATTCACTTGGTGTTCAGGGCTATAAACAAGCCGTGTACTGCACTCTATTTCTACACAGGCTGCAAACATGGTTTATACCCCTGGCTTCGAATGAGAGTTAATGAAAGAGATGCAGCTTACTACTGCATGCAAAAGCATAAGTCACTAGAGGGGTTCTGCTTGTCTCCTGCACAGTGAGATTGATGTTAACGCAACTGATAAGTGGCACCGCAAATTCTTCATCAAATTATAGACTTGAAGCTTGGCTTACTCTATCAATTGTTGCTGATATTATTTAGAACTGATTACCATCTCAGAGTGGCAAAGGGATAATCAGCACCATTTCCAACAGCAGAGTCAGGAAGGAAAGATCCTGTGCCTGGCAAATGGATGAGATCATAAACTCAACCAAGAGGAAGATAAACCATTGGATGACTTCTAGGAAGAAAAATATGAAGGGGAATGATGCAAAGAAAATGAATACTGATTATGAAAATGGACTTAACTATGCTTCTAACCACTGTTTAGTGTATACTGGTAGGGAACAGGCTGGGTTGGAGGATACATTCTCTGATTCTGTACCCTGCCCTATATGTGGTGGGAAATGAATAAGAGCTCACCGTCCCTTCTCAGCCACTCAACAAATCTTCCTGCTCTGACCCCATAACATACCCTTTAAGTAGGGGTGGCTCCAGGAGTGGTGGGGCCCGATGCAGGGCATTCCCATGGAGCCCCCACCCTCCCCGTGAGGCCCCCACTCACCAAGAAAAGTGCTTGTGGTGCCATGCGCGGCACATGGAAATAGTTGGTGGAGGACATGATGACATCACCACCAACTGCTTCCAGGAGGCCCATTTGGGGCCGTTCGGAGGCAGGGACAGGTGGAAGGGCCCATGGTAAAGCTGCTCTGCTCACCCCACTGACCTACCGCCCATAGAGATCCCAGCTGCAGTAGCAAGCGATAGTCTCACTGCGCTGGTGCGGCCCCCCCCCCAAAGTGTGGGCCCAATGTGGTGACATTGGTCACATTGGCTTAAGGCCAGTCCAGCCCTTAAGGCACATGCACAAAAAGTTTTATTTATTTTAGTATTCTGCCCTCCATGTGTGCATTCAGTGCATCAGAAATGGAGGGGAGAGGGAAGGGGCGCTCTTACTCTTTACAACACATAAGGGATTTGTCGGGAAACATAGTCCCTAATCCAGCTGTAAGTAACAAATTCAGGGCCAGGGTCAAAAATACACAGGGGATTTCATTCAATCCAACATGGCAGTTACTTTAGTGCTGTTCTAAACTGCTTTGCTGATGCATTGGGATTAAATCCCAATTTGGATATAACTGTGCCTAGAGACTGTACTGAGAGCCAGCACATACAGACTCGCTGGGTTGAAAGCAGGACACAACCTTTGTCGGCAGCTTTAGGAACAATACCATTTTGGGCAAAAATGCCAACAAAACAGCAACTGCAACAGCCATGCAGGTTTTTTCCCCCATCCCAAATACTGGTTAAAGGTAAAGGTTTCCCCATGACTGAATGGTCTAGTCGTGACCAACTGTAGGGGACGGTGCTCATCTCCGTTTCTAAGCCGAAGAGGCAGCATTTGTCCTAGGACAAGCTTCTGTGGTCATGTGGCCGGCATGACTATATGCCGAGGTACACAGAATGCTGTTACCTTCCCACCAAAGTTATCCCTATTTACCTACTTGCATTTTTAGGTGCTTTCAAACTGCTAGGTTGGCAGGAGCTGGGACAAGCAACGGGAACTCACTTCGTTGCATGGTTTCGAACTGCCAACCTTCCAATCAACAACTCAGCGGTTTAACCCGCAGCGCCACCACGTCCCTGGTTAGCTTGACTTAAAGATGACATTAGACGTCCTAAGCTTGAGATCCTCTTACATCCTTGTAGGGTAGGCGAGAGGGAAGCAGTCTGTTCTCAGAAGGATCCACTGAGGGAGCAATCCTAACCTGGAGTTAGGCTGGCACGAAGAACTCAAAAACGTGCCATAAAGAATGTTTGCACCACTCTTGGAGTCAAGGAGGATGGTACATGTCCATGTGCCAGCCTCCCTTGAGAGCGGTGCAAATGCATTTTGCAGCACTTTCAAGTCCATTGTTAGAGGTGTTGCACCTATAGGGCATGGTGTAGCACCTGCAATGGGCACCGGTGAGGGAGCTGTTTGCTCTGGTGAAGAAAGTGGCACGGTGGGGCATCCTACCTATCCCTGCCTCTGTTACGCTCCGAAATGGAGTGATTCCGAAAGCAGGGGCGTGGTGAGGCTGCGCGGGGGGCCTGCTCCGGCTCTGTCCCTTGTACTGACCTAATTCCCTTGTGCTGGCCTAACTCCAGGTTAGGATTGCACTCCCAGTCTAACTCTTGCTCCCACACCAACCTATATGCCTGGCCAACCAGTGAGTGGGGGAACTGCCGAATTTGATACATACTATAGGCATAGTGAGGCCAGCAGTTCTATGCTTCCTCCTGCTCATCCCTCCTCCCAGTATACACACATCCCCATCGCACCACAGATTATCATCTCTAAAACATTTTCAGTAATATTAAAATGTAACTACAATTTCATTCATGTTGCACATGTACACCCTTGGAAAGCAAAGAATCATTTAGAATATCAGTACATTATGTATTGATGTAATCTCTCCATGACCTTTTGTGTATACCTTGTGTTACTACCCTCCCCTTTTTGTATAAATATTCCCCTTTTCCCATTACTGTATAGTAGAAAATAAAATCATTTTGAAAAAAAGAATAATTTAGAATAGTTTATGCGTGATTACTTTATTTTAATTATTTGCTTGAAAAGGTCTCACTCTTTTCTGCACACTAAGATCTCAAAGTGGCTCAAATCACAACAAAGCCAAGAGATCACTGAAAGCATTCAAATCTGAACTAAAAGAGCTTTTAAATATTGATGAAAAGGAAGAAACAGCATGTCCACTCCGAAACTTCATTTTGAATTCTGTGATCTACAATGCAAATACATCCTTGTAGTTCTGAATTGTCTTCAGACTGACTGAGCATACCCATTGCGCTTTTGGGTCATTATTCAAATTCTAACCTGCAGTGAAGTTCGGACAGAGCTCATCAGAGGCAGATCTAAGGGAGGGCAAATCTCTAAATTTTGCAAGAAGCCTTACCTTGCAGTGGAAATCACGCCTCTCCTGCACCGTTTTAGCCAATCCTCACAGGGAAAAGCAACATCTTGGTGTTGCTTACTGGCTACAGCAGCAAGGGAGAGGAGGGATTTACATGACAGGGTAAGGCTTCTTGCAACACTTAGAGCTTTGCCCTCCCTGTAGATCCGCCTCTGGAGCTCATGTGATATTACAGCATTCATTTTAAGCTGTTTAAAAGCAATCCATTAAAGTATTGCTCTTGAGGTGCAAGCTTCTACTTATTTGTTCAGATTTATTGCACACCTCATCCTGTTGACACTGGGGGCACAAAAGAATTATGCAGTGTGCAAAGGATACATGGGACAGATCCTTGGGAAGAATTCTGCCAGCAACCCTTTGTGTATCTGATCAATAGATACATTGACAGGCTGATGAGTGGGCATGCTGCATGAGGAGAGCAGACCTCCAGGTATCAAGAGAGTAGACCTCCAGGTATAGACTCCAGGCATAGATTCAGTCTTTGCTTCAAGCCTACAAAGTATATGTGATCAGTGTGCAAAGAACTTGCTTAGCATTGATTTAAGATATTTCTACCCCTTCCTTCTCTATAGAAGCCATGAGGGCAGTTTACAGCAGAAACTACAGACATAAAAACAGCACAAGCGAAGTAAAATCAACATACAGGCATGGCTGGGGTTCCATTTTGGACATCCTCCCCCACCCCGATGGATACCTGAAACTGTGGATACTGGGGGTGCCTTTGTAAAGATAGGGGAACATCAGTGGTTTTGCTGTAACGACGTAAGAAATTTGTTTAATTTTCCCTTTCTTTTTAATAGGCATCCCAGTATCCATGATATCCTGAATACCGTGGATGGATAACTGAAACCGTGGATACCAAATCAGTGGATAGTGGGGCACACCTGTGTAAAAAAATAAAATGCAATGATAAAAACCAATAATGCTATAAAAATCTTCCACCCCACAGGGCCATTAGCATCTCTGGGACCACTGTGAGGAGAAAGGGGCACAATCCATGTTTAAGGTGTCAAAGACAGGAAGGATGGCGCACATCTGTGTGCTGGCCTCTCTGACTCTGAGAGTGGTCCAAACATACTTTGCAGTGGCCCTTGTGCTGGCCAAACTTTGCTGGCTTAGTTTATGCCGGCCTAACTCAGTTTAGGATTGCGTCCACAATCTATGCAACCACAATCTATACTGCTTAGGGATCCAAAAAGAGTGCCCATATTCTAGTCCTCCAAAGCCAGGAAACAGATTGCATATTATGCAGTATGAATATTATGCAAATTGTATTGTGTAAAACTGGAAATTACCTTCAAACTGCTCCGAGCTTCATTCTGAAGCCCACATAGGCTATGCACAATCATGTGCACCTCTCTGGGCTTCAGAAAGCCCCCAGACACGACTGGAGTTCAGCTCTGGTCACCTCTGGGCGTATCTGCAGATTCTGAAATCCGCAGATACCAAACTCACAGATATTGCGGGCCCACAGTACAGTATATCTTTTTAATTTAAAGCATTTCAACATAATTATGACAACAAGTGGTGCTGTGAATCACTAGAACTTAATAATAATTCCCCAGACAGCAGAAGATTGGATAACAACATGCAACTTCACTGCGGTGTTGCTATATGCACTAGTTATTTTTTTGTATTTTCCTTAATGGCTCTAGTTAAAGAAAAGTACATTCTCAGCTCACACACAATTACCATATATTTCAGAACTAATAATCCTTGGAACATTTTCCCACTGGTGTGGTATATTTGTCAGGGGCAGTGATCAAAATTAATCAGCACAGAGTATATTTTTGACAGCAATTTTGTCCTGTATTTGTAAGTAACAAGCTCTCAAATTATGTTCCCAACATGATATTATTCCTCACAGTGCAATCCTATATGTCAAGTTCAATGGGACTTACTGCAAGGTACATGCAGCTTCAGTCTTTTTAAGACTAGGCTTCTTAAAGCCCACTCCTAACAAAAGTTCTGTGATGCAGCGGTGTTGGAACGATATAGTTTCTACCACATCCAATGCCGAAATTGCAGCTGCTGGAAGTCTCCTTGGGGTATAGGGACATTTGTCTCTTACCCCAGGTGAAGCCCCAGCAGCTGCAATGGGGCTGCTTGAATATGTGCCAGCAATATAGCTGGCACAAATGCATGCTACTCTGTGTTAGGCTTACAAGCTTGAGAAATGAGATATGGCGGTATCAGCAGCTGTCATTCCTGCCCTCTCCTGGACCCGTTCTGCCCTCTTTCCCACCTTCCCCCAATAATGCCTCCCTTGCTGGTCAGTGGAGTGGCTACTTATTCAGGTGGGCACAGGCCTCCGACTGGCAGTAGCAGGCAGGCACCATCCTGACCACTGGTGCAACAATCCTTCGCACTGTTGCAGCATGCCTTACAGCATGCTTACAGCCAGAGGCGTCATCCAGGTGGAACGGCCCGGTACACCGTTCCGCTAGTTCTGAGGAGGGCCCGGGCTGCGCTGCCTCTCCGGAGGACGGGCGAGCTGCTGCTGGGCCTGCCCGCCCTCCCTTGCGTCCCGAATCACTCTAAAATGGAGTGATTCAGGCGCTGTGAGGCTTGGGGAGGCGTGGCAGCCCTCCGCCATAGGGGCCGAGGGCTGTCAATCATCCGGGCATTCCAGTTCCTGGTGCTTACAACACTGCTTACAACAGTGCACACACCCATCCCACTGGTGGTAGCCAGTTTGTTGTTGTTGTTCAGTCGCTAAGTCATGTCCGACTCTTCGCGACCCCATGGACCACAGCACGCCAGGCCTCCCTGTCCTCCACTAGCTTCCTGAGTTCGCCCAATTTCATGTTCATTGCTTCGGTGACACTGTCTAACCATCTCATCCTCTGCCGCCCCCTTCTCCTTTTGCCTTCAATCTTTCCCAGCATGAGGGTCTTTTCTAAAGAGTCCTCTCTTCTCATGAGGTGGCCAAAGTAATTGAGCTTCAGCTTCAGGATTTGTCCATAATCCAGTTTAGGATAAGAGCGCACTCCTAAACTGGAATTAGGCTGGCATAGTTAGGCCAGCAAAGTTTGGTTGGCACAAGGGACACCGTAAAGTATGTTTGAACCACTCTCAAAGTCAGAGAGGCCAGCACACAGATGTGCGCCATCCTCCCTGACTCTGAGAGTGGCCAAATGCGCATTATGGTGTTCCTTGTGCCAGCCAAACTTTGCTGGCTGAACTGCGCTGGCCTAACTCCAGGTTAGGAGTGCACCCTCAATTGCATATACTGGAAGAACATTATTTCTTGCTTATGACTTTGGAACTGAATCTCAACCTTATGAATCCATACCAAAGGATATTTGGATCCTTAATGAAGTCTATCATCTCTTACATGCCAAGAAATAAGGGAGGTGAGAGCAAAACTAGCATTTGGGGACCTGCGTGTATTTGATTGAGAAATCACCGATCCACGGAAAACATGGCCACATTTTCTGGAGTATTTTTCTTCATACAATGTGTGAAAGCCACAATCTGGCATTGAGAATATAATATCACACTTATAAATAAGAACGCTATGAATAATTTACAGTCCATTAACTGGGAAATGCCAGGCCTGTTTGAATCATTAAGCTCCAGCAACTTGCTTTTTAATCCTCTGGCTAGGTCTCCTTTAACAAAGCTAATTAGCTCATTCAGCTGGAACGTGCATTTTACAAAAAACATTGATGCTGCTATCCTTGGTATTTTTCATAGAACTGTGTTACTCTTCGAATGGTAGCATAAACTGCATCGTGGAGAACGTTATGGACATGCAAAAACGCTACCTGATAACATCATTGTTGTCAGTCTTTTAAAATGTACCTAGAAAGCAGTCAGCGAAGGAACACTTCATAATATGATTATAATCATTGACAATTGTTTCATAGTCTTATTGTACTTGCAGAAATACAAGCAGTGAGGAGCTTCTCGGTATCAAAGATTTTCAGTTTTTGTTTCAATACAGTCTGTATAGTCAAGAACAGGATGTGTGCATAATAGCTCACTTAAGAATTGGGGTGGATATGATAGTCCACACACTGGTGTATGCAGGAGGACATGGATGCCATGGATACACCAGGGCCGGCTCTAGCAGCGGCGGGGCCCAATATGGGGCATTCCTGCGGGGCCCCCAACCCTCTCTGCGGGGGCCCCCACTCACCAAGAAGAGCTCTGTTCATGCCACGTGCAAAGCATGGCACGTGGAAGTAGTTGGTGGTGAGATCATAACATCACCGGCAGCTGCTTCCAGGTGGCCCATTTTGGGCTGTTCAGAGGCAGAGGCAGATGGGAGAGACCAAGGTCAAGCTGCTCTGCTTGCCCCACTGACTTCCAGCCCACAGAGATCCCAGCTGCAGCCACAGGCAATATGCTCACCCTGCTAGTGCGGGGCCCCCTGAAGCGCAGGGCCCGATGTGATGACATTGGTCACATTGGCTTATAGCTGGCCCTGTCATGCACCCTAGTCAGAGGCGTTTCTATAGGGAGGGCAAAGCTCTAAGTTTTGCAAGAAGCCTTACCTTGCAGTGGAAATCACGCCTCTCCTGCACCGTTTTAGCCAATCCTCACAGGGAAAAGCAACATCTTGGTGTTGCTTACTGGCTACAGCAGCAAGGGAGAGGAGGGATTTACATGACAGGGTAAGGCTTCTTGCAACACTTAGAGCTTTGCCCTCCCTGTAGAAACACCACTGACCCTAGTATGCTGTCTCACCTACCAAACTCATAGATATCGCGACACACTTGTGTTTTGCAACCACACGTTTAATGAAAACCCACATGGAAGAATCCTTACTTGCAGTTTTATGCAGGTGACAAGTGGCAGAAAGATACCTGGATATTCCATGGTATAAAACCCACAGAATAAAGGAAGCCACATGGGTTTTTGAATCCTAACATGTGCTTCTACCAAGGAAAATGCCCATTGTCTTGTGAATTTCTGCACCTGTTGATTGGACCAGGGAGTTTGAGATTTATCCAGGAAATCAAGGCAAAATTAAGCAAGCCTCCACCCCACTGAATTGAATAAAGCCTAATCTCACAGTTATGACTCATTGACTTAATTGAAATGTGTGTGCCTAAATTTCTATGGATTATACCCATTTTCGAATTACTCATTCCTTCAGCTATTCCCAGTCATCTATTTGCGGATCAGTACTAAGCTCTTGTAATCAGAGTAAATAGATATTATCTCACTATTACAATGCTGAAGCTTCTTGCTTCCTAAGACTTCCTGCTCTTAGGGGGAAAAGGTGTGTGTATGCATGCATTGGGGAGGGATTTAACGCGCAGTAAGGCTACAATGGCTGCTCCTGTTTTGATGAATGGTTCCCTTTCAGAAAGCCAATACTCTTGTTAATATTACATCTGATTTTCATCTTGGAAAAGTTCAGTACCTGAAAAGGAGAACATTATGAAGTTTTGATCATATCCAGCAGCAAGAATTAAAAAAATGATATTTGCTCTTCTCACTTACACAAGAGAAAGTGCTGTTATGACCCTTGTTTTGGCAAACGCTCCTGGGCCCAGCCAAGGGGGTGTTCCCCAAAAATGGAGGTACTGTACTGTGATTCCCACCCTCTCAAACCACTTCCATCATGCCATCCTTTAGCTTTGTGTACCCCAAGTTACTCCTTCCTGCTCCATCCACAGAATCTACTCTTATCAGCCATGATCGTTCAATGAACCTCCCTGTTAAGATCCTCCACATTAAAAATAAGTGGCAAGTAAGAAGGAGCAATTACCTGCCTGACAAGTAGCTAGTCCCCATTAATCTTGCCCCCACCTCCATTGTTGGACACTTGTGGTGATTAGAAGGATACTTCTCAAGGTGCAATCCTTACTAGCTTTTCCAGCACCAAGGTAAGGGCAATGCAGCTCTGAGGTAAGGGAACAAACATTCCCTTACCTTGAGGAGGTCTCCGTGACTACTTCTCTACTGCAGAATGCAGAATATGCCCCATTGGCACTGCTATGCCAGAGCTGGAAAGTTGGTTAGGACTGTGCCCTCAAACTCAGAATGCTTGGCTTTATGATCAAACTAGCTTTTTGTTACCCGGCGTTGCCCGGGTAACAAATTCTCCCAACAGGTCATTGTGGACATTTCATTTCACACCCCATCTCGCACCTCACACCAACAGGGGCCAAACCTGGACTCTAACGGCCTCGGGAGCATCACCGCTTGTCGCGGCGACCCCAAAAACTATGGACTCGACACCTATATTGGGCGTTTTCGATCATTTTTACGTGGCGCCCCCTTCGTGCCCCCACCCCTGGAGGCGCTAGGGGGGTCGTACCCACACAGCGTTTGTCACCAGGCCACAAGGCATATGTGTACCAAGCTTGGTGTAAATTGCTCCAGGCATTCCAGAGTTATGCTGGAACATACATACACACATACTAATGTCGGTCATTTTGGGCATTTTATTTTTCAACCCTGCTCACCCCCTGTCATCTCCATGCTGGGTCCAGCGGTGCAGGGGCCTAGGGGGGACCGAGAGCGTGGGGCACAGCAAGCATTACCTGCGAGGCGGTAGAGGTTCGACATGACCAGTTTATTGGGGTCAACGATTTGACATTCATGGGGGCCCGTGACTTCACAGGGACCCCCAATAGTCCATACAAATGGTGGCACCCACCAGGGCACGGAGTTCAGTCCAAGGGGTGCTTTCCTTCCAAAAGCCCCTTCTCAGCAGGATTGGTGGTGATGGCGGCGGGTTGAGCCGGGTCGGAGTCCACAGCTTGTGGGGTCCCCGTCGGTTGTGAGTCCCTCGGGTGGCTGGAGTGGGGCTGGCCTAGCTGCCCGCAGGGTAAGAGGGTTGGCGCTCTCCATGGCCAGGCCCAAGAACCTCAAGCTGCCTCTCGGGAGACGTCGGATTTGCTGAAGCAAGGCCGGCTGCCTGCCTGGAACTCCGGGAACTCCAGCGCCGGGGGACCTCCAAGGAGCAGGGCTTGAGCTGCCCCGTCACGGCTTGGGTAAGGTGAGGACCAGAGTGGGGCAACCACCCACTCAGACATGGTCTGCTCCTCTACCTCCCTTCTCCAGCACTCAGAGGTGCGACCTCTCCCTCTGCTTTCTGAGCTCCTTATGAGCTCCAGACCAGCCTCCTCCCCTTCCTGTCTCATTGCCAGGCCCAGTTCTCGTGAGACTGGGCTGGTCCTTTGCAGGATCTCGCCTCTACTCAGAGAGTCACCCCAGGCTGCTTGCAAGTTACCTGAGCTCAGCCAGACTTCCTTGTGCCAGGTGTGCTGCCTTCGACTCCCCTGGGGCTCGACACCAGTCTCCTTAAACACCCACCTGCAGCCCCCTGCGGCCAAGTAAGCTCCCCATCCTTGGTCCGAGGCAGCGGGGCGGTTGCAGGGGTGACACCCCCCACACCGACGGGGCCGAACCCGGACTCCAACGGCTTTGGGAGCATCGCCGCTCATCTCGGTGGCCCCAGAAACTATTGATTCCGTGCAAATTTCAGGCTTTTTTACTGTTTTCATGCAGGACCCCCGTGCACCCCCACCCCTAGGGGCGCTCAGGGGGCCTGACCCCCGCAGTGTTTGTCACCAGAGCGTAAGGCATGCGCGTGCTGAGTCTGGTGGCAATTGCTCTAGGTGTTCCAGCAGGGCATGGCGGATGTTTTGTTTCGCACCCCTTCTCACCCCCATGTTGGGGGGGCCGAACCCGAACTCCCACAACATTGGGAGCATCGCCGCTCACCTTGGCGACACCATAAGCTATGGATCCAATGCCGATTTTGTCCGTTTTCAACTGTTCTCACGTGGGGTCCCCGCGCACCCCCTGGACTCCAATGGCATCGGGAGGGTCGCCGCTCGCCCCAGCGACCCCAGATACTACAGATTCGACGCCAATTTCATCCGTTTTCGACCGTTCTCACATGGGGCCCCCTGTGCACCCCCACTCCCAGGGGCGCTAGGGGGGCCTGACCCCCACAGTGTTTGTTGCCAGGCCGCAAGGCACGCGCGTGCCGAGTTTGGTGCCAATCACTCCAGGTGTTCCAGCAGGGCATGGCGGGCGTTGGGTTTTGCACACCTTCTCGCCCCCCACACTGAGGGGAGGCTGAACCTGGATTTCAACGGCGTCGGGAGGGTCGCCGCTCGCCCCAGTGACCCCAGATACTACAGATTCGACGCCAATTTCAGCCGTTTTCGACCGTTCTCACATGGGGCCCCCTGTGCACCCCCACCCCCGGGGTGCCGGGGGGACCTGACCCTGACAGTGTTTGTCACCAGGCCGCAAGGCACGCGCATGCCGGGTTTGGTGCGCATCGCTCCAGGCGTTACAGCACAGCATGGCGGACCTTTGTTTTGTACCCCTTCTCGCCCCCCACGCCGAGGGGGGACTGAACCCAGACTCCAACTGTTTCGGGAGCGTCGCCACTCGTCTCGGCGATCCCAAAAACTACGGACTCGACGCCAATTTTGGCCATTTTAGTCCATCTTCATGTGGGGCCCCCTGCACACCCCCACCCCTGGGGCGCTGGGGGGGGCTGACCCCCACAGTGTTTGTCGCCAGGCCACAAGGCACGCACATGCCGGGTTTGGTATGTGTTGCTCCAGGCGTTCCAGCATGGCACGGCGGATGTTTTGTTTCGCACCCCTTCTTGCACCCCACGTCGAGGGGGCCCCGAACCCAGACTCCACCGGCGTCAGGAGTGTCGCTGCTTGGCCCCGGAAACTACGGACTCGATGCTGATTTCGGCCGTTTTCAGCCGTCTTCACGTGGGGCCCCATGCGCACCCCTGCCCCCAGGGGGTGCTAGGGGCCCCCGACCCCTGCAGTGTTTGTGGCCAGGCCGCTAGGCTTCCGCATGCCGAGTTTGGCGCCAGTCGGTCCAGGCGTTCCAGCGGGGCATGGCGGACATTTTGTCTTGCACCCCTTCTCACCTCCCACACCGAGGGGGGGGCAAACCCAGACTCTGACGGCATCGGGACCGTTGCCGCTCATCCCGGTGACCCTGGAAACTACAGATTTGATGCCGATTTCGGCCATTCTCAACCATTTTCACGCAGGCACCCCCGCGTACCCCCACCCCTGGGGGTGCTGGGGCCCCCCGACCCCCACAGTGTTTGTGGCCAGGCCACTAGGCTTCCGCGTGCCAAATTTGGCGCCAATCGGTCCAGGCATTCCAGCAGGGCATGGCGGATGTTTTGTTTCGCACCCCTTCTTGCCCCCCACGTTGAGGGGGGGCTGAACCCGGACTCCGACGGCGTCGGGAGCATCACCGCTCGTCCCGGCGAACTCGGAAACTACAGATTTGACGCCGATTTTGGCCATTTTCGGCCGTTTTCATGTGGGGACCCCTGCGTACCCCCACCCCCGGGGGCGCTGGGGGCCCCTGACCCCCGCAGTGTTTGTCGCCAGGCCACAAGGTGTATGCGTGCCAGGTTTCATGCCGATCGCTCCAGGCATTGCGGAGCCTATGTGAAACATACATACATATACACACACACAAATGCACGCTCTTCTTTATGTATATAGACTAGCTTTTTGTTACCCGGCATTGCCCGGATAACAAAATGATCTTTCAGAGTTTATGAGTTTTGCGCCCCTTCTTGCCCCCCCACGCCGACGGGGGCCGAACCCAGACACCAACTGCGTCGGGAGTGTCACCGGTCGCCTCGGCAACCCCGGAAACTATGGACTCGATGCCAATTTCGCCCGTTTTCGGTCGACTTCACTTCAGGCCCCCTGCCTCGGCCCCCTGCCTCAGGTATCGGCGACCCTGGAAACTACGGGTCTGACGCTGATTTTGTCCGTTTTTGACCGTTTTCACGCAGGGGCCCCCGCGCACCCCACCCCCGGGGACGGTAATGGGGCCTGACCCCCGCAGTTTTTGTCGCCAGGCCTCAAGTCACGCGCGTGACGAGTCTGGCACCAATCGTTCCAGCCGTTGCAGCGGGGCATGGCGGACATCTTGTTTCGCACCCCTTCCCGCCCCCCACGTTGAGAAGGGGCCAAACCCGAACTCCCACAGCATTGGGAGTGTCACCGCTCACCACAGCGACCCCGGAAACTACGGATCCAATGCCAATTTTGTCCGTTTTCGACCGTTCTCACGCACGTGCCGAGTCTGGCGCCAATCGCTCCAGGCGTCGCAGCTGGGCATGGCAGACGTTGTGTCTTGCACCCCTTCCCGCCCCCACACCGAGGGGTGCCAAACCTGGACTCCCACGGTGTCAGGAGTGTCGCCACTCGCCTCAGCGACCCCGAAAACTACAGATTCAACGCCGATCACAGCTGTTTTAACCGATTTATGCAGGGCCCCCTGTGTACCCCCACCCCCAGGGGCGCTGGGGGGCCCCTGACCCCCGCAGTGTTTGTCACCAGGCTGCAAGGTGTATGCGTGTCATGTTTCGTGTTGATTGGTACAGGCGTGCCAGCAGGACCTGGTGGACCTTTGGTTTTGCACCCCTTCTTGCCCCCCACGCCAAGGGGGGCCCAAACCCGGACTCCAACTGTGTCGGGATCATTGCTGCTCATCTTGGAGACCCCGAAAACTACGGACTCGACACCAATTTCGGCCATTTTCGGCCATCTTCACATGGGACCCCCTGCGCACCCCCACCCCTGGGGACGCTGGGGGGGCCTGACCCCCGCAGTGTTTGTTGCCAGGCTGCAAGGCACGCGCGTGCCGGGTTTGGTGCATGTTGCTCCAGGCGTTCCAGCACGGCATGGCGGACTTTTTGTTTTGCACCCCTTCTGGCCCCCCATGCCGGGGGGCCCCAAACCCGGACTCCAGCGGCATTGTGAGTATCGCCACTTGTCCCGGCGACCCCGGAAACTACGGACTCATGGCCAAATTCGGCCGTTTTTTTATCATTTTCACGCGGGGACCCCCGGGGACACCCACCCCGAGGGCGCTAGGGGGGCCCAACCCCCGCAGTGTTTGTGGCCAGGCCGCTAGGCTCCCGCATGCCGAGTTTGGCGCCAATCGGTCCAGGTGTCACAGCGGGGCATGTTGGACGTTGTGTTTCGCACCCCTTCTTGCCCCCCACGTTGAGGGGGGGCTGAACCCGGACTCCAACGGCATCGGGAGCATAGCTGCTCATCTCAGCGACCACGGAAACTGTGGATTTGACGCCGATATTGGCTGTTTTTGACTGTTTTCACATGGGGACCCCCGCGTACCCCCACCCCTGGAGGCTCTAGGGGCCCCCGACCCCCCGCAGTGTTTGTGGCCAGGCCGCTAGGCTTCCGCATGCCAAGTTTGGCGCCAATCGGTCCAGGAGTTCCAGCAGGGCATGGCGGATGTTTTGTTTCACACCCCTTCTTGCCCCCCATGTCGAGGGGGGGCTGATCCCGGATTCCAACGGCATCGGGAGTGGCACTGCTCATCTCGGCGACCCCGGAAACTGTGGTTTTGATGCCGATTTCGTTTTCGGCAGTCTTCATGTGGGGACCCCCGCATACCCCCATCCCCGGGGGTGCTATGGGGGCCTGACCCACGCAGTGTTTGTCACCAGGCCGCTAGGCTTCCGCATGCCGAGTTTGGTGCCAATCGGTCCA
>JAJKFI010000002.1:41434713-41444906 GCA_029204185.1 Lerista edwardsae | reverse complement strand
GGGGGGGCTGAAGCCGGACTCTGACGGCATTGGGAGCATCGTGGCTCATCTTGGCGACCCCGGAAACTGTGGATTTGACGCCGATTTCGGCCGTTTTCGGCCGTCTTCACACGGGGACCCCCACACATCCCCACCCCCGGGGGCGGTAGGGGGCCCTGACCCCCGCAGTGTTTGTGGCCAGGCCGCTAGGCTTCCGCATGCCGAGTTTGGTGCCAATCGGTCCAGGCATTCCAGCAGGGCATGGCGGATGTTTTGTCTTGCACCCCTTCTCGCACCCCACATCGAGGGGGGGGGTGAACCCAGACTCCAACTGCATCGGGAGCGTCGCCGGTCATCTCAGCGACCCCGGAAACTACGGACTTGACGCCGATTTTGGCCGTTTTTGACCGTTGTCACGTGGGGACCCCTGCGTACCCCCACCCCTGGGGGCGCTAAGGGGGCCCGACCCCCGCAGTGTTTGTCGCCAGGCCACAAGGTGTATGCGTGCTGAGTTTCGTGCCGATCGCTCCAGGCGTTGCGGAGCCTATGCGAAACATACATACACACACACATACACACAAACACACGCTCTTCTTTATATATATAGATAGTATTCTACAGGGCTAGTCTGTCTGTCTGTCTGTCTGTCTGTCTCTCTCTCTCTCTCTCTCTCTCTCTCTCTCACACACACACACACACACACACACATGCATACAAACAGTTTTTAAACAGGAAGAGCGCAATTCTCCATGGGTTAATTTTTTGTTTGTTAGTGACAGAGCTGGGGTGGGGAAAAGTAACTTCTAATTCCTTCAAAATCAATACAGCTGACTTCAGAAAAAAGATGGTTAAGAATGTTAATGAGAAATATGCTGATATTTCTGAAATCTAACTTGGAAGACAAAGCTCCTTCCACCAATACACCTTATCCTGTTAATTCAGAGGGAAAGGCAGAGTATAAATCATTTCAATAAACATTTTTTTTTCCCCTTGGTGCCGCCACTGTCTGCAAAGGTTAGCGGTCTGGTCACCCCATCTCAGAAAGGAAATTTTAATGCTGCAACAAATGCAGCATTAGAATGCTGAAATGAACAACTGAAATGAACAAGGGGTTGGAAATGATAGGAGGAAAGGCTAAGAGTGTACAGGGCTCTTTAGTTTATGGCCGCATTTCTCAAATTGTGGGTCAGGATCTGATTTCTGATGGGTCCCACAGAGCATCCAGTGAAAGATCACTAATTACTTCAAGCCCTGAGGCTATATAAAAATCAGAGTGCTGCTAACTGCCCTGCAAAGAGATAAGATGAGTTCCTGCAGTTTGCAAGATAGCCACTAATTGCCCTGTAAACAGCTGAGCTTCTGCAGATCACAAGTTTGTGTAAATATAGGGAGGAATGTTTGAGCATCTTTTTTCTGGCATCCCCCCCCCAGTCCATCAATAACACTGGCAGCCAGTGAAAGCTGGGTCACATAACCAAGCCCCTTAAGCCTAGAGCATGGATCAGGGAACTTTTTTACCTTTTACCCCAAAATATATTTAGGTACGCCGACGTTACCCCCTTGATTTGATTTTTAATACAGGTACTTACTGAAACTACCAGTGAAAGATAGGTGTCCTCTCAGGAGAGGCACTGTCCTGTCTCTCTCAATGGCGCAGCAACTAGTCGACTCTACTGAAGAAGCGGGCGGACTTGGGGGCGGGGCCCGGGGCATCAAGCAGGGAAGCGTGTTATACAAAAGGGCCTGACGCACTGCACTGCGTCAGGTCCTTGTACACTACAGTACTGTAACACACACAGCCGGGCATGCGTATAGAACAGTGATGGCGAACCTTTTGGGCTTGGTGTGTCAGAAATTTGGAAAATTCGTAACTCAGCTCTGCTGGTGTGTCAACCCCCTCCCCCTGCCAGAACAAAAGAAAAAAATAACATATTGGAACCCATTGCTTTTTATTTGATTAATTAATGAGCTGAATTAATACACGAGGCTTCTGTAGTAAGAAGACGCTGCGGGGGGAGGTTAAGCCCAATTTATTTAATATTGTAACAAATCTGCGGTTCCTCGGTGGAATTACTTGGGGGTGGGCTCAGGCCTTATTTCATTTGTACTGTAAGCCGCCAGCCAAAACTTCCCTCTGTAAAGCGTGTATTATTTCCTGCCCTTTAAAATTCTCCTGCGCTTGATCAACACCTTGAGCCAGGAGCTGCCAATGACATTATTGCAGCACGGACTGAATACCAGACACAGACAGGGAAAACGATCGCACTCTGGAGGCGCACTTGGAAACGCCAGGCAATCACCCAAACATTTCATCTGTTGCTGCAGATCAGAACGCTTGGAACGTCACGTGCAACAAAGCTTTGTCCTCGGCTCCCTGGTCTCAGAGAGTGCTGTGCCTCATCCTCTATACCTGACCCTCCTTCTCCTTTTAAAACCCAGACAGAAGCCTTTACTCACCAGTTCAATGGCCAGACCCCCGCCTCCAACCAGCCGCCCCATCCCATGAGTGCACAATGCAGCGAGGCAGGCGGCGTGCACTGCAGTCCTGCTATGGAACGCTCAGCCTCTCAGCCACCCTGGCCAGCCAATGAGGGCGCCGAAGGCCCCGCTAAATTCTCAGGCTGCTTCCTCATTGGCTACCCAATTAGCGTGGCTTGGCTGATCAGAGCGCGGAGACATGCTGCAGGGCTTGTCGCCCGAGTTTAAAGAGAGAGACGGAGGCGCAGACAGCGGGCGCGCGGAGGAACAAGTCTTTGCAGGGAATCGCTTAGATTCATATGCATCTGCCGTCCATTACCCCCAGGAATTTCATTTTTACCCCATTTGGGGTAATTTACCCCTGTTCTCTGACCACTGGCCTAGAGGCTATACATTTTGGCAAAGAAATAAAATATTACTTGTAAACAAATAAAAATGTTTCTTTTCAGATCACCTTTTAAAAAAATTCATGTAAAGCTAGGTGGGTCCAAATAGCATGCAATTTTAAAAAGTGTGTCCCGGTGCTAGTTGGAAAGATGACTTAGAGAGAAGCATGATAGAGGTTTATAAGTATGCATGGTATGAAGAAAGTGGATAATGGGACATTTTTCTCTTACATTATTGAGACCTCTAATAAAATGTGTGGGCAGTGGATTCCAGACAGAGTCAAGGAAATACTTTTTCACTCAATGCATAATGAAGCGATGGATGTGGCAGGATGTGGCAATGGCCCCTGCTTTCAGGTGGCTTTCAAAGGGGGCCAGACACATTCCTGAGGATAGTTCTGTCAATGGCAAGGCATAACTTCCATATCAATATTAGATGGTGGTGGGCAAACCTGGGGAGCAGGAGCTGTTGCACTCATGCTGTGAGTTTGCAAAAGAAACTTGTCGTAGCCAGCCAGGAACCCAAAATGTACCAAAGGGCAGGGAGGTAAGCAGTGGTGTCATCTAAATGATTTAAGAACAGGTACTCACTTTTGATTGGCACGTGTCGGGACCCGCCCACCGGAAGTGACGTCATAACCGCTTTGTGAACTTTGTGTTGAAAAGCGGTATATAAATACTAGTGATTGAAGCCAGAAGTGATGTCGTGGCAGGAAGTGACGTGAAAAAAGCCCTTTTTGAGGCCTCAGATGATTTTAAACTGACCCAACAGTTGCAACAGTATTCCACAGCACCCCCAGAACATGTTAAGGAGGCCTGGCATCATGTTAAAACCCCAGAGCAACTCATTTTTCAGTGGCAAGGAAAGGAAAGGCTCCGCTCGCTGCCTGCCTGCCTGCCTGGCTCTGAGAACATGCAGGCAACTGAAACATGCAGGAAATTCAAACGTTGCAGAGGGCGGAGTCGACGAGTGGGCGGGCGAATGGGCGGGGCCAGCTGTAATCCTAGAAACCGGTACTCGCGTACCCCCGCGTACCCCTTGCATGACATCACTGGAGGTAAGGCAGGAGAACACCATGAACACAAGGTCATCTAGTAAAAAATGGTTCCTTGTAGCTGCCCAAGAAGTAGACCTCTGGCCCAAGTTTCCGCCGTGCCAATATTCCACAGAAATGTTGGGTGGTATTGACTTGTAGCCAGTGGCCTCATGCAGCCGGAACGCTGAGTGGGAGGAATGGGTGAGCGGGGCGGGGAAGACGGCGAAATGGACCGGTACGCAACATGCGGGCTGCCGCTCACCCGTTCCTCCCGCCCAGCGTTCCGGCTGCATGACGCTGCTGCTTATAGCTTTGTTGTTATATTTGTCCCCATTTGCTGATGACTACAGATGTCAAAGATATGCTGGCTCGAAATCCTATTGAGCAAGTGCTGCTCAGCTGCAGGCCCTCCTGCTGACTTCTCAGGAGCCACCTCTACAACTGTGCATGTGCTTTGATTAGCCTTCTTGTTGTTGAACTGACTCATGTGGTGATACATGCAAATTTGGTAGGCTAGGGCAAGAACATGCACCACGTGGGTTTATACTGATGAAATTCATATTGAGCGTGAAGTTTTTGGGGAGGAAAAAAGGAAGACTTTAGATTGTACAGTGGGACCTCCTAATCTGTGGGTGTAGCACCCACAGATTTGAATATCTGTGATTTAAAGCTGGAGGGCTTCAGAGGGCCTCCTGGACACGACCAAAAGTGACTTCCTGTCAGAGAGACATTCTGAGGCATGGGGAGGACATCACTGAATGCAACTAGAAGGATTTTCCCCTGGCCCCAAGTAAAGCCCCAGGCACCTCATGGAGCTTCTCAAATCTGCACCAGCTGTATAACTGGTGCAAATCTGGAAAGCCTTGTGAGGCTGCCTGGCCCAGGAGTAGGGTTAGGATTTGGCTGAGGAGGCCTCTGCCGACCCTGACCCCTCCCAGGCCTGGTCCTCCCCCATTCTGCCCTCCTCTGCTCCTCTTCACCTCTGAACAACCTCCTGCCACCCTCTGCCATCCCTGCACTGCCCCCCCCCGCCACCCAGTGCACACTTATCTGTGTTTGCCAGCACAAGGTTCTAATTCAGTGCTGCCAAGCCAGCTCCTGAGTAGGCGCAGACATGACGTCAAGCATGTTTGCGACACTCTGAGCCAGCATGGGGATCCCGCTGTACAATTTATACATCCAGGCAAGAGCAGACGATTTCGACATTGGAAATGCAGTTTATGTTGTAACCAGCATGATTGTGAGTTTAAATAAGAACCAATACAGGCGTACCTTGGGATCCACGGATACTGGGGGTCACTTAAAAAACTTAGGGAACGTAAAACCAAATGCCAAAAATAGCTTTTGCTACCGCTGTATTTGGAGGGCTGCAGGCAGTCTTCCAAGCTGCCTGCAGCTTCTTCCTGGTCATGTGAGGCTCCTCCCTTCACCCAACATTGCCTCAGAAAGGGAAGTTGCATGAATCCCCCCTGCTTATGTTTATACCAGAAATTTGCATAGAGGGAAGTACAGGCCCAACCCAAGCGGAACCCAAACTTCCCACCCTCCCCCTGTTTTCATTTTTGCACGTGCCTTGGCACCAATGGGTGCTTTCCCCCCTTGGCAAATAGCAGCTGTGAGCAACCTGGTTTGGCTGTAGCCTGTGGTGGAGAAGAAGGGTTAATGCTTCCTCCTCCCCCCCCCCCCCCCGCTTCCAATCCAGATGCTCTTTAATACTTGTTTTAAAACACACCAAGGTTTGCTTGCAAATTTCTTGCTTAAAGTAAAGGGTAGTTTGACTCTCTAATCATGGCGTTTATAAGACTAATATGGGTTGAATGAGATCATTTAGCAAAGATCAGCGTAGAAAAAACTTGGTCATTAAATGTAATTTTTTTCAAAAGGTTTGCCATAAAACCTTTAGAAACTTTGATCTCCATTCCTGAATCGCCTCATCAAGGAATTCAGGTTCACAGCTCAGGTCTTGCATTTCAAAAGAGAGGTCATGCGAGGTTGACTAGGCTATGAAAAGGGATTCAGAGCAGTCCTATATGTGTTGCCGATGGTGCTTGCCAACAGCCTGGATGCTGCTCTCTTTTCTGTCCATTCTTTTCTACCTCCTCCCTGGCAAAGAGAAGCCAACAACAACTGTGGCCACACAGAGGGAACTCTAGTCTGCTGTACAGCTGCCAGGCTTTGAGGTATTTTTCCAGGAATGGCATCTGTGTTTGTGGCTGACATCTTGGCTGGTCTCTTAGAGTCTTTAGTTTGAAGTACTGATGAATTGCTGTTGGATCTGCTGTGGTGAGTGCGTGCGCATGTGCACACACGTGTGCACACACGCGAGCGAGCGCGCACACACACACACACAAAGAGTGGTGACAGATGGAAGAAGAAGGAGAAGATCATGAGACTAGATTTGGAGAGAAGCAGAAGCTGTTGAATTTGGAGGGCAAATTCTTTGACCAACACACTACACAGTATTCAAATGCATGAGAAAATCTTGAGTTTCCATGGTCAAGCAATTTTGGACCAGCATAGTGAAACTCTCCCTTTGATGTATGATTGATAGCTCAATTGTTTCAAAAATCCTCCCAGTCGTGTACAGTAACCTTGTTAACAAGAAGTTGGAATGGACTTCTCAGGTCAACTAGCCCAAACCTCTGCTCTTGGCAGGATACTCCCATCTTTGATGCATAGCCAACTGATCCTTAATAACTTCCAGAGCAAAGAGACCTCACAATGGACCAAGGCAGCATTTTCCACTGAACTATAAGTCTGTCTGCATTGTTCTTTTCTACTGACTGTTGAGAACTGAGGGAGAGAACATAATACTGAAGCTGGCACTGTCTGTCAAAGGGGTAACAAGGCTATGTCAGAAGGTCCAACAGGCAGCCTCAATATTATTTATAGCTTACCAATGATGCGCTGGAGATTGCATTTCTACCAATGTTACTCTAATGCATCTTTGGTAGAAAATGGTTTGAAAATGGCTTGTGAATTATCTATGGTAGAAACTAACCCTGGCTAATTCATTCAGTGGAAGGTGTGTGTGTGTGTGCGCGCGCGCGTGCAGCCCCCAGGTAAGGAAACAAATGTTATCTTGAGGAGACCTCCATGACTTCCTCCCCACCACCCCAGGATGAAGCATAAACCCCACTGACGCATGGTTGCGTCAGTGCTGGAAAGTTGGAGAGGGCTGGGCCCTGTATTTATTAAGTGCAGTCCTCTTTGCTCAGAAGTCCTACTGAGTTCAATGGTACTTACTCCCAGGACTGCAGTTTACAGCCCAATCCTACATTGCCTTACTGCTGGCACTGCAACCAGCCAATGAGCTATAAGGCACAATTGCGGTACCCAGGGAATAAGCTATGCTGACAGGAAAGCCCATGCCACCCTGCTGACTTGGAGCCCCAACAGCCAGTAGAGATCAGGTAAATGCCAAGTGGGACAGGGGCGTGGGGAGGGTGGGTGGAGGCAGTGGCGGATCTAGGGGGCAGGGGGGCATGAGCCCTGGGTGCTGTCTTGGGGCCGTCTAGGAGGGCGCCAGTGGCCCCCAACATTGTGCGGGTAGACCTGGGCTCCGGAGCCCACCCCTCCCAGGCCTGTCCCACCTCCCTTTCCATCCTCCCTCTGCCCAGGGATACCTCCCCCATGCCCTCCACCCAGGGGCGGACCTAGTCAAAATGGCTCCTTGAGGGAGCCCTGTAGGGAGCTCCATACAGCTCCCTGTAGGGAGCCCAGGTCTACCTGTGGCTGGTCCCAATGGGTAGACCTGGTCTCCATGTAGCCCAGGTCTACCCGGGGCGGCTTCTGCTGGGTAGACCTGGGCTCCCATGGGGGCGCACTTCTATTGGGTGCCCCGGGCGCCATTTTGACTAGGTCTGCCCCTGGGTGGAGGGCATGGGGGAGGTATCCCTGGGCAGAGGGAGGATGGAAAGGGAGGTGGGACAGGCCTGGGAGGGGTGGGCTCAGCGGAGGCTTCCTTCCCCAAATCCTATCCTCCCTCCTCCCAGCATTGAAAGCCCAGCATGGGGCTTTCTGAGTCAGCACCAATGCTGAGCTGAGAAGCCCCACTGAGCATGCTGCATTCACTCAGGATAAGGGGCCTTCCCCTTACTCTGAGGAGACCTCTAGGCTGCTGAGCAGTTCCCAAAGTCCTACATGGACATTGGGAATGTGCTAAGCAGTTGCTGGGGTGTGGCCTGGGGGCTGCAAGGCCCCCTGAAGGCACCCCTACGATTGCGGTGCCATGGGACACCCAGGGACTTCAGCCCTTGTCTGGGGGTTGCGCTGAGATCTGAGGGGGTCTGGGATGCCCGCAGCCTCCTCTGCGGGCCTCCATGGTGCAGAATAAAGCCTGGGGTTTTGCGCGACAAGCACTTTCTGCTTTCCCCTTAAGGCAGAATGGCCCAGTTTTGCTTCCCCATGGTGGGTTGCGACCCACAGATTGGGAAGCACTGCAGTACAGTGCCGCTGCTCCTGTGCTGGATAGGATTGGGTTTTCAGTTAAGTATGAGAATGCAAACAAGTGCTACACTTTAAAAGGCTTCTAGTCAAGGAGAAAATTGATTTGCACTTTTAAGTAAATTGGAAGCTGTCATAAATCTTGGAAACTTGATATGATGATTACCATCCTAGGGCAGCAATCGAGCTGACACTGACCACCTCATCTTTGTTAGGCAAGCTGAAAACTCCCGTAATTAGGTAATCACAAGAGTAGTGTGACTTTCTTTGCTTGATTTATCTGCAAATTAATGAATGTCCAGCGCCTAAAAAGGTCTGTGAATACAATTCATCATACCAAAAGGCCAACAAATGCAGTAATGTTAATAAGTTCAAACGACACCATGGATGTCTTGATGGATGTCCCCTTTATTTTACATAACAAGTGTAGTGATTGGGAAATGAAAATCTTTGATCTACTCCTTTCACTGACCTCCTGTTGGGTAAAACTGATTCCCCAGTCACTGAATTCTTTGTTTCAGCTAGCTGGGTCATCTTACATTCTTTATGTGAAGCAGGGCTTGCAATTGTTTTTAAATGTGGATACTCTCTCCTTTAGACTGTTTTTTCATCCACATTAGGCAGCCTCAGCCTCTGCTGCTTGAGTTAGATGCATAACTGATCCTACGTCCGTCCGGGGGCATCAAGACAGAGCCATGCAGATAAGAGCAGTGTTATTCGAACTGTGGGTCAGGATCCACTTGGTGGGTCACGACCTGATGTCAGGTGGGTTGCTGAAAACTGGGAGCAGCCATCTTGAAAACTAATGTTTTCAAGTTATACTTACTCTTATTATATTTCTTTTGTGAGAGTTAACAGTTTGGATTTTCAAGTGAAGGTTTTTTTAATTTTGTTTTTAGTTCAGCATTTTTACATAATATTTTGCCCTCATCTTTCTGTCAGGGATGTTTCATGGTTGTTCAATTGAGGCAATCCAAGAATGCCAGTTTGCATTTCAGGAGTGTCATTTTATTATGTAACAATGACAGCATTTCCTGCTTGATGTTGTTACTTCCTGTCACATCACTTCCAGGCTAATGACATCACTTCTGGTAGGTCCCAACACGAGTGCCATTCCAAAAATGTGGGTCCCGGTCTATGAAGTTTGATACCACTGGGTAAGAGGACAGAAACAGGCACCCCCCCCTCTGCTGCCTGAGGCGACCACTTAGTTGCCCTCAGGTAGACCAGCTCTGGGCAGTGTCATTCGGATTCAGGGCCCAATTCAAAAGCGCTGGCAGTACTTGTGTACCACCAGTCAAAAGTGTTGCAAACATGCCATAAAACACATTTGGGACACTGTATGATCTTTCTAAATATAATCAGTTTAGGCTAGATTAAGGGTGTAATCCTAAATTGAGTTAGGCCAGCATAAGCTAAACCAGCAATGTTTGACCAGCACAAGGGGCACCATAAAGTAGGTTTGGACCATTCTCGGAGTCAGAGAGGCCAGCACACAGATGTGAGCCATCCTTCCTGGTTCTGAGTCCAAACATTTATTTATTATTTATTTGAAGAATTTATACCCTGCCTTTCCCATGCCGAAGCAAATGCCCAAGGCGGCTTACATAAGCAGGCTATTCTAAACCATCATTTTTTCAATGTTTTTTTTTTTTTCCAAATATACAGAATTCTTGTGATCCGCAAATCCTCAGTCCCAGATGTAGGCTTCACAGTGTGGTTCTCTCCTTTGGCTGCATGCTTTATAAAACGTGCTTTATGGTGGTCCTTGTGCTGGCCAAACTTTGCTGGCTTAGTTTATGCCGGCCTAACTCCAGTTTACCGCTTCTATGAAGACCTAGAACAGCTTCTAGAATTAACACCCAAA
>JAJKFI010000002.1:41413354-41424743 GCA_029204185.1 Lerista edwardsae | reverse complement strand
GTGTGTGTGTGTGTGTGTGTGTGTGTGTGTGTGTGTGTGTGTGTGTGAGGCTGCAATCCTACGCACACTTACCTGGAGTAAGTCCTATTGAACTCAATAGAAGTAAGTCCAAACTTAAGATGTACATAGGATTGGCTGTGAGCATGCACATAAATTTTTGAATGAATTGCCAGCCCATCATGTTACTAACACTAGGGTTTCAAGCAGCACACTCTACTATAAAACACAGTTGAACTGACAAGGAGTGATATTACAGGAAAGCTTATTGTAAACGTTGCCTGCTATTTTAAATTGAATGACTGTTGACGTTTTGCCGCTGAAGGGAGCAGAGGAACAGTCATATGGTATCTGCTAACATATGGCTGCTGAAACGTTTGTCTGGAGCAAAACTCAATTCATCCTTCTGCAGAATCGATGGATTAACATCTTAATTTCTCACTACATAACTATGCAGCTGGCAGTTAAACAGTTTACAGAGCACTGGCAACCTGGGACCCGGCAGAAGATGCACAGCTGCTGGCATCTGAATTTCAGCATATGTTGCCACAAAGGCAAACAATGGGAAAGCGGGGGGGGGGGGATGACGTGTTAGTGCAGCCAGGCTGACCCATCCAGGAAGGCAACGGAAGCGGTTGCCTCAGGCAGCAGATCGGTGGTTGTGTGCACTGGTGTAGCTCATGGAAGTGTAGCCCAGTGCAGAGGGCAAAATGATGCACCAGAAGTTACATCACCACAGGAAGTGACATCACAGCTGTATTTTCATTTTTGGCCATAACTTTTGATAGAATGAAGACATTACACTCTGATTTGTTTTATTGCATTCTGCATTAAATTCCAAATCAAATGGTACATCACATGATGATAGTATTTTTTAAAAGAATTTGGCCACTAGTGTCAAGCTCAGCTTGCTGTATCCCTTAAAGATTTTTGCCCGGTGCAGTTGTACCCTCCCGTACTTCTTTAGCTACGCCCCATCTCTGCTCCTCCTCCTCCTTCCATTCTCTGGATTGGAAAAATAAGAGGGCACACAACGAGGAACAGGAGATGTGGACGGGACAGTTGAGACTGGGAGGAACACAGGCTTGTACATCATCAAGTAAGGGGGGTATCATTTGACATACCTCTACAGGCATTTGGAAGTCTTGGGCCAGTCCTAGGTGCAGGTATACAGGCAGCACAATTCTAACCTGCGCAGGAGCAAGAATGCCAGCTGGCCTGCACTGCATCCTACACAGGTTTGGAGGCAGCTGGAGCTCACAGCAGGGCAAGGGGATGTTTGTCTCCTCACCCCAGGGTATGCCCTAGGCAGCCCGAAGGGGCCACTTGGACATACGCCTGCTAAATAGCAGGCACAAGTCCAAGCAGCCTGGAGCAGTGCCATGTGACCCTGGGATGGGGGTGAGGACGCCCTCACTCTGCCTTCCTCCTGTTCTCCCTGCACCCACCTCTGCACCCACCTGCACCCACTTCTCATGGGCCCTGGTGAGATTGGAAAATGTAAGATTCCAGGACATTTTGGAGCTCTGTCTTTGGCTCCTCCGGGGCTTCCTTTTTGACTAAGGGCCTGGGTCAAAAAGACCCCTCTTGCGGGCCTGGAATTTTGAATATGGCCTTTCGAAGAGGGCTTAAATCACTTCTATGTCGTCTGGCCTTTGGTTGATTGTTGGCTGTTTGCCCTCTGTCCCTGTTATGTGGTATTTTGTCATTCTTGTTTGGTCTGTGTTCCCGTAAATGTTTAATGTTGTTGTTGTTTTGATGTGTTTTACTTATTGTGGTTGCATTTGTATTTGCATTTGTTCTCTGTAAGCCACCTTGGGCATTTGCTTCGGCATGGGAAAGGCGGGGTATAAAATTCTTCAAATAAAATAATCAGTACCCCTAAATTAAATGCATCAGTGCATCCCTATGCTAATAGGATAGTGAAGAATGAATAAATGGAATAAATCAATCAACAATATTTATTTAGGAAAAAGAAAGCAAATATTGAAATTCAGCACTGGTTTTATACCGTTTTTTTCTGTTTAGCCATTGTGCTATTTTGACTGCAGAAAAAGGCAGGTTATCTGGCCTGTTTCTTTGTTACCTGTTATTTCTTAGACTTTTCAGTTCAGTTTGTGTTTAGGCGGTGATCATATCTCCCCCAAAATCACATCCTTTTATCTTTATTTCAGCCGCATTTCAGATGAAATTCAAAGCATGTTCTTAAGAATGTGGCATTTGAAGGAGCAAGTCTATATATTACATATATAGTATATAATTAAAACTATAGATATTTGTCCTCTTGCCCTTGGGTAAGTCCTAGCAGTTACAACCAGTCATATAGAGTTGGAAGGAACCTACCAGCTCATCTAGTCCAACCCTTTGTCTGTAGCAGGAAATCCTCCTAGTACAGTGGTTTTAAAACTTTTTAGTATCAGGATCTACTTTTATAATGACAGTCTCTCTGGCACCTACTGGAAGTGATGTCATGGGGAAGTGCTGTCATTGTGACAACAGAACCTGTTGCTTTCTTGAGAATGCAGCAGTGGGTTATTTCTCAGCCATTTCCCAATAGCTAAGTGAATCAGAAAGAAAAAAAAATCCTCTTTCCAACCTTGACACAAGCAAAACTACTGCACAGCCTTTCCAGCATCTCATCTTCCCCTATTTTCAATATGGCTGCTCTAGCTGCTTCGCAACCCAGCTGAAATTGGCTCGCGACCCACTGTCCTGGTACATTTCCAGCAGGTGCACCTTGATCCTCTGCTTGAAGATCCCCAGTGAGAGAGAATCCACCCCCTCCCTTGGCAATCTGTTCCACTGCCAAACTGTGCGAACCATCAAAATCAATTAAGATGCTCTGACTGTCAATATTAACTGATATCACTGGTGCAAGTCTGCATTGAACCGTGCAGGTGGATCATGACCGGGAAGGACCTTGGGATTTGGCACACACTGGCCAATCCCACCCTCTTCCAGGTCCAATCCACCACCACCCACTCCCCAAGGCTCTTCCCAGTGCTTTATGGGAAGTTTTTTATGTGCTTGTGCTGGTGGAACACATTCCGGTTCAGTAGCATTGGTCCCATTGGTTTCTGAGCCACTTTTGAATTGCTGCCTTCGAAAGTTCAGACAGAAGCAATGGCATAAAATGCTGAAGATTCTAAGCTTCAAAAATAATGACTTTGAAGTTCATCCATTTTTGCTAGATTAAATGGCCTCTCTGCGGATAATGTTTGGCTTTCATACATTTATAGTAAATAAGTTGATTTCTAGTACTCTTGGTATAACAAGATAACATTATTCATCATTTTGTGGGGAGTGAAGGTCCAGGAAACCAAATCATAGAATGTCATCTACTATAAACCTGAAATGCCTGGATTGCGGGTGGCATAAGGGTGTTTAATCTACTCAAATAAGTTGAGCTCCTCAGAGCATTGGATGGATGCTGCCTGAACAGATTGTTCAGACTGAACAAAGTCGGAGGAATAAACTGGAAAGATAACTAAGACAAAGTGGTAAGGAAGAGGGAAAAGACATACTGTACATAAAGATGAAATATAACATCCATCCCCTTGGTAGGCTGTTTTCACACCAATGCCCTTTGTATTTGATTTCAAGCCAACACAAACTTATGTCTGACTTTTGTGTGTTTATTAATATGGGAAGATGGTGTTAGGGAATTTTTCCGTGCCTGCGTTTCAGTATATAAATTTCTTGATCCCCTTATTCCTCTGATAAGAAGAGACCAGATTTATATAAAATACACAGAATATAAATTGTGGTTTTATATACATGAGTTCCTCCCAATGTTAACCACTACCAGAAAAGACTGTGCAATATTACTCCTTTACTTTCACTGATGTAGGTTCAAGGTTATCAAAACAGCTTTGGTTTATTAGATAATTTCCCCATTCTACTTCTTTGTAGTTTTTGTTTATTTTGCTCTGTGTTTTCCTCCTGAATTTTAGTTTAACTGTAAATGTCGGTTTAAGGTGAAGAGACCAGCATGGTGAAGAATCACCATCACGACCTTGTGATGATCGTACATGTTATTGCATCAGGCGTATGCCCGTGAAGTGTTCAACTGTTGAGCAATGTGCCCCAGTACTCTAGTAAAACACAGAGGCGTTGTACCCATAGGGTGAAGATGTGTAGTGCCTGTCATGAGCGCTGATGAGGGACCTGGGCACGCCAAAGAAGAAAGTGGCGCAAAGCTTTGCCCTCCCACCTGCCCTTGTCTCTGTTATGCTCCAAAATGGAGCAATTCTGGAAGCAGGGGGCATGCTGAGGCTGTGTGGTGGGTGTGGTGACATCTTTCATCACCACACTGCCCCAGGTGCAATCAGAGCCTGCTCCAGCTCTGGTAAAACAACACAGAAAAAGCCGCTTGATATACTTTTCGACTTTGGGTTTCCAAAATCTTTAGAAAAATTTACATGGGAATAACTTCAGAAACACCCTTGACAAAATTGCTAAATTCTTTTCACTATATTTCATAAAAACTGAAATGATCATGGGTTGCAAGCCTGTATACACTTGATCACTCAATCCATTGATCTTGCTTCCAAGCAGACATGCATAGGATTGCACTGTTAGCAGATAACGATGTTAAATATCTATTGTGAAAGCTAAAAAGTGCCATCACCACATCAAGAACCAAGTTCCAAACATTGTGTATTTTAGTTCAGTCTACACTCTTGGTTTATGATGGGCAGCCCAATCTTATTCAGTGCTCGTGCAGCACGGCCAGCAATGAAATTGGGCAGGCTGAAGGTCTTCTTGGAGTAAGGGAATAAAAAGGTAAAGGTTTCCCCACGACCGAATGGTCTAGTCGTGACCGACTGTAGGGGGCGGTGCTCATCTCCGTTTCAAAGCCTGTAGAGCTGGCGTTTTGTCCAAGGACAAGCTTCCGTGGTCATGTGGCCAGCATGACTCTATGCCATAGCGCACGGAACGCCGTTCCCTTCCCACCGAAGTGGTCCCTATTTATCTACTTGCATTTAGGTGCTTTCGAACTGCTAGGTTGGCAGGAGCTGGGACAAGCAATAGGAGCTCACTCCGTCGCGCAGTCTTGAACTCCCAACCTTGCGGTCGAAAGCCCAGCAACAGCGGATCACCACTTATTCCCTTACCCCATGCCAAGCCCCAGTCTGCCCAGTTAAGCTACTCAAATCTGCTTTTAGACCCAGGATGGGGGTTAGGATACAGCAGAGGCTCCTATCCCCACCTCCCTCACGGTCCTTAATTGCCACCTCCCCACTCTCCTTTGCCCCCAAAATCCTCCTCCCTGCCTCCGTTCTGCCCTACCACCCCTCCCTCACCCTTCTGCCATCTGGTGCAGAGCCTATCTGCTCCAATGGCTGTCTGGCTGGATTCAGCATCTGTGGAATGGCACAGGTCTTCCGAACTGTGCTGCCTAATCACAGGTCATCGCAAATATGCCTTATAGCATGTTTGTGATGGCTAGTGCTGGAGCTAACCCACATCAGAACTGGGTTGTCAGATACCCTGGCATTGGGGTAGAGGCTATGGTCAGGTTCTTGGATGATTGCAAATGAATTACAAATTCAGCAAAGGAATTTCAAATTCTCCAAAACATATGATGGAATCCAAAAGTGATCATCTGCATGTGGAAGGGATCTTCTGCTTACAGAAGGGTCATTTTATACTTTTGTACTTTGTACACTTTTTCACTGTGGCAGAAGTGAAACAAAATTGAAACAAGCTCTTTCCTCTTGCACGAAAAGTGTGATAGTATCTACCAATTTATTTATTTTTTAAAATGCATATCCTGTCTTTTTCCCAATACAAAAAGGCGGCATACATGATTAAATAAAGCAATATTTGAAATCAAACAAATATTTAAATAAATATTAAAAACATTTAAGAACTATCATTAAAACATTTTATCATTAAAAATATAAAATTGAAAAAAGAAAATTATCATTAAAAACATTAAAAAAAATTGTCTCAAGCATTTGTGGAAGCATTTTCAGAATAGCACAAGCAGCCATTTTCCTTCAACTCAGAATTCCCTGGATCATTCAAATATCAGTGAAACCTAACTGATGTTTCAAATTATATAATCTCATTCATTGTATGATGATTCTAAGTTCCCAATAGCCTATTAATGTGTAGGATTCTCAGGAGACCTTGTTAGAAAATTGACATTTGAAGCTGTACAGAGAATACAATCCTAACCAGGAGTTAGGTAGGCACAGTTAGGCCAGCAAAGTTTGGCCGGAACAAAGGACACCATAAATTATGTTTGGTCCACTCTTGGAGTCAGAGAGGCCAGCACACAGGTGTGCGCCATCTTCCCTGACTCCGAGAGTGGTCCAAATGCGCTTTATGGTGGCCCTTGTGCCAGCCAAACTTTGCGGGCCTAACTTGTGCTGGCCTAACTCCAGGTTAGGATTGTGCTCTAAACCAGACCATTGATCTGTTCTTGGTCATTTTTATCTACATGGACTGGCAGTGGCTCTCCAGGATTTGACATGGATCTTTTCAGGCCTCCCTGTAGCTGCCAGGGATGAACCAGGACTTTCTGCATACACACTATGTGTCTACCTCTTACCTCCAGTCCTCTCCCCAATCTTTTCTATTACAAGTGCCATTGTTCATGAAGTCTTTGTTGAGGTGCTAACTTACATTTTTTTCCCCTATGAGTATGGATCTGTCTCCATGAAATAACCTAGAATCACCAGCTCATTACCATCCTGAGCTGCAATAAAAGCAATGGTCCACATTAAAGCGGAAAGAGCTCTCTCCTACTATACTCCCCCGAGATTCCTTTACATGTATAAATCTGTTTTAATATCCCCAGTCTGCTAATTAGCTTGACAATGAAATGATAGTGCTGTATATATTTTTTTTTATTTCAGAAGACAGGTCCACTAATTTGAATATATTGTAGAAACCATCTCAAAAGGGTTTAAATACATTAATCCAGGTAATTTGCACAGTGAATTGTCTTCTGATATTTGACACATACATGCAGACTTAGAGGTTGACAACGGGGTGGGGGAAACTTATATGAATTAAATTAATGAAGGATTCAGCGGTCTCACTCCATGTTCAGAATGTCCCATGTGCAGGGGACTCTCAAAGTGCTCCATACAGCTCTTTTTCCAATCCTCTCCCACCAATTCAAGCATATTGGTGCTTTTACGACAGCGCTGACCAGGGGCGTAGCTAAAGAAGTGCAAGGGGTGAAATTGCACTGGGCAACAATAGTTAGGGGGGGCGATAAGCTGAGTTTAACATAAGTGGCCAAAATTGTGAAAACCTTGGTATGTATGAATAATACCTTCATTATATCATTGGAAAGGTAATTTCATGCAAAATGCAATGAAACAAACCAGAGTATAATGTCTTTATCAAACGTTATGGCCAAAAAGCCAGAGAAAATGAAAATACAACTGTGACATCACTTCCTGTTGTGATGTCACTTCCGGGGCAACATTTTGCCCTCTACACTTTCATTAGCTATGCCACTGGTGCTGACTGGCAGTCAATGCCAGCCGAAGAGGTGCTAGTATGTCAGCCGATAAGAATTAGATTGGGCTGTAAGTCAGACACTGAGAATACATTTTGTTAAAAAGAAGTTCCATCTGCTATTTTCACAATGAAAAGCATTTGCAATTGTAGTAAACAAAGTGGATAGGAACATCTAAAGCAAATGAGTATCTGACTCTCAAGGCATTTTTCTTTTTCCAAGTATTTCCTGTGTTTACAGGGAGGAATACTTCAAAAACCACAATACAGACAGTCAGAAATTTACTTGGGAAGAAAGACTATTGAAGACTCTGCAGGAGGGGGGGGGGGCTGTGGGTGGATAGTTTCATTTCCTAAAACGGTGACAGAAATAGGTGGCATAACTATTTTGCTATGATAGTGCACAGCAATGATAGTTTTGATTATTTGCACCAATGTGCATCACTTTACACTTGTCTACATTGGGGGCGCAATCCTAAACTGAGTTAGGCTGGCATAAACTAAGCCAGCAAAGTTTGGCCAGCCCAAGGGACACCGTAAAGTATGTTTGGACCACACTCCAAGTCAGAGATGCCAGCACACAGACATGAGCCATGACTCCAAGAATCATGGTGTTCCTTTACCATGATTTAACACTTTACAGTGTTCCTTTACATGATTTAACACTTTACAGTGTTCCTTGGGCTGGCCAAACTTTGCTGGCTTAGTTTATGCTGGCCTAACTCCAGTTTAGGATTGTGCTCTGAAATGCATCTGCCATTTTGCTGCCTATTACCCAGTTTGGAAAGATCCTTCTGGAGCTTTTCACAGTCCCTTCTGGTTTTCACCATCCGGAAATAGGTGGTGGATTGTTATTAATGCCAAAAAGAATGTCCATTCAAAGCCATTTGTATTTAGTATGATAAAAAAAAATGAACCATCATTCATTTGGTGCTTTTATTTGGCAAGTTGGTGTTTTGAAGACTCTGCTCTAATGCTATCAAGGGAGCCCAATAAATCAGAAAGCACAATATTGCTGAATTTCTGTTTTGTGTTGTGTTGTCTCTCCTAGCCTTTTGCTATGCTGTTAGTTTCTAATCCCAGCACATATTTTTGTTTAGTGCATCTGTCACTATATTTCTTTGCTAATTCCAACAATTCCCACATTCATTAATTTAAAAAATCCACTTCATCTAAGACAGTTCAGAAAGCATGGGATGAATGCATAAGTGTAAGTAACACAGAGATATGTGCTTAACATTTTGGTCCCCAAATCAATAAACATTAATTACAACAGGAAAATAGATGTGATGAACAGCACTGCCCCTTTCCATCATAGTGCTGGAGACTGTCTTTATTATTAATGTTTCTAGCTACAGCCACAATTGAGCTGAAACTAATTTTTCAGATAACCTGATCTTTCTTTGCAGAAGCTGGCTGGCTTCTGCAATAAGCAGACCATCCAGCCTTCATCAAACTGTGCAGCGACCCCATTGAGTTTTAGAAGCGTAATCAATTCTTCACTGCACAGTGAAATATTTTACTAACTGACCCTGGACACGATGGTTTTTACACAAATATCTTTCCACCAGAGGATTTGTGTTCTCTAAAGGGCAGATATTTGAAGTCCACATTTTCCTATCTTGCTTTCTATTTTTATTGGCTAAAATGGATGCATCTCTGCAAGTGAAGAATCTTGAATAAACTACACTGAGAATTTATGCTCAAAATACGCGTGTGTATTTTTTAAAAAAAATTTTTTTATTTTAAATAAATAGATTTAATTTTCCATGACTCAATGTGGGCTTACAACATAAAACATTTAAAATAACTAAAGCAGTATACAATACTACGGTGATCTAAGATGGTAAAAAAACACACACGATACAATAATTTAAATACACTTTAAAACTGCCTATTTTGCTGCCTATTACCCAGTTTGCAAGCATGTTTATCATGCAAGTAGCTTCATAACATAGAATCCCAATCCTATCCAACTTTCCAGCACTGACGCAGCCATGCCAATGGGCCATGCCCTGCATCCTGCAATGGGGGGGCAGCCATGGAGACCTCCTCAAGGTAAGGGAACTTTACTTTGGGGCTGTAGTGTGGCTGCATCAGTGCTGGAAATGCAAATAGGATCGGAGCCTAAGAACTATAAAAGCAGCATTACAACAAAGGCTAGAGGTTCTGGCTATTTTGTTCCCTAGACATGGTGCCACAACAGAGAAGGCCCTGGACCATGCTGCCACTCCTTTAGCTTTGTATGGTGGCAGTATTGCCCCGGCCCAAAACATCACCTCCCCACCTCCGCAATGCTCTCTCCCAGTCACCCACTGCAGCACTCTGCGGCTGTTGGGAGGGATGCAGCCAGTGGTGTCATTCAAATGATTTAGGAACAGGAACTCACTTTTGATTGACACTTGTCGGGAACCCGGAACCAGCCACGGAGCCCGTTAGGATCCGGAACGCCTGTTCTGGTCCGTTCCCCCTGAATGACATCACTGGATGCAGCCCCCATGGGATGGCTCAGGCTTTCCTGCTGGTGCTACTTACACCCAAAGTGCCAAAAAGCGCTTTATGGCCCCCCAGCACTGGCAATCTTGGAATTAGGCTGCCCAAACAAATCTCAGATAATTTCCAAAAGCATATGGAGAATGTACTCAAATGATACAAAAATATCAGTAATACAACAACGTAATCTGACTTTGGTTCAATAAAGGCCTTTTGGTTATTTTGGATTTTGATGTGTACAATGAAGATATGGCTTTTCATTACATTTTTAATCCTGATAATAAAACCAGATTTGATGTATTACTCTATTGTGTAACGTTTCTAACTTAGTGCAATGAATATACAGAACATCATCTGCATTCCCCATTTTCAGCTATCTATCTATATAAAGAAGAGCGTATGTATGTGTGTATGTATGTGTGTATGTATGTTTGTTCCACATAGGCTCCGCAACGCCTGGACCGATTCGCGCCAAACTCGGCACGCGGGTGCCTTGGCCCCCCGAAACCATCGCTGCGTGGTTTTGGAACGGATCGCGCCCCCACAGGCGCGGGTACAAGCGAATTTGTGGTTCTCTATGGACGGCTATGGGCTGCACCGAACATTCCGAGGCTCTGGTGATGTCATGATGAGATGCAAATGACATGCGGAATCTTCAGGCAGCAACTGAACTCTTGACAGTTGAAGACAAACAACAGCAAACAGGTTTCACGCAGGCAAACCGATACAATGTGTTCTGTGGACATGTGGGCGGTCCCTGCTTGGCAGTGGACAGTTGGCACAAGGTGCTGTGGCTGTTGCTCTCTCTGAAAGTTTACTTTCACTGTGTAACATAAGGCAATTGAGCAGGTGCAACCAAAGGCTACAAAGATGAAACAACAGTGTACACAGGAAACACCTGAGGAAAAAACAACAACAACGTGCAACGCTACGTCACAGAGCTGCTACATCTAGAGCAACAGAAACAGTACAGCAGCGTGACAAAAGACTCCATGATAAGAGAGACAGGGCTGCTACATCTAGAGCAACACAAACAGTACAGCAGCGTCACAAACAACTACAGGATATGAAACAGAGGGCTACTACACCTACAGCAACAGAAACAGTACAGCAGCAGGGATGGGACATATCAACACCCGGGCACACATGTGCGTGGGGGTGGGGTCAGGGATGGGACATATCAACACCGGGGCACCCATGTGAGTGGGGGTGGGGTCAGGGATGGGACATATCAACACCCGGGCACACATGTGAGTGGGGGGTCAGGGATATATAAATGGGCCATCTGTATGCCTGGTGAGTAGCTGGGGGTCGGGGATGGGACATATAAACACCCGGGCACACATGTGAGTGGGGGTGGGGTCAGGGATGGGACATATAAAGACCCGGGCACACATGTGAGTGGGGGTGGGGTCAG
>JAJKFI010000002.1:41398008-41413344 GCA_029204185.1 Lerista edwardsae | reverse complement strand
ACCCGGGCACACATGTGAGTGGGGGTGGGGTCAGGGATGGGACATATCAACACCGGGGCACACATGTGAATGGGGGTAGGGTCAGGGATGGGACATATCAACACCCGGGCACACATGTGAGGGGGGGGCAGGGATGGGACATATAAACACCCGGGCCATCTGTATGCCTGGTGAGTCGGGGGGGGGGGTCAGGGATGGCACCTATAAACACCCGGGCGAAGCCGGGTACATAAAAGCTAGTTTTCAATAGTCCCATAGTTCAAAGGATGAAAAATGCATTTCCCCTCCCCTCTCCAATTGTTTCTACTGATCTTTCCTGTTCCTTGCTAGATGGTTCATGATTAGAACATATTATTAAATCTAGCCTGCAGCATGAGAAAGTTGATGTGGAAAATGGTACTGTGTGACATTTTGCACATATAAACCTAATTTCTGTTTGAGATTCAACCCAGGTCAAATGAGTAATGTAGGATTTTGCGAAGTATGTTAATGGATATGACTCTGCTTTTAGGAGACTAGAGAGTTAGAGAGCTTTGTTTTCAAGCAACAACATAAGTAAATTGTTTATCAACCTGGCATTTGCTAAAATAATCAACATATATCTAGTTTCCAAGAATATTCATGTCCCTGTTTTGAAACCAATAAAGAATCTCTCACAGATCCTTCCGTGGCAGCTCTGTTCAGTCAATAAATTTAAGGGCAGAGTTCTAGATGCTGAATGCACATTGAGAACAGACCAGTCTGAGCACTCTATCAGAGCACTCAAATCAGGACCAAAAATTTCCGATATGTTGTCTCAACCAATATATGAAAAAAAAATTTAAACATTTAAAATGATTGTTTTAACATTAAATAAACTTGCAAATGGGAAAATCTCAATTGTAAGTGAAATTTCTGAGTAGACATCAATTATATTGCTGATCCAATAGGTCATAAACTATCTAAATGGGGTTCTCTGGTGAATGAGGAAACTTCACCATAATGGAAACCCCTGCATGTGAGTAACTTGGTACTGCCAGGTAAAATAAAGGGGTCAGACAGGCTGAATTTTGCTAACACCTAAACTATTGGTCAAGACCATTCAGATGACCATGTCTTATGGCCTGGCTCTGAGATTGCCACACTTGGATAAATCAATCAGAACATGTCTGTTTAAGTGGGTTAGTTTGAATTTGGGTGCATTTTCATTCCTGCTTGGAGAGAGGTAACCTGCCCGTACGAATTGCCCCTCTGGCTCCCCTTGGAGGTGAACGAGGAAACTGCAGCAAAGTTAGTACTGCACTGGAACAGCAGGAAAACCATTTAGGAAATTGTGCCAGAATTTATTACAGTCAGTTATCTTTATATGTGAATTCACTATCTGCAAATTCACTTATCAGCAAGGGGCACAACTTCTACCTACCTCTCCTTCGCTGTGGTTCTGCTCTCATTATTCACTATCGCCTCTGGAAGGTCTCTGCAGCATTCAGAAATATTTTTGTACTTCCTGCAGCACTCTGCTGGCTTCCTGGGAGTGTCAGCTGGATTCTTCTGATGGCGTGCAAGGTACACCTTCCACACTAGGGTATCCCTTGCCCCTAACCCCATTGAACCCATAGGATCAATGGTTTGTTCTCTGTGAGTTCTCTATTCGCTATGGTTTCCAGGAACCTAGCCCTAGTGGATAATGAGAACTGACTGTATTTTCATTTGCTTCTAATTCTGGGACAAGTTTGCTTTCTCTAATTTCAAATGTTAGTTTTTATCCATTTGTCCTTCCTGTCCCCTTTTTAGAAATACTCATTGTTTGTACAAAATGTGTCCATTTCCTGCCCCAATCAAAAGAGCTACTTCCTCTTGACCCTGATGGCTATTCAGGGCTAAAGTACCGGTACAGTACAATTGTGAATGCTGAAGATAGTTGGAGATAGTCTTATCTAGATGGGAGGTGAGATGAGAAAGGGATCCCTGATTTTACCCAGTTTGGGAGCAAAAACCCTTTCTGGAAGCAGCAAATCTGTCCATTTTGTGCTTCAAAACATACCTAAGGGTGCATGCACAGGTCAGGTTTGTGGTCTGCGCATAGGGCTTCTACCCAGGTCACCACAAGGGCTCATGCATTTCACTCCCTGAACACTACTTGATATTGTTGTGGGTTGTTTAGGGAGGCTGCAGTTTCCTCTATCACATGCACAGAGTGAATGTTCATGAAGAAAGCATTGAAAAACTGTCCTTAATTTTGTTTCTGCTTTCTAATTACAATTACTATGGTTTACTTCGAATGCTATCATGAGCTTTAACGTCTTCATTAATAGAATGCCTTTGATGTTTCAGGGTTTTGGTACACAAATGCATAAATTGTAATTTCATCAGCTGTCCTCTTAGTTGATAAGTGCAACACTAATGCATTAGCAAGTACTACTTAATATTTTTAAAAGGGCTAGATTTTGAAGCAGTGGCATTCCAAAGGAGGGACGAAACACTATGTTTTGCAGGAGCCTGAGCTCCTATGTAACAGAGCCCCTCCCCCTCCCCTTCAGAGCCATTCGTGGCTCCAAGAACTGGCTCCAAGGTTTTGCTTTCTGAGCTGCTAATGGCTCTGGAGGCGAAAGGAGGGACCGTGTTACATGGGAGTGCAGGCTTCTGCAACACTTAGTGTTTTACTGCCCCGCTGTAGGAACACCACTGTTCTGAAGCCTTCTTGTCCCTCATATAATTCTTATATAATTATTTAACCTACTTTTATTTGCAAATTCTCAGTTTTTTATTCCCATAATTTTGAAACTTTTTGTCACCTTTCTTCCTCCTCCCTCAATGTGTTGGATATTTTGATGTCCTGTTTTCCTTAATATGCCACAATTACCTGATCAGGGCTGTGATCCTATTCACACTTGCCTGGGAGTAAGCATAGTGCATAATAAATAAGTATCGACTTCTGGGTTTACTTCTGAATAATCATGTATTCTGTAGATTTGCCCTGCTTGGGTCTGTACTGTACATGACATCCTAATTTGTACTGTCAGAAAAATGGGTGTTCAGAAATTCTGTTCGGACTCTTTACGGGCGCAATCCTATTCAGCGCTGGAATGGCAAGGCCGACTTGGCAGTACCATATCCAACGCTGCATAGGAGAGACTGGAGCCCGACCACCACCACGGCAAGGGAGCGTTCGCAGGGCGCAATCCTAACGGAGTTAGGCTGGCACAGGTAGGCCAGCAAAGTTTGGCTAGCACAAAGGCTACCGTAATGTATGTTTGGACCTCTCTCAGAGTCAGCACATAAATGGGCGTCCCTGACTCTGAGAGTGGTCCAAATGTGCTTTACAATGGCCCTTCTGCTAGCCAAACTGGACTAACTATGCCAGCTAACTCCAAGTTAGGATTGCATTCTTAGTTACTTTGGCCATGTCTTCCGGTCAACATCATTGGAGAAAGACGTTATGTTCGGTCAGTGGCAAAAGATGACAAGGATGCCAAAGAATGTGTTGGTTCGATGTAATCAAAACAGACACTGGCCAAAATATAAAGCAACTGAAAGTAGCCATCCAAGATCGAAATCATGGCAAGAGCTGGCTCATGGAATTGCCAAGGGTTGATATTGACTGAATGGATAATTTGATTTGATTGAATGCACCATGAATGCACCCTTCCCCCTTGCTGCTGAAGCTATACCAAAAGGTGAGATGGAGAGGCTGCTTACATGGCACGCTGCAGTGTTGTCAATAGTGCGTTATCCCCCTCTAGCTACACCACCACCTTGAACAGGGGCAGGTTGGCACACATAGTATACTTAGTAAAGGAAGGCGACTGGAAGGCTGCAGGGGAAGAGGAAGACCAAGAGGGATGAGAGAGGGATTATCACTTTATTACCTACTCTTGTAATAGAGTAGGAGAAGAGTAGAGAGAAGAGGGCAGATGGATGAGATGGTTAGCTAGTGTTGCCGAAGCAATGAACAAGAATTTGGGTGAACTCCGAAAGCTAGACGAGGATAGAGGGGCCTGGTGTGCTGTGGTCCATGGGGTCATGAAGAGCCAGACACAACCTAGCCACTGAACAAAAATAACCTACTCTTGTATATAGGCTAAACCCAATACTGCACACCTGGCCTTTCTTCATTTGCTATGCTACAAAATTCTAAGCAGAATTTCCAAACTCTTACCTCGGCAGCTTAGAGAAGAAAAAGTGTGGCATTCTCAGTGTGGCAGGACAGCTGCTCCTGTGTGATATTAAAAAGACAGAGAAATGGTATAAGAGTAGAGGATGGGACTGGTCTTGATTGGATTCCATTTCATAATCATCAGCTAGAAATTGTGTGTAGCCGACTGTGGCAAACTTTACTGGAGATAACTGTGTGCCAGATGGATAAGTGAGGCAGCCGTGCATGTCACAAAGCGCATGATAAATAGCAGCTTCCAGGCTCTGCTCAAAACTCACCTGGTATAAGGATGGACAGAACCTGTGTGTGTGTAAGTGAAATAGATAGTATCAAATTATTGCAGTGCTCTGGAGTTCCATTACAAACAAAAAAGGCTCAATTTTTTTTTCTGTGCACTGCTTTGTTTTTTTCTAGCTCGCTGAAGGGGAATGACTATGATGGATGCAGAAAATCAGTTTGACCTAAAACGATAAAGCATAGTGGAGAACAGACTGCCTGCATCCACGTAGCACATGTTTGGACTTCTCTTATTAACCTCCATGCATAAATTCTGGCACAAAACCAATTATCTGTAAATCTGGGCCATGATTTTAAATTGCATTGATAAACAGTTATTGATCTGATCAGTGATTTGATTTAAAGAAAACTACTTTTACGCATTTCCCAAACAGCATATTTCAGGGGGATGAAAGAAGCAGTGTTGGTCCATTAAAGGAGCAAAAATTCATACCGCGTCAGTAGTATAATACATGCTATAATCTAAAATGGTGCAAACTAATGAGCAAGCTTTTAAGCTTTTTGCTAGAATGCTTGTTCAGGATGGAGGTTAGGCAAGGTGTAGGGAGAAATAGTCCAGTCTGGGCATAATGGAAAAGCCCGAATTCGCAATCTGCAATGTATGCAAATGAAAAGGAGATGGCTTTATGAAAACTAAGGTTGCAGTCAAGGGTGTCAAACATAAGACCCTGGGGCCAGATGCAGCCCTTGGAAGCTGTTTATCTGCTGTTGAGCTGTGCTGCGGTGTCACTGCTGAAAGAGCAACCTGCATAATTGGGCTCTCCCATATCTTAAAAATATGACCAATTTGAATAGTTTCTCTTCTATGCAGCTAATAAGTTCCTAAGTGAGAAAAACATTCTTATTTCTGGTGATGGCCTGCTTAATGACTTCACTTCCTGCTTAATGACATCACGCCCAGTCCTCAGCAGGCTTCATAAATACTACTCAGCCTGCTGTATGGAATGAGTTTGACACCCTGCTATATATGCTTATCTGGGTGTTTCTTAGATAGAACTCTGTTTGGCTTATGTCTGAGCACACATGCATTGGCTTGAGTTGTTAATCGGGTTAGTTCTTGCCTGGAGCAAAATATCTCAGGTGACAGGAAGCCCTGCTGGGGTGATAGCAGTGATGGCTACTCTTCCTTTAAAAATATAAAACAGGCAGTTAGTCCAATCTGTCTCCAGCCCTAACTGAAATGCACTGAAATTGCTTGTAAAGTCAAAAGCAAAGAATTGCATTGTAAGTGCTTTCAGTGCCACAGATCCATATGATTTGGCTACCGCAGAGGCGTTTCTACAGGGATGGCAAAGCTCTAAGTGTTGCAAGAAGCCTTACCCTGCCATGTAAATCCCTCCTCTCCCTTGCTGCTGTAGCCAGTAAGCAACGCCAAGATGTTGCTGTTCCCTGTGAGGATTGGCTAAAACGGTGCAGGAGAGGAGTGATTTCCACTGCAAGGTAAGGCTTCTTGCAAAACTTAGAGCTTTGTCATCCCTGTAGAAACGCCACTGGGCTACCGGTATATAGGTGAGCATTGCATGTCATTGGTTTATGATTTAGGAAAGATGCTCCTTCTAGGGTAGTGCTCTCTTGACCCACCAGCCTATGGAATCTTAGGCTGCTCTGTTCCCCATTAAGGGGTGGAGAGGGGGGAACGCAGTGATGTGATCCTCAGAAGTGGCTTCCGATAGCACCCGTTGGAGTCTGGTGCTATCTTCAGGTAATTAAAACAAGACCCCTTCTGTGCAGGCAGTGGCATGATCCTGGGGATTGCATTGCTGCTATAGCCCCTCCCCTACAAACACTTAATTGGGGTTCTCCTCCCACAGAGGACTTTGAGGACCACTGTTCTAGGGTAATCATCTTCAATAAGATCCAGGCAATGTGCAGCATATAAGGACTTTACAGGGTTCTGCATTGAAAATATCATTCCGGTCTGAAAAGCACAGCAGGCATCTTTAAGGTGTGTGTGTGTGTGTGTGTGTGTGTGTGAGAGAGAGAGAGAGAGAGAGAGAGAGAGAGAGAGAGAGAGATTTTACTTCCTACACAACAGTTTGGAAAACCTGAAGCTATCAGTGAGAAGAATATGTCTCCTGAGCTGGTTATAAAGCTCCTTGACAGAAAAATGGAATGAATATCTCTGCTAATGTTTAGGAGCAGGAAGATAAAAAAAGCCATGTCATTTTTATCAAGCTGTGCAATGGATTATAGTGTGACACGCCAGTGGTACTGTCAGGGCAGAATAAACCTTTATTAGTTAGCGAGGATTCAGTGATTATTTATGACCTTTGAAATTTATCCTGTAAAAGGTGTATTGGAATTTGAATATGGCTGCCGTTTTTAGCAAACATGCAGAATTGGAACTGATAGCTTTCCGAAGCTCTCTGTATTCACAGTGATGTCTAATGACACCATACAAGAAATGACTTAGTTAAAGGATTACATCTCTTCTTTGTCACACTAAAAAAATATTTTGAAACACGCTGGAAACGCTTGTTTGTATCTTGTTAGGCCTTCTCCCCTATTAAGCACAGTCTGCTCTGCTTAGACTCTTCAGCCTCTAATCATAATGTCAGACATTGGTTTCTTTGTCTCAGTGGCGCAGGGCAGTTTTCATTGTAGCAGTAGGAGCTGTAGCAGCATGTAATGATCTGTTAATTGCACTCTCTCAGTAGCCTCATAACTCTTCACTTGCACAGTTTCGTTAAATAAAACAGAAAGTCCTGCATTCTGGGTTTGCAAAAACTGTCTGAGGAGTACAGTAATGGGCTTTTTTTTCCCCCTCCAGCACAGCATAGCAGAGATGGTGGTGGCAGCAACTGGTGTCCACCCCTGGTATGGAGGGGGACAATCTATCCAGGTCTCTAACAGCATTAGGATTGAGGAGACGTAATGATTTGTTACAAGCTCCCACTTGTAATAACAACATTTCTGATTGCAGATAATGGCCACAGGTCTCAGGAACCTCTTAATGCGGTGGTTCCCAAACTGTGCACCGTGGCACCCCAGGGTGCCGTGGCAAGCTCACAAGGGGGCCACTGGATGAACCTGGCAGCCTCTCCTTCCCAGCTCTCCTGAGCACTATCATCTTGGCTGGCCTGAGATTGCACAGGTCCTGGTGTCCATCTCATCCTCCCATTGTGTGGCACCACCACGACAGGGCACCATGACAGAAGGGTGCCGTGTTCGGGGTAAGTTTGGGATCCACTGCCTTAATGGGACTGATAAACACACCAACGAAACTTGACAATATGCAACTGAAACAATCCAAGCTTAAAAAATGCCGCATGCATGGTTAGAGGATTCATAGTGAGGACTTGTTAGCCAACTCAGATAAGAAATTATAGGTAAAACTGCACTTGATTGCATTCTCTATGGCAGTGTTATTCAAACTGTGAGTTGGGACCCAGTTGGTGGGTCACGACCTAATGTAAGGTGGGTCACAGAAAGCTGGGAGCAGCCATCATGGAAACTGCAGACCTTACTCTTGTTATATTCTTTTTGTGAGTGTTAACTATTTGAATTTTCAAGTGAGTGTTTTTTAAAAAACATCTTGTTTTTGTTCAGTGCTTTTACAAAATATTTTCTCCTAATCTTGCTTTCTGTCAGGGATGTTTCATGGTTGTACAATTGCTGCAGTCCAATAATCCCAATTTGCATTTCAAGAGTGTCATTTTATTATGTTACAATGACAGCACTTCCTGCTTGATGATGTCACTTCCTGCCACAACATCACTTCCAGGTTAATGACATCACTTCTGGTGGGTCCTGACACGAGTGCCATTCTAAAAAGTGGGTCCCGGCCTAAAAAGTTTGAATATCACTGCTCTATGGGGTTGTTGTTCGGTCACTAAGTCGTGTCCGATTCTTCGCAACCCCATGGACCACAGCACGCCAGGTCTCCCTGTCTTCCACTAGCTTCCAGAGTTTGCCCAATTTCATGTTCATTGCTTCGGTGACACTGTCTAATCATCTCATCCTCTGCTGCCCCCTTCTTCTTTTTGCCTTCAATCTTTCCCAGCATGAGGGTCTTTTCTAAAGAGTCCTTTCTTCTAATGAGGTGGCCAAAGTATTTGAGTTTCAGCTCAGTATTTGTCCTTCCAGGGAGCAATCAGGCTTGACTTCCTGGAGGATTGACCGATTGGATCTCCTTGCAGTCTTCTCCAACACCATAATTCAAAAGCATCTATTCTTCAGCACTCCGCCTTCCTTATGGTCCAGCTCTCACAGCCATACATGACTACTGGGAAAACCATAGCTTTGACTATGCGAACCTTTGTTGGCAGGGTGATGTCTCAGCTTTTTATTAAGTTGTCTAGGTTCGCCATAGCTTTCCTCCCAAGAAGTAAACGTCTTTTAATTTCATGGCTGCAGTCACCATCTGCGGTGATCTTGGAGCCCAGGAAAATAAAGTCTGTCACTGCTTCCATTTCTTCCCCTTCTATTTGCCAGGAAGTGATGGGAGTGGTTGCCATGATCTTGGTTTTTTTAATGTTGAGCCTCAAGCCAATTTTTGCACTTTCCTCTTTCACCCTCATCAGAAGGTTCTTTAGGTTTTCTTCACTTTCTGCCATTAGAGTGGTATCGTCTGCGTATCTGAGGTTGTTATTTCTGTCAGCAATTCTTATTCCAGCTTGTGAATCATCCAGCCCAGGCTTTCTCGTGATATACTCTGCATATAAGTTAAAGAAGCAGGGTAACAGTATACAGCCTTGTCATACTCCTTTCCCAATTTGAAACCAATCGTTTTTCTGTGTCCGGTTCTAACTGTTGCTTCCTGATCCGCAAACAGGTTTCTCAGAAGACAGATAAGGTGGTCTGGTACTCCCATCTCTTCAAGAACTTGCCACAGTTTGTTGTGATCCACACAATCAAAGGCTTTAGCGTAGTCAATGAAGCAGATGTTTTTCTGGAACTCTCTTGCTTTCTCCATGATCCAGCAAATGTTGGCAATTTGATCTTTAGTTCCTCTGTCTCTTTGAAAATCAGCTTGCACTTCTGGTAGTTCTTGATTCACATACTGCTGAAGCATAGCTTGTAGGATTTTGAGCATGACCTTGCTAGCATGTGAAATGAGTGCAATTGTGCAGTAGTTCGAACAATCTTTGGCATTGCCAATCCCTTCTTTGGGTTTGGAATGTAAACTGATCTTTTCCAGTCTTGTGGCCACTGCTGGGTTTTCCAAATTTGCTGGCACATGGAGTGCAGCACTTTGATAGCATCATCTTTTAAGATTTTGAGTAACTCAGCTGGAATGCTGACACCTCCACTAGCTTTGTTGTTAGTGATGCTTTCTAAAGCCCACTTGACTTCACACTCCAGGATGTCAGGTTCGAGCTCAGTGACCGCACCATTGTGGTTATCAGGAACATTTAAATCGGCCTTATATAGTTCCTCTGTGAATTCTTGCCACCTCTTCTAAATCTCATCTGCTCCTGTTAGGTCCTTGCCATTCTTGTCCTTTATTGTGCCTACCTTAGCATGGAATTGTCCTTTGATATCTCCAGTTTTCTTGAAAAGATCTCTAGTCTTTCCCATTCTATTGTTTTCCTATATTTCTTTGCATTGCTCATTTAGGAAGGCCTTCCTATCTCTCCTTGCTGTTCTCTGGAAATCTGCAATCAATTGGGTATATATCTTTCCCTTTCTCCCTTGCTTTTGGCTTCCCTTCTTTCCTCAGCTGTTTGTAAAGCCTCGTCAGACAGCCACTTTGCCTTCTTGCATTTCTTTCTCTTTGGGATGGTTCTAGTTGCTTCCTCCTGTACAATGTTACAGACTCCATCCAAAGTTCTTCAGGCACTCTAACTACCAAATCTAAGCCCCTAAATCTATTTGTCACCTCCACTGTACATTCATATGGGAAGTGATTTAGGTCATATGTGAAGGGCCTAGGGGTTTTCCCTACTTTTTCAGTTTAAGCCTGAATTTTTGCAATAAAAAGCTCATGATCTGAGCCACAGTCAGCTCCAGGTCTTGTTTTTATTGCCTGTATAGAACTTTTCCACCTTTTGCTGCAAAGAATGTAATCAACCTGGTTTCGTTGTAGACCATCTGGTGAAGTCCATGTGTAGAGTCGCCGTTTGTAACTGCTTTTAAACTTGACTGGGGCCCGTATGTTTGTTTCTTTAATGATCTGGACCGGAAAAAGGGAGAGGGGCTTGTCTCGCACAGTTCTGATCTAGGTCCCTGCTGTGTATGAGAGATTCTTGTCTTATTGCAAGGACATGATTTGTATACATCAGGATGACTGGAGTTGTATATTGTGAAATGTCTTTGTTTCATGCTAAATACACATCAAAGCGCAATGAGATTTCCGTTCTGGTGTATAAAGCATGGATATGCTTTAGAAATAAAGTCCAGACAGCAACATCCAAAGCTGCTGGAATCAGGCTACCAGGGGTGGGGGGAAGCTGTTTATTTTCAGACTGGGGTGGGGGTGTCAAGGGCGCTTGTGGCAATAGCACCACCAATATCTTATCACCTTTTCTGGCCTCAATCTGCCTTCTTGGATCCACTTGGACTTGCACCAGCAAAATCACTGGCACAAGTCCAAGTGGACATGTCCTTGCATTGGAGCCTCATCCCTGGGCAGGGGAACAAATGTTCCCTTACCCAGAGGAGACCTCAGAGACTGCCCCCTTGATGTAGGTGGTGCAGTTGCATTGGCGTGGGGGGGGGAGGAATCAGATAGGATTTGGCTGTGAACATCTGTACAGAGCAGTATCAACAGTTGCACTTGGCTATGACCTATATATGATTGAATCCTGCAGAATAAGTAGTATAGGGCCCAAGTATTTTAGGCCTTCATAGATCACAAAAGATGGCCCACTCCCATATATCTGCCAATCTTTCATTGGGTTATACATACATGTTTACTGATCCACACCATTACCAATCTGTAATTGCACATGTCCATCCCCATTAAGGGAACCCTGGTTTTCCTGGAATGCAGTTTGAGAATCCACTGATTTAATTCATTGCAGAAGAACCATTTTCTAGGACAGTTAATTCTAGAAAGCCAAAAAGGGTTGTTCAAAGCTAAGTGAAAAACATTTCTGTCCACACCCTTGGCACGTCCGGGTAAAGTGGCACTTAGCCACTTTGACCAGATGACTTTCCAGATGTGAAGTGTTATACAGCAATAACCTCAGAACATTGTTGCCTTGGGATATAGACCCAAGTTTCAAGATTCAGAGTGGGATGTGCACATGCCTGAAGCACTGGCTCTTTTGATTTGTAATTCTAAGCAGCTTCACCCTTTGCAAAGATAACAGTTTGCTTGGAAGTCTAGCTTTGATGTAGACGGTTTGCATTTAAATTTGCATCTCATCCTGAGGTCATGGTCCAGGGCAATTTGCAATATTCTTAAAACAAAGGATTAACACACTTCTTTCTGAAAGGCTCACATTACAAACATGAAATCAATAAATTAAGATGAAATAGTCAGGGACAAAGCTAGTCCAAACAAAAAGATCTGTTTGAGAAAGTTCTCCTGATTCCAGGAAATGCTCACACTTTAAGCTTCCTTGAAGGAAGGATTAAGACCAAAAGTGCTTGTCTTTGTGTCCTCTGTGTATGTCCTATATGATCAGCATCCTAATAAGAATTGCATTGTGACATGGCTGAAATAAAATCCTCAGTTCAACTGAGGTCAAATAGAGAATAACACACTTTAGAGCAGAGGTTCTTACCCTGTTTACAATTACAGGCCCCCAGTGGATTCTCCAGTGTGTCTCCATGCCCCCTTCTCAAGACTGTTGAAATAGGGTTGAAATCATCACCAGTCCTATCGGCTACCAAATGACTTCAAAAAATGGCAATACTGGTAAGTGGTTAGAGGCCTCACTGTCTCAATCTGTGTTGATAATGGCGATAGTTAATAATAGTCTAACAATATTTTTTAATTGCCCCAAGATCAAATTCCATTACCCTATCATTTGGTTCCCATACCCTCAAAGGGTATGGATATCTCCAGTTAAGAATCCTTTTTGTAAAGGTCTCTACTTGCATCTTGCTGCCACTCCCGTGCCTCTGGCATTCTGAAGTAGCCTACTTCTAAAACAAGGAGGTTGCACCACCCATCATGGCCTGTAGCCTGCAATTTACTTTTCCTCCAGAAATCTGTCCAATCCCCTTTTAAAGACACCTAGGCCGAATGCCATCACCACCTCCTGTGGCAAGAAGTTCCACATATTAATTACACATTCAGTAAAAAAGATAATGAACCATTGATCCTATCTATTTTCTTTTATCTATTCTAACTCTCCCAACATTCAATTTTAGTGGATGACCCCAGGTTCTGGTGCTGTGATGGAGGGAAAAGAACATCCCTTTATCCACTCTATCCATCCCATGCATAATTTTCTACGTTAATAATCTCCCCTCCGATGCCTTTTGTTGTTCATTTTCACCCTGTTGTTCATTTTCATATTATCATTACCTTCAGTGCTAGGATTCTCAGAATAAATGGCTTTCTCTTTTATTAGAAGAAACCTATGAGCTGAAACAAGAAAAACAGCATTTTGTTGAGTAAATTAAGGCAAGCAGTCTCACAAACCTTTTGGTACTTCATGTGGTAACCACAGTGGTTACATGGTTGTTTGAAAGCCTGAGTTAAATCCCAGTTTTGTACAAGCCACAGAATTGTGGTTTAAAGGAACCTGGATTGAAACATGAGGATCCCTGCTGGAACCAAAGTGAGGGAGGAGAAGCTGACACTTCTCCAGGACTAGCCCCCGTAGTGGGAAACCATAATTTCCCATTACATATTAAGCCTGAGATTGTCTTTTAGTCTCTGCCACTCCTTCAGCAGTGGAGATAATAATACTGACCTACTTTACGGTGTTGTGCAATACATGATGAAGTATTTCTTTGAACGCTCAAAATATATAAGAGAAGTATTTTTGCTACTTTGAGTTGACTTTTGGTAAGCTCACATCCAAATCCTAACTAGGGGTGCAATCCTAACCTGGAGTTAGGCCGGCAGTTAGAGCAGCAAAGTTTGACTGGCACAAGGGACACCATAAAATATGTTTCGACCACTCTCGGTGTTAGAGAGGCTAGCACACAGATGTGCATCAACCCCCCCCCCGACTCAGAGAGTGGTCCAAACGCACTTTACAATGGCCCTTGTGCCGGCCAAATGTTACTGGGCGCAAGGGCCACCATAAAGCATGTTTGGACTACTCTTGGTGCACATCTGTGCTGGTCTCTCTGACTCCGAGAGTGGTCCAAACATAATTTATGGTGTCCCTTGTGCCGGCCAAACTTTGCTGGCCTAACTGTACAGGCCTAACTCCAGGTTAGGATTGTGGTCTTAATGTGTTTTAACTTTATGTTGATCATGTTTTCCGCTTAACTTTTTATATTTTCAATAGTTGCAACATTTTACACACTGATGACATACCTGGTTGTCACTCACCTGCAGTAAAAGATAAGATCCAAGACCTTACCATAGGGTTTTCCCCCTCTCCTAACTTCAGAAATGCAGTACAGGAAGACCATTATCTCCATCACAGGTATGCTCTGAAACCAATTTTGCCTTGTTCACTCTATGAGAAATTTCTCTTTCTTTTTTGTTGGCCTCACAGCCACATAAACACTTAATGAATATTTTATTTACTTTCACAAAAAGGAAAAGCCCATAACAGCTGTACAGCTTGAAATAAAAATAAATGAGGCATGACACTAATTTTATAAGGGTTTGTTTTTTCTCTCACTCTTCAAAGGTAAAAAAGGTTTATTTTCTCCCAGAATACCAGCACTTTTTTTTATAGTGGCACAGAATTGATTTTTATCGTATAGCAGGCTTATCCAATGACATGGAATGCCATCCGTCTCCCACTGGCTCACAATTTGAACCACTGGATTGCAGACATCACACTGTCCCCAGCATATAGAAAGGACTGGAGTCTTACATTGTGATTATACCAGTGGTGTCATTCAAATGACTTAGGAACAGGAACTCACTTTTGATTGGCACTTGTCGGGAACCCAGAACCAGCCACAGAGCCCGTTAGGATCCGGAACGCCCGTTCTGGTCCGTTCCCCCTGAATGACATCACTGGATTATACCCACATCTGTGAATTGCAGGTTGATCCTAGCCTTTCCTCTGTTGGAACTCAGGATTCTGTACATGGTTCCCCTCCCCTTTATTCTCACAACCAGGGCTGGCTCCAGGAGTGGTGGAGCCCAATGCAAGCCATTCCCATGGGGCCCTCACCCCCCCCATAGGCGCCCCACTCACCAAGCATCAGTGGTGCTGTGCACAGCACCTGGAAATAGTTGGTGGTGACATGATGACATCACTGTTAACTGCTTCCTGAAGTTCCATTTTGGGCAATTCGGAGGCAGGGGCAGGTGGGAGGGCCCAAAGTAAAGTTACCCCACTAAGAGTGCAATCCTAACCTGGAGTTAGGCAGCACAGTTAGGCCAGCAAAGTTTGGCCAGCACAAGGGGCACCGTAAAGAGTGTTTGGAGCACTCTTGGAGTCAGGGAGGATGACGCACGTCTGTGTGCTGGCCTCTCTGACTCCAAGAGTGCTCCAAACATACTTGATGGTGTCCCTTGTGCCAGCCAAACTTTGCTGGCCTAACTGTACCCGCCTAACTCCAGGTTAGGATTGCGCCCTGAATTTCAGTTTGTAGAGATCTTGGCTGCAGCAGCAGATGATAAGTTTGCAGTGCTAGTGTGGTGGCCCCCAAAGTGCGGGGCCCAATGTGATAACATTGTTCACATTGGCTTAAGGCTGGCTCTGCTCACAACAACCCTTTGAAGTATGTTAGGTTTAGAGTGACTATTCTAATGTCACCCAGTGAGCTTGAATACTGAGGACCAATTGAAACATCAATCAATCAATCAATCAATCAATCAATCAATCAATCAATCAATCAATCAATCAATCAATCAATCAATCAATCAA
>JAJKFI010000002.1:41385285-41397998 GCA_029204185.1 Lerista edwardsae | reverse complement strand
CAATCAATCAATCAATCAATCAATCAATCAATCAATCAATCAATCAAAAAGTATTTATATACCGCTTTTCCACATGAAGTTCCCAAAGCAGTTTACAGGCAAATAATAATAAAGTTAAATGGCTCCCTGTCCCAAAAGGGTTCACAATCTAAAAAATGCAGAACACCACCAGCAACAGCCACTAGAACAGACACTGGCGGGGGGGGGGGGAGGTGAAGAGGGCCAATTGCTCTCCCCCTGCTAAACATAAGAGGAGCACCACTGGGAAAAGTGCCTCTTGCCCAGTTAGCAGAGGTCATGATACATGATAGTAATAATGACCCTGTGTGCTTGATTAAAAAAAGAAGATTAAAATGGGGTTTTAATCCAGATTTGAGGCCCCTTCAACCAATTTTTGTTCTGAAAAATACTACTGATGGGCTTCCCAATCCAACTTAGGGCCAGTACAGAAGTTTGCAGTTCTGCCATGGCATTGTCTTAATGCAGATCAGGCCCCCCCCCCCCCCCCCGCCAACCTGTGACATTGGCATTTTCTTTACAGTGGCATTTTCTGTAAAGGATTTTATACATCTCATAAAACTGAACTCCATGGTTTCTCTGAGTGCCAGCTGCACCTTTAAGTGCTGGCACTGCTGCATGCTCTTCTGGGACATCCATTAGTATTCTTTCCTAGTCTCTTTTTGGAAGCAGCTGGAGACATTCTTGAGTCTGCCAGGCATTTGGGAATTAGGGAAGATCTTTTACTTTTTTCTGTTTTACTGTGAAGATCTTTGTGGTTTTAAATGGTCTTTATCCTGTTTTAATTGCATTGTTTTATGTTTCTGTTTTTAATTTTTGGAAAGTTGTCATCTGAACACTTTTGTTGGATGATGGCCTGGAAATGTTACATGAGATCAAGAGACACAGGAGCAGTTCTACCCATGCCACAAAGCTTTCTTGCCTCTGCTATCCTGATTCTGTCTTTGCCACTTCCTGGCAAGCAGCATCTGCTGCTTATGTTTTCTAAGGAAATACGGGGAGCCTAGTTCTAGATAAGGCCAACTAAGGACCCAATCCTAACCAACTTTCCAGCACCGATACAGCCACAAGGTAAAGGAACAAATGTTCCCTTACCTTGAGGAGGCCTCCATGACTTCCCCACCACCACAGAATGCAGCACACACCCCATTGGGATTGCTGCACCAGGCTGGAAAATTGGATAGGATTTAGTCCTTAGTTATTACAGCGGAAAGGACAATACTGTTTTCCATTAATCTGGTCACATAGTGGAATATCTACTGCTGCTGAAGCATGATCTGTTTCGGGAATTGGTTCTATCTTCCTGAACAGGAACTCCATATGCCTTCACTGGCACCTCTGGCAATCCTTCTCTGGCAATTCCAGGGCACCTCTTGGCATAGCAGTTCCAACAGATGTGGTGCAATGAATCACCAGCCAAAGTCAACTGCTGCTCAAGTGCCTAGTCTGAGTTCTATTCCAGAGTCACAATAGCAGAAGAACCCTAACATCTGAAGCAGTGCACAGGAAGACCTTTGTCCAATGGGTACAAACTGCAAGAGAGGAGATTCCGGCTGGACACCAGGAAGAATTTCTTGACGATAAGGGCAGTTTGACAGTGGAATAGAATGCCAAGGGAGGGGTAGATTCTCCCTCACTGGAGACATTCAAGCAGAGGCTTGACAGGCACCTGCTGGAGATGCTCTAGGAGGATTTCCTGCTACAGGCAGGGGGTTGGACTCGATGACCTTGCAGGTCCCTTCCAACTCTATGATCAGTGTGCTCTGGAGACAGAATGCTGAACTATACAATTAAGGATTTAGCCTTGAGAACGCTGTATCCACTTCTCTCATGAGTTGGACGGCTTGCCATGAAAAATTGAGAGTACTGATATACAGATTATGCATATGATATGCATAAGTGATCGTTCATCCAAGTATTTGTTTGGGTTACAGATAGATAATTTATGATGAATGTGTTCCCCCCCCCCAGATAATTCCTGGATGTAAACAAAAGGGAAGACATCCTTCTGGGACTTCAGTTCAGCCAGCATGTTCAAAGTTGAAATGTATGAAGCAGTTGGGTTGTATTTCACAATTTTCTACTGCATGGGTGAAGCATGTGTTTACTGTATGTAAATGAACAAAACAATCTGCTCTCCTAGGGGACCCTTCAAACACATACTTACGTTACACTATTTGGCATATTAAAAAGTAACTTTTGTCAGCAGTATCAAGAGGACAAAGGTATTGTTTCCATCTTGTTATTTTTCAGAAGGGAAGTCCAGACTTACGTTACTAGATAACAATTTAAATGGCAGCTGGTGTAGAAATCTGATTAATAAAATATTTAATCAAGCAGAAATATAAATTGTGTTTTATCAACCAGGATATTACATTGTCCCATTGCCACAAACTGCATCCCAAAAGAGCTTCGTGATTTATATAGTTAGAGGTATTTGTTTCCAGTGAGTGAGTCAGGATTACAGCCTAAGTTACTGAACACAATGGGCTTTCTTCAGAGTAAAATAAATAAAAAATTTCAAATACCTTTACATATAGTTGTATGAGTGTATTCTCACATTCTTTTTGATAAATTAAAGTTTCACTAAGAGCTCAATACTATCTTCTCCCCCCCCCGCTAGTGCAGCTGTGCTAAAGACAGGCACACTGTATCTAGTGGGGTGTGTGTTCAGAGGCGGCTCTACAGGGAGGGCAAAGCTCTAAGTGTTGCAAGAAGCCTTACCCTGTCATGTAAATCCCTCCTCTCCCTTGCTGCTGTAGCCAGTAAGCAACGCCAAGTTGTTGCTTTTCCCTGTGAGGATTGGCTAAAACGGTGCAGGAGACGAGTGATTTCCACTGCAAGGTAAGGCTTCTTGCAAAACTTAGAGCTTTGCCCTCCCTCAGATCTGCCTCTGTGTGTGTTTGGGTTTGGACTGAGAGGCTTTAGAGAGGAAAGGGATTTAAATCCCCTTAGACCTCCATCAGCTTTGCTTTGCAATTTTTTTTATCTTTTTATTTGAAGAATTTATACCCTGCTTTTCCCATGCCGAAGCAAATGCCCAAGGCGGCTTACAGAGAACAAAAAAGTACAATGCAACCACAAGTAAAATAAATTAAAAATATTTTAAAAATTAAACATTTAACATGAACGCAGAGAATGTTCAAAAACAAAGCAAGACCCAATTCTCCTGTAACCACCCGGGCTGTTGCATTTTGTACTAACTGTAGCTTCCGAACTGTTCTCGAGGGAAGCCCTACATACAGCGAATTACAGTAGTCCAGTCTTGAAATCGCTAGTGCATGGACCATCATGGTCAGGTCAGAAAGGCTCAAGTATGGTCGTAGCTGGCGCACCAATGGAAGCACCAATGGAAGCTGGGCAAATGCACTCCTAGCCACAGCTGCTACCTGGTTCTCCATAGGCAGCTGAGAATCCAGGAGCACACCCACACTGCGCACCGGTTCTTGGAGGGGAATGGGTGAAAGACTTAGTGCCTGCATTGAGAAGGACGACTTCTGTTTTTTCTGGATTTAGTCTTAACCTGTTGGTCTCCTTAGATCTGCACCAGCTATTTCACTTGCACAAGTCTGAGGAGACAGTGAAGGTGAGAAGCCTTGAAAAAAAGGGGAAAGGAACTGCCATGTGCCATTGCCACTAGATTCACCCCCTCCCACAGCTTCTCCGCCCATTCTATCTTCCCCTTTCATACCCCTTTCATGTGCCGCCTGCTGCATTATCTGCTCTGAATGGTGCTGGGAGGTCCAGTGATGATTGGGGAGGACTTCCACCTCCTGTAGCCATGTTCCTAAAATGGCTGCCAATGGAGCACTTAGCTGGCAGTCATTTGAACAGCTTTGTGGACTTCTTGTTGAAAAGCTGTATATAAATACTCTTTGGTTGGTTGGTTGGTTGGTTGGTAGGTATATCAAGGCATAAAGCAAGCTGCTTTTGTGATTTTTTCCCTTTATTTCTTAGAGAAGATTCTTTGTTTTATTAGAATGATTTGCCCTGATCTTTCTATGAAGAATCATCTGTTTCTCCAACTTGCCAAAGGTCTGGCATGAAAATGGAACTTGATCCATATATTACACATGTAATTAAATGCATCATAAATAGAATTATAAAATCTTAAACATTTCTAAAGCTTTCCTCTGGCTGCTTTGCATTTATATTACACAAGAGCAGGAGAATACACAATCAGATCTAGCTTGCTTAAACCTCCAAATGCTTATTTAGTTTGGACCATTCATGTTAAATCAAAAGGCTTTTCTGTCAATAAAGTGCAGAGAATTTATACTTTAAACTCCTCTTCTGAGAAGCATACATAATTGGAAACCAGAAGCTAGAACCATGCTTTCAGTCTGCATTTCCAACTTTTGTATGCCAATAAAGGTTATGACTATGCGTTTCCAACTTGAATATTCTAATGCCCTAATGTCTTATAAACAGTGGTTTGTGCATGATTTTGCTCTTCTCTGACTCCAGCTGGCTCCCAGAACTTGCTCTGTGTTTGTCATTCTGCTTCTCTCCGTCTATATTGTCTTACATTAGCACTAGAATATGGAATTTACAGTTCTTGGCTCTGTTGTCCAACAATTCAACAAACTCCAGCCATTTGAGACTCTCTGGGCTGCGGACAGTTTAAACTGCACCTGAATGCTTCATTTTCAAAATCTACATATACAGTACATGCAGATTGGTTATACTGGAATAATAACACGATATGGTAGGGAATCTGAAGGTTATATGAGATGGACTTGGAGTGCTCACCTACAGCAGTGGTTCCCAAACAGTGAACCCTGGCGGGTTGTGGAAACAACCAGGGGAATCGTCAGGAATCCTCGTGAAAAACCCACTGCCCCATGCAATGTATGTAGCCCGAATGGGGAGCTGCAGCCAATGGTTCATTAGATCAGGGAGCTGCCAGCCGGAAACATTTGGAAAACACTGGCCTACAGTGAAAATAATATTTTAGAAGTGTTCTTGTTTCTCACTCATTCAAGTCCAGACTCCATAGTTATGAATTACACGTAAAGTACTTGCCACAAAAAAGGAAGAGCTAGATGAGAAGATCCCAGAAGTAACATGTTGTCTCCCTACTACATTAAAGTTGGCCTGTAGAAGAATCATGGGGTTGATTATTAGGCTTTCTTAGGTGAGTCAACTGTGCAAGGATGACCCAAGAGTCTAGGCCAGCTGTCTAGGCCAAATGATCTGTTCCCACATGGACAATGGAATTAGGGGTCGTATGCCAGATGGGTGAAGCGGGAAAGTGTTCTGCAGCTTCCCTTCACACAGTTGGTTGACGTGATGTGTATCATCCATTGACCTATGGGGTCAAACTACTGGACAATCTGGCCCAGTATGATTGATTTTAATTGGCAATGGAAGGGCCTTGTCAAAATGTTTATGCAGCCATGCTATCCTTTTAACTAGAGATACCAGGAACTGAACTTGGAATTTTCTGCTAGGAAAGGAGTCACCCAGGGTGGACACTGCCCAAGGACCACCAGAGACCCACCTGGCTGACAGCCCCATCCTAAACTGCCCAACTGCCCAGGAGCACAGAGGTAGCCAGGCAGCTACCTCTGGCAGCCAGGCAGCCATGGGAGGCTTCACGGGGTAAGGGGTAATGGTGCAGGGCAGATGAGTGGTCTACTTGCTATTGAGGCCCTCTGTGTAAAGCCGCAGGGCCCTACATGGAGGAAGGGATCTGGCAGTAAGAGTTGCTGGCCCCACCCCCTGCTCCTTCCCTCCCCCTGCCCCAGAATGCCCTCCCACCCCGCTTGGAAAGCCCACAATGCTGGCTACTGGTGGACTCACCGCTCTCTGGTTTGCGGAGCTTCCTCCAGGCTGGGCGGGGCCAGTGTCGCCATGGCATCACTTCAGCGCCTGCAGTAAACAGCTTACTGTCAGTGTTGGAGATGCTTTATGGTGCCTTGTGTGACAGGAACGCAGGCAGTACAAATGTACTGCCCGCGTTAAGCCCAATAGGATCAGGCCCTTAATCCTTAGGACCAATTCTCCTTTATTTAAACGGGAAAACATCAAAATAAAACATGGTTAGAGAATTTTACTGACACTTTCAGCTAATTTAGCTTAGAAACAGATGACATGCAGATTGGGTGTTGTCTTTTTCACTATCTGTGTGTGTTACCGTGGCTAGTTTAACATTTTGTTTTAATAGTGACTACTTTCATAACATGTTCAAAATGTGTTGCAATGTAACACGTTGAAAAATGTGTCCGCGTATCTGTGAAAATCAGTAAATTTGAATTTTGAACATTCATATGGCCACCTACAGTAGTTATGGGAGCTGAGATAAGCAAGCACCCACTCAAACATCTATGGATTTAAGACGTTGCTAGTGATCTGGTTTTGATAGCAATATAGGCCAAATGAAATGTCTGACTCTCCAATGAGATGTATGAATAAATAAATAAAAAACCACACCCAAGTAACTACATGCTTGGAGATTTCCTGTTGCAAAACGCAGCTTAGACTGTGCTGTTTGGCATACAAAGCAAATGAGGGTGTGGATTTTAAATAAATAAATAAATGGATGGATGGATGGATGGATGAATGTGATTCCAGTTGTTAATGAAATATCTGGGTATGCAGCCCACAGAAGATACAGAACTATCATTCACTTCATCTGAGAGCTACTGGGATGTGCCTCAAAAATCTAGTGGAACGTACAGCAGACCATTATAATGATCGTACAAAATAAAAAGCAATGCCCTGAAGACACGATGAAAACATATAAGGAAATGGAACTCATTCCTTTGCCTTGAACAACATTTTGCTCAATGGAAAAATGGCCAAGAAACACATTTTTCTAGATGATTTAAGATGCAGTATGCTGATACATTTCTTCCAATAGCAACAATTAAAACATCCTCTCTTGAAATCCGATGGCAAGAATTATTTTTCTATTAACTCACAGTGTTTGGGACAATACTGGCTGCCAAAGAACCATCATATTTCATTCGGGAGACTCATCCTGGTGATTTTGTTCTGATACCCAGTCTGTACAGCAATTGAGTATTGGCATCTTTGCCATATAATAGTGCAGTTTGGATAAAAAGACGATGAGCTTTTTAAATATGAGGATTTGTAGTATAGGCCCTGGATAGGATTTGGCCATAACATCATAATTACAGTATGCTTTTAAAGAATACTAGTTTTAGGGCGCAATCCTAACCAACTTTCCAACACCAGGGTAAAGGCAATGCAGCTCCAAGGTAAGGGAACAAACATTCTCTTACCTTGAGGAGGTCTCCGTGATGGCCCCCCCCCCAGGATGCAGCACATGCCCCATTGGCTCAGCTAGGTCAGTGCTGGGAAGTTGGTTAAGACTGCACCCTTGATTGAACAAGTAGCAAACTTTGGAGAATAGATCCTTTTTGCTTTTCCCAAAAAGGGCCTTTAAAAACAAAATAGCCTGGTTTTGCTACCTTCTATGAGAGCTGAATGAAAACTTAATTCATTTCAAAACACAACCAATGTCTTGTCATTCTTGCTTAGATCTCCTGCTGTTCATATCTACTATTCTGGATTGTGCCTATCTCTTCTGTCTGTGATTTCTTTCACAACAATCCATGCAGCCTTTTCTGTCTGCTTTCTATCCCAAGTGTCCTGAGTCCCCTGGAAAGAAAACGGGTGGCCGAGTGAAAGAGGTGAGGCAGGCTTCGAACAGTTTTAAAAGAAATTAATAACTCAACAGAATTACAGGCACTTCTGTAACGGATTGTCTCAAAAGTATGAAATAGGGTTTACAAACAAAACAGAAACAACAACTTTGCAAAGGAATATGGAGGTTAGAAAAACTGTGGATCCCACACACACCAGGGGCTTGTGGAGAGGTATCCTAACACACTCCTAATGCCTTCTGAGGGCGCAGTCCTAACCTGGAGTTAGGCCAGCACAGTTAGGATAGCCAAATTTGGCTGGCACAAGGGACATTGTAAAGTATGTTTGGACCACCTTTGGAGTCAGGGAGGCCAGCACACAGACGTGCACCATCCCTCCTGACTCCAAGAGTGGTCCAAACACACTTTATGGTGGACCTTGTGCAGGCCATACTTTGCTGGGGGCTGTGGTTCCCCATTAGAGCTATAATGCTGTATGTTGTATAGGGTGGCAGGTTTTTCGTGAGGATTCCACCGTTCCCCTGGCTGGTTTCTATGGCTCCCCAGGGGAACCACTGCCCTAAATCCCAAGGGGCTGCCAGAATTACTACAATTGTGTACTTAAAGGTTACCAAATGCCTTCTAACTGGGAGAAGAAAATGAAAATGGAAGTAATTTATAAACCCCTCATAAATCCTCTTCATATAAGGTGACCAACCGTCCTCCTTTAGGGAGGACAGTCCTCCTTTTGTAAGTTCTGTCCTCCCTTGAAAAGTGTCCTCCTTTTCGATATTTGAAGACCAATCTGTAAATCTCCGTATTCGATCGATGCCGGGCTGATCCGTTGTGTGTGATTGCGTGTGATCCGTTGCGTTGTGTGACGTATTTGTATTTGATATGACGATTCGTCAAGGCTCGGTGTAAAGAGCAAACAAGAAAAAGCTAGGCCCTGGCTTGACTTTATTTTGAAAGAATTGTAAGACAAGCAGGATTGAGATTGCTTATTTCATTGGTTGTTTGCAAAAGGCGTGAAGTTATAGCTGGGTCAGGACCTTCCAAACTGCAAGACTCCTCCAGATCCTCCTCCAAGAAGATCATCAGACCTGATAAAGCTTGCAAACCTGCAGACTTCCCTTTGCAAGATTGGAATTGCTGTCTGAGGAACAAGGTGAACAACTAGGGCCTAGTCAGTGATAGGAGCCTAGTTTTCTTTGTTTTATAAGGTATCTCTGTTAGTTCTAGTATGCTTTCTTAGTTGTGTAACCCTTGTTTATCAATAAATTACAATTCAATTTACTAGAAGCTTTGGTTGTCTTCGGAACAAGATAAGATTCAGTGGCTAAAGTGGCACACTTACCAAATTTTAAGTTACTCATTGGAAAAAGTCCCTGTAGTTGGGACTTGTTTAGCCTGGGGAATTTTAAGGTTAAGAGGAGTACTCTTAACTTTGGGCCCAGACTAGTAGCAGTGGTTGTGAGCCTTGTTGTGCTTAAGGCAAGGAGCTTTGATGACAGGAGCCAGCATGATGTCATTTTCTTGAAGCCACCTCGGGTCAACAAATATGGCTGACTCAGATCATGCCGCGAAGGAGGATTGCCGTGAATTCACGAATAAAAATCTCCCTGCACACGTGTAAAAGTTAATTTCAACCTCTTTAAGTATGTCTGCGTGTTCTGCATACGGGTGTGCGAATCGCTGAACGAAAAATGTGATTTAATTTCCACGGAAAGATTCATGTATTCACATTACATCGGTTCAATAAAAACTACCGTTAACTGAAACAGTGAGTGCATTATTTTTGAAGCTGTGTAATTTCTTGTTGTTCCTAGCAGTCTTATTCACCATTTTCTGACACCCACTGTTAATGGTCTAGAAGGTAAAAAAAATATATTTCCCCCCTCCTTTCCCCCCCACTTTTTTTCCCGCCTTCCATTTTCTACTGTAATATTCTTGAAATTGTGAACATTAACAGAATTTGTTTTTGGGGGGGGGTGAGTGTAGAAGTTTTCAAAAATACTCTTAGTAGTCTAGAAGTAAAAAAGAATTCCTCTCATATTGACAACTACTGAGATTTTAATGTAATTTTCTTACTGTAATACTTATGAAATTCTGAACATTAACAGACATTTTTTTTATGGGGCATGACCGTTTTATTTTTGCTTGTGTAGATTTCAAAAAATAAGTCTCTCAAAACAGTGCAATCCGAGTTTAAATAGACAGCAAGTAGCATTTCATCCGGTATGTTCAGTAATATAATTATGAGGAATTTAACCTTGTAATTGCATATTAAATCATAATAAGGTTACCAATAATGTTTCTACACGATCACATGTTTTTATTTTCATAAGTTTTTATTTTTATTCAGTCCTAAACAGTACGAGCAAAGCAATCTGAAATGCTTGGAATGAGGAATGTTTTGAGTCAACCAACATGGCTGCTAAGCCTGCCCCCTGGCTTCACTTCGCTGCTATTAATTCTAAAGGCAGAGCGGCTCCTGTCATCAAAGCTTCTTGGCTTAAGGTCACACGCTGCTGAAAAAATCACGGGTCCGGAACTGATTAGAGGGCATATGAGCCTGTGATTTACACTCGGTACAGTGCGGCAAGACGCCATTATGAGATGCATGCGAGAGAGTGCCGTGCGCAAGTGGCTTTGTTTACTTCTTACTGAAACACGACACGGCACATACGCACGCAGTAGACTCACAGTAATTATTTCTTTCTTTCAGTGAATATTCAATCATACACAGGTAAGCACAATTCACGTTGTAGTAATTCATTATCTATGTAATAATTTCCAAATATGTATAATTTTATTTACAAGTTTATACAACCCTGTTGGCATGTAAGCATAATTAAAATATAAAATGTTACAAATGTTTTTTATTATGCATTTATCATATTTAATTATAGTGTATTATTGTTGCAATGAATAAAATGTTTCTTTTATTTACGATATTTTTTTCTTCAATTTATTTGTGTTCTCCTTTTCATTGTAAAAAAGTTGGTCACCTTACTTCATAGCCTTATAAATGTTAAGAAGATGAAAGCATTAGCTTTTCTACTTCAAAGATATGATGAAAATAAAGCTGGGTTTTCCTTCTCTTAACAGATCAGTTTTTTTAAAATATTGTGTCAAGAAAACTTGCCATCCAAGCTTTTCCAAAAATGAGCTAGCTGCATGCAAAACTGAACCATCAGATAACCAGTTAAAAGCGAGGCATCAATTAACTGAAAGATCTTTTATCGGTTGATATCTCTGATTTGCAAAAGTTGGTATCATCTTCCCATGTTTCTTAACATTTGGACTGATTCCTGAGCCCATTCTTCATCAAACCACTTCCTACTGAAGCTTGACAGTAGCTACTACCTTCTACAAGGGTGGTGGACTTTTAAAGAGCTTGCTCCTGGAGCCTGATAGAATAGAGCTTGCTCCTGGAGCCTCTGAGATCCCAGCTGGCATTGGTGGTGCTTCGGTTCATTCATTATTTGAAGAATGTATAGCCCACCTTTCTCATGCCAAAGCAAATGCCCAAGGTGTGTTACATGGGCAGGCTAGTCTAAACCACCATTTTGCAATGTGGTTTTTGCAATTCATCGAATCTTCAGTTCCAGATGTAGCTTTCACAGTGTGGTTCTCTCCTCTGGCCGCATGCCGTGGAGCGTCAGAAGGCAATTGTAAATCTAGCCTGGACAGGTTCTCAAGGTACTCCATTCTTTTACCAGCTGGACCTTCTCACACACTATCACACTGGCTAATCAGCTCCACAGTGACTCCGATCTGCCACAATAGGTACTGTAGCTTGTCCCAGCTTCTGTCTTTAATGGCCTAACTCCAGGTTAGGATTGCGCTCTTAGAAAAAGACATGTAACAGGCAAAAATATAAACATGTATGAGTGAAAGGCACTAATGAGCAGGCTGGTGAGGTTACGGAGCTGCCTTTTTGACCTTTCCTTTTCAAAATTGTTGGACACTTTGCAATATTTTATTTATGTTACTGCAAGAGAGAGAGAGAGAGAGAGAGAGAGAGAGAGAGAGAGAGAGAGAGAACATGAAGCATATTTCTCACTTCTCTTTTTCTTGTATAATATGATCAAAACATTATTAGTATATAGAAATGAATATAGGTTCAATAATATTTAAACCTAGCTCCTGGCAGCTTGAGAACATTTTGACATTACATATTCTGTAGCTCTTCTGTAGAACTCAAACATGTCAAGATATAGTAAAATTCCTCGCTTATCTTGTATCTCTGTTTTCCTAAGTGAGAAAGCAAAAATTGACCTCTGGTAACATCCTGTTTGACAGTTCTGGACCTTATAAATCTTCTGCAGAACAATTTCATACACAAGTTCTTAAACTCATCCTGTTGCTGGAAAATGGAATGAACAGTTTCCCTTTTAAGCTTTTCTTAGACTTATATGTGTGTCACAGAAGAGGTTGCTGAAGGGAAATCTTGCTTATTTCACCTTGAGCTACAAGATCCTAATCCCATATCTTGATTTCTGCAATAAGCTGTGTAACCTTTGAATAATAGGATGACCCGTGATAGTATCATTCATTGGATGACCCCAGGTTTTAGCATCACAAAAGACAGGTAAATGCATTTCTCTTGCCACTCTTTCTGCACCATGCATACAGGATTGCCCCAGTATCTACTGATTCAGTATCCAAGGTTTCAGTTATCCACAGGTACCATAGATACTGGGACGCCTATCAGAAAGATAGGGATACATTAAACAAATCTCTTTTTTTATCTTGCTGCAGCAAACCCACTCATGTTCCCCTATCTTTAAAAAGATGGCCCCAGTATCCACCATTTCCACAGGGGTGGGGGTCCAGAACTGAACCCCAGTTTATACCGGGGCATGTCTGTAATTTTATACAGCTCAATCGTATGTCTCCCCTCTTAATCTGTTTTCCAAACTATAACAAACCCAAATGCGGTAACAATATCCCTTAAGGAAGTTGCTCCAGCCCTCTGTTCATTTTGCTTTCCCTCCTTTACACCTTTTCTAGCTCTACAAGAAAAGGAGGAGGACTAGAGATCTTTTCAAGAAAATTGGAGATGTCAAAGGACAA
>JAJKFI010000002.1:41370154-41384885 GCA_029204185.1 Lerista edwardsae | reverse complement strand
CGAAGAGTCGGACACGACTTAGCGACTGAACAACAACAACAAGCTCTACAAAATCCTTCTTGAGATGTAGAGAATTATATACAGTATTCCAGATGTGACCACACCGTAGATTTAGATAGGGGCAATGTATATGAGAAAAGTGAGCCTGTGAGATGTATGTCCCAGTTGTAAATTCTATGTTTGTCACAGTGGTGGTGACCTTTTCTCAATGAAGGTGACATAGCAGAAAATTCTAGCACAGAATCTTCACTCTCTTGCTGTTACAGTTTTTTTTTTAATAAATGTAATCTTTACTCCTAGTATGTTTTCTGATTTAAAAAAGGATCTGTAACTGGTTTTGTCATAGAAGACATTCAGCACTTCCTTTTCATGCCTTGGCTCCTTCACTCCCCTGTGAAATCAATTTTGATGTTTCCTTTCTTCAAGTATATTCTGTGATGATAAGCAATATTTCTTAACAGTGTTCATTAGAGAGGACATCTTCACCTCTTTCCCACTGAATGGCTCTTCTATATTCTTCTCATGTCTGCCTGCTGCCTACTTGTCTGACTACAGTCTCTTGACTTACTGTAATTACTACCTCCTATCAGAGCTCTTGAAGCTGTCCTCACTGGATGTGAAGCTGACTATCCATTGTTTTGTTCTTCATGCAGCTTTTATTATATCATTGTATCTGAGGCCTGCTGTGATCTTATGCTTTAGGTTCTTATATCCCTCTTTGAACATACTGGTCTCTCCTCCCTCACCGCTATGCGATTTTTCCAGGCATTCCATCATTTCTTTCCTTTTATTCTTCACTTATAAATTAGTTTTCCTTACCTGCTTCTTCCTCTGCAGCTATTGCTTTTATGTATATCCTATGCCACTGCTTTGAGAGCACAATCCTAAACTGGAGTTAGGCCGGCATAAGCTAAGACAGCAAAGTTTGGCCAGCACAAGAACCACCATAAAGTGTGTTTGGACTACTCTCGGAGTCAGGGAGGATGGCTCACGTCTGTGTGCTGGCCTCTCTGACTTTGAGAGTGGTCCAAACATACTTTATGGTGACCCTTGTGCTGGCTTAGCTTATGCTGGCCTAATTCAGTTTAGGATTGCACCCTGAGGCTGAATTGGTCTGCTATGCATCTTCTTTGAGATGTACAAAATTATGCATGGGATGGATAGAGTGGATAGAAAGATGTTCTTTTCCCTCTCTTACAACACCAGAACCAGGGGACATCCACAAAAATTTAGTATTGGGAGAGTTAGAACAGATAAAATACATTTTTTCATAGTAGGTAATTAATCTGTGGAACTCCTTGCCACAGGAGGAGGTGATGGCATTCTGGCCTAGGTGCCTTTAAAAGGGGATTAGACAAATTTCTGGCGGAAAAGTCAATTGCAGGCTACAGGCCAAGATGGGTGGTGTAGCCTCCTTATTTTAGAAGTAGGCTACCTCAAAATGCCAAGTGTATGAAAGTGGCAACAGAATGCAGGTACAGTAAATCCTCTTTATATGTGACCTTGCTATCTGCAAGAGGCAGAATTGCTATTTTCCTCATCTGTGGCTCTGTCCTCATTATCCACTATGCAGAGACTTTCCAAAGGCTTCAGGGAGCTTCCAAATGGCACCTGCGACCAGCACTGGCCACTTTAAAATGGCCAGCAGAAGCATCCATTGGCCATGTTTAAGGGGTCCATGTTGGTTGCAGGTGCCATTCTGAATATCCCTGCAGTCTCTGCAGCATTCAGAGATCTTTGGCACTTTCTGCTGCACTCTGCTGGCTTCCTGAGGGTCTCTGCTGGATTCTTCTGATGGCAGATAAGGTATCCCTTGCACCTAATCCCAGTGATCCCATAGGATCCCATACAATCAATGGTTTGTTATTCGTGAACTCACTATCTGCAAGGATTTCCAGGAACCTAACCCTAGCAGATAATGAGGATTGACTGAATCTTATTGTCTCATGTGCTCCCTGATGTATCTGGTGGGCCACTGTGAGATATAGGAAGCTGGACTATATGGGCCTTACGGCCTGATCCAGGGGTCTCTTCTTTTGTTCTCTGTCAATTTCAGGGGCCTCTGGCTGAACTTTTGAATTTGATTAGGTCATCTGTAAAATGAGACAGAGAATAAGGATGTTTAAATAATTTTTTCTTTTCATTTTGTGTTTGCTCTTCTCTGTTTGGTATTGAAGGCATGAGGATGGTATGTGATTTTTCCATCATTTCTGGAGTAAACAAGCCAATTCAACAGAACAATGGCACTGTAAAATGTGAGTATAAATGGAACAAATGTGGTTCCACGAAATGAATTCCAGAAATAACATATTCTATCACCACAATGCTGGGTATATTTGCAGAAAGAAATTCAGCTCATCCACCAACCAGAGTCTCATTCACAACTAGTTTTAGCCAAATGGTTTTAAACTGGGAGAGATAGAATAGATAAAAGAACTTTTTTTTTACCCAGTGGGTAATTTATCTGTGGAACTCCTTGCAACAGGATGTGGTGATGGCACCTGGCCTGGATGCCTTTAAAAGAGGATTGGACAGTTTCTAGAAGTCCATTACATCTCAGGTTACAAGCCGTGATGGGTATGTGTAACCTCCTCGTAGGCTACTTCAGAATGCCAGGTGCAAGGGAGTGGCAATATGATGCAGGCATCTTGTTGTCTTATTCGCTTCCTGAGGCATCTGGTGGGCCACTTAGAGCCACAGGAAGTTGGATTAGATGGGCCTTTAGCTTGATCTTTTTATGTTCTTATGATGTCTACCTGCTGCTGTGCAAACCTGTGAGTGTCCACTCAGAAGTTAGTCCCATGGTATTCAGTGGGGCTTACTTCCAGGAAAGTGTTGCAATATACACTAACCAACTGGAGACAATATTTAGTTTTAAAAGAAAGATTCTTAGGCTGTCTATTCAAATGGAGGGCAATGATGATGGGAAATGCATGCAGATCAGCTTCCTCCACTGGAATCGATGTGCAATCTGCTGCACATGGAGCCAGCTCCATATTCATGCTGGCGTTTATGTGCCCAGAATAGATCTCTGAAACAGATGGTGTGGAATTTTTTTCTGCTTCTCATTAACATACTATGAATCCCTTTTTCACTTAGCATAAAACAAATGTTTGTGCAATGATTGTTTCTGTTGAAATGAGGGAAAGGATATTTCTTTTTTGAACTTATTTCTGAGATACCCTAAAATGTAATATTGAACAATGTCTGGCAGTCTGCTCTGCGTTTTGGAAAACTTAGAGTAAACATTCCCTTTAGCTTGTGTAATTCTATGCAAGCCCCTGAAATGAAAGCGGAGAAGTATTTGCCACACATATGCGCCAGTAGTATGGGGGAGACGGCATATGGTTCATTGTAGGTCACCATCTCTACTCCTTGAATGCAGCACTGAGAAGTGGGTACAGAAACAGAAGCAAGAATTATTTTTTTATGTGCTAGTGTGTGATCAGCCACAAAATATGAGATTGGAAACTGAAAGCCTGGCTTTTTTCTAGGTTTCTCATAACAACGATCTTTCATCTCTAACAATGTTCAGCTGTGATTAGAATGAAAAATAGTCATGAATGGCTAGGGCCAGGGCTGTATTATCCATTACACTGACTAGGTTGAAGCCTAGGAGCCCTGCAGGGACTAGTGCCCATCAATTTGGCACTGTTATCTGTGCCCTAACCCATCCCAGTGTTGGGATGGCAAAGGGTTTGAGCAGGGCCCTGTCACTCATGGCAGATGGCTGCAAGCAGTCTGCCTCTGCTGCAGGGAGCCAAGCTGGGGCAATGCAGAGCTCCCATGAGGGCCTGACCTGGCCTGCAGGAACCAGGGGCAGGCTGAGTGGCACTTGTGCAGCTGGATGCCTGGCCCTGCTTCTGGAGTGGCTGGAGGGTATGTTGCAGGACTGAGCATGTTCAGTGCGCCAGGGCCGAGCAGCGCCTACACACACAGCTGCCCACCAACTGCCCACCAACTCCTGGAGGCAAGTGACACAACACTGACGCACCCTTCTTTCCTCCTCGGCCAGCCAGGGCTCCCTGCAGTGCCAGCTGGACCCACGGCATGAACTGCCCACCAGCTTGTGAGTTGGAGACTGGAGGAGCGGAGAGGAACAGTAATAAGGGATAGTAACAAGGGCTAGGAGCATATCCTCCTCTTCCTTAAAAAATTTTTTTTAATTGATTTTAATATAAAGACACAGTATAAGGAAAATATTAGACATAGGGAAAGGGTACACTAAGGATAACACACAAGGTTTACTGTCCTGGATTGCAGTGTTTCTAATCTCATATACATTGAAATATTGTTAACATTACATCTTATTAATTCTCTATTTGATTTTCTATCCAATCATAAAAAGGCTTCCAATATTTTTCTATCTTGCACAGATTTCCTTCTCTTAATCTCTCCGTCAATATGTCTATTTCAGCAACATCATACAATTTATCTATCGAGTTCTGTAACTTTGGAGTTTTGTTACATTTCCACATCTGTGCGTAGGTTAATCTCGCTACGGTAATTATGTGTACAGCTAAATATCTACTTGGTCTATCTTGTATTGTTGACACTATATTGAGAAGAAAGAATTCCGGCTTAAATGGGATGTCACATTTCAGTATTTGTTGAGTCTAGTTATGTATTTCTTTCCAAAATTCTTTTGCTTTTTTGCAAGTCCACCACATATGGTAAGATGTGCCTGTTGATTCTTTGCACTTCCTGCATTTATTAGACGTTCCTTTATACATTTTAGCTATAATCTCCGGAGACAGATGCCATCTATAAAACATTTTGTAGATGTTTAAATGATGTTGCTTTAGTAAATTTTATATTTGTACTCCAAATCTGCTCCCATTCTTCTATGTTTATCTCATATCCAATTTTTCATCCACTTTACTATTGTCACTTTTATTGTTTCATCTTCTGTTTTCAGTTTCAGTAAGTATTCATATATCTTCTTAATATATTTATATTCCTCCATCAAGAAAATCTTATCAAAGTCTATTTCGAATTTATATATTCCAGTCTTTTATCCTCTGTGAGTCTGGATTTGAGTTGTATTTCTTTCCACCAGTCTAAGTATATTCCTTTGTTTTCCAACTCTTGTCTGTTCAAAAAATTCCCTCTTTCATCCAATAATTCTTGATATGTCCTGTTTTGGTCTTCTCTTGTCCAGTCTGGTTTACTTCCTACTTCCAACGGTTTAACTCATCTTGGTATCTTTACATATATCTTATATTTTATCTGTTCCCAAACTCTCATCAATGATCTTCTCAAAATATGTTGTTTAAATTGGCCATGATATTTCCCTCTGTCATATATTAAAAAGGTGTGCCAGTCAATTTGTAAATCATGTGATTCTAACTTCATTACTCTCGACTTATTGCTTTTGCCCAATCTTTAATCCAGTGTAATGCTGCTGCTTGATAGTACAATTCCCAATCTGGTAAGCCAAATCTGGCTCTTATTTTATCTTCTTGCAGTAATTTCAATGTAATTCTTGGTGTTTTTTCCTTGCCATACGAACTTAGACATTCTGTTTAATTCTGTGAAGAAATTGTTTGTAAGTACAACAGGAATAGTTTGAAAGAGAAAAAGCAATTTTGATAATATATTAATCTTGATTATAGCTATTCTTTCCAACAATGATAATTGTAATCTATTCTGCCATCTGTATTTAATGTTTAATCTTCTTAAGGCTGCTGCTAATTCCTTATATGGTATTCTCTTCTGCCTAACTTTCCACGGGATTTCTCTCAAAATTATAATTCCTTTATCTTGTTCTTCTTTTTTCTTGCCCTCTAGAAGTCTTAAGACCATAACCTTACCTTCCTTTTTGTAAATTTGAGTATAATCTCTCTTGGTTTTTCTCTTGCTCTTGTCCTTCTTGGGTTAGTTCTGTAAACTAAGTCCATGTCTTCACTTAATGTTTCTTTTTCTATTCCAGTCTCCTTTGCAATCCATTCTTCCATCTTCCCTCTAGTATTTTCATCTGGCTCTGTATTAAATATGCCATTATATCCATCTCTTGTTTCAAAAATCCTGTTTCCAATTGTAAATTTTCTGTTTGAAGTTGTTGATTCCCACCTGCATTTCTGACCATCTCTTTTCTATCTTTTGTATTGCAGCTGTTGTCTCTTCTTTATTTTTTTCAAATCTTTTACGTCCTGTTTCGTTTAAAAATCTATTTAAAAATATATCTAGTTCATGCCACCTTAAAAATCTATATAAGGGTCTATTTCATCTGTAGCACCTTAAAAATTTATTTCAATGGCTCAACCTTAAGAGTTCCGTTCTATCTGAAAACAAAAGTAAGTTCCTTCAAGCTGTCGCCATTTTTCAGGGGGCTAACAAGCTTCTATCCAACTGCACCAAACCTTTACTGTCTGCCAAACCTTTACTGTCCTGTCCCAGTATCTGTCTTTATTTATAATCCAATTTATATTCCATATAGCCAACCCTTTGTTCAAATTAGTTCCCAATTTCCAAACCTCAATAAACAATCTCCCACATCGTCTTCTTCACCTGCTCTCAGATAGTCTCTTCCTTTGTCTCCGCTGCTCCACAAATTCATCTCAGTTTATTAACAATTCGCTCCCCATTGGGATATTTGAAATCCATCCAGTTGGGTAACAGATTGGCCAAAATAACAAATTAATCCAATCAGGTTATAATCCACATTCTTTCTGCATGCACTCTTCTCTGTCTCAGTCACCATCACCATTATTTCCAGCACAGTATAGGATTGTGCTCTGACAGCGCAAAAATAGTCTTTTCAAAATAAAAAAAAGATTAAGGCAATTTGCATTACATCCAATGTTTGTTACAAACCCGACAATTCCCAAGATACATCTCATGAAATATGATCTCATCAGATCAAAATACATACATGTCTGAAATCATTTCCTACTCAGCCTTGGAAGTAAAACTGCTCACAAAGAGTTTTGGTCAAACAGAGGGCAGACTTTGTATGAAATTAGGAAGCTTTCTCAGGGGAAAGTAATACTTTGAGCATTTAGGGTCCCATCTTAAAGATGGCATTGTATAGATCAGTGGTTCCCAAAGTCCTCTGTGGGAAGAGAGAAACACTTGTGGGAGCAGGGCTGCAGCAGCAACACAATCCCCAGGATTGTGCTGCTGCTGGGGATGGGAGAGATTTTTTACACTTACCAGCCTCCAGCACTGGGGTCCTGGGGGTTCCTGCAGAGGCTCCCCAAGCCTCCAAACATGTTTAAAAAAGGGCACTTCTGGTTTCAAGACAAAAACAGGAAGTGCCCGGTTTTTTCATTTTTAACTTGTTTGGAGGCATGGGGAGCCCTACGGAGGGCTCCCCAGACCCCCAGAATCATCCAGGACTTCAGCACTGGAGACTGGTAAGTGTTCCCATTCCTGGCAACAGAGCAATTCTATGGATCACCTTGCTGCCTTCCCCCTTCCCACCCCTTAAAGGAAAAGGGAGAAGTGTTTTCCTGGCAGTGGGGTTGCGACCCACCAGTTTGGGAACCACTGATATAGATGGTATAGTGGGCATATCCTCAGGGATAGTCCTGAGGACATGCCCACTAACATGCAACAACAAAAAATTAGCCTTGAATTTCTTCATTCTTTTCTTTTCCCACCTGCTTCAAAACTTATTGTGCTTCATTTAAAGATGTAGCTCGTTTCATCCCAAACTATTTTTCAAAATTATAAAATTGAAAAATAACATTTAAGAAAGATCCCAAATAAATATAACGGTATATTAGAGTGCCATTGTCTGCATGTTGAATCAGAATTGAATTCCAATCTATTCAGTTAGATTTCCAGACAAATTGTGTACAAGTCTGTATCAGAGGCGTACCTAGAGGGGGATCACAGCACTAAATTTTGCAAGCAGCTGTTCTTCCTGAGCCATTCCCAGGGGCTAGAGCAAAATGGAGGCTACATTGGCTCTGAATGGCTCCAAAAAGGAGGGGGAGTGGCTGCTTGCAAAACGTAGTGCTGTGATCCCTCTCTAGGTATGCCTCTGATCTGTATTCTATGCCTATACAGGCATGCCCCAGTATCCCCAGGGGTTCTATTCTGGACCACCCCCTTGGATACCTGAAACTGTGGATACTGGGAATACCTTTTTAAAGATAGGGGAACATCAGTGGTTATGCTGCAACAAGGTAAATGATTTGTTTAATGTTTCTCGTATTGGACACGGTGGCGCTGCGGGTTAAACCGCCGAGCTGATGACCGGAAGGTTGGCAATTCAAGACCATGCAACGAAGTGAGCTCCCGTTGCTTGACCCAGTTCCTGCCAGCCTAGCAGTTTGAAAGCACATAAACATGCGGGTAGATAAATAGCTACCACTTCACTAGGAAGGTAACGGTGTTCCGTGCACCTTGGTGTATCGTCATGCACTCCACATGACCACAGAAGCTTGTCCTTGGATAAATGCCAGCTTTTCAGCTTAGAAACAGAGATGAGCACCACCCCCTACAGTCGGTCACAACTAGACCATTCGGTCATGGGGAAACCTTTACCTTTTTATATTTTTACTAAGCGTCCCGGTATCCATGTTATCCATGGATAACTGAAACCGTGGATACCAAATCAGTGGATACCAGGGCATGCCTGCACTCAGAAGTATATCCTAGTGAGTCCAATGGGACATATTCCCATGTAAGTGTGTACAGGATTGCAAACTTAATGCTAGCATGAGCTATGTAGTGTTTTTCAGGCAGCCTTTGGGAAAGAGGAGGGCCACATGTTATCTCCCCGCCCTCCTCCCAAGGATGCAGCTCCACATCTAAGAAGTTCTGGCAGGCCTTGGGACATCACCGTGGGACTGGGGCCTGCAAACTTAGGGATTGTATTGGAGAAGAGTCAAGATGGCACCTCACCACTTATCCTGATGACATAACTACATCTGCTGTAGGAAACCTCCCAGAGCTCTATTCCCCACCCCATTCCTCCTTGACCAAACCCTATGTAGTGTACAAATTTGGGGATATATTTGTGGATATTTATGCACAATAGTCTGCTTTAAATACCCCTTGGAGTTACAAACAGAGGTGTATCTTGCCTGGGGCAACACAGGGCAAGAGCCCTAGGCGCCGAAAGGCCTGGGTATGCCCCTGCTTTCAAGCAAATAGGTCACTGCTTTCCTTTGCATCAAGTCTTTGTGGCACTGGATGGACTTCTGTTTGCTGTGTCCTGGATGGAATTCCAAATAAGAGCATCGGTTTCTTACGGAATTAAGACTGTGGTTGTTCAGTGGCCTGCATATCACCTCTTGTGCTTGTCCTTTACTCAAGAAGAATTACTTAATTCCTTAGCGGCCTTCATGGATCTTTTCCTGCATTTCCTTTTGAAGGCTCCTTGATATAACACTTTGACGGCCTTTGAAAATTATCCCATCAGTTACTGAGACTTCACGTCTGCAGTTCCAGTAGTCTCTGTCTTACCTGTTAAGATGTAAATTACACTGCCAATGCTTAGTATCTGTTCTGGGAGGGTCCTTAATAGATTAAATAGGCATCAATATTCTCTGGCGAATTTAATGATGAAGTAGTTCTGGCTGGCTGTACTTCATCAAAAACAAGAAAGATGGAAATCCTCAGAGCTCTGCTACCCTCAACAAAATAAGCTGCAGAAAAAATATTCATGTGTCATGATTGTTGAGTTCATTAAATACAAGCGGTTATGAATGAGAAAGGCTTTAATAAAAAGAATCATTCCCTCTCCTATTGTTGGCTCAGCCACTTTCATTTTCCAATGTTGCAGCTCATGCCTACCTAGCACATGTTTCTGTTATGCCTTTCTACATTCCATCACCCCAAGGTTTTCTATGTCACATGTAATGTAAAGTATATTTCAGAAATGTCCTTATATTAGGATTCTGGCGTTTACATCCAGGTTAGTAAAATTAATCTGAATGAAGAAGTGAATGGATGGCTGAGTGAATGGATGGCTGAATAATTAGAGTCTCTTCTCATCATCTTATCCTGACTCTCTGTGGATTTATCCTCACAACAGATGTGCCTGTTAGAAAAGCCTCTTTACTCTCATTTTATAGGTGAGAAATGTGAAAAATAGTATGCAGTTCTGATCCCTTACCCCAGTCACATACAGAACAATGAATCAGGGATGGCTCCTATTCAGTTATTTTAACAGGCTTTGCATGGAAATAGTACTTGAGCCAATAATGGCTTGTCTTAGACAGGCTGGAAGTCAGGGCACACTGGATTCTGGTTTCTCAAAACCTGGGCTGCTAGCATATTAAAATCATGTTCCTTGTGTGCGTGGATGTGTGCAGGCGTCCGTGCAGGCGTTCCTCTTCTCCACCCATTGCTTCAGCCTTGACATGGAACAAAAACAGAACTCAATATCTCTATCTAAATTATGTTCTTTTTCCAAGCACACTAAAATCATAGAAATGTCCAGATGTAGATCGATTGCTTGTTTGGTAGATATGGCAGAAGGTCACACATTATACAGGCAATACTTACTCAAGCAGTCCTTTATATTTCTGGAGTTAATGTCACCTGTGCAGCAATAACTGTTCTGTTAAACTACTTTTTTGGAATCAGTTCCTGGGCATGACATTGGAAGCAAACGACTTCTCCTTCCAAAGAAAGCTAGTCATTAAGAGCTATAGAAACAGGACACATGGACAATCCTAACTTGGGCAGGAGCAGGCAGGCCAGCCAACCCAGGGCAGGCAGCAGCTGGAGCCCACCATGGGACAAGCCAATGGGGCTGCTCGGACCTGCGCCTGCTAAATAGCAGATGGAGGTCCAAGCGACCCACAGCCACTGAGGCCATCTGGCAGGGGATGGCTGAACCATATGGTCTTCATATATGTATATAAAGCGGTATATAAGTACCTGTTGATTGTTGATATTGTACTTTACTGTTAAGGTAGTACAATCATTTTGGGGGACACACAATATCACGTTTGCAATTAAAAATGTGTGTAAATTTTTTTGAAAATTTTAAACCCGTAGAAATGAGAGCCTATTATTTTGCTGGTGTCCTATGCAACAAATGATCCATGCCTCATAGCTGCATACAAACCATCTGAAATGTGATGTGCACACTTTGCGCAATGCATTTATGTTTTCTCCACAACAGAACATTTGCAGAAAAGGTTGAGGGCACTGGATTTGGACCTCTCTCTAAAGCTCTGGTTATGTATATCTATTAATGATGAGAGTTTCAATTTATCTATGGCAGCTTTTCACGGGTTTCTTGGACTTGCCCCAATGCACTTTCCAGCTGCACCAGTGCAGATTAGGATTGGACTGTCAGAATGTTAGTGATTCAATGGTGAACATGCTAAAAATCTGAGCCTTCATGACAAGTATGTTCATAAGTGTGGAAAAGCATTATTATCAGCATTCAGGCCATAATTCATTAGGACCAACCTTTTGGTCAGTAAATGTTTTTCAGCAACATGCTAACACAGAAGGTCTTGATGTCTCACTGTGAAGGCTTCGCCTCTAAGGCTCGGTTGGATCCATCTGTAAATCAGGAGCAGATGCAATGCTGGGGATGCTGCTGCTGCTGCTGCTGCTGCTGCTGCTGCTGCTGCTGCAAGGCATTTTTCAGATCTAAAGGAGCAGATAAAAAGATGAGTCTCCAGTTGGTGGAATTTCCTGCAGTCCAGGCATCTTCATGGTGGCCTAATCTTTATAAAGCTAAAATGCACATTGTTTGTCCATTTCAGTATATAGCCTCTTTTTTCCATCGATGTCAGGGACAACTACCATTTCCTTTGTTTTTGTCTTTTAATTAATGCTAAGTTAATATTAAATACATAAGTGCATTTAATTTTTTTTTTACAAAATTTAGGAACCCAATTGGAGGGATGAAATCCTGAGCATATGTGTGCTTTGATGACCTTCTGATCTGTTCTCACCCTCTCTCTCTGCAAGAAGTGCTAAATGAGAAGATCCAGAAGGGAATGCCCAGAAATGATAATCTGACATTGGAATACTGCATCCTGTGAATAGCTGTTGATTGTGGTGAGGGTAATCATTCCATATGAGCTCACAGTTATTCTGTACTACAACTACCAGATGCAAGGAAGTAGCAAGGATGTTGGTATCTTGTTACACGCTCCCATCATAACAAAGGGGAAAATATTGCAAGTAATGTCCTAACAGTCCCAATAGGGCTACTCGGAGCTGTGCCAGTGAAATTGCTGGTGCAGCTCCGAGCAGCCAATGTAGGGGTCTACATGCCGGAGCCCAGTCCCACTCCTTCCCGGTTTGCCCTACCCTCAGGCCCTCCCTACCTACTCTTTCTCCTTGCCCCATTCTGCTTTCTCGCTACTGCCCTCCTGAACTCGGCCAGTTTTACCTGCATGCTACAGGCCTGAGAAATGGCACACAGAGGCCAGCGCATATCTGTGCACTGGCTTCTCCACCTCCCGGGTTGCCACAAATGTGCTTTACTTGGCCAGCCCAAGTGCAATGTTGGATTGCACTGGATACATCACAGTATTAAAACAATGAAACATGAATAACCATTCTAACTTTGCAAAAGAAGAAGCAAATCTGCCGTTACTGACAACTATTGACTGCTACTGCATGTCAACCATCCAAAATCAAATACAGAAATCAAATATAACATATCACTGGAGATTGGATGCTGATGTTGAATAGTAAACATTCACTGAAAGCTGGCACATCTGGAGAATATTTGCTGTTGAAATCTGAAGGAACAGAGTCTTGAGGAGAATGCTCCTAAGGCAAATTTTGTTTAGGTCTAGCTGAAATACTTGGTTCCCCCAATACTCAGATTTCAGTTCTTTCTTTGGGTTGTGTGTGTAGAGACAACACATTTCAGTATGTTTGTGATAATAATTGCATCTATTGCTTCTGCCTCACTGTAGCTGCACTCTCCACACTTAGGAGTAAGCACCATTGAACACAATAAGACTTACTTCTGAGTAGGCATGCCTAGGATTGTGCCCTAAATTGCCTTATGTCCTGACATTTCTGTGACAAAAGGATTGAGAGTGCAATCCTAATCCGGAGTTAGGCTGGCACAAGTTAGGCCAGCAATGTTTGGCCGGCACAAGGGACACCATGAAGCTTGTTTGGACCACTCTCAATATCAGGGAGGATGACACATGTCTGTGTGCTGGCCTCTGACTCCAAGAATGGTCCAAACATACTTTACAGTGCTTCTTGTGCTGGCCAAACTTTGCTGGCCTAACTTGTGCCGGCCTAACCCCAGGTTAGGATTGCGTCCTCAATCCAACAGTGAAGTCCCTTCTGTCTTCCTTTTATTCAACAGCGTTCCAACACTTAACACTGGGCACTTTAGTCAAAAAGCATTTTTTTTAGTACTTAAATTCCTTTCTTCGAACTGCTAACATATGTGACATCTCCTTATGCACCCTCTTCATGTTTTGACACCTTTTAATTCACAGAGAGGTAGTTTGAACATCCAATATGTCACTCTCTCTAAAGTTCACTACGCTGTAAAATCCCTGACTTTTTAGTCTGTCACAATTTTTATATTAGTCATTTATACCAATTTCCTCCTGCCTGTTAGGGCATTAGAGGCTCCTATTGATTAAATAATTTAGATAATAATGAGGTGTGACCCATCCAGAATTTTTCAAAAGTAATTAGTAATTCCCATTACTTGCCAGAAGGGAACTTTAATGGCATTCGCTGGAGTAATGAAGATGTACATATAGTTCACCAGGAGGGGATGACAGTGATCTACTGCACTCTACTGACATCTAGTGGCATCTGTGTTCCAATGCGAGATCTTTCATAGGTGGTGGGAGGAGGGGGGAAAACCCATCTATGTTCTTCAGGGAGCGGTGATTTCAAGAAAACAATTGTTTAAAAATATATGTTGCTTAAAGCTTAGAGCTAATGCCTTTGCAATATTTTATAAGCTCCATTAAGTAGCAATTTAGAAAAATAGGAAGCTTATTTCCTCCCCCTCCTACATAAACTGGATTTTTTACCTTCTTTATGAATTATCTTAGCTTCTTACAATGAACCTGGAACTGTATTAATGTCCTAGCATTTGTTAAATGCATCAGCAAGCACGGGAGCAATGACTTTTCCTAACAGCGTTTTATAATATACAGCACTGAAACCATTTCAGCCAGGAGGACTAATTTTCATTTGGCATAAAAGCCTCGTGGCAGCTAATTAGAGCATTTTATTTTTCCCCTTTCAACTTACAGAATTTATGATATAATTTATGCTGAAGAGAAAGGCAACGCAGGGCCACATTTTCACTTTCTGCCTCTAGCTATTGCCTTGAGAGTTGCACCACCTTTTTGAAAACCCAGTTTCTAAAGAGCAATGGACCTCCGAGGAGAAATTACAGATCCATGGCTGTAAGCACCAAGACTTTGCACTTTCTAAAACTGATTGCACACTGTATTGGGGTGAGAGAAGGTAACTTGAGATCTATTGGTTGATCTCTGTGGGTGCAATCCTAACCAACTTTCCAGCACCGGAGTAAAGGCATTGCAGTTACAAGGTAAAGGAACAAACATTTCCTTATCTTGAGGAGGCCTCCATGACTGCCCCCCCCCTTGCAGGATGCAGCATGCTCCATTGGCACCGCTATGTCAGCACTGGAGAGTTGGTTTAGTTAGGATTGTGCCTTGCAGAGCTGGAGAAGGCTCTGATCGCACCTGGGGCAGAGTAGTGCCTAAAGATGTGACTCCCCCCCCCCGTGCAGCCTCACCACAGCCCCTGCTTCCAGAATCCCTCCAATCCGGAGTGTAATGGA
>JAJKFI010000002.1:41357389-41370144 GCA_029204185.1 Lerista edwardsae | reverse complement strand
ACCACAGCCCCTGCTTCCAGAATCCCTCCAATCCGGAGTGTAATGGAGGCAGGTGCAGGTGGGAGTTCCATTAGACCCTTCATCTATTGCAATGAAGCTGGTTCCATGAACATTGTCAGAAGCTTGTATCTCATTAGGATTAGTCTTAGTACAGCAATACAAGTGTAATTTGGGCAGGGGCGTAGCTACAGTGGTGCAGGGGGGTGCAATTGCTGGGCAACAAGCTTTAGAGGGACAATAAAATGAGCTTGACACTAATGGCCAAAATTGTGAAAAGCTTGGTAATTATGAATAATACTATTGTGTTATATATCATTGGAAAAGTAATTTACTGCAGAATGCAATGAAACAAACCAGAGTTTAATATCTTTACTCTGTCAAACGTTATGGCCCCAAAACCAGAAAATGAAAATACAATTGTGATGTCACTTCCTGTTGTGACATCACTTTAGGGGCATCATTTTGCCCAATGCTCTGGGCTACATTTTAATTAGCTATGCCCCCGAATTTGGGCTGACAGTTGTAGTAGAGCTTGCTCAATTAGTGAAGTGTCTTCTTATATTTGTCTTTCACATGATTGTAAAGTCTGCCATTCAGAGCTGGAGTTCTCTTTATGTGCTGATCACTCCTGTTCTGAGACTAGCAAAACCGTGCAAGCAGTACTTGTGGCTCATGGAAATAGTGACAGAACAGAAACCGAAAAATTACAGGTTCACCTTGACTGCTAAAGTAAATGCATTTAATTACTGGCAGACAGTCTAAATTATACTGTTGACTGTTAGAAAATGTTAGGTGCGATATTCTGCCTTGAGATCTGTGAAATCCCTAACAGCAGGGTTTTTGAGAAATAAATTTACAAGAAAATTAAAACCTTTCTGTTTCTAATTGAATTTAGCCTGCCTTCAATTCTCTCATGTGGCTGAGCTGGTTGACTTATTTATCATTAACTAGCTTTTATGTACCCGGCTTCGCCCGGGTGTTTATATGTGCCATCCCCGACCCCCCCCCCCCCACTCACCAGGCATACAGATGGCCCTGTATCGGTTTGCCTGTGGGAAACCTATATGCGCCCGGGTGTTTATATGTCCCATCCCTGACCCCCCCACTCACATGTGCGGGCGGGCGGATGTACGTGTATAGGTTTACCTGCAGGAAACCTATTTGCGTCCAGGTGTTTATATGTCCCATCCCTGACCCCCCCAGTGGTTTTCGGCTACCCCCGGGCATGTTTTTTTTTGTTGTTGTTAAAAATTACCCTGCGGTGACCGGGTGTTTATTTGTCCCATCCACGCTGCTGTACTGTTTCTGTTGCTCTAGATCAGGGGTCCTCAAACTTTTTAAATAGGGGGCCAGTTCACTGTCCCTCAGACTGTTGGAGGGCCGGACTATAGTAAAAACAAAAACTATGAACACATTCCTGTGCACGCTGCATATATCTTATTTTGCAACCCCCAATCACCAACCTCGTCTTAGGGATCATCAGACAAAAAGCGCGCGCACACACACACGCACACACACACACACGAAACCTCCCCCCGCCGTCTTTTTTAGGCTCACCGCATCTGCACCTTCCCTCCAAGTTGCAAACCCCAATCACCAACCTCGTCTTAGGGATCAGGCCAAAAGCGCGCGCGCGCGCGCACACACACACACACACACACACACACACACACACGAAGCCTCCCCCCCGCCGTCTTTTTTAGGCTCACCGCATCTGCGCCTTCCCTCCAAGTTGCAAACCCCAATCACCAACCTCGTCTTAGGGATCATCAGACAAAAAGCGCGCGCACACACACACACACGCACACACACACACACACGAAGCCTCCCCCCCTCGTCTTTTTTAGGCTCACCGCATCTGCGCCTTCCCTCCAAATTGCAACCCCCAATCACCAACCTCGTCTTAGGGATCAGGCCAAAAGCGCGCGCGCGCACACACACACACACACGAAGCCCCCCCCACGCTGTCTTTTTTCACCCTCCCTGCAGGCCCCCCCATACAGCCAGCAGCAGCCACGTACCTCTTCTTCACTCCCTGCCTTGCACCGATCCGCTCAACGCCTCTCTGTCGTGCACGTGGTGTGGTGGTGGCTGCTAGGCAAACCGCGCTGCCTGAAGTACGCAAGTGCTGGCTAGGGACTACCCACACCACGCCTCTCATACAATTTAAGGTGGACCGTGGTGGACGGAGCTCTTAAGGTGGAGTTTTTATAAAAAAATAAAAAAATAAAAACACGGACCAGCGACGAGTGGGCGCAGCTAGCCCAGATTTCAGGATCCAGAACGCTCAATAACATCACTGCCTGGGGGTAAAGGACGGTAGCGCTGCCAAGAGACAGACATATATAGATTCATATGCAGGAAGAGGCAGAGCAAGAAGTGGCTTCTCGATCCACTCCGCCCCTTTCCGATTCGCCCCGCTAGGAATCCGGAGTCGCTCCTTTTAACCCTCAGAGTGTCGGTCAGCTAACGCAAGTTTAGGTCGAACATCACTTCCGATCTGATTTTGCCATAACCCGGCGGGCCGCATAAACGTCCTCAGCGGGCCACATCTGGCCCGCGGGCCGTAGTTTGAGGACCCCTGCTCTAGATGTAGTAGCCCTCTGTTTCATATCCTGTAGTCGTTTGTGACGCTGCTGTACTGTTTCTGTGGCTCTAGATGTAGCAGCTCTGTGACGTAGCATTGCAAGTCGTTTTTTTCCCCTCAGGTGTTTCCTGTGTACGCTGTTGTTTCATCTTTGTAGCCTTTGGTTGCACCTGCCCAATTGCCTTACGTTATACAGTGAAAGTAAACTTTCAGAGTGAGAGCAACAGCCACAGCACCTTGTGCCAACTGTCAACTGCCAAGCAGGGACCGCCCACATTTCCACAGAACACATTTCCCTGGCCCTGTATCGGTTTGCCCAACCCATGGCCCTGCCTTAAGAATTAATACTGCCGAATTGAAGCCAGGGGGCGGGCTTAGCGGCCATGTTTTTGAACTCAAAACAATGCTGATTCCAAGCATTTCAGATTGCTTTGCACATACTCTTTAGGACTGAATAGTTTACTCCTGAAGTAAAAAGTTACCAAAATAAAAACGTGTATTATTCTTGTAGCCCGCTATGCCGCCTGTGCAAGAGCTGAGCCGCCGGCTTGGAACCGAGGCACGCAAAAGGCATGCGAGTGGCGTTTCTCTAATCTCAGCCCCGGTTTACGCATGGGTTGCTGCTGACTTACACAACCACCGCGGCTCAGATTGCACTATTTTGACAGACTTATTTTTTGAATTCTACACAAGCAAAAATAAAACGGTCATGCCCCATAAAAAAAAATTCTGTACTCACTGAACAGTAGTTTTATTGAACCGATGTAATGTGAATACATGAATCTTTCTGCGGAAATTAAATCCCATTTTTCGTACAGCGATTCGCACACCCGTATGCAGAACACGCAGGCATGCTTAAAGACATTGAGATTAACTTTTACACGCGTGCAGGGAGCTTTTAATTCCTGAATTTGCGGCAATCCTCCTCCTTCGCGGCGATGATCTGAGTCAGCCATATTGTGTGACCCATGGCTTCAAGAAAATGACGTCATGCCTTCTCCAGTGTATAAAAGCTCCTTGGGTTTGCCTGTGGGAAACCTATTTGCTGCTGTTTGTATTCAACTGTAAGATTCCGCATGTCATTTGCATGTACTTTGCATCTCATCATGACATCATCAGAGCCTCGGAATGCTGCAGCTCAGCCCATAGCCACCCATGGAGAACCACAAATTCGCTTTTACCCATGCCCGTGGGGGCGCGATCCATTCCAAAACCGCGCAGCGACGGTCTGGGGGGGCCAAGGCACCCACGTGCCGAGTTTGGCGCGAATCGGTCCAGGCATTGCGGAGCCTATGTGGAACATACATACATACATACGCTCTTCTTTATGTATATAGACTAGCTTTTATGTACCCGGCTTCGCCCGGGTGTTTATAGGTGCCATCCCTGACCCCCCCCCCACTCACCAGGCATACAGATGGCCCGTTTATATGTCCCATCCCTGCCCCTCCACTCTCATGTGTGCCCGGGTGTTTATATGTCCCATCCCTGACCCCCCCGACCCCTATTTGCGCCCGGGTGTTTATATGTCCCGTCACTGACCCCCACCCCCACCCCACTCACCAGGCATACAGATGGCCCTGTATAGGTTTGCCTGCGGGAAACCTATTTGCACCCGGGTGTTTATATGTCCCATCCCTGACCCCCCCCCCACTCACCAGGCATACAGATGGCCCTGTATAGGTTTACCTGCGGGAAACCTATTTGCGCCCGGGTGTTTATATGTCCCATCCCTGACTGCCCCCCCCCCAGTGGTTTTCGGCCACCCCCAGGCATTTTTTGTTGTTGTTGTTAAAAATTACCCGGCGGTGACCGGGTGTTTATTTGGCCCCTCCACGCTGCTGTACTGTTTCTGTTGCTCTAGATGTAGCAGCCCTCTGTTTCATATCCTGTAGTCGTTTGTGACGCTGCTGTACTGTTTGTGTTGCTCTAGATGTAGCAGCTCTGTCTCTCTTATCATGTAGTCTTTTGTCACGCTGCTGTACTGTTTCTGTGGCTCTAGATGTAGCAGCTCTGTGACGTAGCGTTGCAAGTCGTTTTTTTCCCCCTCAGGTGTTTCCTGTGTACGCTGTTGTTTCATCTTTGTAGCCTTTGGTTGCACCTGCCCAATTGCCTTACGTTATACAGTGAAAGTAAACTTTCAGAGTGAGAGCAACAGCCACAGCACCTTGTGCCAACTGTCAACTGCCAAGCAGGGACCACCCACATGTCCACAGAACACATTTCCCTGGCCCTGTATCGGTTTGCCTGCTGTTTGTCTTCAACTGTAAAGAGTTCAGTTGCTGCCTGAAGATTCTGCATGTCATTTGCATGTCATTTGCATCTCATCATGACATCATCAGAGCCTCGGAATGCTGCGGCTCAGCCCATAGCCACCCATAGAGAACCACAAATTCGCTTTTACCCGCGCCTGTGGGGGCGCGATCCGTTCCAAAACCGTGCAGCGACAGTCTCGGGGGGCCAAGGCACCCGCGTGCCGAGTTTGGCGCGAACCGGTCCAGGCGTTGCGGAGCCTATGTGGAACATACATACATACATACATACATACATACATACATACATACATACATACATACATACATACATACATACATACATAAGCTCTTCTTTATATATATAGATAATTTGTCAGGGGCTGGAAGTAGCTTATAGAGACAGATCTTTCACAAGTAAATCCTATTACTGAACATCTGCTTGTTACCCTTAGGATGCAATCCTAACTTGCGTTGGAACAGGCAGGCCACTGTGAGCCAGCAGCGCCCAGGGTTCCTCGTGTGCAGAAATGGCAACTGCTAGATCCTGAGCCTGCCAGGATACTGCCAGAGGTCTCCTTAGGGAAAAACAGCATTTGCTCCCTTCCCCTGGGAGACTGCAGCCATGTCTGAATGGACACAGAGTTGAGGAAGACCATGTCAGGCCGTCTGGCTTGGAAGAGGATTCAAGATATGGTGGCAAAGGCTGCCACCATCTCCACCCCCTCCTGGACCAGAACCTTCCTTCCCCTGCCCAGTTCCACCCCTTCCCTGCTTCCACCCAATGATAATTGCCTTATCATTGGCTGGTGCTCTAGCAGTGCTGGCCAGCCTCCTGCTTGGAGCTAAGGCCCAACGCTGACTAGCCTTGGCCCAGAGCCATGTTTTACAACACGTTCACGACACTTTCATCCAGTGGTACATGTGTACTGCCAGTGTTAGGGTCTTTAGGATTGGGCCCTCTGTGAAATATGGCTGTAGAGAGATGATAATAATAATAATAATAATAATAATAATAATAATATTATTATTATTATTATCCCACAATTTAAAAATAGAATGTCATATACTAACTAGATTATGACATTAGAGTTTCTAAGGGTCCAATCCTAACCTACTTTCCAGCACCAGGGTAAGGGCGATGCTGCTCTGAGGTAAGGGCACAAGCATACCCTTACCTTGAGGAGGACTCCATGATTGCTACCCAACTGAAGGATGCAGCATACGCCCTGTTGGCACAGCTATGTCAGTGCTGGAAAGTTGTTCAGGATTGCTTCATGAGAGAGACAGTGAAACACTGATACCCTTGTGCAAAGCTGCATTATGGCTGAAAACCTGTAGTACTGTGTCCAGTAGTACTTCCATTTTGTTTGTCAATCATGAAAGTTATTTAACTTTATGATTCTATATTTATTCCTCGACTTCAGTGTATGAATCAGCACATACACTACAAAACCCGACCATGTTCTCTGTGACATAAGACAAACACAATATTGATTATACAAGCGAGGGCGATATCTTTACACCATAGAATGTCAGATACATCAACACGGCTTATGTAACTCGGGAAATATTGACATTTAGCTTTATCATTAATTCTCCACAGCCTGGAGACTCTCTTAAAGGATAACTACCTGCTCATTCATGATTATTCATTTTATAATATTTTAATGCTACCCTTCCTCCAAGGGATGCTGGGAAGTATATATGGTTCTATGATCTCCCTCTTTTATCCTCACATTTACCCCACAAGGTAGGTTAGGATAAAAGATGGTGATTAGTCCTTACTCAACTTCATGGATGATTGTGAATTTGAATCCAAGATTCCTCAGTCACACGCTGGTACTTCATCACACAACATCATTTCTTCTCATAGTAGGAGCTGCCTAATATTGTCTAAGATAGTGGTTCCCAAACTGTAGGTTGGGACCCACTAGTAGGTCGCGAGTCAATTTCAAGCGGGTTGCAAAGCACCTAGATCAGCCATATTGAAAATATGGGAAGTTGGGATGCTGGAAAGGAAGAGGGCTACGTGTTTGTTTGACTTGTGTCAGGGTTAGGCAATAGGCTTTTTTCTTTTGGATTCACTTTGTTATTGGAAAATGACTGGGAAATAACCCAACTTATTGCTGCATTCTCAGGAAAGCAGCAAACTCTGACCTCACAATGATGGTGCATCCAACTATGACATCACTTCTGGTGGGTCCTGGACAGATTGTCTAAAAAGTGGGTCCCATTGCTTAAAGGTTTGAGAACCACTGGTCTAAGAGTATATGAGGCTACTCCTGGATAGACCTAACAGAAAGGTACCATAACACTAGGATGCTTATTATGCATGGGCTGACAGAAGTGTAACATGATGTAAAACAAGCCATCTCTTTTATAGTTTCTTTCATATTTCCAATCCATTTCTATCTATGCTTTGCAGCAACAGAGTACCAAGAAAATTCTTTTTTGCTTAGTTGTGCTTTCTCTGTGTGTCCACACAGTGGCAGAGTATATTAAGAAATCACTCTCCAGTCAAATAGTAAAGTTTATTTTTGTATCTGAGCATCTTTGGATCAAAATGCCTGAAACAGAGAATGTTGTATGAGTGTCAGTGAGTCCTATTCATATAAATAGGGCTTATTTTGTCCAAGAAGTACAATCACTGAGATATTTAAGAATTTACAACAATCACATTCCTCCTGCTGCCAGGACTGGCTCCAGTAGGGAGGTGGCGGGGCGGATTAGGTGGTGCGGCTGGGCGCCCACAGAACTCGGCACTCAACACCCCTCTCTGGATGTGACTGGTTTACAATGAAATATTTTGCCTTTATCACAACTGGTTCCTGTAATTTTGCATTTTGCATTCATAGATGGATATGTTCCTAGGCATCCCAGTATCCATGTATCTGTGGATACCTGAAACCATGGATTCTGAATCAGTGGATACTGGGACATGAATGTACATGGGCAAGGTTGGATTTTCATGTTGGCGACCCAGTTACAAGAAGACTAAGGGCACAATCCTAAACTGGAGTTAGGCCAGCACAGTTAGGCCAGCAAAGTTTGGCTGGCACAAGGGACACCATAAAGTATGTTCAGGCCACTCTCTGAGTCAGAGCTAGCACACAGATGTGCACCATCCTCCCTGATTCTGAGAGTGGTCCAAATGTGCTTTACAGTGACCCTTGTGCTGTGCCAGCCTATCTTAGGATTGCGCCCTAAGATAGAATGATGCTTGGCTGGTTTTGGATTTTGGAAGAATGACAGCATACAAGCTAGATCTGCACAGTGACAATGGTTGTGAGTGTATGGTTCACCCCAACCAATAGGGGGAGCTGTTACCTATTCAGTTCCTAGTTTAAAAACTTGTGCGTTTCACTCACTCTTCTACTTAGATTAGTCTTCTCATTAGCCTGCTAGCCCTGATCAGATGTTTCCTTTCTTTCCTTTTTCAGTGTACATAAAATGTTTTGTGTAGCTCAACTCTGCTGTGAATGAGTTGCTTCTTTTCCACAGCTTTGCTAATTGGAGGAGTGCTGATATTTACCATGATAGAGTCTGTCTACCCTTGATCACTTCCCGTTTTTTAGTTTTGTGCTTGTTGCAAATAGACAGGTCCTCAAATTGTGGAAATAAAGCCTTGATGAGATTTCAGCAAAGTAACAGCTCATGCAAGGGTCAGACAACTGAGTAAGAATTGTAACCTGTACGTATGGCCTATAACTTGCCTATTAAAGCTGAGTAATTGTTAGTTTGGAGTGATTCTCCAAGGCACTATTTAAAAAGGGGGTGACAGTACCCTCAACCTATCATTGAATCTGGAAGATCAAAATTGCTTCGTCGGCTAATACCTTTGAACATGTCTGTCTTGTGAGAAGGCATTAACCTTTCTTTGAGATTCATACCACAGCAACAACATGCCTTTTCTTTTATGATACTCCTATTCATGGTTTCCATTTATGAAACCATTTCCCAAACACTAGTAATTAAAATTGAATCCTACAGGTGGTGCTCTATCCCTATGATTATCATTATCAACTTTCATCTCTCAGCACCCAGAAAAACTGATTTCATCACTGGCTTTTGACACACAATGTGACATGCGGTGTCCACAAAAAACTAGGGTACAGAGCTGGCAAAAGGGTTGAGGGCCCAACCAGCTGATCTAGGCAGCAGCAGCAGCGTGAATTTCTTCTTGTATTATTGCCTTCTCCTGCCTTCTTTAGAGCATTTAGGCTCTAGCAGAGGATGTGGACCAGGAGCTTCTGAGGGAGTCCATTTGAAGAAGTCAGGGCAGGAGGCTCCTAAATGCTCCTCCAACACTACAGGTCAGGAAAGGGCGCTTTTTGGATGCTCCTACCTCAGCACTGCTGGGACACTGAGGGAGAGCATTTAGAAATTGCTCTGCTCTCCTTTCCTGTCCATCTGGGTGGGGAGAGGGAGCAATCTTGGATGCTTCTTTCTCAGCTACCCAAGGAGAGCTCTGAATGCCAGGGGTTCTTATTAAAAACCAATCCCTTAGTAGGGTCTGCAGGTCAAAGAGATATGACAATCCACTGAATTACCTGGAACAGGGATCAGGTGGACAAAGGATCAACGTGGAATTAGTTTATTTTTTTAAAAAAATCTACACAACAGGGATTGGACGAAATAGGAAAAGACGGGGTTGTAAAAGTACAAGCAGGCTGAAGATGTGAGTCCTCTGGTGCCTGTTGCCCCTTTTCACTAGGTAAAGGACCCAGTTTGGGAAGGAATTAGGAAGGAGGAAGTAATAGCTGTGGCGGCAGGATATACTCTCCAATTGGAAAAGCTCAGCTAACAGCTGTGTTCAACAGGAATTTATTTTGGAAATGAGCCAGAGGGGAGCCTGTGTTATGCAGAAAAGTCTCCCCACATAAATGGTGCCTCCATGTTGGAAAACAGCTCTTTGTGTCTGCAATGGTGACTGGTGCAGGTGGGAAAAAAGGACATGGATGACACACTGGTATCAACACTGAGCAGGATGCCACTTTATTAGTCATTACAGTTTACAAGGCAAAACACAGATTTGTCAAAATTAGTTGCCAGTGTTGTGAAAAAAGACTTGTGACTTTAACTCAGGTTTTGACATTTTGGCCTGACTCGACTGAATCGAGTCACATGTGTCATTAACTCTCACTCTTGAGAGTTGGCCGCTGTCTCTCTATGAGAGCGCACTCCTAACCTGGAGTTAGGCCGGCATAGTTAGGCCAGCAAAGTTTGGCTGGCACAAGGAACACCGTAAAGTATGTTTGGACCAGTGATGTCATGCAGGGGGTACGCGGGGGTACGCGAGTACCGGTTTCTAGGATTACAGTTGGCCCCACCCATTCGCCCACCCACTCGTTGACTCCGCCCCCTGCAACATTTGAATTTCCTGCACATTTGAGTTGCCCGCCCGTTCTCAGAGCCAGGCAGGCAGGCAGGCAGCGAGTGGAGCCTTGCCTTGCCTTGCCACTGAAAAATGAGCTGCTCTGGGGTTTTGGAACTGTTGGGTCACTTTAACATGATGCCAGGCCTCCTTAATGTGTTCTGGGGGTGCTGTGGAATACTGTTGCAACTGTTGGGTCAGTTTAAAATTGTCTGAGGCCTCAAAAAGGGCTTTTTGCATGTCCCTTCCTGCCACGACATCACTTCCAGCTTATGACATCACTTTCGGTGGGCGGGTCCCGACATGTGCCAATCAAAAGTGAGTACCTGTTGTTAAATCATTTAGATGACACCACTGGTTTGGACCACTCTCAGAGTCAGAGAGGCCACTACACAGACGTACACCATCCTCCCTGACTCTGGGAGTGGTCCAAACAAGCTTTATGGTGGCCCTTGCGCTGGCCTAACTATGATGGCCTAACACCAGGTTAGGATTGCACTCAACAATTCTGGCAACTTGAATCATTGTGCACACTTCATTACTTTGTTGCGGCTTCTTTCAGAGATCTGGGAGGCGCCACAAAGTCACCATGACTAACGATCCAGCCAACTTCCAGCCAGAAGAACAGGCGTGAGGTGGTGGTGGAGGGGAGGTGGAAATTTAACACATTTGAAAATGTATCTGTTTTGTTTTCAGGTAGCTGGCTGCAGCGAGCATGAGGTGTGGGGAGGAGGAAGGAGCATGACATCTGGGCAGAGGAAGGCATGGCCAGTCAGCTGAAGGGGGAGGGAAGCAGGAGCGGAATTGTCTTGTCCATCTCCAAAGATTCAGAACCTCAATTGGAAGAAAAAGAGGTCTGAGTTCTGGCTCTGGGCAAGGGAGGTGAGAGGGGGAGGATTCTTGGCCACAGAAGAACATTGCTTAGCTGCGGGGAGGGGAGGAGTTTTCATCGCAGCAGCCAGTTTCGTAAGGAGCTGAAGGCTCTCTGCAGCCTCACGTGCTTGCTCGCTTGCTCGTGTAACAGCCACAAGTCAGCCCAGCTTTGGTGGAAAACAGTTGTCACCGAATGAATGATGTGCCGTGACTATTTTTCTCCCTTCCGTTCTTCTGAGTTCAGTTGTGATGTGAACAGCGGTGGCGGGGGGGGGGGGAGGTTTCATTGCGGCGGCTGGTTAGGAGTGAAGTGCTGTCAGCAGCGCATCGCTGGCCTGCCAGAATGTTAATGTTAAGTGTGAAACAACAACTCTGACTGTACCCCCTGGACCTCCCATTTTGATTGTAGTCATTTGCAAGCACGCACGCACGCCTGACCCACCCCACAACTTGCCACAAAGACGCAAAGGGGGCAGAGATTTCTGAATTGACTGGACTCAAATTTTGAGACTCGTGCACCACACTGTTCGTTGCCTGTTGCTTTTGGCAGCACTGTCTCCCTAGCCTATCTGCTACAGGTGCTTCAGGTGGGCTAGTGGTGGTGACACAGTAAGGCCTTGGATGTCTGGCATTTGGTCACCCCATCCCACCAGCCTGAGGAGGGGCAGAGGTCCCATTTAACAATGTATGTGTCAGCCCGCCCCCCCCCATCCAAAAACACTTAAGGTGGCCACCAAAGTGGCTTATTCTCATGGTTCTAGGATCCTCAGCTTTCAGCCCCCTCCCCATTGCCTTCTTTGAAAGAACATGTATACAAAGCATCACAAAACTCTTGGTGATTTGGATAAAGCTAGGTTCACCTAAACAAAGCATTTCATTGTGGAGGGAAGGCAAATAAATAACTTGTTCACATTTCTGCCAGCAGTTGCTATGGTGGTTTAAAATACATTTAAGACTGTAGATGAAAATTAAATATGTGGGCTTGCAGGAAACAAATGACTTCAAGAACAATGTTGAAGAAATAGCAAATCAGTTGTGAGTTCTTGAGCAGGAAGCTGAAACAATGCTTTCTGCTGACTGGTGCAACATATTTGCATATTAACTCGAAGACTCTTGTACAGCATCTTCCACGAGCTGCAAGATCCTTGCTGATGTCTGTAGTATTTTGCTCTGCTGCTGCTATTAGTGCAGTGGTTGATTGCATTTGTTTTATTTTCTTCTTAATTTGTTTCAAAAGTATGTGCAGCTGCAGCACAGCAAGTTCTTGTTTTAATATAGTGATGAAAGTTATAACTGTATATAAAATGAAATAAAGAAGTATTTACCGGAATAATAGCGTTCCATTTTGTCTTTCCACAAACATACATTTGATTAGTGCATGAAATAAAGAAAGCCTTTCTGTTTCTTTATAATAAGAGCTTCCACAAGCATGATTATAATCTCAAGGTCTTCTGGGGAAGCTTTTCTCCTTCTTTATTGACAACATTCACTTAGGGCCCAATCCTAACCCACCTTCCAGCACCAATGCAATATAGCTGCAATGCAACAAACATTCCCTTACCTTAGGACTCAATCCTAACCTGGAGTTAGGCCGGCACAGCTAGGCTAGCAAAGTTTGGCTGGAAAAACGGCCACTGTAAAGTGTGTTTTGACCACTCTTAGTCAG
>JAJKFI010000002.1:41338379-41356989 GCA_029204185.1 Lerista edwardsae | reverse complement strand
GGCGAGCAGGCGCCCCCTCCGAGGCGAGGGAAAGCCGCGCGGGGCGCGCGAAGAAACCGGAAGTGAATCGACGGACTGTCAATCACTCCCTACTCCCGCCCAGCGAACCGTCTACTGGGGAGTAGATGACACCACTGGGTGTCGTGAATGTGCTTTACAATTCATGATACTTTTAGTCGCCGGTGCACACCTCCCACCAGCGATAAGAGCTTTTGGATTGGGCCCTTACGCATTTATTCCTGAAAATACAGGTCATATTTCTTCCAAACGGCTCTATTTCCATTTTTTTTTCCACAAGTATAATCCTGGGTTTTTTCTTTAAAATGGTGGTTTAAAATGTCCACTGCAATTATCATAGTGTATCCTTGTAAATTGATGATGTACATTGAAAACAAATTCTGGTTTGGAGGTGTGATTTGTTATGTGATTGATGATTGTGTGGAACTCCATCCCTGTTACAGCATATTCTAAAATGTTGTCCCTCTGCTGTGGCGTTCCAGGAGTTGAAAGGGTAGCAGCTCCCATTACAGTTTCAAGGCAAACAGAGCTGGTGTGGACAAACCCTTTCTCCCTGTCACTTTATTTTTTATCTTAGAACAGCCAGATTGCAGGGAGGGAGGGAACCAGCCAGTGGAGGGAGGGAAGCATTACATGTCAATTTCATTTTTAAAACCAGCAAAATATGCAGTATGAGCAGGTTGTGTCAGTGCTGTCTTGTAGACACTACTTTAGAATGAAAAGGTGAAATTGACAAGGCTGTTTTTTGTCCCTTCAGCTCTGTGAGTTCAGTGGCAAGATCAGGGATCTGCTTGTGTAATGCGGGTTATTTGGCCCTCATGTATTTGCATTTCTCATTCACATGCCTTATGCTTTATTCTCTGTCTTCATGATCCTTAGAGTACAATCTAGAAGACGCACTTCGCTGGTTCGAGTCCCCTGTGCTGGTCTGAGAGTGTCGTGAATGCACCATAAAGCACGTCCACGATTACTCTTGAGCCGGCTAGGCCAGCGAACAGCACATGGATCTGGGCTGCAGACTGGTAAGATCACGCCAGCTGATGATGGCCAGTGCAGGGGTTTGGAGAGGGCAGGGGGGAAATGGGGGCATTTTGGGGCAGGGAAAGGCAGTCTGGTGGGCAGAATGGGCTGGGGAGGGGCCTCGGCAACAGGACAGATCCAATCCACACTCCCAGCCTGGGCGGCCTTACCCAGACAGCTCAGATTTGTGTCACCGATCTTGCTGGTGCAGATCCGAGTAGCATCATAGGGGTTGCTGCCAGGCAATATGTGGTAATCACTCACTCACTCACTCACTCACTCACTCACTCACTCAACCAACCAACCAACCAACCAACCAACCAACCAACCAACAGTATTTATATACTGCTTTTCAACACAAAGTTCACAAAGTGGTTTACAGGCAAATAATAATAATAGTACTAATAATAGTACTAATAATAGTACTAATAATAGTACTACTACTACTACTACTACTACTAATAATAATAATAATAATAATAATAATAATAAAGTTAACTGGCTCCCTGTCCCAAAAGGGCTCACCATCTAAAAAAATGCAGAGCACCAACAACAACAGCCACTAGAAAAGACACTGCGCAGGGGTGAAGAGAGACAATTACTCTCCCCCTGCTAAATATAAGAGGGACACCACTTGAAAAAGCGTCTCTTGCCCAGTTAGCTGAAGAAATAACCCCCCTTACTCCAACTTGTGTGGCAGCCACCCTCTGCCCTGTCCTGCATATGATGCAGGCCTATTGGTTTGCCTACTCTAGCGCAGGATAGGATCAGGCTGCCCATCCACTTACGCCGCTTTAAGATCCACCGTTTGCAGTGACACGACCCTAGAGATGAAAAACCTTGTTAGTGATTCATGCTTACTGCGATAACTCTCATTAACCCAGTCCATTAATGATTGATAATATATCATTTCATTCAGATATTAATACTGCATGTCTCACTGGTTGAGTCCATACAGTAGCACAAACTACTGTGCTACTGGTGAATGGAGGGATCTGTCTCACCTGTAGCCATTGAACTAGGCACGTTTACCAGAGCTCTCTGTTTTCCCATCTGTAGAATAGCTGAGCTAACAATTGGTAATATCAGAGGCCCACAGGGACTTATTCGTGTTTGAAAAAGTGTGTTGCTAAGAGCCTAAGAGCGTGCCTCTGAACTCCTGAAACATTTATATCTGTGCTACCTTTGGAACTGAGAAAAATAGACTGGTCTTTAAGAACAGGCCCATCCATTCGACAATGAATGCTTTTTTATTATTGGGAGGGGCTATATTTAAGAACAGTGGTCTTTTCTATGACATTTTTGTGTTAAATATTCTCCTGAGTTTCAGCACAGATTTTGTATTAATTGCTGCATGGTGTCAAAATAAATATCTGTGGTTAAGCTGGACATCCTTCATTTGTTTCTGGTTTGTGTGTGTGTTTGTGTGCGTGCGTGCGTGCACACATGTGCATGCACTTGAACATGTGTGTTTATAAACCACCTTTCAGCCATAAGGGCTGCCAAGGTGGTTTACAATAACAACAATTCAAATCTAAAAATAAATCTAAAAACCAATAAGCTAGCCAAATTACAGTGACAGCAGGGTAATCAAAACAGAACACCGAGAGATGGAAAACAATATGTGCTTAGGTGTGGGTGGGAAAAGAGACACTGGTTTAGAATCCACAGCAAATGAAAACAACTTAGATGAAAATTCATAAGAATGGAATATTGTCTTTTAGGATAAAGGCGGAATGGTTAGGAATACAGGAAAGAATCCTCAGAATCCTTTCCTGAGAAGGGGAATAGAGAAGCACAGAATGAACCTCCTGTCACATGGTGATGGTGCCACTGCTTTCCCTTCATAACAACTTGGGTATCTCTGCCATTGCTGCAGCATCATCAGTGGCTCCCTCCATCATCCCCTTCTTAGAAGCCCAGCTGTTGATTACTTGCAGCCTGTAGGTGGGACCAGTCAGATTGGGCTGACCTTAAGCCAATGTGACCAATGTCATCACATTGGGCCCCGCACTTTGGGGGGCACTGCACCAGGGCTATGAGCATATCGCCTGCTGCTGCTGCTGCAGGGATTTCTATGAACTGTAGTCAGTGGGGTGAGCAGAGCAGCTTTACCTTAGGCCCTCCCAACTACCCCTGCCTCCGAACGGGCCCGAATGGGTCTCCTGGAAGCAGTTGGCAGTGACAACATAATGTCACTACCAGATATTTCCAGGTGCCGCACTTTTCTTGGTGAGTGGGAGCTCCGCGGGGAGGGTGGGGGCCCTGCAGGAATGCCCCACATTGGGCCCCGCCACTCCTGGAGATAGCTCTGCAGTCAGAGAAATACCTAGAGGGGGATCACAGCACTAGGTTTTGCAAACAGCCTCTCTCCCTCCTCTTCGGGGCCATTCCCAGCGGCTAGAACAAAATGGAGGCCACTTTGGCTAAAAATGGCTCCGAAGAGGAGGAGGGTTGCTTGCAAAACTTAGTGCTGTGATCCCCGTCTAGGTACGCCACTGAGAACAGAAGCATCAGGAGGAGGAACATAAGAACATAGGAACATAAGAAGAGCCCTGCTGGATCAGGCCAAAGGCCCATATAGCTTAACTGTTTTAACTTTCCCAACACTCAGTTTTAGTGGATGTCCCCTGGTTCTGGTGTTGTGAGAGAGGGAAAAGAACAACCCTCTATCAACTCTATCCCTTCCATGCATAATTTTGTATGTCTCAATCATGTCCCCCCCTCAGGCACCTTTTTTCCAGACTGAAGAGCCCCAAACGCTGCAGTCGTTCTTCATAAGGGAGGTGCCCCAGCCCTGTAATCATTTTCGTCGCTCTCTTCTGCACCTTTTCCAGCTCCACTATGTCCTTTTTGAGATTTGGCTACCAGAACTGTACACAATATTCCAGATGTGGCCTTACCATCGATTTGTACAATGGCATAATAATGTTGGCCATTTTATTCTCAACCCCTTTTTCTAATTACCCCAAGCATGGAATTGGCCTTCTTCACCGCCACCACACACTTCATCGGGTCGACACCTTCATTGAGTTGTCCACCAGCACCCCAAGATCTCTCTCCTGAGCTGTCACAGACAGCTCAGAACCCATAGACTGAGCTTCACCCTTAGCCTATAGGTAAAGCTTTGATTTTTTGCCCCAATGTGCATCACTTTACACTTGTCTACATTGAAACGCATCTGCCATTTGGCTGCCCATTCCCCCAACTTGGAGAGATCCTTCTGGAGCTCTTCACAATCCCTTCTGGTTTTCACCACTCGGAAATGTTTTGTTTCATCCGCAAACTTGGCCACCTCGCTGCTTATCCCTGTCTCCAGGTCATTAATGAACAAGTTGAAAAGCACGGGCCCCAAGACAGATCCCTGGGGCACTCCACTTTTCACTTCTCTCCATTGTGAAAATTGCCCATTGACCCCCACTCTCTTTCCTGGCCCTCAACCAATTCTGAATCCATAAGAGGACCTGCCCTCTTATTCCCTGACTGTGAAGTTTCTTCAGCAGCCTTTGGTGGGGGACTGTGTCAAACGCCTTCTGAAAATCCAGGTATATGATATCCACAGGTTCACCCACATTCACGTGCCTGTTGACCTTTTCAAAGAATTCCAAAAGGTTTGTGAGGCAAGACTTACCCTTACAGAAGCCATGCTGACTTTCCTTTAGCAGTAGTTGTTCCTCTACATGTTTTAGAATTTTATCTTTGATGAGGCTTTCCACCATCTTACCTGGAACAGACGTTAGGCTGACCGGCCTGTAGTTTCCAGGGTCCCCCCTTCTCCCTTTCTTAAAGATTGGCGTGACATTGGCTATCCTCCAATCCTCTGGCAACGTGGCTGTTTGAAGGGACAAGTTGCATACTCTAGTAAAGAGGTCAGCAACTTCGTTTTTTAGTTCCTTAATAACTCTTGGGTGTATACCATCTGGGCCTGGTGACTTATTTATATGTAATTTATCAATTTGATCTAAAACATCTTCTCTATTTACCATTATCTGATTTAATTCCTTAGTTAGGAAGGGCTGTTTGGGCTGCTGTATCTGCCCAAGTTCTTCTGCCGTGAAGACGGACGCAAAGAATTCATTTAATTTCTCTGCAATCTCCAAGTCCCCTTTTATCTCCTCTTTCCCTCCCTCACCATCCAGCGGGCCAACCGCCTTTCTGGCAGATTTCCTGCTTCTAACATATTTGAAGAAGCTTTTATTATTCCCCTTTATGTTGCTAGCCATGCGTTCCTCAAACTCTTTCTTGGCCTCCCGTATCACCTTCTTACTTGTCTTTTGCCAGAGTTTATGTTGTTTTTTATTCTCCTCATGGGGCAAGACTTCCATTTACAGAAAGAAGCTTCCTTGCTCTTTACAGCTTCTCTAACTTTGTTCGTCAGCCATGCAGGCACCCTCCTGGACCTTGTCGAGCCCTTCTTTCTTTGCGGTATATAATACACTTCCGCTGGGCCTCTACTACTGTTATTTTAAACAGCCTCCACACAGCCTGGAGAGACTGGACTCTTTTTACCTTCCCTTTCAATTTCTTTCTAACTAGCCTCCTCATCTGAGGGAAGTCTGCCCTTCGAAAGTCAAGGGTTCTTGTGTCAGATATGCTCTGCACTCTTTCCTGGACATGCATGGCAAAACCAATCGCAGCATGGTCACTGTTCCCCAATGGCTCAGTAACACTTACATCCCTAACTAGGTCCCGAGTACCACACAATATTAAATCCAGAGTCACCTGTCCTCTAGTGGGGCAGCATTTACTCACCAACTGCACTTGGTGGGTACCAGGGACAAGGCCTTCTTGGTGGCAGCACCACAATTGTGGAACTCGCTTCCTAAGGATTTCCATCAAGCTTCTTTGTCTGCCTTTAAGAGCACAACCCTATGCATATCTACTCAGAAGTACTTCCCATTATAGGCAATAGGGCTTACTCCCAGGAAAGTGTGGATAGGATTGTAGCCTAAGTGGTGGATGAAAACCCACTTATGCTGCAGTGTTAACACGTGCATGTTTAACACTCTATGTACCTTTAACTATGTTATGATGATGCAACATAGCAAAGCACCAGCATTGCTATTGTACTATTGTAATTTTCTAATTAATATTAGATGTTCATATGATTCTTTAAATACTATATTAATCTATATATATAAAGAAGAGCGTGGGTGTGTTTGTGTGTATGTGTGTATGTGTGTATGTATGTATGTTTCGCATAGGCTCCGCAACGCCTGGAGCGAACGGCACGAAACTTGGCACGCATACACCTTGCGGCCTGGCGACAAACACTGCGGGGGTCAGGCCCCCCTAGCACCCCCAGGGGTGGGGGTCCCCTCGTGAAAACGGTCAAAAACGACCAAAATCAGCATCAAATCCAGAATTTCCGGGGTCGCCGAGATGAGCGGCGATGCTCCTGACGCCGTTGGAGTCCGGGTTCAGCCCCCACTCAACGTGGGGGGGCAAGAAGGGGTGCGAAACAAAACGTCCGCCATGCCCTGCTGGAACGCCTAGACTGATTGGCACCAAACTCAGCATGCGGAAGCCTAGCGGCCTGGCCACAAACACTGCAGGGGTCAGGGCCCCCTAGCACCCCCGGGGACAGGGGTGCGCAGGGACCCCCAGGTGAAGAGGGCCGAAAACGGCCGACATCGGCATCAAGTCCATAGTTTCCGGGGTCACCAAGACGACTGGCGACACTCCCGGCACCGGTGGAGTCCGGGTTCGGGCCCCCCTCAGCACGGGGGGCTAGAAGGGGTGCGAAACAAAACACCCGCCATGCTGTGCTGGAACACCTGGACCAATCAACACGAAACTTGGCACGCATACACCTTGCGGCCTGGCGACAAACACTGCGGGGGTCAGACCCCCCTAGCGCCCCCGGGGGTGGGGGTATGCGGGGGTCCCCACGTGAAAATGTTTGAAAATGGACGAAATTGGCGTCGAATCCACAGTTTCCAGGGTCGCCGAGGTGAGCGGTGATGCTCCCAACGCTGTGGGAGTTTGGGTTCGGCTCCTCCTCAACGTGGGGGGTGGGAAAGGGTGTGAAACAAGATGTCCCCATGTCCCTCTGTGACACCTGGAGCGATTGGTGCCAGACTCGGCACGCATGTGCCTTGTGGCCTGGCAACAAACACTGCGGGGGTCAGGCCCCCCCAGCACCCCCAAGGGTGGGGGTGTGCAGGGGGCCCCACATGAAGACAGCCGAAAACGGCTGAAATCGGCATCGAGTCCATAGTTTCCAGGGTTGCGAGGTGAGTGGCGACGCTCCTGACACGGTTGGAGTCTGGGTTCGGCCCCCATCAGCATGGGGGGCGAGAAGGGGTGCAAAACTCATAAACTCTGGAAGATCATTTTGTTACCCGGGCAACGCCGGGTAACAAAAAGCTAGTATTTCATAAAAATGTTGGCAGTCACCCTGTGAAGGCTTTACCTGAAATAGCAGGAGACAAATATATAAATAGCGCATGAGCTGTCGTGGCTGACCCTGCACCAGCTTAGATTGTCACAAATGTGCTGCAAGGGAGAGTTTTTGAGTAGAAGGGTAGAACTGGAGGAGGATTGGGCCTAGGATGGGTGGGGTCATCAGAGGCCTCCTCTTCCATATCCTAACCCCTGTTCCCAGTCTGAGCAACCCTACATAGGTTTGCAGTAATTGCAGATGCATATCTGACCTGTAGCCCGGGATGGCGTGAGACATGGGCGCCAGGCAGCGGCAGGGCGCCATTGCGTGCAGTCCGCGTGTGAAACAGCGCACTCTTTGGCCCGCCGGCCCGCCCTCCCTGGTCTCCGTAACGCTCCGAAATGGAGTGTTTCCGGGTGCAGGGAGGTGTGTCGGAGCGACGCACGGGGGCGTGGCGACATCCTAGGGGGCGCGGTTTCGGCACCAGCCATGGGCGCGCTCATGCCTCCATTTGAGCCTGAGTAATTGTACCACCTAAATAGTTGGTGCGGATCTGAGAAGCCACATAGGGTGTGGCTGTGGTTTTAGCAGGGATTATGGGAAAAATATTGATGATGCCCAGCAGCCTCATAAGCTGCTTTGGATGCAGCACAGGCCATGAGGCCCAGCTGTGCCAGCACAGTTTAGGATTCGACTGAAAATGAAAAAGGAAGTTTTCATTTGCTCTTTCTAAAGCTCTTTCCTCATTCCACCCTTGCCTCCATTCAGATCATCACCCTTTCCTCCTTGTTTCGAAGAGAGTGCCTTGTCTTCTCTCATTTTCCTTGTTTTTCTTCTTGCTCCCCCTGCCATAGCATGTGACAGACCCTGGTAGATTTAAGCCTCATGTGGTTTATACTTGAGCATTCTGAAGCTAGTTATTATTCTGTCATTCTGAGGCGACACAGCATTTCCTATACCTGCCGACAAAAACAAGTTTTAAAAAAATCGTATTCAGACACATAAATTTCTAGTCTTCATTACCTTAGATCTGGCTGTTGAAATGGGTTGAGTACATCAATACCTGTGTGGGTGGATGATGAGAGAGCCAAAATGTTCCTCCTTTAATTTACAGTCTACTCTTATCAACTGAAAAAAAAAATATCATGAAAAAAAATGTAGACCAAAGTTCTAAATTCAACAGAAGGTTTGGTTTAAAGGGCACAATAAATTTATCATTTCATTCTCATGATTTATAACACAATTCTCTTTTGGACTCATAATTTACCACAGTCTATTAATTATGGTGCATATATGTATACCTCTAATGGCAAAAGCAATGAAGTAAAAAAAATATCGGATTTAAAAGTGTGCTGCCTTGATTTAGAGGGGCTCATAATGTTAAGCCTAGAACATATGTTCCCTGTCATTATGCCTGAATTATATATTAAGTAATTTCTTCTCATCTCCTAAGTGTGTTCTAGATGGAAACAAATAATTGATTTTATACTTACAAGTTGAAATTATATCTTTTTAGCTTTCACAGGCATTCGCTCCATTATATAATTCATGAACAACTAAGTAAAAACCACTTTATCAACCTGAAGTAAGCTTATAACTGTATGTATTGTGCATTGACTAAGGGCGCAATCCTAACTTGGAGTTAGGCCAGTACAGTTAGGCCAGCCATGTTTGGCAGGCACAAGGGACACTGTAAAGTATATTTGGACAACTCTCAGAATCAGAGAGGCCAGCACACAGACATGTGCCATCCTTCTTGACTCTGTGAGTGGTCCAAACGTGCTTTACGGTGGCCCTGGTGAGGGCCAAACTTTGTTGGCCTAACTCCAGGTTAGGATTGCTCTCTAAATAGTGCAATCTAAATAGTGTCTGTAGAATATGTATCTCTTTCCTCAAAGGCCTTGGACATTCTGACTTTGTATAGCCGGATGTGTTGAAGCTCCCTGTGCTTGCTCCAGGGAACAAAAGGTTTCCTTTCACTGCCTCGGGTCCTCACATCTCAAGAGGATCTGAATTGAGGTGAAGGGTAAAAAAAAAAAAAAGACTTTTCATGTCGCTTCTGATCATGCTCTGTCTGGGAGATCTCAGTGCATTTGCCCTTTCAGCCATGTCTCCCCGATCACAAGGTTTGACTTCTCTGATTTTTTTCTGACAGCCCAATCCCATTAGACTGCTGTGCTGTCTAAGTGCATTCCAGGGTCACAAACTGTGGAATACTATTGCACGAAACTGGGCTGCCAGTGGCAAGTGGCAGTGGGCTATGCAACATCAGCTGATGAACATGCCTGCGGCCAGTACGTTGGTGCGGAGCAGACGGGGCGAGGCCAGAATGGAATGGGAAAGAATGAGGCAGGGACCAGGGTGTGTTGAAGAGGGGAAGCGGGTGGTTATTAGCAGCAGAGGCTCTGCTAATATCCTATCCTCCTTCCTAACCTCAATCCAAGTTATCTTGCAGTTCTTTAAGCATGTCTCCATATTGCAACTCACCATATGGAAACCTTTCACCATATAATATGGAAACCTTTCAAAACTGCATTTAGCCAAGATATGGTTGAAGCATAGGTCTGAGCAGTGGCATTCCTTGGTGCCCAGGAACACACCTCCAGAGGTGCCACCGCCACACCTGCTACCACCCCCAGAGGTATTCTGAGGGCTGGAGGCAGAAAATCATCACTTCCAGGTTTTGGCCAAAAACCAAGTGATTATTTTTGATACTCAGAACGTCTTCTGAGGGCTGGGAAGCTGCATGTGGCCTTCCTGACCATCAGAAGGTCTTCTGAGGCTTTCTGGAAGCCAAAAATAACCACTTCCAGTTTTTGGACAAAAACCGGAAGTGATGGTTTTCAGCCTCCAGAAGGCCTTTTGAGTGCTGGGGAGGCAGTGCACGAGTTCTTTGGCTCTCAGAAGAACATCCAGGGGGCACCCTCTTCCCCCTCAATTTTTTAAAAAGGAGAGGAGGATGGGGCAGCCCCTAAAGCAGAGTAATGATGGGATCATGACTAAAGGTGGGAGTGGGCGATTTTGCTGCCCCTCCCACCTGGCCTTTGCTCCCGGACCCAACTAGGTACACCACTGGGTCCAAGGAGACACATGAGCCATTGGGGGAGGCTACTCAGAGATAAGGAAACAAAAGTTCCCTTACTTTGAGAGCTTCTGGTTGCACACACACCCCCACCATCGTGTTTAGCATGTGCCTCCATGGTGCAGCTGCATTGGCACTAGTTCCAAACACTGTAGCCCAAGCTGGCTATGGCACCACAAAGAATTCTGGGAAGCTGCCAGTATTTGACTGGCTGCAGAATAGTTTCAGAATGGCTGCAGATAGCTTCAGAATTGCCACCACAGATAAGGAATGGCCCTACAGATAGCTTGAAAATGGCTTGAAGTGGCTGCAAATAAGAATCGCCACAAACGCAGTGAATGGCTGTGGGTACCTGAGAAGAGGCAGTGGATGGTACGATAGTAACAATTTGTTCCCACAGATAAACTGAGAGTGTAGTTACTGAGGACTGACTGTAACTCATAAGGAAGTTTCATAACTGTTGTGCTGCAACTGAGAAGGTCCTAGTGCTGGCTGCCATCCCCTTCTGATGGGGATGGCACATGTGAGAGGGCCCCCACTGGGAGTGGCCAAGAATGTATAGGATACTAGCTTGTCCTTACCCAGCATTGCCCGGGTGTTTATGTATCCCAAGCTTCTATTAGACAGGAAAAGGAATGAATTCTATCTGTAGTGTAAAATTGAAGTATTATTATGTACAGGAAATTAAAAGTATAAGTACAGTATAAAAATTATAAAGTGAAATCTTTTACAAATTCACTATAATATTAATGTAACTCAGAACTTGATTATAAACAACTTTTTTAGTTTCACCTCCAGGAGCAAGAATAAATAAATTCTTGGGTGAACCCACCCTTGAGCAAGCAACATTAAGTTGTCCGTGGGAGAAACATGGGGATCTCAAATCCACGCCGCAGTACTTAATAGACTGCCCCTGTGACTTGTTGATCGTGATCGAGAATGCAAGTCTCATTGGAAATTGCAATCTCTTAAAATTAAAAGGGAGATCCGTCGGAATGAGTGTTATCCATGGGATAAAAACTTTTACCCTCTCCCTTTCTTGTTAAGATAGTCGCTTTAATTACAGTACCCAGCATCTTCTTGACACACAGCCTTGTGCCACTGCAAAGTTTTGGCGGGTCGAGGTTCTGTAGTAAAATAATTGGAGATCCCACTGTAAGTAAAAGACAATGCAGTGGCAATCCAGCTGGATCAAGTGAGTTTAGGAAGTCTGATGGGAAATTGACGACCTCATAGGCATCTACTACGGTATTGATAGCCTTGTATTCAGTGACTACGCCTGGTAACATGGCAAATATTTGAGTGGAGTCTAAGACCGGGGCATAATGATTTCTAAAAATTTCCAAAAGGTTCTGCAGAGTTCTATTCATTCTATTCGACTACACTTGGGCTTAAATGTCATCGGGACTGCCCCAATCAGCTTAGCGACCCTGAAAACTATGGATTTGACACTAATGTTGGTCATTTTGGACATTTTTTTTACCCCTTCTCACCCCCCATGCTGATGGGGGCTGAACGTGGACTGAAATGGCATTGGGAGTGTCACTATTCATCTCAGCGACCCTGAAAACTGTGGATTTGACACTAATATTGGTTGTTTTTGATTATTTTTACGTCACCCCTTCCCACCCCCACCCCTAGGGGTGCGTTCTATTCGACTACACTTGCTTAAATGTCATCGGGACTGCCCCCAATCAGCTTAGTGACCCCAAAAACTATGGATTCGACACTAATGTTGGTCATTTTGGACATTTTATTTTTCACCCCTTCTCCTGCTAACCCCTGCTAACTGGACAAGAGGCACTTTTTCCAGTGGTGTTCCTCTTATATTTAGCAGGGGGAGAGTAACTGTCCCTCTTCACCCCTGCGCAGTCTTTCTAGTGGCTGTTGCTGGCGGTCTGCCTTTTTTAAGATTGTGAGCCCTTTTGGGACAGGGAGCGATTTAACTTTATTATTACTATTTGCCTGTAAACCGCTTTGTGAACTTCGTGTTGAAAAGCGGTATATAAGTACCTGTTGATTGATTGATTGATTCTCACCCCCATGCTGATGGGGGCTGAATGTGGACTGAAACGGCATCGGGAGAGTCACTATTCATCTCAGCGACCCCGAAAACAATGGATTCGACACTAATATCGGTCATTTTCGGTTATTTTTACATGTCACCCCCTTCCCACCCCCACCCCTAGGGGTGCTAGGGGTGTCTTACCCCCACAGTATTTCTAGAAGTGGGATGAGTTGTGAAATCTGAAATCAAATGGTGTCCTCTACGCCACCATCAGTGTGCTGTGGATATTCTATTTCCAAGCACTGTATCTTGCACCCCTTCTCACCCCCCATGCTGATGGGGGCTGAACTTGGACTTAAACGGCATCGGGAATGTTACCATTCATCTCAGCGACCCTGAAGACTATGGATTCGACACTAATGTCAGCCATTTTTGATAATTTTAGGGGTGCTAGGGGTGTCTTACCCCTGCAGTATTTCTTTCCAGAATGTAAGGCATATGTGTACCAAGTTTGGTGTAAATCGCTCCAGGCATTCCAGAGTTATGCTGGAACACACACACATGTCCATTTTAATATATATAGATATGTCAGTTCTATGTTCTGTGAAAAAAATCCTTGCAGTCTCCTCAGTTGTTGTCTATTGTCTTTTTCTTTGAAATGTAAATCTACCAGTAGTTACTCTCATACTAATCGTGCTTTCTGCAAGATTCTATGCTGTAATCTGCAAAGTTGTTCTTTTGTCCCTCAAAATTAAACTCTTCTGTATCTTTTTGAGAACTCCTGCTTCAGTCAGATTGACTCTTCTTAACGGTGCTTTGCCGATTCATGTTCCAAGCTACCATGTGACAACGAGGTTGCCTTATTATAGAATATATTGCTGTTTTTGTGTTCAGCACTGATGTGCTTCTGTTATTGGGATGCCAAATGTCAAATCCTGACTGGGGCTAGTCTTAATGGCACACTGGTGACAAGCTGCACACCAGCAGGAGACCAAGAGCTCTGACAACACAGCTGCACAGTATTTTGCTGCTTTTGTCCTAGCAAGACATGTAAGAGAGGAGGCCTGTGTACTGCATTTGCTCTATGCAAGGAAAATGCCAGTTCAATTACTGAAGCTCAAGTTTCATTGCGCTTGACATTTGTCCATGTGCTTTTTACTTTAACTGTAGGATTCTTGGTGTCACAAAGCCAGCAGAATTTGAAATGACAGAAAATGCAGAATACTGTAGCTCTAGTAAGACTTTTTTCACACTATTAAAAAAAGATAGTCTATCCCAGTGAGTCTTAAACTTTTTAGCATTGGGACCCACCTAAAAAAAGTCACTTTCACTTTACCAGCTGCTCAAGCCTCTGTGGCTATAGTGGTGATTGTGCAGCAGTGCTCCCTCCAAGCAGCAGGTTGTTTAACCCTTGATGCACATAATCAGCCTTGACAGTTTTGCAACCCACCAAGAATTGGGTAGTGACCCACTGGTGGGCCACATACCCACAATTTGGGAATTGCTGGTCTATCTACTTTCACATGAACAGAGTGTTAATTGCGATCCACCTCAATGCATGTACCGGTAGTTCTGCGCATGTGTTATGTTGGCAGATTCCATTCCAAAATGAACTACATTCACAAATGTAATTCCCAGATTCTGGATGAGGAATGAATGCCACTCTATGCACTTCTAAACTTTTATTTGTGAATAAATACCATTTATCTTGCATTGATCCTGGTCGGTGGGACAACTCGGAGCTTAAGGAATCCTGTTTTGCTCACTCCAGCATCTCTGCCACTGATACTTGAGATTTTTACTCCAACAGATATAATGATAGGAATTCTTTGATTGAAACAGATGAATGATGGGAAGTGTTAAAATTTCCAGGATGGCTTTCAGCAGTCATTTGGAGTTTGATGCTGAACTCCAGGCCAATCCTGGAGGGTTGGCAACCTTAGGGAGTGAGTCGATGTCCACCTCTTGCTGTGATCCACTTAGAATCAGTTGCCCAGCAGCTACTTTTTGATCGCATGGATCAGCCAAGCTGTGTCTAGTTTGGCCCTTACAGTTTTCAAGTAACATCCATTGTCTTAGCACCTCCATACCCAGTTGCAGCCCTGGTCCAAGTGCTGCCTGGGGCCAGGACCGCAGACTGCCGCTCCCACTGCCTGCTGCCATTGCCCTGGCATACCTAGAGCCTTGCACAACATCAGTGTGCTCCACAGACCCTTCAAAGGCTTTCTGCTTCCTTTGGAAGGGCTTTAAGTGTTACTTCTGGTTTTCCTGCTCAGCCCTCAGGCAGACCCTGGTGAGTGGGCAGCAGTGGCGGTGGAGGGAAGGTGGCAGCACCCATGAGTCTTTTGTCCCTGGACCCCCCAGGTCTGCCCCTGTCCATACTCCAAGGTTCTACAGCAATTCTTCTTTCATATTTTTTGTATTTGAACACATTCTCTTGCATACCATGCAGAGGCGGAGGGAAGGTGTAGCCCGGAGTGGCACAAGCCATGGGTGCTGGCAGCAGTGGGGCACCATTGTGTGAACTAACCCATTGCTGTTTGGCCCACCCACCATCCCTGGTGCACGTTTTGCTCCAAAATGGAGCTATTCCGGGTGCAGGGAGGTGTGGCTGGGCAACGCACGGGGGCGGGGCAACATGCTGGGGGCGTGGTTTCGTCGCCCTGCCATGGGCGCACTCGGGGCTCCGTTCGTTTCTGATACCAGGTTCTCCAACATGCAAAGAGAAAAAAAGAGTCAGATAGAAAAGCAGCCCTGTTCGCTTGCTGTGAACTGTAAAGTACCTAAGTAGGAGGCGAATAATGACAATGTTCATACTGGGCCAGATTTATCCTTAGTGCAGCTCTTTTATTTCTGCTGATTTACTAGAGTGAGGAATTTAGCCCATTATTCTCAATTATGGTTTATATTGGGCCCTTGCTCTTGAAAAGCATTTCTTACCTTCTGAATGTACAGATTGCTAGGTTCAACAAAAGGAGTGCAAATTTCCTTGACAAAATCATACAGGAGAAAATGAAAAATGCTATGAATGCCTCATTGTAACTCACTCATTGGCTTAGACTCCTACTGTCAAAAATTCAGATTTTGCTGGATTTTGCTAGATTTTTCAATTTTGTTATGGACAGCCAAATTCTATAGAGACAGACAGCTGTCTTTCTGATGAAATTGAGAGGATAGCTAGTTACTTCAATAGTTGGGGCACATACTGCTCTATTTTTCTACCTGAGTTGCATGAAGGAGCAAACATAATGAACTTACAACCAGACTGATTGATATGTTTATTTTAAGCATAGCCCAGTCTTAAATCACTTGAAAATAGGAGGAAGGATAAGGAACAGAGAGCTCTGTACTGTTACAAGCAGGTCAGAGACAGTATGGTATAGTGACATGAGTACTGGATGAGGGGTCCTAGGCACAAGTTACCACAAGGCCATTGCATGACATTGGGACAATCATTGTCTCTAAGGGCACAATTCTAATGTGGAGTTAGGTGAGCACAGTTGGGCCAGCAGAATTTGGCTGACACAAAGGCCACCGTAAAGCACTTTTGGATCACTCTCAGAGTCAGGGAGTATGGCGTACGTCAATGTGCTGGTCTCTCTGACTCTGAAAGTGGTCCAAACGTACTTTGTGGTATCCCTTGTGCTGGCCAAACTTTGCTGGCCTAACTGTGCCCGCCTAACTCCAGGTTAGGACTGTGCTCTCAGTCTAATTTATCCCACAGAGTTGTTGGGAATATAAAATGGCAGACAAGCTTGTTCACTACCCTGAGCTTTCTGGAGGAAATGTAGGATAAAAATGTTGGATTGTATCCTACAAAAATTAGGACTCCTAAGTTCCACTGAAAGTAATGAGACTAAGGGTCCAATGCTATACATGTCTCCAGCACTGATGCTGCAGTGCAGCCAGATGTGCACAGCATCCTGTGGTGGGGAGTGGAGTCATGGGGGTCTCCTTAAAGGAAGGGAATATCTGTTCCGCCAAATCCCATCCTGCAACAGATAATTTAAAGTTAGGGAAGACAAGTGTTCTGCCCAATTCCCTGCCAGGCCTCCCCAAGGACCTCAATGCCCACATTAGGCTAACTAGTTTCCCCACAGAGCAGCCTCAGAGATAGGCAAGAGGGAGGGGGTCAGTCACCCACTGGGTCTCCTCTCTTTCAGCAGCTTTTGTTTGGGATCACTGGCTGGTCAGCCTCCTCCAGACTGCCCTCATCACTGGCTTCGCTCAAAATACCCCACCACCAAACAATAGGCAACTAGCTTGTCCCAGCTACAACTGCCTCCTCCACTGGTGGCTCCAGGGGTGTGGCAGCCAAGCAACTGTTTCCCACAGTCATTCCCCACAATGAGCTTACCTTAGCCAGTCCAACTGTCCTTCCTTCAGTCCTTCCAACAGGCAGGCAGTCCAGACAGTCAGAGTCAGTCCATCTAGCACTCCATCCCAGGTACCACCCTCCAGTACCTATACAGCTTCTCCCTTCCAGCACCAGCCCAGGTGCCTTCCTAGGTCCTTCCCATCCCAGATCCCTTTCTCCCTCTGCTGCCTCCAGCTTTATACTGAGACCGGCCAATCCATGGCTGTTGCTGGGCAGACTCTAACATCAGCCACGCCCATCTGCACCTGTGCTGGCCTCCCTTCATAACGGAGAGCCTCATCAGCCTCATCAGTTGTGCTCCCGAGGCTTGAGTTCTGGGATTAACCCTATGATCCCTGGACAAGGGGCCATTGCTGATACCATTCCCTCACTCCTTGGGGTAGCTCCTGCCTTTTCCAATACGCTGTTCCGTTACTTTGAGGCTGCATAGTGACTGCATTGGCATGGGAAAGATAGGATTGGACCCTTAGGTCCATGTGGTCCATGTGGAAGAAACTAGAAAAACAATTAATTCTTTCCAGATTATGTCATCAATTAGCTCTGCAACACCTGATGTTTCAATAGATATGCATGCATATGAATGTTGCTGTATATTTGGGTTGGGAGCATATCAGCACTTCTGTACTTAGAACAGGTATTTCACAGTGCGATCCTACACTGCTCTGGAATGGCGAGGCCAAAGGGCCTGCGCCATATCCAGAGCAGTATAGGTGAGGCTGGAGCCTCCCTACCATTTGTGCCCTTACTGTATGTGCTCCTTGTATCTACGCCTGCTAAACAACAGGCACAGATCCGAGGAGACCGTACGGCCCAAATCAGGGCCGCGAAGCCTCACAAACATGGCCTAGAATTCAACCCACCTGCAGGCCCACCCACGCAGCCAGAAACTCCCTCTCCCCCGTCCACTCCCTCCCTCTGTCCTGGCTTGTCACACCTCTGCGCCAGCTGGGCTAGGCTGGAGCAGAGGGTGCCAAGCATGGGCACGCCAAGGTTGGCACTGCCTGCAGCACTGGTCTCGGAGTGAGAGGGTTGACGAGGGGGTGCCACTTGGCCTGATTCAGTGGGGTTGTTCCTATGTTGCATTAAACGTTGTCCCCAAATGACCCCAAGCTTTGGGAGTGGCTGCTATTGATGTGGAGCACAGGAGATTCCCCAGAACACATGTCCATCCCCCATAAAAACATATCACCAGAATACCTTGGGCTACTATAGAGCTTGTTCCCTCAACAATATCTTGTGTAACCATCACGAAGATGTGTAATTATTTTTATCCTTATCAAAGCATTCAGCCACTTGAAACTTTTAGTTTGAAAAAGTAATTAGTTTAGTTTGGAGGGTACTTTTAGTTTACCGTTGATTTTCTGTTAAAGTTGATTAGAGTTCATTATTTTAGAGAAGGTTCTTTTATTTAATGAGAGTCTAGAGAGTCATTGGTGGAAGAAGTAGTCATACCCATCTCACTAACCCTTTCTCAGTTCTTTGAGAGTGCTGAATGTTAATAAAAATATAGATAGATGTGATCCAATAGTCTTGAGCAACACTCTTGTGGCACCTTAAAGACTAACACATCTATTTCAGCATAAGCTTTTGTGGACTACAGTTCATTTCATGAAATTCATGATATGAAATCCTCAGTATGCCACACACGTATGTATGTATGTATGTATGTATGTATGTATGTATGTATGTATGTATGTATGTATGTATGTATGTATGTAT
>JAJKFI010000002.1:41293374-41332539 GCA_029204185.1 Lerista edwardsae | reverse complement strand
TTATTATTATTATTATTATTATTATTATTATTATTATTATTATTATTTTCAGTAGTAGTAGTAGTAATCCACCAAAGGAATGGATCTATCACAAAGGAATGGATCTATTGTATAGGGTGCAATCCTATACATACTAACCGGGGAGTAAGCCCCACTGAAATCAATGGGGCTTATTTCTGAGTTGATCTGCATAGGATGCAATCTACTAATACAACATGAAAATACAGTTACATTACAGTTAATTATGTTCCCAAGGAGAAAACAACCACTGCCACCAAAATATTAATTTCCATGTAGTATGTATGCAAATTAGGCTGCAATCCTATACATACTTTCCTGGGAGTAAGTCCCATTGAACACAATGAAATTTACTTCTGAGTAGACATGCATAGGATTGCACTGACAATCTGCTCTTGCATTTCTCAAAAGGAACAAACTGAAGAGTTGCTATAACTCTCTGGGATGTGAGATCAATTTATTCAGAAATAAATGAGTTTGAAATAATCCTAATTGCTTTGGTGTTCTCAACATTTAATCTTAATAAGTGTCTTCACTAACATAAACTTTTCTACCTTTCCATAGGACACTAGTATGCAGAAATGAAATACACCTTCCTTTGATATTGCTGCTTCATTAAAAATATAAATATCATAAGCCAACTGATAACGGAAAATGCAACTAAACATTGTTTCTACAACACAAAGAAAGGGGAAAGCTCTAGTATTACTAATAGCCCAATCTTACTAAGAGCTTAAAGTGGCAGATCTTGCAATCTGCTGCCATAAGTCCCAGTAAGATGTTACTGTCATGCACTGTTCATGAAAATGGCTGGAGGGTACATATATGTGCCAACAGATCACACAAGTCACGCTGGAGCACATAAGGAGGCTGCAGGGGCAGGTTGTGAGTGGTTCAGGGAGGATCAGTGTGGTAAGCGGGTGGGTAGTGCAATGGTTTGAGGGCAATAGTGGACACCAGGATCCTATCCCCTTTTCCTGGTCCGAAATGCCTCTTTAGTTCCTTGTACTTAAGCCAGTTCAATAGCTGGTGTAATTCTGAGGAGATTCTTTAGTGGCCAGGTGGCTGATGGGGAGATATATAAAAATGACTTACAATTTAAAGATGATTTAGTTTAAATAGTTTAAAATAATATTTGAAAAATCTGTATTATTATTAATACTACTGTGACCATCCAATGATCTGACAAGTAACATCATTTGAGCTAATTAAAATAGAGATTCTTACCTCATTAGTATCTTGCATGTGATTACATTTAATTAATGATTAAAATTACATTTTAGTGATCAACTTGGAAGGTATTTCAACAGGATCCAAAGAATCATGAAATTAGTCCCATGAACGCCAAAGGACTTTAGGACAGAAGATTTAGTCGAGAGGGTTAATGCCTCTGTTTGCCTGAAGATCTGAAAGTCGCCAGTTCGGGAAAGTCCAGCGCAGTTAGGATATGGAATCTGAAAAATTCCGATAAAAGCTCTTTCAACTGGATTTGACAGTACTAGGTGTGCGTATTGCCAGGAAAAAAGTCCAGGAAATTCGGAGTACCCAGAGTGGGCCATTTCCACCGGGTGCCAGTCTCAAAATGGTCCAAAATGCATGCAAAATCATAAAACTGTGCGATTCCCAAGCTCAGACACAGTCCAACCACAGCTATGACAGCTGTTTTTCTCAGAGCTAGGTCTGCCTGATGCAGGAAAGAAAGTCCGGGAACTTTGGAGTACCCGGAGTGGGCCATTTCCACCAAGTGCCAGTCTGAAAATGGCCCAAAGTGCATGCAAAATCATAAAACTGCGCCATTTCAAAGCTCAGTAACAGTCTAAAAAGCAGTTCTGACAGCTGTTACTGTCAGAGCTGGGTCTGCCTGATGCAGGAAAGAAAGTCTGGGAACTTTGGAGTACCCGGAGTGGGCCATTTCCACCGGGTGCCAGTCTGAAAATGGCACTTTGGGCTCAAGTCTCTGTGAGCGGCAGACCTTGTAATTGCGACTGATTAACAGCTGTTTGTTCCCTTTCCTTAGCACTGCTGTCAGGAACAGAATTTGACTCCAACCTTACTGTTCAAAACAAAGGTTTATTTACGTATTTGCAAACACGGGTAGCAAGGGAAAAACGAACACACCAAGCCACACCTTGGATCATTAGTATAGGTTTAACAATTTATACCCCTTAGGCGTGTTTTCTTACTTTGCACTCATTGGTCTTAGCTCAGCTAATCAACAGCGCCCAAACCAAATATTTCAGACTTCCCCCTTCATAGCTCCTTGATATGTGCCTCCTTCCCCTGTACATATTTATACATACAACGTATGTTCGTACTAATTTGGACTTAATGAGAAAGAGGTGTGAGATAATATCCATGAGGGCTATTTGCGCATGCCCAATCTACTTTCTCTCAAGGTTGAAGCTGTCTTCTGCGAAATGTTACTCTTTTATCTGGCTCTGAGGAGCTAAAGCCATAAACGAAACCTTTTGGCTCTGGAATGTGTATGCCCCCTTGTAACTTTCCTTTGTAACTTCTCACTTCTGGCCACTTTATCTGACTAGCTAGACCTTGGCCTGAAAACACAAGCTGATTCTTCGCTAACCACTTTTTCTCCAAATTACAGGCTTTATGTTTTAGCTTCTGTGTTCCAAAGCACGGATCAATATTCATATTCTACACTGCATTGGGGCTGCACTGCACTGGAAAGTTGGATAGAATTGAGTCTGTCATGGCTCTCCTTGCTTTTGAAATTAAGAAGAATTTTAAAAGCAGTATGTGATGGCATGAGGCTACAACCAGTTCACATAAAAAAGAAACAAAATGTCGTCTCTGGAAATCTAGTTACCACTATGAATCCTAGCCATCGTCTCTCAGCGCTTATTGATAAGTCTGAGTTTCTACAGGTGAAATTGTGCCTTGGGAAATAACAAGGATTTTGTGACTTTATAGGTAATATTCATAGCAACCATCCCTTTCAGAAGTCTCCATGTTTCAAGCAAATTAGGTGACTTTACTATGCAAAGAAAATACCATACATTTTTTAATGCAATAACTGATTGTTCCTACGAACACTCCTCCTTCACTGTTAAATTCAAGTTAGATGGTTTTACTATATTTCTAATATTTAAATATCAAATATGCATTCCCATTGAAGCATTGGAGGAAAATGTTTGGCCTCACCAAGAGATCTTGAAAGTACAGACTAAAGGTAGCCCAATCCTAAGCAACACCCCATGCACTGATGCAGCTAGGCCCACATGGTTCACACTAGATCTCGCAGGTGAGTTTCAGGCTCTGGAGGCTTCCTCTAGGTATGGGAACATTTGCTTCTTTCTCCCATGATAAGCCCATGATGGCCTGCTGGGTTTACTCAGAACTACACCAGCTATATAGCTGGCACAAGTCCATTTGGACCTGAATTGGGGGATCATAGGATATCAAAAGCACCAATGCTGCTGATACTGTCCCTGGCCTCAAATTTAGACACTTGGAAATATATTATTTACTAATTTTAAAGTAACTTTAAAAGTAACTGATAGAAAATGAACTCAAGCTTGGGAATAGAGATGAGTGACTGGAACATTGCTTCTGCAACACCATGTCTCTTGGGAGCAATTTAATGCAATAATTCTGCGTGCTTCTGTCTCACATTCCAGTAGCCTGCACATTCTTCAACCAGCATAAAGTGTTTCTCCTACTTAGCAAATTAATCTTCATTTCAGTGTATTGACCCAATCAAAAAAACTTTCAAACAATGTACAACGGGGAGGCTTATATGAGGGGGAAGAATTTCTAAAGCTTCTCCAGACTTTTTTTTTTTGTCAGAACTGAGAGTAATTGAGTCTATTTTTTAAAAGTTGCATTGCTGTCGCAGTTATTGATGAAAGGCCACCACTATCAGTGTAACTCTTCATTTTGTGTGCTCACTCTGAGGCAGTACAGTGACAAATAAATCTGTCACAGTGATGCTTCCCCTCCCCTGCATTTTAATTGGCCTAATTTAAACAAATGAAATTTGGCCCAGAGAACATTAAAAAATCTTAGCTGTGTGGGTACACATATATACAAGATTTTTTTTTTCTAGAAATGTGTTAAATATCCTGGGACAGACTGGTATCCAAAAAAACTTTCACCTTGTGCAAGGTAGGGTCCCTGATTTTCACTGAATGCTCTTCAGCTGCAGTCCCCATCTAAAGAAGACCACATTCTAAAGAGTTCCATGATCTTCAGAACTGACTTGAGGGTCGACCCATGCCAAATCATCCCACCGTTTCTGAGTAACCGCCTTAGATTTTTATGAAATTGGAATACTTATTTGTCCTATGGAATATGCAAAAATGCCAGTTTTTAGTGGCTTATGTTTATTATGTGAAATTGTATAGCTATGTAAATTTTCATAGCTATAAAATTTCTATAAAATTTACATTAGCTATGTAAATTTTCTGACGAGGCTTTACAAATAGCTGAGGAAAGAAGGGAAGCCAAAAGCAAGGGAGAAAGGGAAAGATATACCCAACTGAATGCAGATTTCCAGAGAAGAGCAAGGAGAGATAGGAAGGCCTTCCTAAATGAGCAATGCAAAGAAATAGAGGAAAAGAATAGAATGGGAAAGACTAGAGATCTTTTCAAGAAAATTGGAGATGTCAAAGGACAATTCCGTGCAAAGGCAGGCACAATAAAGGACAAGAACGGCAAGGACCTAACAGAAGCAGATGAGATTAAGAAGAGGTGGCAAGAATACACAGAGGAACTCTATAAGGCCATCTAAATGTTCCTGATAATCACAATGGTGCTGTCAATGAGCTCGAACCTGACATCCTGGAGTGTGAAGTCAAGTGGGCTTTAGAAAGCATCACTAACAACAAAGCTAGTGGAGCTGACGGCATTCCAGCGGAATTACTCAAAATCTTAAAAGATGCTGCTGTCAAAGTGCTGCACTCCATATGCCAGCAAATTTGGAAAACCCAGCAGTGGCCACAAGACTGGAAAAGATCAGTTTACATTCCAATCCCAAAGAAGGGCAATGCCAAAGATTGCTCGAACTACCGCACCATTGCACTCATTTCACATGCTAGCAAGGTGATGCTCAAAATCCTACAAGCTAGGCTTCAGCAATATGTGAATCGAGAACTACCAGATGTACAAGCTGGTTTCCAAAGAGGCAGAGGAACTAGAGACCAAATTGCCAACATTCACTGGATCATGGAGAAAGCCAGAGAGTTCCAGAAAAACATCTACCTCTGCTTCATTGACTATGCTAAAGCCTTTGATTGTGTGGATCGCAACAAACTGTGGCAAGTTCTTGAAGAGATGGGAGTACCAGACCACCTTATCTGCCTTCTGAGAAACCTGTATGCGGGTCAGGAAGCAACAGTTAGAACTGGACATGGAACAACCGACTGGTTTCAAATAGGGAAAGGAGTACGACAAGGCTGTATACTGTCACCCTGCTTATTTAACTTATATGCAGAGTACATCATGAGGAAGGCAGGACTGGATGATTCACAAGCTGGAATCAAGATTGCTGGGAGAAATATCAACAACCTCAGATATGCAGATGATACCACTCTAATGGCAGAAAGTGAGGAAGACCTAAAGAACCTTCTGATGAGGGTGAAAGAGGAAAGTGCCAAAATTGGCTTGAAGCTCAACATTAAAAAGACTAAGATCATGGCAACCACTCCCATCACTTCCTGGCAAATAGAAGGGGAAGAAATGGAAGCAGTTTATTTTTCTGGGCTCCAAGATCACCGCAGATGGTGACTGCAGCCATGAAATTAAAAGACGTTTACTTCTTGAGAGAAAAGCTATGGCGAACCTAGACAACTTAATCAAAAGCCGAGACATCACCCTGCCAACAAAGGTTCGCATAGTCAAAGCGATGGTTTTCCCAGTAGCAATGTATGGCTGTGAGAGCTGGACCATAAGAAAGGCAGAGCGCCGAAGAATAGATGCTTTCGAATTATGGTGTTGGAGAAGACTCTTGCGAGTCCCCTGGACTGCAAGGAGAACCAATCGGTTAATCCTCCAGGAAGTCAAGCCTGATTGCTCCCTGGAAGGACAAATCCTGAAGCTGAAGCTCAAGTACTTTGGCCACCTCATGAGGAGAGAGGACTCTTTAGAAAAGACCCTCCTGCTGGGAAAGATGGAAGGCAAAAGGAGAAGAGGGCGGCAGAGGATGAGATGGTTAGATAGTGTCACCGAAGCAATGAGCATGAAATTGGGCGAACTCCGGAAGCTAGTGGAGGACAGGGAGGCCTGGCGTGCTGTGGTCCATGGGGTCGCAAAGTATCGGACACGACTTAGCGACTGAACAACAAATTTTCAAAATGTTATCAAAAAATGGCATGCTATGATAATTTAATTAGCTGTACATCAGACACCGGTTGAGATATAGTGTTGGGAATGGTAATGTTTTAAAGCCTTTTTCATGATCTTTCACATGATAGAAAAGAAAATGGGTTTAATAATTTTTTTAATTTTAAAAAATTCAATTTTAAAATTTAAAATCAATTTTCTGAAAAACTGACATTTTTAAAATTTTGAAAAAAATTAAAAATTAGTTCATACTCGTGTCTAACTACCCCCAAAAATTTTTTGGGGGGGATGATGATGGGATCATAAGTTATGAGAGATATGATCAAGAGAAAATAGAATTTTCACGTTGAACTTAATTTTTTTATCTACAACAAAATTCTTGTACAGTATTTATGAATGTTGTTTCCATGTGTATTACTTTTCTCTGTTCTGTTCACTAGCATGCCATTTTTGATAGTGTTGCCGAAAATAGGCAAAGTATGGTTTCCATGGTCGGGATTGCATTTAAAAAGGCAAACAAATAGACGAGAAGATCATGTTTATTTACACCTGCACAGGCGGACCAATCCTCCTGAAAAGTCAGGGAGAAAGGCAAAAAAAAAAAAATACAATACAAGCACTTTTATACCCCCCCTCCTCTTCTTCCCCAAGTACCTGCTTGGTTGGAGATTACATCATAGGGGCTGGGGCATGAGATGCTCTAAGCTAATTGGGCCATGAGAATGCCGTGACAATTTCGATAAGGGAGGAGGTTCTGCTAGCTTGAACCGGCACCTTATCTATTGTTCAGGGCCAGCAGCCCTGAATTGTGAACATCAGCAACATTGAGAACATTACAAGCGGGGGCCCATGTGAAAACAATGAAAGCAGAGAGGGAAAATAGTTACATACATTGGCAGCTTGGCAGCTTAAGACAAGTGACTGAACACAAGACTTAAGATGGCTGCACTTTGGTAAGTTGGCAACAATAGTATTTTGAAAATTTAGACATATATCTATATGTATAGAATCTTAAAGTATGACAAGTTTCATAAAAATCTCAGAACATGAAGTAAAAAAATATTATTAAATGTGATTATTTGACATGGAATGACCCAGGAGCAAAAGAGGATGGAGAGTCCACCTTGCTGCATGGGTGGAATTCTTAATTCAAGCCATGGCAGGGTCAGTTTTTGATGTCTGGGATTGAATGACAACATGTTTCACTCATTTCTGATTTCTTTTATAATTCTGTTCCGGGCCCGGTTCTGTTCCGGGCCCAATTCAAAGTGCTAGTTTTGACTTTTAAAGCCCTTTACGGCTTGGGTCCGGGGTATTTGAGGGACCGCCTTCTTCCATATAATCCAACCCGTACTCTTAGATCATCTGGGGGGGCCCTCCTGACTGTGCCGCCACCAGGAGAAGTGAGAGGGGCGGCGGCCAGGAAGGGGGCCTTTTCGGTGGTGGCCCCCCAACTCTGGAACCCCCTCCCCTTAGAATTGAGAACTGCTCCCTCTTTGTTTATATTTCGGCGGGGGCTGAAGACCTTTTTATTCCAAAAAGCTTTTAACTGTTGACAGGCTGGCTGGTTATTATAATCCACGGGGCTTGTTGTTTTTATATTGTTTTTAAATTTGTTTTTAATTGTGTTCTTAATTTTTGATTGTATTGTTTAATTCTGTTTTAATTGTTTTTAATTGTGAATTGTTATATTGTTTTTATATATATATTGTAATGCCGCCTTGGGTGCCTTCGGGCACAATAAGGCGGGGTAAAAATATAATAATAATAATAATAATAATAATAATAATAATAATAATAATAATAATTGACCTGGATCTTTCTATATTGGTGCAACAAAGGAAAGGGTCACAAAACACATTTCTTACCTGCATGAGAAGTACAGGTCCAGTTCAGGTACTGTGTGTATGAAAGAAATAAGTGTGCAAGGCATATAGCAGGAGGACACAGGATGCAGAATGGGAAGGACAAAGTGAATGGAGCACGTGAAACTCAAAAATGACACCTTGTTTGTGTTCCTCAAAAGGTGAGTGAGATCGGGATGACAGTACCATGAACTAGTGTTGCCATGAACTAGTGACCCTGTTTCTCCAACCTCATGCTTTTTTCAGGTGGATAGGGAACAAATGTTTTGGAAAGAAGAGTAATTTTGGATAGTCAACAAGGGTTATTTTTGGGTCACTCTGAGCTTCACCTCTTTTCTGAGGGGCTCTGCTGTGGTACCAGGTTGTTTTTTTCCTCAGTTTTTTCAAGGATTCATCATCTGCTCTTCCTCAGAAACCTGAGGATTTTGGATGCTTCCAACTTCAGAACCCTGTCACCAGTAGTGCAAAGGAAGAGGAAATGTGAATGCTCTTGGGAATGTAAAAGTCTGAGAAAAAGCTCTGTCTTTACTTCAGAATATTTGAGAGAGTGTCACATGCAGGATGAAGAACTGGCAAGATAAAAGTTATATGAAAAAAGCAGCTTTGGCCTGCTCTGGCAGAATGCTGGTGAGGGCTCTTCAAGGCCTTGTCACTCTTTGCAAGGCCCCCACCTTTGCTCGCAGGGCAAAGGCAGGAAAATCAGAGCCTCTGATTGGTTGGCCCATTTGCTAGGGGTGTGGCTTGACTGTTGGTTGTAGCTGAACAAGGAGGTTTAATAGTAACAGGAGGCGCCCTGCCTTAAGCGCGAATGCTGGTGAAGTGAAGCCAGTGGGCGGGCTTAGCCGCCATGTTGGTATACTCAAAACAATCCTCATTCCAAGAATTTCAGATTGCTTTGCTCGTACTGTTTAGGATTTAATAGTTTATTCCTTAAATAAAAACTTACGAAAATAAAAACGTGATCATGTAGACACATTATTGGTAACCTTATTATGATTTAATATGCAATTACAAGGTTAAATTCCTCATAATTATATTACTGAACATACCTGACGAAATGCTACTTGCTGTCTATTTAAACTCAGATTGCACTATTTTGACAGACTTTATTGAAATCTACACAAGCAAAAATAAAACGGTCATGCCCCATAAAAAAAAATTCTGATAATGTTCAGAATTTCATAAATATTACAGTAGAAAATGAAAGGCGGAAAAATAAAGTGTGAACGGGAAGGAAAGAAAAAAAGGGGAGGGTGGGCAAAAATTAGATAAATATATAGGAAAATTACATTAAAATCTCTTCATAACACAAGTAGTTGTCAATATGAGATTAATTCTTTTTTACTTCTAGACTATTAAGAGTATTTTTTAAAACTTCTACACTCACCTCCCCATAAAACAAATTCTGTTAATGTTCAGAATTTTGAAAATATTACAGTAGAAAATGGAAGGTGGGAAAAAAAGTGTAAAGTGGAAGGGGGGGAAAAGGAGGGGGGAAATTTTTTTTTTTACCTTCTAGACCATTAACAGTGGGTGTCAGAAAATGGTGAATGAGATTGCTAGGAACAACAAGAAATTACACAGCTTCAAAAATAATGCACTATTTCAGTGTAGTTTTATTGAACTGATGTAATGTGAATACATGAATCTTTCCGTGGAAATTAAATCCCATTTTTCTGACAGCAATTCGCACACCCGTATGCAGAACACGCAGGCATGATTAAGAGGTTGATATTAACTTTTACACACGTGCAGGGAGATTTTCATTCGTGAATTCGCGGCAATCCTCCTTGGTGGCAATGATATGACAGGCTATACAAATATGGCCGCAGGTGCCCGATGTGGCTTCAAGAAAATGACATCATGCCGCCTCCTGTGATTAAACCTCCTTGTAGCTGAAGCACTCCCAGCCTCAGTTTGTGCTGATCTTTGAGGCAGGGAGGGTGTGTTTTCTGGCTCAGTTGTGGCCCTTTTCTCTGAGCAGACAGAATGCTCTGTTCATCAGCAGGGCGCTTCTCCATGGGACTGGAGGATTTCTGTGGTGCTCAGCTGCCGCTTCTGAAGATCTCTTCAGCTCCTGGGTCCTGTGCTGAGTGGCCTGTGGCTCCAGTGGAGGCTGCGAGCTCAGGCTGCACAGTTGAGGTCTAGCCTCATATCCTAGGTTGAATTTAGCACACATTCCCTGCTGTTGCCCTGCATTTTCCTACTCCCTCTCTCCTTCTGTTTTTTGTTTCAGCCACTTAGCTTTGTATTGTTTTGTGTTTTTGTCCTCATGGTTGTTTCCTTTTGCTTTTCCCCTTCTTTTTGTCTGCTGGTTTTCTTTTTCCAGTGGCCATTTTCTTTTCCTTGTCCCTGCCTGGATGCCTTTCAGGAGCCAGGCTGCCATTTTGGGGCCTGCGGAGCTTCCTTCAGGACCCTGTGTTTTGTAAGAAACCTTCTGTTTTTCTTTCTTTGTTACTTCCCCTCCTTTGTTGTAAGACCAGTTTTGATTTATTGTGTGGACTCTTAAAGTTGGCATGCATGTGCTCTGGCCAGGGTACAGTGCAAGCAACTTGTGTAGGGTACAAGCAACTTGTGCCAGCCTAGAGAGCCTTTAGGATTGCACTCTGAGTCAACATACAGTATGTTATTTTAAGCACATGCTCAGCAAGCAGTGCTTTTTATAACAACATTTTGATTGGGCCACTGCAGATGGTCATGGGGGACTTTACTCCACCTTATTGCAGAATTATTTGAATGCTGTCAGCCATGAGAAAAACTCTAATTGGAGCTGATAGGGGCAATTTTTTTTCTTAGCAAATAACAGTTGCAGGGACCCTAATCTAGACTGGAACCATGGATGGGATAGATTTAAAGCCGCTTTCCATCACCATAGTACCAATTCATCGAGCCCCAATCTGGCTAATCAAAAGAAAAAAGTACAGACTTGTAAAATGTCTGAAACTTGATCATAAGAATATCCATTCCTCTAAAATTCAATGAAGCTAGAGAATTCTAGCAGTATGATCATATGCATGTTTACTCAAGAGTAAGTCCCACTGTGGTCAATTTGGCTTACTTCCAGTTGAATATTTAGATGGACAGGATTGCAGACTAAGACTCCTTGGCCCTTTTAAACTGAAATCATAGATTGTCATGTTGTTGATTAGAAACGTAGTAAATACATCTTTGTTTTCATTATTGGAGAAGATGATGTTTTAACTTCTCATTGAATAGTCACAAAATCAATGCTAGCTTATTTAAACAGTTTTAAAAAAAAGGATATGGCTTTAACTTGTTCTAATCAGTTCAGCAATCAATCAGCATTAGAAAAGAGAGTCAACACTGATTTAGCAAAAGACACAAACTAATTGTTTAGTAGCCATGTCATTTGTCCCTTGATCATTTGTGTCATTGATGAGATCAGTGACATAGCATCCAATTAAAAAGATTGCAATTGTTGATTCACTTGGAAATGCATAAAAGACGGGTGGAGGGGTAGATCTGTCAATGCTTTCGAATGCTGTTTTTTTAAAATATCAGCCATGCACTCATGTGTGACCAGCAGATTTCCTATAAGCTTCTTGGACTTCTCTGTTTACTCCACCTTTTTTGGCAGATGGCGAAGCTCCCGAAGTTCCTGTATATATACGGCCAGATAGTGTTACTAGGTTCACTTTACACATATATCGATGGAATCCACAGAACATCTGGATTTTTAGGGTAAGCGAATGAAAACATGGCCAACCTTAACCTCTTTATCAATCTTGGTGCTGACTATACACTCCATACCCACCACAGACTGCAAATTGTGTGACCGTGATGGTTGGAGTGGTGGTGGTGCTGGAATCCAGAAATCATGTGTAAATCCAACAGCCAAATAAAAGGCGGCATCCTTAACTGGGTAGTGTCTTAAAATTCTTAACAGGGCTGGCAACCTACTCAGGGTTGGACCCGTTTCCAGGGCCAGGAGCGGGCTGGGTACCCCCACCTCTCCAGCCACTGCCTTGAAATCCACCCCCTTGAAAGGAAGCAAGCTTCAGGTAAGCCAGTACCACATGCTTGCTGCCACACAGGACATAAGCATGTGAAAAAGAATAATTGGTCTTCGCAAACTTTCCTGTAGAATTAAATTCATAGCAAGTCTTTGAATTTTGGCCTGCCCCTGCCACCGGTCCTTTGACCATGGTGGCCAGGTTTCTAGCTATAATGTGTCCTCTATCTGAACAGTCACCCCAATGGGCTTGGTTGGATCCACAATTTGGACCCACAACTCCCACTGAGGAATGCCGCAATCCAGGGGGGGGGTCGTGGATGGCTCTAAGGCAAAAATGGTCATCATAAGTCACTCAAGCTGGGCCTAAGTGCTCCTTAAATGCCCAGTGGAAACGGTCCATATACTTAATTAAAGCCAGGGTCCTATTGGGTTGCATTTGTAAGACAAGCACCACATAAATGGAGTAACCATAAAGCCAATTTGTAGAGTTTTTGACAATATTCCACTTCCTTACTAACTCCTGATCTCTCACAGGATTGCCTACTTTAGGCACTGACTGGCTCAACATGTAGCAGGCTAAAGACGTCTACATACTCACCTCTCCAGATTTTTTCCTTCACTGAGAGGGCCAAATGGCCCCCAAGGGGAAGGGCGATAGGGCCATAGGATAAGGGGGAAGGGTAAGCCCCAAGCACTTGCTGCAAGGGCTGAGCTGCAGCCCCATAAGAGTTGGCAATTGGCAATACATCTTATTCCCCTTGCCCAGGTGTGAAGAACTCCGCAGGGCGCTAGCCGTGCCACATGATTCGCTTCTGTCCCCCATTCCTGCCAGCTGCATGGCCTTTTCTTTTTCCAAAGCATCAACATGAGCAATCAAGGCATGAAAGTTCTCCACGCTCAGCTCCTCATCAGATGAAGGGAGGCTGGCACCCCTAGGTGGCAGGCGTTTGGGGGGCTTTACTGCCCTTGTTTTGGCTTTTTGGGGGCATTTCAAAATATTGATGAGATTATAGGATACTCCCTTCAATCAATATGCCACAGCAATATGGGGGGGGGCAAATCGTAGCCCTGCTGGGTACCAAACCCTGTAACAAGCCTGGACTGGGACCCCTGCAAGTGTGTAGTGTTTAATTTTAAACGAAAGGATATGTGCCTTCCAGGAATGCTCGGCTGCCTGTTCCTCACTGCCGCAGGTCCTCTGCCTCTCTTCCATCAACTTCTCACCTCCCTGGAGCTGCACAAGTGCCTTGACGATCTTCAGGGGCCACAAGCAGATGAGGCCCCCAGTTTAAACCCAACCCCCCCCCCAAACAAGGCCTGTACCCAGAAGGGGGGCTTCCTAAGGCCTTGTAGAAAAGCCTAGCCGGGCAAAGGGCCTACCCCGCAATTAGGGATGATAGTTACTGTGCATGACCTACTTGTGCATTACTAGAAGATCAGGGACTGCATTTGTAATATAATCATTTTACTTCGGAAAATTTCCATTACTTCTGAGATTGGAACCACATGATCAGCCCTGCTATCACTAAATGTTATATATCATGGGATCACAGAAAAGTGACTACCATCCTACTGCAATAATTTTTAAAGGGAAGCAGATAAGAGTTTTGTACATTTCAGAAGGCTGAAATTTTCTTCTGCTTAGGACAAATTATTTTTTTAAATACTTGTATACTCAAACCCTCTTTTTCTAGTACTAAAAAAAGAGAGGCTTTTCAAGTTAAGTTGGAGACACATTTGGAGAAAAAGGCTTCAAGCTATTTCAGACCTGAGCAAAAATGTTGCAACACACTACCAGTAATTCAAAAGTGAATTGAATACTGGAACCATGCATAATAACAATAAATGCAAATGAATATACCATTACACTGGGTACAACACAGAAGTAAAGTGCTACAATTAAGTGAGATAATATGGAATTCATCCTGCTACTTAATATACAAGACCAAACTGCCAACTCAATAGGATATGCACATCTATCACTTATATGCACTGTGTTTTTGTGTAAGAATCACTAGAGGTTGTTTATTAATGCTTTTTAAAAACAGAGATGACAACCTGTTCTAGAGGCTTCATAATAAGATCACCCTTATTTATCATCTCATCATTGTACTATCAAGTCACTTTTCCTTGTGCTCAAAAATAACCAAAGGTTCATTCTCATTAATGTGATGTTGGTTGACACTCCAGACACAACACAGCTATGACTAATGAGACTCAGAGCCTAATCCTATGGGCTCGTATCACTGGCACTGCTGCTCAGCACTGGCTCCAGGTGTTGTAAATGTGCCATAAAGCACATTTATGGAACCCAGCAAGGATGGGAGCACTGGTGCTGGTGATACGCCAATTGATGCAGCAACCCAGCATGGGAGGTACCACTGCCTGGCACTCCAGCAATGCCAGCCAGTGGTAAGGCCTGCCAGGGTGGGGGGAAGGTGGTGAGGGGCAGAACTGGACGGGGGAGTGGCAAAGCAGGAGGTGAGGCAGGTGGTGGCCTGCACTGCCGGATCCTATCCTCTGTCTGGCCATCCTTGGACCCGACACAGATGCTTTCTTTGCTGGCAAAATAGCTGGTGCAGACTTGAAGCCCATTGGCAGGCCAGGGGCCTTACCCTGGGGGGGGGGGAAGGGGACGAACATGCCTCTTACGGCTGCCATAGTGTGGTAGCCATTTTCTGTCTGACTTTTGAACAGCAAAGTGGACGCTCCTCCATGAATGGAGCCTCGAATGGCCGCTTTACACAGGTGTTCAGGCACCTTAAAACATAGCACTTTGACCCCCCCTTCTGGGAATGACACTGCTTTTGAAAGGAAAAGAAGAAAATCATGTTTTCTTAACCAGGGCTTAGAATTAACTTGTGAATATCGTTAGTTATATTTGTAACATGTGATGTAATATTTGTAACATGTGACGTTACACCTCAGGCCTGTGAGATACAACACACCTGTACAGGAGCAAACTATAAACAAGTACATTTTATTTTAGTATTTTTTTTTACATGTCACCCCTGCTAATTGGGCAAGACACACTTTTTCAAGTAGTGATCCTCTTGTGTTTAGCAGGGGGAGAGTAACTGTCCCCTTTCACCCCAGCACAGTGCCTTTTCTAGTGGCTATTTGCTGGCAGTCTTCTGTGTCTTTTTAGATTGTGAGCCCTTTTGGGATAGGGAGCCATTTAATTATTTGATTTTCAGCACAATCCTGGGAATGTCTACTCAGAATCCCATTGCATTCAGTGGGGCTTACTCCAAGAAAAGTGTGTGTACTCCAAGAAAAGTGCAGTTTGTCTGCAAATTGCTTTGTGAGGTTGTTGTTGAAAACTTAGATTATAGCAGTTTTTTTTTGTTTTTTTGTAATAATGTCTGGTCACTGCATAGCACATTACACATGACAATATCTTCAGCTCAGCTTGTGGATCATGCATAATGTTTCTATTATCTGTCTGAAAGAGAAACACATAACAGGACAGAAAACAGTGGTTCATACAAACCTGGACCAAACGAATACAAGAACCACTGCAATATCTATATATATATATATAACGGACGTGGCTGTGCGGGTGGGTTTGTGGGTTTGTGTGTATGTATGTTCTGAATAGGCTTTGCAACGCCGGGACCAGGCCGCACGAAACTCACCACGCACGTACCTTGTGGCCTGGCAAAAAACACTGCGGGGGTGAGACCCCCCTACAGCCCCCCGTTTTTGGGGAGGGGGCCCAGATAGTCAGGAACCAAGGGGATTGCATTGGACTAGAGGTCTGCTGCCACCCTGTGGTCACAGACGATTCTGCACGGTCTCTGGTACAGCTGCTGCAGCTGACCTCATACACAGGGACTAGGCAGAAGCGAAACTGAAACTACTGAGGCTGGAGACAGCACGTTCCACACTTTTCCAGCACCCACTCGGATGGTACAGGGACACATTTCCACACAGCTACCTGGGCACCTGTTCCCCTATCTCCTACTTCACTGCTATCCTGCCACAGTACCTGCAGACAGGGTTCAGTAAGTGTTACTGTTTACTTTCGCTCTCTTACGTGATTGTGTGCCTGTGTCCTTAACTGTGATACTGCAGATAGAATTCATCCCTTCTCCTAATAGAGCCTCAGGGTCCTTTGTCCCCCGGGCAACGCCGGGTCACAAACAGCTAGTTAATAATAAAACAGGCTAAAATGCCACATTAGCTAAATTGATTAATTTTTTAATATGGAAATAATGAGTCCTAACAATAAAATGTGTCTGGTTACAGAACTGTGGGTAGCTGGGTGTTGGGATGAGTATCTTCTCTCAGTCTAGCTGGCAGAGAATGATAATATGTACAGCAGAAAATGATAATGATAATATGTACACATTACATATTAAGCTAATAGTGCACATTCAGTGAAGCAAAGGAACATTTCAGGGTAATGTGTGATTTCAGCCTGAATCTACTTAGCTTTGCATCAGAGACGTCATCCGGGAGCGCCAGGAACCAGAACACCCGGATGATTGACAGCCATGCCTCCCTGTGCCTCACAGCGCCCAAATCACTCCATTTCAGAGCGATTCGGGACGCGAGGGAGGGCGGGCAGGCCCAGGAGCAGCTCGCCCATCCTCGGGAGAGGTGGCGCGGCCCAGGCCCATCCGCAGAACCGGCGGAACGGCATACCGGGCCGTTCCGCCAGGATGACACCACTGCTTGGCATGATCATTTTTCCCAATGTCAAAATCCACTTTTCAGGATGTGATTCATCCTGAAAAGTGTAATTTTTTTACACTTGTGATTGACATCCTTGTGTAAATTTTCACTTTTTAATTTAATTCCCTTTGCTCTCAATTGCTTTCACTTGACTTCAAGTGAATGCTTACATAACAATATGATGTCATCTCATTTACTGCGTAATTGGGTGAGATCACCCATTTGACTAAAACCGAAAAAATGAGTACAGGGGACAATTATAATGACCAGCATGGAAAAGGTTAACATTTGCTCAACCTAAGTTTTTTTACTCGCTTTTAGTATTTTTGCAATTTTAGTATCTCACTGAAGTTGCTTGTTTTTACTCAAGAACAGAAACAGGAGAACTTGCAGTTCCTTCCTATTTCTCTGGGAGGCCTCCATAACTCAAAACCTCTAAATTAGCCCTGTTTGTAACTAAACCTAATTAGCAAAGTTTGTTTTAAAAAAATATATATATTTCTTTTTTTAATGTAGAATAATCAAGCTAATGACCCACCAGGGTAAGAACAGCTTGTAACACAGGTGCATTTGTTTTATCTTTGTTCTGAATACCTAAGCATAAAGAGGAACATGTAGTTCAAAGCTTGTATAACACACTTCAGTGGCTACTGTCAAGTGCGCAGTTCAATGAAACTACAGTAGTTTGTGATGTGATGGATAAAAACTTCCTTTGCATCTACAAGGAAGAATCTTAAAGGATCCCTTCTGACAGGTATATGGAAAAGTCAAGAATGTAAAGGCTGATGCAAAACTCCAGCTCATTTAAATTATTTGAATCCAAGCAGCATTGCTGAGGCAAACATTTATATGGCAACTCCACCCATGTAGTCTATATTGGGTTTAGAATGTTTAGACATTCAGACAAAAGCTTCAGGATATGATATAGGAAAAATGTAGCCCTTCATCATAATGGCTATTGTTCTCCAATAATTTATTTGGGAAGCTGCCTTTCTTTGATGCATGGTTTTAATCTCCAAAAATTCAATTCTGTAAAGATGAATGATGAACTACATAATGGGCTGCAGAATAGGGCACTTTGCCCTAGGACCCTGGGCAGGAACAGCTGATTGTAATAAAAAGAGATCTCTGATAAAATCATGGAAAGAGGCTTAGCTCCCTTCCTTAACTTCTTTCCTCCTTTTTTCCTGTAGAGAAGTGTGATAGGGAGGAAAGGCTTAACTATCCTCTTCTGCTTTCAGCAAAATGAGAACATGAAACATTTACTCTCACTGATCCCTCTTAGCAAAAGAGGTTTACTTGAAGGCTTTTGTGCTGATAGTTTGAACTCCTGAAAAATTACAATGGTTGTGAATATTCCATGGCATCATAGCATCTTAGCCAATCACTAGCAGGCTAATGGACTCAGTGCTCTAGCTCTGATATCCAACATACATTTACAATAGATTTTAATCTAGTTTGATTTTCTGCAACTTTTTTTTTAAAGCAAACTAACTTTTTTTTCTGTAAGTGTCTCTAGCCTGTTCTTTCATCTGACATCTTCCCCTACTGATACCTTTATAATGGTGAGAATTGGCTAACTGTAATTAAAGAGAGATGGTACCCTTAAAAACAACAACCAAGAGTGTTATCATCTGTCTTTTGATTTTAAAGTCCTTCAAGGCAGCAAATTAATTTTTTAAAACGTCAATAATTTATTTTTAAAAAGGAGAGACCAGTAGAATTAAACTCCAAGCAGGAATCATTTACAAAAAGAAATCCTGAAACCTACTTCTCAATATAGTTTTAATTGAGATTGCCTTGTAGCTGTACTCTGTGTTTGTAAAGAGACAGATCCTAGCCAGAATCAAGGGAGTACTGTTATCTACAATAAGAGGCAGAGAAGTTCACTTCCTTCTTACTGGCACTCTTGAGTTATTTCAGAAGCTTTCAACTTCCTTACAAATTTTCTACTGGGAGACATCTGAAGAACGAGAATCTAGCTATAATCTAAATAAAACATAGTGCTGTTTTATGAAGCCAACACGGGATGTACAGACTCATTATTCTATTGAACAAAGATTCCAACTCCCTTAGCTGTAGGAAAGGAGAAATGACTAGCTGGTTTATGTACCCATTCTCTGCTTTCACCAATTATACTTTCATTAGAAATGGTTTCTCAGCCAGTTGCCAGTTTGAATGGCATTCCCCCTGTGTGTCATTTCTTTACTTAACTGGTTACTTCCAGAAGGTTTTAAGGAAGGCAGCAGAAGATTCAGTGTAAACATTGGCAATGTCATAACAATGCAATAAGCTTGGGGGCACTTTTGACATATGGGACATGCTCTTGAGCCAAGATGGTTTCTCCTGTCCACAGTCATATCCCCACATTCTTGCAAAGTGCAGCAGTATTTGTAATGCCTGGCTTAATATTAGTTTTCAGAGACACAGAGCGCAATCCTAAACTGGAGTTAGGCCGGCATAAGCTAAACCAGCAAAATTTGGCCAGCACAAGGGCCACCATAAAGCGTGTTTGGACTACTCTCGGGTTCAGGGAGGATGGCTCACATCTGTGTGCTGGCCTCTCTGACTCAGAGTGATCCAAATATACTTTACGGTGTCCCTTGTGCAGGCCAAACTTTGCTGGCTTAGTTTATGCCAGCCTAACTCAGTTTAGGATTGCGTCCACAGTCCATAATCAAACTCATGTTGCCAAGCTTGAGAATAGGCCTGCCAGCATCTCCATGTCATTCAAATAAACACAGTGGCCCTGATCCAACAATTCAATAGCTCTGGTCGCCATCTGTATTGGAAAAGGCAGGAGCTACCCCCAGGAGTGAAGGAATGGTATCAGCAATGGCCCCTTGTCTAGATAAACCAGGGATCATAGGGTTAATCCCAGAACTTTTGCAAGCCTCCGGAGCACAGCTGTAGGCTGTTGAGGCTCTCCTGCTATGAAGGGAGGCTAGCACAGGTACAGATGGGCGTGGCTGATGTTAGAGTCTGCCCAGCAAAGACATGGATTGGCTGGCCTCAGTATAAAGCTGGAGGCAGGAGTGGGGGAGCTGGGAAGGTGCTAGGAAGGCACCTGGGTTGGCGCTGGAAGGGAGAAGCTGTATAGGTACTGGAGGATGGTACATGGGATGGAGTGCTGCCTGCCTGTTGGAAGGACTGAAGGAAGGACAGTTGGACTGGCTAAGGTAAGCTCATGGTGGGGAATGACTGTGGGAAACAGTTGTTTGGCTGCCATGCCCCTGCAGCCACCAGTGGAGGAGGCAGTTGTAGCTGGGACAAGCTGACTGCCTATTGTTTGGTGGTGGGGTTTGTTTGGAACAAAGCCAGTGATGAGGGCAGTCTGGAGGAGACCAGCCAGTGATCCCAAACAAAAGCTGCTGAAAGAGAGGCCCAGTGGGTGACTGAACCCCCTCCTTCTTGCCTATCTCTGAGGCTGCTCTGTGGGGAAACTAGTTAGCCTAATGTGGGCAGTGAGGTCCTTGGGGAGGCCCGGCAGGGAATTTGGCGGAACACTTAACTTGTCTTCCCTCACTTTATGTTCTCTGTTGCAGGATGGGATTTGGTGGAACACCATCTTCCCTCTTTGACATTGGTGCAAACAGAAAGAAGTGTACACTCAGACCAATGTTACCCATCTCACTGGTGCACGTTCATGAAGCCAGTGCAAGTCCTTCCTGTGAAGGCAGATTGAGCCTGGGAAGGAAGTTTGGATGTGACGGATGATGCTGAACTTTCCCAGTCCTGATCCGCCCTGGCCCCTGCCCCTGTTGCCACCCTGTTCCACCCATCCACCCACCCCAACCCCGTTCTGCCCTCACCCACCTTCCACCCTATACATGATCTTACTTGGGGTATGGTGTCGACTGGTGCACAGAACCAGCTGCTCTCCACTTGCGGCTGCTGCAGCCAACTCATGTTCTGCTGTGTCACATTTTGTTTGTTATGTTATGCTTATGCGCCATAACCTTTTCCATTGCTGATTTTTCTTTTTGCTGGGCTAATTTTTCTTTCTTAAAATAAGCCACAGAAATGAAGTGGCTTTTTTGTTTTAAGAAAACCATTTCTGAATGTTGGCTTTTAATACCTGACTGTCTGTACCAGGTATTTAATGAGCCCGTTATCTATTACTCTTCATTTCCCACAACAAATTGCCAGAAATATCAAAAATCCATTAAACACAGGTGACTCAAAAAACTTAAATTACAGACTGCAGTGTTTGCTTGCTGTATTGGCTGTGCAGTTCCATTAGTTTAGGGAACATTTTGAAAAACTGAATTATATTGAAATGTTCTGTTCCTCTTTTTGGATGACTTTCTGGAATTCTAGGTAGGGCGCAATCCTAAACTGCAGTTAGGCCGGCATAAGCTAAACCAGCAATGTTTGCCCAGCACAAGGGACACTGTAAAGTATGTTTGGACCACTCTTGGAGTCAGAGAGGCCAGTACACAGATGTGAACCATGGTGGCTTGATGGCCCTTGTTTGGCCCTTGTGCTGGCCAAACTTTGCTGCCTTAGCTTATGCCAGCCTAACTCCAGTTTAGGATTAGTAGAGTGGTAAATGTAGATGCTTCACCTGCTGCCCCTGCACTGCATGTCCGTGCTGAGCTTCTGACTGGGGAATTATGTGCACAGCCCCAGCAGTTAGATCAGGCTAGAAAATCATGTGCGCTACATCCATTTGTAAGCTGAGTTCATCAGCCACTAGAAATATGTGTGCAGATGCAGACTTCTACTCATTCTTTCAAAGCAAATAGCAGTCCAATCTCAACTAAATGGTGACTCCAGAGTGCAATGGCACTGACACAGGCTCAGCTGTGGGTCTCCTGGAAACCACATGGTGGTGGAGAGGGAAGTACAGGAATGTTTTACGTACTGTCCTCCAGGGGAGTAGCTAATGAATGTGTTGCAAAGTGCAAAATGTTGCCCTGGAAGTGACAGCACAACAAGAAGTGATGTCACAATGGTATTTTCATTTTCACTTGTTTTTTTGGCCATAACGTTTGATTGCATGAAGGTATTACACTCCAGTTTGTTTCATTGCATTCTGTATGAAATTCCACGTCAAATGATATATAACATGATAGTAATATTCTCAACACAGTTTTAACAAACTGCAATTTTTACATGACAGTTGTATTTTTGTATTCTGGGGTTTGGGCCATACCATTTGCCAGAGTAGAGACATCACACTCTGGTTTGTTTCCTTGCATTCTGCATTAAATTATCTTTCCAATGATATAATATGATCGTATTATTCATACATACCAAGATTTTCACAATTTTGGCCACTAGTTTGGCTCAGCTTGTTGCCCCCCGAAAGCTTGTTGCCCAGTGCAATTGCATCCCCCTGAACTTCTTTAGCTGTCCTCCACTCCCACATGGTCCCCATGGGTCTACGAAAACTTGAGCCAGCTAATTCACTGGCACAAGTTTGAATAGAACAACAGGGACATGGCAGGGAAACAATGGAGATTAGGAAATTTTCACAATGGAGGTTAGGAAGTTTTCATGAGCTGTGAGTGCGTCCTGGAACTAAGTTCCTTGGAACCAAGTGCCAGGTAGGCAAGTTGAGCAGCTGTGCGAGGAGAGGTAGAAGGAGGGAGGAGGACAAGGTGAGTGTACTCTTACTTATTTACTCTTAATAACTAGAACTAAATAGGTACTCACACAGTAACATAGGCAGTAGTAATTGGACAGCGAGCTAATTCTGAAGAGAATTACAGCTCCAATCTAAAACAGGTCTACTCAAAAGTAGGAGTAGGTGTACTGTGTAAAACAGGTCAGCTGTTTCCAATTTCAATTAACCTGAAAGGCAGGAGGAGGAGCTAAGCAAGAGTACATAACTAGGCTTGCCTTGTGTGCACTTTCACGAGCTATAAGTTCTTCCCGGAACTAAGTGCTGGGGGACAGCTCAATGAAAATGTCGACCCAGTGTGCAACGGCAGTGAAGGAGGTGAATTCCATGCTAGGTATAATTAGAAAAGGGACTGAGAATAAAACAACCAATATTGTATTGCCATTGTACAAGATGATGGTAAGGCCACATCTAGAGTAGTTTTGGTCTCCACATCTCAAAAAAGACATAGGGGAATTAGAAAAAATACAGAAGAGAGCAACCAAAATGATTACTAGCCTGGGGCACCTCCCTTAAGAGGAAAGGTTACAGCGTTTGGGGCTCTTCAGTCTAGAAAGAAGGCACCTGAGGGGGGACATGATTGAGACATACAACATTATGCATGGAGTGGATACAGTAGATAAAGGGAATCTCTTTTGCCTCTCACACAATACCAGAACCAGGGGACATCCTCTAAAGCTGAGTGTTAGGGGAGTTAGAACAAACAAAAGAAGTATTTCTTTACCCAGCGTGTAATTAGAATGTGGAACTCCTTGCTGCGAGATGTAGTGATGGCATTGGGCCTAGATGCCTTTAAAAGGGGATTGGATATATTTATGGAGGAAAACTCCATTACAGGTTACAAGCTATGATGGGTATGTCCAGTCTGAGATTAGCTGGCCACTCATCATGAGGGCTGGGTAGGAATTTTTTTCGTCATCCAAATTGGCCAAGTATGGATGGCAGTTTTTTTGCCTACCCCAGACTGACAAGGGAGGGATGGGTGTTCAGTAGGTTACATGATTTACATTGTGCTCAATAAAGTTAAACCCCAACCTCAGTCTGGTGTCTTCCTTGGGGATGGTGCAAAGGTAATAGTCTACTTTAAAATGCCAGATGCAGGGGAGTGGCAGCAGGACACAATTATCTGGTTGTCTTGTGCGCACCCTGAGGCATCTGGTGGGCCACTGTGAGATACAGGAAGTTGGACTAGATGGGCCTTTGGCCTGATCCAGCAAGGCTTTTTCTTATGATATTGGCAGAGCCCTCCGTGCTGATTCCCACACCAACCCCAATCCAGACATGTCATGTAGCGGGTACATGGGGGTACGCGTGTACCCGTTCCTAGGATTAGGGCTGGCCCTGCCCATTCGCCCACCCACTCGTCAACTCTGTCGGCGCTCAGCTCTGTCCCCTGCAACATTTGAATTGCCTGCACGTTTGAGTTGCCTGCACGTTCTCAGAGCCAGGCAGGCAGGCAGCGGAGCAAGGTGGTAGCAGCAGCGTGAGCAGGTAGGCTGCCTGGGGCTCCCTCCCGAGGAGGTGCGGTGGTTCCTGGGGGGGGGGGAATTGGTAGCCTGTGTGGCGGCCCCGAGAAGGCCCAGAACTCCGGGCCTTCTCCTGGGCCACCGCACAGCCTACCAAGGAGGAATGGTGGTTCCTAGGGGTGGTTCCTGGGTTCTGGCCATGACCTCACTTCCGGTGGGTGGGCCCCAACACAAGTGCCAATCAAAAGTGAGTACCTGTTGCTAAATCATTTAGATGCCATTACTGCCCCAATCCATCCACTTTCACCCTGTTCCACCCACTTCTGTCCCAACTGTGACTTACTTGTACTGGTGACTGCAGTGGGATCCAGCACATTTCTTCTGGTGCTGCTGCCCCTTGCAGCAGCGCATGGAAAATTGCTGCCAGCATGGTGCCCAGTTCAATATTGTCAGCCATTTTATGGTAGCAGAAAGTCTTTCTGCTGCCACAAATAGCTGCCCATGCCAGCCTCGAGCCTAGTCAGGATTGGGCCATCATTATGCTTAGAGCCTTATAAAAGATGCTTTGTCTGCTCTTTAAAGTTGTGCAGGCGCTGCAAGAATGGTTCAGAATGTAGCAGCAAGGTTGATTCTTGGTATTGGCCACAGGGAATACTTAGCAATGATTTTATATGAACTACTTTGGCTTGAAGCAGTGTTCTTCAGCCTGTGGGTCACGACCCCAATGGGATCCCAAAGCTTTGTTTTGGGAGTCATGGCAACTTTTCAAAACCTCTACAGAAGAGGGCTTGGATCCAATCCAATAATGGGACTGTATGATCAAAACTGAGTTCATGATATATGTAGCTGTTGGATGCTTCTGTGCGCCCTCCTCCACAACCCTATACACTGAACATCAACATGGGGCTACTACTGTAACCAAACGCACCAAATCAAAGTTCATTAGCCACTCTGACTGGCTAGAATATTTTAAAAGAGTTGTTCAGTACATTTAGAATGTATATGATAGAAGACTATAGATCACACTTTGTTCAGCGTGGAATTACAAGGAGCTAATAACAGCTAATCACCCAGGATTTATGAATGACTCATCTTGACAGTTCTTTGATATACCAGTTCCATAAGGCCTATTGGGAAATGCAGTATTTTGTCACATGAAATTATAGATCATCCCCAGCTACTGGAATTCAAATAGAGTTTGCCATCATTTATCAAAGCAGTAGTCCTTTTATTAAAATCTCCTGCATTCCTTAATTCTAGCCTATCAAGTCCAATCAAAACTAATAAAAGGAATTTCATCTGGGTGAAGATTGTCATCTTATGCATTTTTCATTACTTTCAAACAGAAAGATGAGTAAAGACAATTATCACAGACAGACACCTATTTCCAGTGGTCTTTTACAGACCCTTAATATTACATTTAAATTAGAAATACATTACTTCAGTGAATTTCTGACTTTAGCAATTACAGAGGGAAAAATGTCTACTTATTTTTCTTCCACCCTGTTGAGAAAACCATAAGAACGCCGCGCTCTTTAGCACAGAGTTTTGTTAGCATTGAATTTTGTTATAGTCTGGAGTTGGGAACTGAATTATACAAACAAACTGTGGCCTATAATCAATGCTTTAAATTCATATTGAAAACAAAATCCTCCTTTAACCAAAGGATGATCAGAACGAAATGCAAAGGAAGGTTTTTGTTCTGAGGAAAAATTCTAGGTATAGCTCCTGAGCATGGATGGTGGTGAAACTGAGGTATAATTTGAGTCAATGCGTTACTCTGAATGGAAGCTGGGTTTTTTTCTGTTTAAACCTCCAACTGCAGAAGCAACTGCAGCAGCTGTAGGTGTCCACGTGCTCCACTCACTTCCTGAGTTAGGAAGTTTCAACCCATGAGCTCCAGCTGCTTCATGAACAAGGAAACTTCTGCAGCTATTTTCAATGGGCTTCTCTTTATACTAGCTGAACATGAAGCTAAACACAATGAGAGCGCAATCCTAAATTGCACTGGATTGACGAGGCTGGCGGATCTGCACCAAATCCAGGGCACCTTAGGTGCTCTGGGGACTCTCCCTGCGGCAAGGGCGCCTTAGTCCTCTTTATTTATTTAGCAGGTGCAGAACTGAGGAAGCCGCACAGCCCATATTGGCGCCGCGTGGCCTCTCGACAGGGCCTTGGATGCAGCCTAACGGTCAAGTTCAGCTGGCAAACAGAAGGCTCCTGTCAGTGCTTGGCGCTGTAGCGCCAACATGGGGTGCTGCTTGGTGCCCTCGTGTTGGAGCTACTGATGTTGGGTCAACGCAATGGGGTGCCTGGGATGGCACCCTGAGGAGGAGACCACCACCTTTGGGAAAACCCAAAAATGACGTCACCCCAGTGGGGGGGGGGGCTGGTGAAGGGGGTGGAGGTTGGATGCGGCCATTATGCCTCAACCAAAGCCCTGGGCCCGGCCTGCCCAGCCCCAATTCAGGCTGCCTTGGGAGGCCCGGACTTGCACCTGCAATTTTGCAGGCATATATTGGGTGGCAGGCAGCTTCCCATGAGCAGCAGCTTCCTCCTAACTTGGGTAGGAGCAAGCACAGGCCAGCCGGCCAGCCTGCAGCTGCCCAGGTTAGGTTAGAAAAGCGCCCTCAGCTTTTCGTATCTTTTTCTCCCATGAAAATCTACAGGTTCTTTTCTGGGGATTAGCTTATCAAGGAATCTTCCTTCGTGGCTTGATGGCCTTGATGGTTTATCCTGGCCTACAATGGGTGCTGCTGATGTTGTTGTGCACCTTGCTAAGGGTGGAGCAGAAGCCTGGCATGGCTCCTTCACTGAATTTAGCCACGGAGTTAAACTAGGCTTGGTGACCTTCTTTTTGTTTCATTGTGAACTTTGCTTACTGCAAGCTAGCCAGTTCCCAGGATGTGGCTTTTGTTCACTGGGTCAAATGTGTTGTGCAAGCAAGGTTTTGGCAGACTACTAAATTTTCCAAAGATCAGAGGTTTATTCCTGTCCTCTTCTTCCAAGCCAGCCTGCTAGTGTGGTGGAAAGAGTGATTGCTCTGATGAATAAAAATGTGGATTTAAAGATCTTGGCCGGTGAATCTGCTATCCCCCCCGCCTCTGTTTTGAATCACAGTACTGGCTTGGCTTGTGCTGTCCTCGGAGGCACCCAGCACCATGTACACAGATACACACGTGTGTCACACTTCATGCATTAAATCAGAAATAACTGCTGGTCAGGCAACACAGTTGAACATTCTACTGAGATAGAAATACATGCAAGAGCATGCTCAGATAAGACACCCAACAACTCACAGAAATGCAAACTCACGTGGGTGGGCTGATCCTTTATCATTATCCCCTCAGCGCACAGCTGAAATTCACTAACTTAAAAGTCTTAATATTCTATGACTCCTGAATCGACACGAAGCACTATCTGAAACTGCCAACCACAATAAATTGCCACATTAAACTGGTCTAGCAGATGACCTGCACACCTGATGGGAGCCTGTCGATACTACCTTAGTGACCTGCTGTCTAAATTGATGTTGCCCTTTATAGTCTGCTCAGTTGCCTCTTCTGATTATTCCTGACTTTTTCTTGTGTCTGTCTATCCTCAAATTGTGAGGTTTCAGTGTTGGATTTAGGCCTGAAAGGTCCGGGTTCAAATGCCTGCTTAGCCATTAAGCCTTGTGTGTGATCTTGGGCCAGTCTCTCTCTCTCTCTGTGCGCAATCCTAAACTGAGTTAGGCCGGCATAAACTAAGCCAGCACCAGGGCCTCTGTAAAGTATGGAGTCACAGAGGCCAGCACACAGATGTGAGCCATCCTCCCTGACTCCGAGAGTAGTGCAACTCTTGGTTGGTGGCCCAACCAACCACCAACCCTTATGGTGGCCCTTGTGCTGGCCAAACTTTGCTGGCTTGCTTATGTGCCAGTCTAACTCCAGTTTAGGATTGCGCTCTCAATCTCAGTGTAATTTACTTTACAGGGTTGTTGTGATGACCAAAGGAGGGAACAAAACTTTCAAAAACCTCACTGAAAAATGAGATTTATGTTCAGCCTGCCTATGTAAACGGCCTTGAGTCTGTGAGAAAGGTGGGATACAAGAAATACTGAAACAAATAGATTGAAATCTGTTCACCACTTCAATAGTCAGGTCAATAGTCTCCAGTCTTCAAAGGAGAAAATATCATCCGCAAATTGCCACCAGTCTAGCATTAAGAAGTCTTTACCTCAGAGGAGCAGCTGCCGGAACATGACGTTAATTGAATTAGAAACAATTAGCTGCACATTTCACAATGTTCTTAATTGTCTGGCGCAGTCAGACGAACTGAAACACGGTTGTTGTCAGTTGTTCAACAAATGATATAATTACTCTGATATGGAAAAAGCTGATTATTTCCAAAATGGATGCGTCTGGATCCATGCTAACAATTAACTTCTGGTAATTATTATATGGCTCACTATATCATGTTGTGTCAGAAGGCAGGTAGGGCCCGTATTGCGGTAATGACTTTCTTCCTGAGCAAAATGAAATTATTGGCAGTCTGCATAATGCACTGATAGATTTGTAAGTGCAAAGGCTAAAATGGTTGTATGGCTTGAAACCTTAACACCATTTCTTTGAAGGATCCTAGTTCTGGACTTCATACAGTACTTACCTGGTTCACAGTCCATGGCATAGCTAAGGGAGGGCACGGGAGGTACATTGGTCTGGGTACCACACCTTGAGTGAGTGTCTTAGAGCCTCTGAAAGGCGCTTTTGATTTTCACCAAAAACTGGAAGTGCATTTCGGAGACCTCTAAGACACCCCCTCAAGACATGGTACCCAAGGCTTCAGAAGGTACCCAATGCCCCCTGGGACTCAGAAGGCGTCTGTTTTTGCCAAAAACCAGAAGTATCCTTCAGAGGCCTCAAAGATGTCATATGGGGGATGTTAAAATATGCAGGGGTGTTCTGGGGGTATGCAGTATTGGGGGGGGGGGCTGTTATGCATTTTCCTTCTCCCGAGTGCCAGATTCCTTAGCTACACCACTGATCATAGTATGAATAACAATGAAGTGAGGCATCCATTGTTTCTATTTAATTAAATGAATAATCCCTTCTATCCCATGATTAAAACCCATGCCTGACAGAAGGTTTGCCCAGCTTTTCCACCATCTCCAGAGAAGAAAATCCGCAACTTCCATGGCAACTTGGTTCTGTTGTTCATCTGTTCTTACTGATGGGACTTCTTGTTCTGATGGACGGTGTAATTTTATGCCATTGTAACATAAATGCATTCTCTCTGACATGAATTGAATGTTGCCCCAGTCTACCTTCTGGCAAGTTTCATTGGTTACCACTTCTATACAGGATGAGACTGAAATTCAACCATACATTGTTCTTCTGGAAATACGTTTGCCAATTATTTGTTTTCTTGCCTTTGAGTTTTGCACCTCTGGCACTGACCACATTTCAATAACTACACACACAAAAACCATCACCCAGGAGGAGGACAAAAAAAAGTCCAATACAGAAAAAGAAACTTCACAGCTTGCAAATACTCTAATTGTTGAAGTCCTCAGCTCAGGTTGAATTGAAATAATTTGACAATATTAAATATTTCATTCTGCATATGACCAGACCTCTAAGGCTGCAATCCTGTACACACTTTCTTGGGATTGAACCCTACTGAAAACAAAGGAACTAACTTCTGCAGGGAAATTAATAAGATTGTGCTGTCATTTTATATTTAGGAAATTGAATCCTAAGAGTATACCTCTTCCTTCCATTCCTGATCTCACATTAGAAGTCAACCCACTTGAACAAATTGCAGTGCACACATCATCCTTTAAAGGCTTGCAGTCAAATCAAAGATGACCAAATGATTTAAGACGTTTTCATAGTAGTTCCCTTTCTTTACACTAATGTCCAATTTCTTGTGGGAGACCAATTGCTCCAACAGAGTGCGTGCTGCATCCTGCGGGGGTCTCCACAAAGTAATGGAACTTTTGGACATTTTACCATGTGGTAAACTCTGCTGCCCAAATGGGTCTACTCAGATCTACAGTAACCATTTTTGCTGGTGCAGAATCTAAGAGAGGGGGGGAAGGAGAGGAAATAGGGATGGGATCCTAGTGCATGTCAGTCCCTTGGGGATCCACTCCCTACCCCATTCCATCTCCTGCCTACCACCCTCCCTGCCTAGACTCGCCCCTGCCCATCTCCCCATGCTGGCTTACTTGTGCTCCTGTAGGTGCTCCTGTAGCCAGTAGCAGCAGCAGGCAATCAACACCATCTGTGTTTGCTGCAGCGGTTCCAAAACGGTTGTCAGCAGTGCACAGTGCACAGGGTTGTTGTGTGCCTTGCCAGCGCCAAGGGCCAGGCACATATTGTGCAGCCCAAAGCTGGCAGAGCCTTTGCTGCCAGGAGAATGCTGGTGTTCTCCACCAGCAAGAGCAAGGGAGCAAGGCACTGCAGCTTCAATTGTGCACCCCTAAGAATTTTGCGCTTGGGGCAACCACCTCCTACACTACACCTCTGACAGTGCACACTAAAGATAGCATGCTTACCCCAATTTCCAGGGTCCCACCACATAACAAGTCCCACCACAGAGGACTCCCACTCCTTCACTAGTACAGCTCTGATTCCCAACTGTGGCACACCAAAGCAAAGACTATTATTCAAAATGGACCTTAACACCTATAAAATCTAAAGTAGTTGATGGTTACTCAAGTTTGGAGCAAGCGATGTAGGTATATCTATTTTCAAAGTGGAACTGTGTTCCGCAGTAGTAAAGCCCTAGTTAAGATTGGGCTGTTAGTTCTTAGTGCTACAAGACTCTTCCTTCTTTTGCTGCAACAGACGAACCTGTCTTAAGTGGCTCTTAAAAATAACCACTTTGAGGAATGATTACTCCAGCAACACAGATACAGAGTTCAGTGGAGACCTAAACTGTGTAAAATTGACTTCTTGACACATGGCATAATTCAAAGGTTTCATGAAAAACCTATTTTTAAAACAAGTCTAGAAAATGCGCTGTCTTTTTCTCTCCAGGTTTTATTTGTTCAATGATACATTTTCCAGGAAAACTCTTTTACAAAAGTAAGGTTCTTTTTTTTTTTTGACTGAACTACAGCAGGCAGCGGCAGTAATTGTGTCCCTAGGCACATTTTGTTTTTAGCCCCAAAGAAACACACTTTTAATAATTAGTTTCTGAATGATACTAGCAAACTTTTTGTTTCTAAAATATTAATAGCGAATTGCAAGTTCACTGCCATTTTCCTATTGGATTAATCTTTGATCACACTATTTTCACAATGATATTTCTTTTCACTATATTTTGCAAACAGATTGTAATCTTCAGAAATGTTTTTATTCCAGGGCTAATAGTCAGTGATGTCATTCAGGGGGAACGGACCAGAACGGGCGTTCCGGATCCTAACGGGCTCCGTGGCTGGTTCCGGGTTCCCGACAAGTGCCAATCAAAAGTGAGTTCCTGTTCCTAAATCATTTGAATGACACCACTGCTAATAGTTGCTTGGGGAGGTACGTGTGAGATTTTAATGGCATGCTAGGAAACGTAAGTATTCCATTACCACACTGATGGGGCTCCCACGCCTGCTGTTTAAGCACACTGGGCCAAACTATGAGTGCAACATAACACATAGTTGGACCCTCTTTGTATCATTTGCTGTGGCTGAATGCAGGACCATCTCAGAAATGGTGGCTGATTGCTGAGTTATGTCTGCCAGAAGAGTCTCTGCAACCCCCCCTCCCTCAAAATACAAAATAAGCAAAGTAGCTTAAAAAAAAAAAAGGATCTTATTCACCTACAGGTGCAAATAGTGGCAGAAGCCAGAGAGTGTGCAATTAAAATAGACCCATATCTACTTATAAAGTTTTTTTAAAAAAATCAGCTAGCACAGATACAGTCTCCACTCTAATCAAATAAAAAGGTATCTGCAACATAGTCTACAATGGAAATATGAAGGCAGGAAATGTGGCGATGGTTCAAAGGCAAGAAATTAAAACTATAATCAGATCAATTTGAGGGCCAGTAGATTGTAATTTATTCCAATTAGATTGAAGTCTGATATCAATAAACATCACTACAGCTGAGAAGTCACATGGTAATCAGAGCTACTTTGAACAAAGGGTCATCTTATAAATTCCCAGAACTCATTGCTCTGTTCTGTATCATCAGCTGGGGTACAGAATCTGGTTAATTATTAAATAATATTTATACCCCATTCCCAGTGGTGTCATTCAAATGATTTAGGAACAGGAACTCACTTTTGATTGGCACTTGTCGGGAACCCGGAACCAGCCACGGAGCCCGTTAGAATCCGGAACGCCTGTTCTGGTCCATTCCCCCTGAATGACATCACTGCCCATTCCTATCCCCCGTCATCAGCGTCAGTGCAACCACACTGCATTCAGCTTAGGGGGGGTGGGGGCAACCCGAGGACAAGTGGGAGGTAAGTATAAAACATTATACTCCAAATAAGCCCTGGGGCCACCTCTGTTTCTCCTTGGACATACACAACACATACACAACACATACACATTCCATTATGCATGGAAAGGATAGAGTTGATAAAGGGATGTTCTTTTCCCTCTCTCAAAACACCAGAACCAGGGGGCATCCGCTAAAACTGAGGGTTGGGAGAGTTAAAACAGATAAAAGGAAGTACTTTTTTACCCAGCGGGTAGTTAATCTGTGGAACTCTTTGCCACAGGAGGTGGTGATGGCATCTGGTCTTGATGCCTTTAAGAGGGGATTGGATAGATTTCTGGAAGAAAAGTCCATTGTGGGCTATAGGCAATGATGGGTTGCAGCCTCCTTACATTAGTAGTAGAGTACTGGGTGCAAGGGAGTGGCAACAGGATGCAAGCATCTTGTTTTCTCATGCCTCCCTGGGGCACCTGGTGGGCCGCTGTGAGATACAGGAAGCTGGACTAGATGGGCCTTTGGCCTGATCCAGCAGGGCTCTTCTTATGTTCTTATGCACAACCACTTTTGGTGGCTTATGTCTGAGGAGAGGTTAGGAGCTTCAAAATGGCAGTTTGAGCTATTTTGTTAGGAGTGCTGAAAAGAAGGAGGGAGCATTTTTGGACAGTGTAGAAAATATTCTTGAAAAATTGTGACTATGTTTAGCTCATAATATGCAGACCAATAGCAGTCAACAAATGCACAAGCAATGCTGAATCCTTCACCTGCTCATATTCACTTAGCAAAATAAGTAAACAGAATTGTTAAAGACACTGTAAAACTTTTCCTAGACAGAAGTAGCAGGATGCTGTACATTACTTTGGCAGGCTGTGTCAATATTACACTCAATGTTCTATTTTTGGATTCTTTTTATCGTGAAAACTGGGCCACCCAACTAAAGAAACAGCTGGGAATTTTTTTTTTAAGACTAGGAGATGTCACTCTTAACACTTGCTCATGCATTTGTGTTGTGTGTTTTTTGTTGAGGATTGTATTTTGGGACTGATAGATTTTGAAAACCAGAGAGAACATGATAGATTATACCTAAATAATTGAGCAAGCAGCCCAATCTGCGCTGTGGCCCAGAAATGGCTGCAACTATATCCTGCGGGGCAGGAGAATCAGCCGGAGGTCTCCATGGAGTAAGGGAACGTTAGTTCCCTTGGGATAAGGGAATCGCTGGCACAGATTTGGGTAGCCCATGTAGTGATTGCAAACATGGGAGGGGATAGGATTTGGTGGCAACCTCCTCTACTGCCCCATCCCTTCCTGGGCCTGAATTGCCCTGCAGGGCACACTTCCTCTGCCTAGAAACATCCCCTTCCCCACCATCCAACCACTCAGGAATGCCTCCACACTGCTTGCCAGGAAAAGTACTGTGGAAGGTTGCTGCTGGTTGTCTGAGCGGCATGTAGGCCCAGTACAAACCCGTGTTGGCCTCCCTGCTGGGCGCCATCCCTTTCCTGGCCACTGCAAAGTATTTTATGGCACTTTGGGCAGTGTGCACACGAGAAGTGCTACTCGGGCAGGGGATTGGGCTCCTAAGCGTTTGGTCCATCAAAAATAAGAATGGTTTCTAAAAACAGTAGAAGAAGTGATAGGCCTCTTAGCGGTGTAGCAATGAGGGGCGGGAAGTGAGGTTCACCTGGCAAAAGAGTACCAGGGTCAAAGGGGGTTGCTACGTTGCTCCTGCCCCTGCATGCTATCCTGGCAGAAGAGCCAGCAGTGATTGCCCTGACTGGAGCTGACACACACAGGCACATGTGTCCCCCATCCTCCAGCAGCATATCCAGCAGCTCCCTTCCACCAGCAGCTTCCTCTCTATGAGCATGTATTTATTTATTTCTTTTGAAGAATTTATACCCCACCTTTCACATGCCAAAGCAAATGCCCTAGGCGGCTTACACGGGCAGGCTCGTCTAAACCACCATTTTCCAATGGGGTTTTTACAACTATACAGTATTCTGCAATTCACTGAATCCTCAGTCCCAGATGTAGCCTTCACAGTGTGATTCTCTCCTCTGGCCACATGACAGCAAGCTTCAGCAGGTGATTATAAGTCCAGCCTGGGACAGGTCCTCAAGGTTGGACTGCGTTCTTTTGCTGGCTGGCTTTCTCACAACATTCCCGCACTGGCTCATTAGCTCCATAGTGACTCTGTTCTGCCACAACAGGTATTGCAGCTTGTCATAGCCTGGCATTCTGTCTCCTATCCAAAAATAGACCACAGATTCTCCTGCTTAGCTTCAGACAGTACCAGCAGCTCAACCATCAGTCTGCCTCATCAGTTTACACCTCCTACATTCAAGAGTTCTCTACAAATACTAAATGTTTTTATTCATTCACTTTCATACCTGCATATATTCATAGCGTAGGAGGCAGTCTATCAAACCGGGTTGAGTTCAGACTTCTGATGCCTGCCATTGCAGTACCATGTTTATTTAGTTACTCAGTCAAATTCCATCTTTCACTCAATAAGGCAGCTTACAATAAGTATAATGCACACGCGCACGCACGCACGCACGCACACACGCACGCACACACACACACACACAGAGAGAGAGAGAGAGAGAGAGAGAGAGAGAGAGAGAGAGAGAGAAATCATCATACAACACAATCACCTGAAACTCATGAATTCATATAAACCAATTTCAGAAATGTTCACAATCATACACACATGAAAAGTCTTTGGGAGTCATCTTTGAAGTCAATTCAAATGAGTAATTTCAGAGTATCCTCTGTGTGTGTCCATGTCCCTGAAAGTGACCTCTGAAAGGATGCATTCCCTCCATGGATTCAGGATATGACAGTATTTCTTTTAAAAGCAGATGTCTTCTCCTTCTTCTTTCCCCCACCCCTTTCAGTTCTGCAGTAGGCTTTGAAGTCTGGCTTGAGAATTGTCTTTCAATAGCACAGAGTTGCAGCAGAACCACGATAAGTGCCACGTTGCATTTCCGAGCTAACATTCTGTCAACAGAATGTTCATTACTAAATATAGCACTTCTATTAATATTTTAGCACAGAGCTCATTGTTGCTGGCCTAAAAGGAGGACCAATATTATGTGGTGCTCATGGACCAGACTCATTTTTAGGAGAGATAATACTGAAAAATCGGTGCAGGGAGAATAATTCCTGACCATTTTTTTTTCCAGCTATATAAGAGGTAAGTTTGAAGTAAGTATCTTTGAAGATTGCTTAAAATATTGATTGGCCCCCACCAAAGAGATGTCTGCTTTGGAGAAAAAACACACCATCCTCTGATATTTCAGTTCTAAAAAAATTAAAACTTCTGTAGACTGCAATCTTAAGAATAAAAATCTTGACATAATTGCTGAAGAACTGAAATGTTAATTTGCTTAGCAAGTTATATTTGGTTGTTTTTGCTTTTGCTATAGCATGTTGATGAGTTACGCAGGAAGTTTTGGCTGCTTGGATACAAGTGTTCTTGCTAGGAAATAGACATGGATGATTATCTTCACATTTAGGCTCGTAGCACCCAGCAATGAGTGCATGCAGACAATTGTCATTCATTATGCTGGAATTGTTTGTTTCATTGTGTGGCTTTGGGCCATTCTATAACATTTTGCTCTCTGGTGCACATTACGGAGCTCAATTCACTGGATGTCTAATTGGTCCCCAAACCTGCTCAGATGTTATGCAAAAGCAAATGAAAGTTAATTTGTTCGTGATTTTTTTTAAAGATGCTTTACTGCAATAGTATTTGTTGCTGCTCAGGTTCTTAGCCTCCAGCTTAAACTATCCCTTGAGATAGTTTGAGACAGTTGAGAGACAAAACCTAATTTAAGAACAAACCTGTTTCTAGGCTGCACCACTTTAATTTGCAGTTACAATGTACAAGGGTTACATGAGGTGAGGGCCCAATCCTCTCCAACTGTCCAGTGCTGATGCAACTATGCCAACAGGTGTGCACTGCATCCTCCAGGGCGGATTCATGAAGACCTCCTCAAGGTAAAGAAGCATTTGTTGGGGCTGCATTGTGGCTGTGTCAGCGTTGGAAAGGACTGGGCCCTAAATGTTCTTCCATACACTGGCGTAGCTAATGAAAGTGTAGCCCAGTGCAGAGGGCAAAATGATGCCCCTGAAGTGACATCACAAAAGGAAGTGACATCACAGTTGTATTGTCATTTCCTTGCTTTTTTGGCCATAAAGTTTGATAAGAGTAAAGATATTTCGTTATCTTTCATTGCACTCCGGTTCGTTTCATTGCATTCTGTATTAAATATACTGCATCAAATGGTATATAATATGATGGTATTATTAATATATTACAAGATGTTCATAATTTTGGTCACTAGTGTCAAGCTCAGCTTGTTGCCCCCCTAAAATGTGCAGACATCGGAGCAATGCGAGAGTTAACAGCTGGAGAAGGTTGTGGCTGGGCTCCCTCCAGCCTCCTGACCTGTAAAAGGATCCTTGCAGCCTCAGAAATAGGCAGGGGGGGGGGACGGGGGGGGGGGTTCCTTCACCCACTGGTCCTCCTCCCTGCCAGCAGCCCTGCTTGGATTCACAGGCTGGCCAGATTCCTACCTGCTAGCCAGCCTCCTCCAGACTGCCCTCATCACAGTTAGCCTGGAGTTATATGGGGCCTCCCACCCTCTTGCTCCTCCCCTTCCTTCCAGCTGGGCTGCATAAGCCCAGACTGATAACCCTCCAGGCCCTGATCCTGTGAGCACTCAGTATCTCTGCTTCTCTGGTGCCGCTGACAGTGGCTTCTTGCTCCAGGTGTCAGTCGCCCGGCTGGGCGCTGGAGGTTGCATTTATACCAATGCTGCTCTAACGCATCATTGATAGAAAATGGTGAGATGAATTTTAGACATTGAGGGTTGATAGAGTTGCATACAAAGGCAAAGTGGAGCAACAAAGATCACAGGCAGGGGAATAGTGGGAAGTAGGGACAAAATAATAGGGTGGATCAACTCTGTGTTGATCTACAGAAGTTGTTTTAAGGACCACAATATTTTCCAGTCCCAGCCTCTAAAACACATGGAGAATCAATCTGTTTTGAAGAACTGCATGGAAAAAGTCCTTCTTCTCAGTTTGAAAGGGACGTTCTCGCTAAGCGATCACACAAGACACATTTGTTTTCTGTACACAGATGATTTTGATGTGCTGTGCTATAGTTTGTCAGGTATGTGTTCTCTTGTATTATATATCTGTTGAGTATTCTTATTGCAGACTCCACATTGAACTATATATACAATAGGACCTGCAAACAAATAATTCAGCCCTGACTTCTTTATTGTTCCTGATTGCTCTGTACAAAGTATCTTATTCATCAATGCATCTTTTATGAAACAAAGGCCGAGGTAAGTGGTGAAGCAAATTCATCATAATGGCGCATCTGTTTATTTAACTTGTTCTTCGCTGACTGACTGAAAACCCCTTCAGTAAACAGAAGAGGGCTTCTTTTGCCTCTTCTTAGAGCCAAGCCAGAGGGGATTTAAATGTACAATTGCCACCAAAACAGCACTCACACCTCTAGTTCTCTCTACTTTCATTGTAACATCTAGCTGGACTTGAACCATTGCCATGAAGGGACTTGTGTGCTTGTTTCACATGGCTACCCTCTTCCAAGGGAGCTGTTTTTCTACCCATGCTCTGGCCTGTTCAAATGAGAGTCCATGGATGCAGGGCCGGCTTTAAGCCAATGTGACCAATGTCATCACATCGGGCCCTGCGCTTCAGGGGGCCCCGCGCTAGCAGGGTGAGCATATTGCCTGTGGCTGCAGCTGGGATCTCTATGGGCTGTAAGTTAGTGGGGCAAGCAGAGCAGCTTGACCTTGGTCTCTCCCACCTGCCTCTGCCTCTGAACAGCCCAAAATCGGCCACCTGGAAACAGTTGGCGGTGATGTTATATCACCACCAACTACTTCCACATGCCATGCTTTGCACGTGGCACGAACAGAGCTCTTCTTGGTGAGTGGTGGGCCGCACAGGAATGCCCCACATTGGGCCCTGCCGCTGCTAGAGCCAGCCCTGCCTGGATGTATGTGTTTATATGGGTGGGATGAGGGGACATGAACCGTGGGTGAAGGGGTTCTTTGCTTTAGCAGTTATTTGCTTTTGAACCCCTTTCTGCTGATGTTTTTGAACCCCCCTTTCTGCTGGGGCAGGGGGATGCTGTAGCATGGCCAGCTGCTGCCAGAGCAGGGTATCCCTGATCCTGCTCTGCATTAGCGAGGGGCCCACTGTAGGAGAAGTTTGCGCAATGATGCTGAGACTTTATGCTGATGGATGGCGAGATTTGTCCCTCTAAGTCCACCATAGAATTGAGCTGTTAGTTTAATTCAATGAGAATGCCAATAATGAACCACGTAGAAGAAAGAATTCAGCTTTTAAAAGGCATACAGATATTTGGCCCAGTTTCTTCTTCATTTTGAAAAGTAAATGGTTTGAATCTAAATGTGCTATTATTTGAAATGTGCTGCTTGTATTCGTGATGGTGCAAAAGCTGTTACTTATCAGTAGAGATAAATGAAGCTGCAGAAAATGGTATGATCTGGAAAAAAATGTTTCAACGGGAGATCTAGTAAGACTCACTGAGGCACTGATTTGTCTGTGTGAGACAAGCATCTGTGCTTGATTAATATAACTAAAAACTATCCATTTCAGTACCTTATCAAGTAGCTGTAGAGGGATACTGCTGATGTATAGAATCACACACACACACACACACACACACACACACACACACACACAGAGAGAGAGAGAGAGAGAGAGAGAGAGAGAGAGAGAGAGAGAGAGAGA
>JAJKFI010000002.1:41255498-41278180 GCA_029204185.1 Lerista edwardsae | reverse complement strand
AAGAAGAAGAAGAAGAAGAAGAAGAAGAAGAAGAAGAAGAAGAAGAAGAAGAAAGATAACCATATCGAATAAGAAGTGGGAACTGTGATTCTGAAATGATGTTGTGAAGACAGCTGCTTACAACCAGTATTCTTGTATGGGATGCTTCATAGTGCAAACCTAACTAAATCCGTACACATCCAAGCAACGCAAGTCTGTGTTGCTCTGTGAAGGGAAGAGGCTCAAGATTCAGCATGTGCCACTGATCCCACCCACCCCTCCTGTCCTGGGCCTTATCCACCCTCTCCCTTGTTTTGCCCTCCCCTGCCCCATGCTAACCTCGTACTGGAATAGGGAGGTCAGCCAGCCTGCCCCATATGCAGAGTAGGGTTGGGCCTGCATGCAACCGAGTAAGGGGATTTACCCCAAGTAATGCCCCAGCTGTCCCAATAAGGCTACTTGGAGCTGTGCCAGTGAAATCACTGGCATAACTCCGAGCGACCTGTGTAGGGCTGACTGGGCTGGTGATGGGGGTTAAAATCGGGCCTATGTTGGCCAGACCAGTCCCACCCTCTCCCTGGGTCAGTCCCCCTACTTCAGCTGGCACATGAATGGCGCTGCCTTGGGCCAACGCTGCTGCTAGCGTCGGCCCAAGGGTGCATCTAGGACTGTGCCCTGAATGTTAGGAATGTTGTAGCTCCTGCACTGACCCAGGGGTTGGGCAAGCTCCTCTGCAACTCTGATTCTAAGACACACAAACATCACCTCTCTTCTTCTCTTTACCTCTTGACTTCCCCTCCATGTTTGTCAGCTAAGAGGAAAACAGCAGTATTATCAGTAAGGGGGTTCATCATTTTACCTTCATAGCTGCTAAAGTTATGAGAAGCAAGTCTTGCAATGACTGTCTGTAACAGTTCCCAAAGATTTTTTTTAACTGCTCACTAATTTCAGAGATAATAGCTTATACCCAGGAGATGCAAGGATCATTTGCAGTAAAATCAGTGAATCAATCCTGTCTTTATTGTGTAGCAAAAAAATTGCCTTATTGAACAGTACAGCCAGCCAAAGAGTAAAGCAAAAATAAAACCATAACTGAAAGAATCAGAGAATTAAAGGGGTTGGGGAAATAACATGAATCCGACAGAACATGGTTGAGAGCTCATTTTTGGGCCTAATCCATGCCAATAGTGGCAGCAAAGGTGGCTTATTTCTTTGCCAACATTAAATAAGCAAAGAGCCATCCAGTGGGGAATTCTGGGTAATGTGCGGCCTGTTATATCTTGGCCTACAAAGTAGAGTAGAAGACAGCCATTGTAGAACTGGCCATTGTGACCAGTTTGTGAATTACTTTGTTGATGAAATTGTTCGCATCCATCACAACCAGGCTTCAACTTGGCAGTTCCTGGTTTTGGACATCTGTATGTCTTATGTTTTTTGAATACTTGTTCAGTTTGAGAATGTGGCTGGGCTCTTCACAGCATGAGCCTATACTTGTAGTTGTTTGACTTTTGCCCAGCCTGGCTAATAAAAACAGCCAGAGTTGGGCTGGCTGACTAGGCAAAAAGGGTTGACAGAGGCAGTGGTGGACCCAGCCAAGGCACTGCTCCAGCCAGGTCGACGATCACCACCCCAAGCGCCTCCCCGAGCAGCCCCCACTATGCCATGCTCCATTTTAGAGCATCTCAGCATAGGGGTGGAACAAACATTGCTCACCTTTGCGCCTGTGGCAGCTCAGGTGGGCAGGCGAGTGGCCGCTGCTCTGCTGCTGTTCCACCCCTGTGACCCCGTGGACCCCCCCACTAGGTTCCCCACTGGACAGAGGGCAGCTGTCATAATTGAAGTGTGCAGTGCATCCTGCAAGGGGAGGCAGTCAAGGTCTCCTTGAGATAAGGGAACATTTGTTCCTTGTACTCTGGGGCAAGCCTCTGCTGCCCCAATGGGTTTTCTCCAATCTGCATCAGCCATTTTACTGGCGATGTCTGAGGAGAGCAAAGAAGAGGGAATGGGGGAAGGAATTGGCTAACACAGTGGATCTCAAATGTTTTAGCTTTGAGACAGACCTAAAAAAATACCAGCTGCTTTAAAGCCTCTGTAGCTATAAAGCATAGCGCTCCCCCCCAAGTAGCAAGTTGTTTAATATAACCTAACATAGCATCTTTAGAAAAGATCCTCATGCTGGGAAAGATGGAAGGCAAAAGGAGACAGGGGCGGCAGAGGATGAGATAGTGTCACCGAAGCGATGAACATGAAATTGGGCGAACTCCGGAAGCTAGTGGAGGACAGGGAGGCCTGGCGTGCTGTGGTCCAGGGGGTCGCGAAGAGTCATACATGACTTAGCAACTGAACAACAACAACATAGCATATGATGGACATAGCCTAATCTGTCAGTTTTGCGAACCACCAAAAATTGGGTTGTGACCCGCTGGTGGGCCACGGAACCCATTTTGAGAATCACTGGGATACCAGCCCAAGTTGCTCCCCCGCTCTGCCTTTCACCCCCACCCAGACACTCTCCCAATTCTTCCCCATCCCATTCCACCCACTGCCCATCCCCACGTTCAGCTTACCTGCTGTTTCATGTGTAGCTGGCTGCAACAATGGGTCACTGACACCATCATTGTTTGCTTAACTAAGCAGCCAGAGGCATAACTATGGTGGAGCCTGAGTGACATCTGCCCCAGGTGCTATGCCAAGGGGGGGGGCGTTCAACATGTAAAACAGTCACTTCTGGATTCTCCCCGGAGAAGGGGGCACTGGCCATTCCTTCTCCTGCAAAGGCTCCCCGAAAGCCCCCACAGGAATAGGGGCACAAAGTCGCCAGCACCTCCTCTTCTGGGGAGAATCCAGAAGTGACATCACAATGTCGTGTCATGTCATGACGTCATTGCCCCAGGCGCTGGGGTTTCTAGGGCATTCTGTATAGCCGTTGCTGTACCACTGTACTTTGCTGCATCTGCTGTTCCGCTGTCGCAAAGCTTAATTAGGATTGAGCTGTTACTCACTGTGTACGCATGCAGCCGCGCATGGATTAGAACCATAGTTCGTCAGCTCAACTCAATTGTAGAGTGTGCTGTCAAAGCACTGTCAAGCTGCTGAATATTTTTTTTAAAAAAACCAAAGTTCACTGCAGACATTTCTAGTCATAAGCCCTCAAGCGGTTTTTCTAAATTTACCATGCCCCTGTTTAAAAATAGAACTATCCCCATTGGCTTCATGCATAAGCATTCCTGATCCAATTCCTTCAACATTGTTATGATTACATATTTGGACTGGCTAGCAAAGCTGAATCCAGTCATGAGTGCCTGCACAACCAGTCAATCAGGGCATAAACATTTCCTCTCATTCAGAGGGCTAATGGGGGGAATGATGGAGGCACATGAATTGGTCACAGCCACACTGTGAATCACCACAGTGCCTGTGGAAATTGCCAGAACAGAGAGAAGGAATCTCAATCAAGGATAGAATCTCTCATACAAAAACATTGCCAGAGTAGGAAAGCAGATTGATTATCTTTTCAAACCACATGTGAGAGATATGGAGATGATGATCCCAGATTTTTTATTTTCAGTTGACCTACATATTAGCCAGTTAAAAAACCAATTAAGTAAAAGGCAGTTCCAAGGAAGTCGGTCACAGTGACATAGAACATAAGGCCTTCCTTTCATTTAAAGAGACAGGCTCTAGTGGAGAGATTTAAAGAGACAGGCTCTAGCGGAGAGAAGAATATTGAATTGAAGCTGCTATTCAACATTTCAAAACTTCTAATCATTTTTTTTTCTAGAGAGGGACAAGAACTATGTGGAAGATGGGACTTGAAAAGGGCATTCATTTTCTTTTGATTTGGCTTTCATTTTTATCTTGTGACAGCTGACAATACGAAGTATGGCCAAATTGGTTGCATAATATTCAAGACATAAGAAGAACCTTGCTAGTTGGGGTCCAAGCCCCATTAAGTTCAGCTGGCACAGTTAGGCCAGCAAAGTTTGGCTGGCACAAGGGCCACCGTAAAGCATGTTTGGATCACTCTTGGAGTCAGAGAGGATGGCACATGTCTGTTCAAACATGTTTGGAGTCGTCCAAACACACTTTACAGTGGCCCCTGTGTCAGTCACTTTGCTGGCCTAACCGTGCTGGCCAAACTCCAGGTTAGGATTGCGCCCTCATTGTGATAACTAAATGGCTCTGGGAAGCTCCAAAACAGAAGTTGAGGCTCTTGTCTCTTCCATCATTGCTCCACTGGGTGTACGTACTCAAAAGCATGCCTTGGTAAAAATAAAAGTCTTATTAATTATGAGTTGTTTGCACAGTAGTCTGAGAATTATTATGACTGACCCTTACAGTGGACAATCCAATCCTATGCAGACGTTGGTGCTCCTCAGGGCCAGACTACATGTGGTGCTAAATGCATTAGTATATAGTTACAGTGCGCATCCAAGTGTAGGTAGAAAGTATTTAACTTTTGACTTCCATGCCGCTTTTCCATTGACAATTATAGAACACGGCACATTAGAGTTACACTGTCTCACTTCCAGCAAGGATCTTACAGACTTGCATCCTGCTTCAGAAAGACATGACTGGCAGTATGCCTCCCTCACACACACACTACAATTTTCAATAAATATGCATGCAGCAAAACATTAAGAACCAATTTAAAACCTTATTTTAAAAGGCTGTTGTCCCTTGTTTGTGGAGGATACTTACAATCATGGCCCGAACTTAACCTGAGTAGGTGGGGATTTGCACTATGAAGAAGCAGGTGTCTTGCACATTTTAGCTTTCAAAGCTGTTATTTTGGAAATCACTGTTTTTCTAGTTTAATGGTCCTAGAGTAATAGAAATTACAGAAGGATTTCTAAGCCAGTTCTCAACTGGAAGAGCGCAAACACTCAGAAAATAAGGGAACACCCAAGCTACTAATGGGCAAGTCTCAGCTTATAACTAAAAAGTGATATTCAATTCTGCACACCCTGACTTTGTTCTTAAAGTGATGAACATTACTCTGGAGATGTACTTTTTAAACATGCAGCTAGAAAATTGTATAATAGCACCACTATTTTAAATAATGGAGTACTTTTCCATAGTTATTAGGGGGGAAAAGTCTGAGGAACATATTGGGCAATATGAGAAGTTTCACAGTAGTAAAAAGGTAAGTGATGGTCCAAATCCTTTCCTATGCTGTTAGACCACTCAGTCCATCAATGTATCCTGCAAGGCACCACTGTAGCAGCCATTTTGCCATTCTGCGGACCACTACCATCGATGTAAGGTCCTCCAAGCCACATGTTGTCAGTGGGCCTCCACAAACCCATGACCACCAGTAGAGAATGGGGCAGGGAGTGGGGTGGTTCAGGGGTGGGATGGGGGAGGATCTTGGCAGCAGTACTGCACACCAAATCCTAAATGACCCAGCCTGGACCCACCCCAAGAGGCTCCTTTGAACCACTCCAGCAAGATAGTGGGGACCAGGCAAGTGCTAGAGAGGTAAACAAAAAATTTTCTTGTTTGGCAGGATGTAGAAGATGCTACTTCAACAGTCCTCCACAGTTTGGCCACAGAGGATACGATTGGACTGTTAGACCCATACAAAACTGACAGCACAATCCGAACATTGTGCTGGGCCGGCGCAAGTCCCCTATGCCAGCGCGGGAGTGTTGCAAATGCACCATAATGCACCTATATGGGCCTGAGCCAGTGCACAGGCATGCGCTGACTCAGTGGGACCTCATGTTGCGCATACCAGGTAGGTTTGCGCCGGCGAAGCTGAGCCTGCGCAGGGAAGTTGGGAGGGCAGAGGGAAGGTGGAACAGGGCAGGGGAAGAGGGTTGACCCATGGGCAGACAAGGGAGGGATCCTAACTTAGGCTAGATTCTAACCCCCAGCCCGGTCAGTCCGATATGGGCTGCTCAGATTTGCACGAGCTATTTTGCTGGCACAGATCCAAGGAGCCCCATAGGGATGGCTGGGTTTTTACCAAAGGTAAAGGGGAAAATATCCTTTTTACCCCAAGGTGACCTCCAGCTGCCTCCTAACTTGCACTGGATACAGCACAGGTTAGGACTGTGCCCTAAATCACCTTCATCATAACAGCACGAATTCTAGAACTTTAGTCATAAGAATTTAATGCACTATCTGGCCTGCAAGTTATAGGACTCCACTTCAGCAGTATTTCTTCCCAGTATTATGGGCCTATGTTTCAGTACATCAGCTTTGTCCATTAAGGCTTTATTGGCTGCACTTCCTGGAAGTGATAAAAATGTGACATATGCACCAACAAGACCAAAAACAATTTTATGACAGGTCGGTCTATAATTCTGTTGTTAAAACGACTGCTGAGGAACAGAATTTGGATGTTTGTATGGCAGGGGAAGTGAGTAGTGGTATTAGAGGATATTTTGTAGAATCCAATACGAATAAGGAAAGGTTTCATCCGAATGCAAGGAATGCCTGTGGAAGAAAGGACAACGTGGACCAATTTTAAATCTATTCAATATATTATTTATAAGATCATAATGTTGATAGAGACAAACAGGCATGATAATGTTTGTCTTAGGATTGCTTTATATTGGTTTAGAGCTATGAGGGAAAAAACTGCTATCATCATGCCAGGAGCCAAACAAATCTACACATTGACGGGACTGCTTCTTTGGGTTGGCTTTTGTCACCAGCCAGACACTGAATTTTATTTATAGCTCCTTCTTCTTCCTCATTCTGGAGGGAAGAGTTTGGACTTTGTTAATACACAGCCATACACCCACAGACACACACCCATGACTCTGTAATGGATGGGCAGCCCAGTCCTAACCTGCGTTGGAGCAGGCAGGCTGGCAGGCCTGCACTACATCCTAATGCAGGCTAGGAGGCAGCTGGAGCTTACCCCAGGGTAAGCACTAGCCAGCCTTATGGGGCTGCTTGGATCTGCACCAGTAAAATTGCTGTGCAAATCATGGCTCTCAGCTCAGGGGTTAGGATCTGGCCTAATGGCCAAATCCTAACTCCACCCCTTCCTGGGCCAGCCAGTGTGGAAGCAACTTACCCACTGGTGTCTGCAGGCACATCTGGGTTAGTGTGACTACCTGTGGCGGTCCAGCACCTCTTGCACTGTTGTGCACATGCCTTGTGGCATGTTTGCAGTAGCCCTGGGCTGATGTGAGATCCATTGGTCCTTACTAATTAATTGTAGTAAGGGAGCCACACTTGGACCTTTCATAAGGCTTTCTTATAAATGTTTGGTTTGGCCAATCTAGAATCAGAATTCCTATGTAGGCAATGCTCAAACATGTCCAATTGATTGTAGGAGTTTGGGTACCAAATGCTGCATCACCATTGTAAGGCAACACTTTTTTGGACTGTGATCAGTAGTAGAGAAACAGTGTTATCCTAGGTGGCATGAACGAAGGAAAAATTGTTTATTTCCACAGTGATTCAGAACACTTACTTGTAACTTGAGAAGGGGAAAATAACTGTTATTGTGTGTATATGTGATATTTCTCTAAGGGAAGATGGGTGAAGAAATCATTTTGGTAAATTATCACTTTCATTTTGTAAAAAAAAAAAAGCTATTCGACTGATTCAGCTACATGACTGTGTCAGTTGTCGGAACTTTGAAAAAATATGAATTCTTGAAATTACACGGAACAGCAGATGCCACAATCAAAGATAACCACCAGGCCTCCCTAGTTTTAGAATGCCACTTAACTGCTATCACCTTACTTCTCCCTGGAAATACTTTGGAACATACACAAGTATAAGCCAACATTTTTCTGTGTCAATGGCAAGTGTGGTTTTATGATGCTGGACTGGTAAGCATCGACCGAAAGCTATATCTCAGGGATAGGATGTACGCTTTCCTATGTGAAGAGAGCCAGCATGGTGTGGTGGTTAAAGTGTTAGATTTAAATTGGAGAGAAAACATATGTAAATCCCTTTCAATGCTGAAAGGAAGCCCAGGCCCACTGACTCCCCATGTGGCAGGGCAGTGGTGCCAACGTGACATCCACTGAATCCTGTCAGGGAGTTTTGGCCTTGGAGACCTCCTTGGGGAAAGGGCAGGGCTTCTCAAACTGGGGCATTACAATGTCCCAACCAGCCTTTAAAGGGCTGGGGAAGGCAGCAGTGTGAACCCCCTGATTGCACTACTGCTGGGGACGAAAGAGATTTTCACTTACTTGCAGCCAACATTGCAGTCCTGGGCGCTCCAGGAGACTGCTGTGAGGGCTCCTCTAAAAGTACATACTTATCTCAAACTCCTGAGGCATTTGAGAACTGGGGAAAGGCAATGGACCAGGGTTGGATAAGGGTGGTGATGGGGTAGGGGCAGTGGTGTCATCTAAATGATTTAACAACAGGTACTCACTTTTGATTGGCACATGTCGGGACCTGCCCACCGGAAGTGACATCATAAGCCGGAAGTGATGTCATGGCAAGAAGTGACATGAAAAAAGCCCTTTTTGAGGCCTCAGACAATTTTAAACTGACCCAACAGTTGCAACAGTATTCCACAGCACCCCCAGAACACATTAAGGAGGCCTGGCATCATGTTAAAGTGACCCAACAGTTCAAAAACCCCAGAGCAGCTCATTTTTCAGTGGCAAGGCAAGGCAAGGCAAGGCTCCACTCGCTGCCTGCCTGCCTGCCTGGCTCTGAGAACGTGCAGGCAACTCAAACATGCAGGAAATTCAAATGTTGCAGGGGGCGGAGTCGACGAGTGGGTGGGCAAATGGGCGGGGCCAACTGTAATCCTAGAAACCGGTACTCGCGTACCCCCACGTACCCCCTGCATGACATCACTGGGTAGGGGGTGGGTGGAATGGGACCAGAAGGGGCAGGAAAGGTGGCACCAGCATGTGCTGTATCCTATCCCCCTTCCCTTATCTACAGAAAGACTAATCACTAACTACAGTCACCTGTTCTTTCTAAAAGGTAAAAATTTCCCCACGACTGAATGGTCTAGTCATGACCGACTGTAGGGGGCAGTGGTCATCTCTGTTTCTAAGCTGAAGAGCCGGCATTTGTCCAAGGACAAGCTTCTGTGGTCATGTGGCCAGCATGACTATACGCCGTAGCGCACAGAACGCCGTTGCCTTCCCACCGAAGTGGTACCTATTTATCATTTTTAGGTGCTTTCGAACAGCTAGGTTTGCAGGAGTTGGGACAAACAACAGGAGCTCATGCATTCTTGAACTGCCAACCTTCTGGTTGACAAGCTCAGCAGCAGTGGTTTAACCCACAGCGCCACCACGTCCCACATCTTTCTTAACAACACAGCCTCAATTTTTACACCTGAGTTCACAAAGGGTTCATGCTTTAGAATACAACACTTGCTGTATACATCTCTTCCCATACAGCAATATCTCTAGAATCCCCTCTTTACAAAGATGTTACATTTCAAAATTCTAACTTTCACCCCCAGATATAGAACTCCCACCTCCTTGACAATCCCAATGCAATTCAATTTCATGCTCGCCAGGGCTTGATACACAGTGGCCTCAGCCATTGTTCTGTTATGTGTACATTTTCCCTAGCCCTGAATAATGTGTCCAAGATTTTGCTGCTACCTTGTAACTTAATGAGGAAAATAATGAATGAGTAGGTATCTTCCATTGCATTTTAGCACTCCTGAGTCCACTGATATTTAAGAAAAGCACTGCTTCTGGTTCACTTATGAATTGTTGTTTCCTTTCCCATTCATAGAATAACAAACCTTTTTCCCTTGTGGGATTAGGGGTAAAGAAGCAATGCATGGAATTGCAAAGCCTTGATTCTTTAGTGCACTTTCTAAGAAGAAGGAAGTCTTAAACTTGTACTGGAAATGAATATAACTGACGCTATAGTAATACAGGGGCACAGAGCAGGAGGAGGCTCTGACTGTGGCTGGGGTGGGGCGGTGATGAAAGACATGCAGCCTTGCCACCAGAGGCGGATCTACAGGGAGGGCAAAGCTCTAAGTGTTGCAAGAAGCTTTACCCTGTCATGTAAATTCCTCCTCTCCCTTGCTGCTGTAGCCAGTAAGCAACACCAAGATGTTGCTTTTCCCTGTGAGGATTGGCTAAAACGGTGCAGAAGAGGAGTGATTTCCACTGCAAGGTAAGGCTTCTTGCAAAACCTAGAGCTTTGCCCTCCCTTAGATCTGCCTCTGCTTGCCACACCCCTTGCTTCACCAATGGAGTACACTGTTGGTGTGGTATGTGTGAAGGAGATTGGGCAGCCTGCATGAAATAAGTAAAAATATGTTACTTACATTGTGGCAGGCTGCCCTATTGCCTATGGGTCTCTTTGGACCTACGCCAGCTGTTTTGCCCTGTAAAGGAAACCAGAAGTCCCACCGTTTCAGGTTTTCCCATAATGCATGAGTAAGGAGGAGAATGTGCAAATGAGCATAAAGCAGATCAGTGAGGCTTGGAAGGCGGGTTGGAGGGAGGCAGTGGCAGCAGACCTAGGGTGAAAGGCAATCCCAATCCACTGTCCTCTCAGACCCCTTGTGATCTGACCAGCTTCAGGTGGCTGCATGGAGGGGCTGGCATTTCTTGGGATTATGAAAGCATGGATCAACATTTCCATATTGGCAAGGGTTGGGCAGCCCAGTCCCAAACCTCCTGGGTACCCAGTGGTAAAAAAATGGTGGCGGCTGTAGCATATGAGGCCAGGGGAAGCAGCTGCAGGTCACCTCAGGGTAAGGGAACATCAGTTCCCTCACTCTGTGTCAAGCAACTCTGAAGGGGCTACTTGGAGCCATGCCCACTATTGAACGGGCACAGAACCAAGGAGATCCATATTGGGCTCTGCAGCCTGGGAGGTGTTTCAGGATACGTCCCCCACCCCCATGGGCCTGGTCTACCCCACGTTCCACCCTCCCTCCACCTAGTTCCACCCCTTCCCCACTTTCCCCTGCCTTCCCCCAGCCCTGAAAAACCGAGCCGCTGATTGGCAGTGATTCCGCTGGCTGCTCCCGTTGGGCATCTTCTCAGTGCTGAGGCACTTTTGCAACACCCAGCGATGGTGGTACAAACGTACCACCAGTGCTGGGCTCTGAAGGATTGGGCCCTTAATGCAGCTCATTAATGCTCAGGGGGAGCTAGAACAGCTCCATGCCTTGTTGTAGTATTCGATTTAGGTATGATTTTTCTCTCTTTCATGGTTACATTCAAACTGGCCAAATGTCTTCCTCACCCACACTATAAACATAGAGAACACCTGTTTTAACACCCCCCTACCTCCACCTCATCCTGCTAAGTGTAACCAACAATTTCCAATCACTTTGAGTCACCCCTTGAAATAGCAGAAGCATTCAACCTATAAACCTCCTCACCAGGAGAGTACTGTAATCTGTTCACTTGATGGAGTGCAATAGCCTTTTCATTACAAAATGAGATCAGCTCACTATGCTCTTCGGAATTTCACAAGCTCTAGGCAAGAGCTCAGTAGCTTCACTGGGGAGATCTGTCCTCCTGGAGCTCAGTTTCTTTGCAATAAGAACTGTCATTTCATAAACAGAAAGGAAGACTCTGTCATTTTAAGACAAGACCCTCTGAGAGTTTTAACATGGAACACTCCATCTCTGAGTGCAGGGAAGCCTAGGGGGCAAACACATTATGCAAAATGAATAGCTTGCCCCTGGCATTGTGTGTATGTTTGCTTGTTGAATTTAAATAGCAGTCATAGTGAGGCGATCAGGATTAAAGCCATGGCATGGAGAGAGGAGGTATTTCACCCTTTACCAACACACCATGAAAATCCTGTTCCTTTCTGTATCCTGTTCCTGATGTCAATGGAAGCTTCCTTTCTGCAGCAAATGGCAGTTTGGGATTGGGACCATGGCATGATGGGAATAGGGGGACTCTTGCCCAGGGGTGTAGCTAATGAAAGTGTAGCCCAGTGCCGAAGGCAAAATGTTGTCCCAGAAATGATGTCACAACAGGAAGTGATGGCACAGTTGTATTTTCATCTTCTCTGGTTTCTTGGCCATAATGTTTGATTGAATAAAGGTATTGCACTCTGTTTTGTTTCATTGCATTCTGCATTAAATTACCTTTCCAATGATATATAACATGATGGCATTATTCATACATACAAGGTTTTCACAATTTTGGCCACTCATGTCAAAATTATTGCCCCCCCCAAAGCTTGTTGCCCGATGCAATTGCACCCCCTGCACTTTTTTAGCTATACCCCTGCTCTTCCCCATGCACCACAATCCCAGTCCAGATTAAGCCCCTGCATGGCTACTACTAAGCTTTAAAACATTACATGAAACCTGGATTGTGAGCTCCCTGCTGCAAAATCTCATTTTAAAATCTATAAAATCTAAAGACCAATTTTAAAATGGGTCTAAAGGAAGCCATTTTGCTTAACTCAGCACTGAAATAAATGTTGATGGGCCACGAAATAACTGGTGATTGTTTCTGAAAATCAACTATTGAACATAAGAAGCCCCACTGGATCAGGCCAAAGGCCCATCTAGTCCAGCTTCCTGTATCTCACAGTGGCCCACCAGTGCCTAAGGGAGTTCAGTAGACAACAAGATGCTTGCACCTGGCATTTTGAAGTAAACTACATATGGAACTATTGGTTCCATTTGTAGAAGGGTAGTAGAGATGGTAGTAACCAGAGCCTTCCTTCCAGTCCTAGATCTTATTTTGGAATATGGTCAATGGGCCAGGCAGACACATGGGACCTAAGATTTATTCCCCTCCAAGAATGTGCAAGTAGTAGTAGTAGTACCTAAAACATTTATTGGCATAATACATCCACGCGCGCAATACAGTCACATCCAAATTCAGATGGGGAAAAGGGGAAAGCAAGTTTAGCACTTGTGGTAAGTTTTGGGAGAGATCTTCATGACAATAAGTAGAAACTCAGCTACTTGATTGGTGATAGATGTCGAAAAGTCACTCAAAAGTATTGGCAAAGGATCAGAGAGAGGGGGGGGGAGAGAGGAAAGAAGCAGTCCCAGAAGTCTATTACGAGGGGCGGAGTGAGCTGGACATCGTAGTAAGATATGGTCCAGAGAGTCTAGTTCGAGGGCACAAAAATGGCAAAGTCTGTTGAGACGTGGAGTTTTAGTGAATCTTCCAAAATGGGCTGCAGATGGGAAAATATTCAGCCTTGCGAGCATGAAAGCTCGTCTTTTTTGCGGATTGCATAGATGATTGAAATAATTTGTAGGGCGGCCAAGGGAAGGGGATAAGCCAAAGGCAAGAGGAGAACAGACGGGATAATGTACAATATATTCTGCTTTTGTAATGATATTCTTACTGAGGGAGTGTTATACTGTAGATATAAGCCTTCATAAGCGTGGAGCAAATATAAGTGATACAAATTCCTAACAAGTGTAAATGAGGATCCAACTGTTCTCAAAAATGCATTTCTTTGTACTTTTTTTAAAAAGCCACAATCAGCTAGTGTTTGCCAATGTAATCTGTTGACAAATTATTCTGAAAATAGCAGAGAATGCTTTCATCTCTTTTCTAAAGCTCCTGCTCTTTTCAGGAGCAAGCTGGGAAAGCATGCTTAAAAGCAAAGAATCATTTGATTTGGCCTTTAAAAGCTCAAAGGTTTGAAACTGGATACTGCTAACTTGTAATAGTTGTTGCCACCAATAAGAAAGGGGGTAAAAATAAAATGTCGCTTACCAGCCCAATCAATAACAAGGACCAAAGACAATTCAACTGGCTATGGAAATGGACAGAAAGGAAATAAGTGGGAGGATGATTTGACCTCTTTTCATAAGCCCAGTTTTTGGGAGGAAGATTTAAAATACAGCAAATGCTCCGTGAACATTGAGGTATTGTTTTGCCTTATACTCAAAGCTGTCCATTTCATCTTTATCCCTGTATTTCTGTTTAGAGATATAGTGGGACCTTGGTATCTGCAGGAGATCAGAAGTATGCTCCTCCCGTGTAGATACCAAAATTAGCGGATAATGAAATCCCTAGCTGGACAGTGTTGTTGTGCTGCAGGGGCTCACTTGGGGGCCATGGCAGGCCCTCCAGAAGTCACACCGGCCTCCCAGTGTCTTCAGAAAGCTTCCCGGACACGACTGAAAACCACTTCCTGTTCACGGCTTTTGTTTGCATGCAGAAGGTCTTCTGAAGACTGGGAGGCCGGCGTGACCTCTGGAGGCCCCAGCGTGGCCCCCAAGTGAATCCCTGCAGCACAGCAACTCTGGCTCCCTGTGGATTTCATTATCTGCTTCTGGTTCAGGACCGCAACCTCTGGTTGCTTCTGGCGGGTGTTCTGAAGCTGGGGAAGGCCCATGGAGTGGGCTACAGGCTTTTCCTGGCCTCAGAACACCTCCTGGCAGGGCCACCCCCAGAAGCAGCGGGGCCAATGTAGGGCAATCCTGCGGGGTCCCCCACCCTCCCTGCGGCCCCCCTACTCACAGCTGTAGTGACTAGAAGAGAGTTTATCATGCTGCGCATGAAATGTGGCACCTGGAAGTAGTTGGCAGTGACATGATTACATCACTGCCAACTGCTTCCAGGAAGCTCATTTTGGAGGTAGGCAGGAGTGCCCAACGCAAAGCTGCTGTGCTCGCCCACTGACTTACAGCCAGTGGTGGGATTCAAATAAATTACAACCAGTTCTATGATGTCATAGCCGGAGCAAAAAAAAAAAAACCCGAAGCCAGCCGAGGTAAGCGAGTGGGCGGGGTCCGGCCATTTAACAACCGGTTCTATAGAACATGGGCGAACCCCCTGAATCCCACCACTGCTTACAGCCCTCAGAGATCCAGGCCTCAGCAGTAGAGCAGGGGCCCCCAAAGCGCGGGGCCCAATGTGGTGACATTGGTCACATGGGCTTAAGGCCGGCCCTGCCTCCTGGCACGACCGGAAGTTACAGTCATGAACCAGAGATGGCTTCCGGTCATGTCCAGGAGGCCTTCTGAGGCCAGGGATTTGAACTGATGATTGTGATTAGCAGTGATTTGAACTAATTCAACATCCAAAAAATATTAATTTTATCATCAGTTAATCACCCCATACATCTTTTGCACTGAAGGGCAGGCTACACATTTGTAAAATAAAGAAAGGATGAATAGTTGTAAACCAGTCTAGTCAGGCAGGATGAGCACCAGTATATACTTCCTGCATCAGTATTAGCCCTTTTCTGTCTGGTTCAATTTGTTCTAAACTGCGGCGACCAGAACTGTACACAATATTCAAGGCCACACCTGGAATATTGTGTACAGTTCTGGTCGCTGCACCTCAAAAAGGACATAGTGGAGCTGGAAAAGGTGCTGAAGAGAGTGACGAAAATGATTACGGAGCTGGGGCACCTCCCTTATGAAGAAAGACTGCAGCGTTTGGGGCTCTTCAGTCTAGAAAAAAGGCGCCTGAGAGGGGACATGATTGAGACATACAAAATAATGCATTGAAGGGATAGAGTCGATAGAGGGATGTTCTTTTCCCTCTCTCAAAACACCAGAACCAGGGGGCATCCGCTAAAACTGAGAGTTGGGAGGGTTAAAACAGATAAAAGGAAGTACTTTTTTACCCAACAGATAGTTAATCTGTGGAACTCTTTGCCACAGGAGGTGGTGATGGCATCTGGTCTAGATGCCTTTAAGAGGGGATTGGACGGATTTCTGGAAGAAAAGTCCATCGTGGGCTATAGGCAATGATGGATTGTGCAACCTCCTTAGTAGTAGGCTATTTCAGAGTACCGGGTGCAAGGGAGTGGCAACAGGATCCAAGCATCTTGGTGTCTCATGTCTCCCTGGGGCACCTGGTGGGCCGCTGTGAGATATAGGAAGCTGGACTAGATGGGCCTTTGGCCTGATCCAGCAGGGCTCTTCTTATGTTCTTATGTAAACTCTACTACTACACTATGTTATACCCATTCTAAGGCTTTTTCTCCGACTCGTACTTTTATGCTCTGTGCACATCAAAGGTGTGGGTGGGCATGAGAACAATTTCATTAATTAACTAAGGGGGTTTAGGTGCTTCCAGCAGGAGTGCCTTTGGCACCACTTGGGAATTAGAGGACCTGAAAGATAAAATGCCTGCTGAGAAAGAGATTATATGTCTTGAGAGCTCAATAGATAATAGAAGGTAAATCAGAAGAACTGGACATTTGCTACCCGTTTAGGAACAAAATGTCAGACGGCTTGCAAGAGGATTGACAAGAAAGAGAAACAGGTGACATGTCTGGGAGCATATTAGTTCAGCTCGGCTTGAAAGATAAGTGCATTTTTACCAGATCAGTCTGCCAAAAGGACTCCTTAATCCAGTAAAAAGTGATTTTCAATAAGATCCAGAGGCTCAAAGGCAGCAGGCCTTCCTCTTGCTTCTCACCAGTTCTTACAATCAACACTTAAGCTCCATTTGAACGGAAAAATTGAGACAAGGTGGCTTCAGCCACAGGCTTAGCCACAGGCTTCCTCTGGATAAGTGCCTTTGCGGATGTACTTCAACACGGCAAGGAGCCCAACCCTATCCAGCTTTCCAGCACTGATGGAGCTGCGCTAACAGGGCATGTGCTGCACAGGCAGTCACGGGAGTGTTTGTTTCCTTATCTCAGTGCTGCTTAGTGGCTGCATCGGTGCCGGAAATTTGGATAAGATTGGGCCCAGAGTCACGTTTACCATCTTCCAGATAATGTTCCTCATCATAAAAAGTTCCATAATGTGGCAAACTATGGGCTAACATTTCAGGGAGCCCCACTGGCTTTTCTCTCCAATGTCATCCTGGAACCACGTGGGTCAAGCAAACACTTTTATCTTCTCTGGCCATGCAGAAAAGGCTCTCATGCTACAGTGGCAATGTATGAAAAGGGCTTTTCCTATTCCTTGTATTTCTTTCATAAAGTGGTATCAAAAGTGGATAAAAAAGTACTATCACTTGCCTGCGTTGACCATCTGGTATAAGGGATTTCCCCAGCAGGAATCTCCTTTGCATTCCTCTTGAATTTATTCTTGAATTACCTTGCTCCCTGCCCATTAATTATACAGTGGATTCTCTTAAACGTGCCTGTAGCAAATCTACAGAAGAATTCATATTTGTGTCATCTTAAACAGATCTTCTAAACACACCAGCCACGGATGAAATTGGAGGCAAAAAAAGATGGCATTTTCATCATAATTATCTCAGTGTTGTATGGTTTTTCCACAGTTTTGAATGGCAATGTTAACAGTACATCTCGCAGATTGCAAAAAGGAACAAAAAAAATGTGAAACTGAACCTGTGAAAAGGGAGAGAATTTATGGCATGTATCACATTGTTAAAGGCTTTGGTTTAAAAGGTAGCTTCTTTATTCAATGATGAGTAAGGGTTCAGTTCTGTTGAATGGACTCAGAATAGCAGGTGAAACATATCTTGGAAGTTCGGAAAGAATGACAAGCTTCCGTGATGAGATGGTTTTGTGCTGGATGTATGCTGAGTTTTAACTGCAGGCTGGCAAACATGGTCCAGAGCTTCTTCCATGCGATATGGACAGACTGTTACAAAAGGGTATGCATGGAGAATTAATTGAAATATGGTTTCCCTGTTTCAACCACCTACCTCTTTGTGTGCTACCACCTCTTGCACCAGGGTTCACAGAATGGCTTCTGAGAGAGTGCTGCATATGCCAATGGCAACCATTTGACAACAGCAGAAGACTCTTTGACTGTCATAAAGCCCTCCCCCTGACAGCCCAATCCAATGACAGCTTTGCAGTGGCCCTTATGTGTGCGTCCTGGAACTAAGTTCCTTCTGGAAGTAAGTGCCTTGGAACCAAGTGCCAGGTAGGCGAGTTAAGCAGCTGTGCGAGGAGAGGTAGAAGGAGGGAGGAAGACAAGGTGAGTGTACTCTTATTTCTCTGTTCTTAATAATTAGAACTAAATAGGTACTCACAGAATAACATAGGCAGTGGTAGTTGGACAGGGAGCTGATTCTGAAGAGAATTACAGCTCCAATCTAAAACAGGTCTACTCAAAAGTAGGAGTAGGTGTACTGAGTAAAATAGGTCAGCTGTTTCCAATTTCAATTAACCTGAAAGGCAGGGGGAGGAGCTAGGCAAGAGTACATAACTAGGCTTGTCTTGTGAGTGCACTTTGAGCTGTGAGTACATCTTGGAACTAAGTGCTGATGGACAGCTCAATGAAAATGTCGACCCAGTGTGCAGCGGCAGTGAAGGAGGTGAATTCCATGCTAGGTATAATTAGAAAAGGGATTGAGAATAAAACAGCCAATATTGTATTGTTATTGTACAAAGCGATGGTAAGGCCACACCTAGAGTATTGCGTACAGTTTTGGTCTCCACATCTCAAAAAGGTCATAGTGGAATTACAAAAAGTATAGAAAAGAGCAACCAAAATGATTACTGGGCTGGGGCACCTCCTTTAAGAGGAAAGGTTACAGCATTTGGGGCTCTTCAGTCTAGAAAGAAGGCACCTGAGGGGGGACATGATTGAGACATACAAAATTATGCATGCACGGAGTAGATAGAGGAGATAAAGGGAATCTCTTTTCCCTCTCACACGATACCAGAACCAGGGGACATCCTCTAAAGCTGAGTGTTAGGAGAGTTAGAGCAAACAGAAGAAACTTTTTCTTTACCCAGCGGGTAATTAGAATGTGGAACTCCTTGTGCGAGATGTGGTGATGGCATTGGGCCTAGATGCCTTTAACAGGGGATAGATTTATGGAGGAAAATTCCATTATAGGTTACAAGCTATGATGGGTATGTCCAGTCTGAGATTAGCTGGTCGCTCATCATGAGGCCTGGGTAGGAATTTTTTTCTGTCATCCAAATTGGCCATGGATGGCAGGTTTTTTGCCTACCCCAGACTGATGAGGAAGGGATGGGTGTTCAGTAGATTACATGATTTACATTGTGCTTAATAAAGTTAAACCCCAATCTTAGTCTGGTGTCTTCCTTGGGGGTGGTACAAAGGTAATAGTCTACTTTAAAATGCCAGATGCAGGGGAGTGGCAGCAGGACACAAGTATCTGGTTGTCTTGCGTGCTCCCTGAAGCATCTGGTGGGCCACTGTGAGATACAGGAAGCTGGACTAGATGGGCCTTTGTCCTGATCCAGCAGGGCTTTTTCTTATGTTCTTGTGCGCAGTCCTAACCTGGAGTTAGGCCAACAAAGTTTGGCTGGCAAAAGGGCCACCATAAAGCACGTTTGGACCACTCTCCAAGTCAGGGAGGATGGCGCATGTCTCTGTGCTGGCCTCTCTGAGTCCTAGAGTGGTCCAAATATACTTTACAGTGTCCTTTGTGTTGGCCAAACTTTACTGGCCCAACTATGCCAGCCTAACTCCAGGTTGGGACTGTGCTCTGAATGGATGAAGAGGGAGTCACTGAGGGCACCTTGTCAATGGACCCTCCAGAACTTTGACCATGCCTCCACCAACCAATTCACAACTCTGCAACACAGAGTCAGATTTCTCTGAAGTTTCAAGAGTCACAAGAATGGAATTCAGTCTCAAGATGCCATCTTTTCGTGCTGTAGGAATGATCTATACACTGACAACAATGTCATTTTCCATTTCAGTTTATTATCATGGAAATTATTAGACAGCTCTACAATATCCAATACTGGCAACAGTCAATGATAACTGTGGCTGCTCCAAGTGGAGATAAGCGACACTATTAAATATTACACAAGAGGCTTTATTCTGGCTGCAGCTGTAGCTTTCTATCATTTGCTAATAACACATTTAAAAAAAGATGGGCTGTGAGGAGATAGGGATGTGAAGGTAGTAGGGGTTATGGTAATTCAATCATTTATTTTTACACCATGAGAATGAAAGGTATCTCAGACCTTTTGCTCTATCCCAGAAAACCTCACATTCTTTTTCTCTGGGCAACATGGAGCCCTCAAGACTGGGAATATGCAAAAAGCCTGATTACAACACATTTTAAATTGATGCAAACAGACAGCATGGAGAGAGAAAAAGTATGACCAAAGAAACCACTGTTGGGAGCAAGTATCTGCACTTGTCACTTCCGTTTGCCCCTTATCGGAAACTCCAGACATAATGGTTGTGACTAGCCGTGGCAGAAAGAACAAGCCACTTTCAACCTGGTTAAAAGGCGGAGAGTTATCTGCAGCATGGTACATGCTAATGAGAAAGGCATCTTCCCAGTGGTGTCATCTAAATGATTTAAGAACAGGTACTCACTTTTGATTGGCACGTGTCAGGACCCGCCCACCGGAAGTGACGTCATAAGGCAGAAGTGATGTCATGGCAGGAAGTGACATGAAAAAGCCCTTTTTGAGACCTCAGATGATTTTAAACTGACCCAACAGTTGCAACAGTATTCCACAGCACCCCCAGAACATGTTAAGGAGGCCTGGCACCATGTTAAAACCCCAGAGCAACTCATTTTTCAGTGGCAAGGAAAGGAAAGGCTCTGCTCGCTGCCTGCCTGGCTCTGAGAACATGCAGGCAACTCAAACATGCAGGAAATTCAAGCATTGCAGAGGGCGGAGTCGACGAGTGGGTGGGCAAATGGGCAGGGCCAGCTGTAGTCCTAGAAACCGGTACTCGCGTACCCCCTGCATGACATCACTGCATCTTCCCCTTTTCCACCATACGCTGCTGGTGAGTCCACACATCATCACAAATCCAGAAATGGGGAGAGAAAGAAAGGAAAGGGCTGCTATGGAATTCTCTAAAAACGGGAGCTACACTTGAGTAATGACATGTTCATACAGCGTAAGCATCTGTTTGAAGACTGCGAGTGCAATCCTAACTTGGAGTTAGGCCAACACAATTAGACCAGCAAAGTTTGGCTGGCACAAAGGCCACCGTAAAGTGTATTTGGACCACTCTCAAAGTCAGGGAGGATGGCGCACATCTGTGTGCTGGTCCAAACATACTTTATGGTGTCAGTGCGCATTACGGGGGAGGTGCTATAGGGTCACCATGGGGGAGTGGATGGCGGCCCCCAAACATGGAGTGGCAGGGCATTTGCTCCCTTTGATCAGGGGCATACCTGTGACAAAGGTACTGTATGCAGAGGTGGATCTACAGGGAGGGCAAAGCTCTAAGTGTTGCAAGAAGTCTTACCCTGTCATGTAAATCCCTCCTCTCCCTTGCTGCTGTAGCCAGTAAGCAACACCAAGATGTTGCTTTTCCCTGTGAGGATTGGCTAAAACCGTGCAGGAGAGGAGTGATTTCCACTGCAAGGTAAGGCTTCTTGCAAAACTTAGAGCTTTGCCCTCCCTTAGATCTGCCTCTCTGTATGTCAGTGTTTTATACAATTTATCCTGGGTCATTTGTTAAACAACAGACTACTCGGTTATCTCTCTCTCTCTCTTCAAATCCTAGTAATTCTGCTTCTTCTATACAAGCCCATTTGCTTAGAAACCAGATTGCCTCTTTGGAGTACCACCTGGCAGTTTCTTCTCATTGACCTGGATCTTTCCCCAAGTCATTTCCTGTTTTGATGCCATTCAACTGAATAATGAGCTCATTAAGTTACCATCTCACACAGGTGCCTTCCATATTGTTCAAGCAACAGGAGGTTTAGGACGATACAGCAGCCCCATGGCTTGACTGACAAATCAGTATTGAAACAAAAGTGATCCCCTGATCTTATTAGGGAAAATGTGGGCATGTCTTTAGCCAATCACTGTTGCTGGCCTGTAAGAGCAGATCTGTGCCTGTTTGATGTACTTTTATGTACTCTTAAAGATGACAACTTTTATGTCCATGTAGGTGGAGAGATGCACAGCATTATGGCATTACATCACATCACACATTCTTTGTGTGACATTTACAAAGAAGAGAGGGGAAAGGTCCATGTCTCTTAACATCTAGTTTGGCCTTATGATATGGCAGAAGAGCTGGTTTTGAACTGGTCCCATTGAGCTCATGAGAAAGCAAGTTGACAAAGTAATAAAACATGTAGAATCAGTTCTCAATAGGAGCAGAGAGACCAATCTGTTTCAACAAGGAGTCATTTGCAGGCTGGAAAAGAAGGAACATGATTTCCCTCTTCACTTCAAAGGCATGAAATAATAGGTTCCATAGGTGAATGTTTTGGTCTCATTTAGCATATTGCTTTTTCCCAATTCCCACAGATTGGCATCTAGTGGAAACTGAAATTACTCTCTAATTTCTATTCTGTCTTCAACATTGCACTTAAAGAGAAGCAGTATTACCAACACTGCTAGAAAACAGATAGATTCTAAAGTAGCTGGAAACAAAAGACCTGATTTCCAATATAAAATCTTCCTTTCTTTTATTTGCACTTTTAACAAGATCAAGTCAGTTTCTAATAAATATACTGTCACTGGTTTTATTTAGCATGGACAAGACAAATTACAACATCTCAGTAGACATTGTAATTAATAAAAATGTACTTGTTTCAAACCATTTACTAAATGCATATCAATTCTGACACCAACTTGGTGAATATTTTTAAAGTGCCCTGTTCTGTCATTTTTTCTCTTTCCAAGTGTAGCAGTAGCTTTCCTGCACTGTAAAGTGATTGAGCAAAATCCAGTGAATGCTTGGTCTAGATCAGTGATGGTGAACCATTTGGGCTTCGTGTGTCAGAAATTCAGAAAATTCGTAACTCAACTCTGCTGGTGTGTCACCCCCCCCCAAACAAAAGACAAAAAAATTACATATTGAAACACAATGCTCTCGCTCTCGCTCTCGCTGTCTCTCTCTCTCTCTCTCTTGCTCTCTGGCTGTTGCAGTCTCACTCACTCACTCTCTCTCTCTCTCTCTCTCTCTCTCTCTCTCTCTCTCTCTCTCTCTC
>JAJKFI010000002.1:41228663-41255488 GCA_029204185.1 Lerista edwardsae | reverse complement strand
CTCTCTCTCTCTCTCTCTCTCTCTCTCTCTCTCTCTCTCTCTCTCTCACTTGCTCTCTGGCTGTTGCAGTCTCACTCACTCACTCACTCACTCTCTCTCTCTCTCTCTCTCTCACTCACTCACTCACTCACTCACTCGCACTCTGGCTGTCGTGCCCTCTTCTCTCTCTCTCTCTCTCTCTCTCTCTCTCTCTCTCATTGGCTCTCTGGCTGGCTGCCTTTCACCCCCCCCCCACGCACACGCTCTCCTACACACACACAGAGGCCAGCAGCAGCAGTTCTGCCTTGTGTGCTTGCTTCCCGCCTCTCTCCCTGACTCTCTGTGCACACGCCCCAGGATTCAGAGCACTCCCAAGTAAGTGGAAAGAGAGCAAAACCAGCCAGTCCCCCTCCCCCCCCCATGTCCCAGACACCTCCAGTCGCAACCTGTTTCCCCCTGGGATTGTGTAACCTCCCACACTTCTTTAGCAGAGCCCCTGCCAGCCTCCCAGCTGCTTGCAAGAGCTCGCTTGGTGGCGGGGCTGCTTCTGATTGGCACAGGCTCAGGGAAGCAGTCTTTAAGTGCCGGCAGCTCCAGCGGGGCCGCGTGTCAGCAAAAATGCACTGGCGTGTCAGCCATGACACGCGTGTCATAGGTTCGCCATCACTGGTCTAGATCCTATTGAAATCAATGCAATACCTGTCCATTATTAAATGTGGGATGTTCTGCACACATTATATATGTTTGGAACAGAGTATAAAATTCTCAATGGAGCTGCAGCCAATTCCAGTGTACCTATGTAATAAGTGTACTTATATAATACATTTGCAAACATGTTGCACTCTCTGTGGTGAGAATCCTACTTTCTTCCTCCCCACTACATTTTTACTTATTTTTACAGATCCCTAGAATAGTGGTTCTTAAACGTTTTGCACCTGGACCCACTTTTTAGAATGGCGCTCATGTCAGGACCCACTGGAAGTGATGTCATTAACCTGGAAGTGAAGTTAATGACATTAACCAAAGAAGTACCGTAACTGTGACATAATACAATGACATTCCTGGAATGCAAACTGGGATTCTTGGACTGCAGCAATTGCACAACCATGAAACATCACTGGCAGAAAGCAAGGTTGGGGAAGAGGCTTTTCCAAGGGGACCTCTTCTTCCTGTCTGGTTTCCTAGCCTTGGGCAGTAGCAGTCAAATACTACTCATTCACCAATCTGACTAGTAAGAAGTAGAGGGGAGGGTAAAGGCATAAGGGTAATCACTAACCACTAGACATTGTGCCCAGCTTGGCCTTTGTCTCTCCCATGCTTCCTCTTATCCATCACATGCTGGTAATGGTAGAATAAATTACGCTGGCAACTGCTTTGAGTGAACTTTGGAGCGTTTATTTTCCCCTTTTTTTATTTTTGATAGTTCTCTTTGCAGTAGCACAGCAGCATTTTTTGGTATTTTAAGCAGTCACCCCCATCCACACATTCTCTTGATCTCTTTGTGGCATGGCCCTAAGTTCCCAACTACAGCAGTTCCATATGTGACACTGTGAGAAAAACAAACCAAATGCCTCCTTGAGCCAGATCTGGATCATCAATGAAGCCTGCTGGGGGTGCAATCCTAACCTTGAGTTAGGCTAACACAAGTCCCTTGTGCCAGCCCAGGAGTGTCTCAAACACACCATAAAGCATTTCTGGACCACTCTTGGAGTCGGGGATGATGGCACATGTCCGTGTGTCTGCCTCTGTGACTTGGAGAGTGGTCCAAACATGCTTTAGGGCATGTTTGCAATGCCCCTGGGCTGGCACAAGGGATTTGTGCTGGCCTAACTCCAGGTTAAGATTGTGCCCTGAGGACGCAATCCTAACCTGTCATTAGGCCGGCACAGTTAGGCCAGCCAAGTTTGGCCGGCACCAGGGCCACTGTAAAGCTCGCTTGGAGCACTCTCTGAGTCAGGGAAGATGGCACACGTCTGTGTGCTGGCCTCCCTGACTCTGAGAGTGGTCCAAACTTGGCTGACCTACCTGTGCCGGCCTAATGACAGGTTAGGATTGTGCTCTGAGTCAGACACTCAGGCAACAGATTGGGGAAGGGGACATCTATCCCTATCTATCCACTCTCCTCCACTGCTTCTGCTCCTTTCAAGCTTGGAAAAGGGAAGGATTTACACTGGGAAGTAGGGAGGAAAGGCCAGTATTGAGCTCCAGTATTGAGCGATCCTCTCCAACATGTTTCCTCTTCCACCTTGTACATCACCAGGTAAGTGGGTCAACTGCCCCCCCCCCAATTCAGCCACTGTCTCATGTATTTTTGGGTCAGCCCTACTTGGGCTCACATAATTAGTTTCACAGATAAAATAACATTTTATAAAACGGTAAAGGTTTCTCCATGACCGAATGGTCTAGTTGTGACTGACTGTAGGGGGCGGTGCTCATCTCTATTTCTAAGCCTGAAGAGCTTGTCCGAGGACAAGCTTCCGTGGTCATGTGGCTGGCATGACTCTACACCATAGCGCATGGAATGCTGTTACCTTCCCACTGAAGTGGTGCCTATTTATCTACTTGCATTTTTAGGTGCTTTCGACTGCTAGGTTGGCAAGAGCCGGGACAAGCAACGGGAGCTCACTCCATCGCACAGTCTTGAACTCCCAACCTTCCGGTTGGAAAGCCCAGCAGCAGCGAATTAACCCACTACGCCACCAAGTCCCTACATTTTATAGGTTTACCTTAAAAATATGTAATGTGAATAAAGGGTACAAAAAAACGTAATGTGTGAGGTTCCCTTTGAGTTCAACAGGACTTGAGTGCAACTAATTTTCTTGTTCTCTCTGTATTTTTATTTGAGTGCACCTAATTTTTCATGGATTGCACCCATTCTTTGCAACTGGATGTAATGCTTCTCCAAGATAAAGACGAATGGCAGATAAACCTGTAACAGAAGTGATTCTTCTGGGGGATATCGTCCCCAGGAAGTGAAAACATCTCATTCATTCCAGCCTTTCGCTTGTTGCACTTCATTGTTTGAATTGTGTGGGCTGAGGAGTGAAAAAAATTACCTTGGGGAAAAGTACCGACCTGGATGATTTGCTGGTTTCTGGCAGGCTTGCACCTCTGCATGGCAATGTGAGATACAGCCTCCTGGATATTTGTTCTTTCAAGCATGAATCGCAGTTAAGGACTGCAAGAGAATTTTGCAGTGCTTAGTTCATGAAATATTTGTGCTGTACTCAAGAATAAATGTCATCACAGCTGTATCTATATAACAAGTTCAAGCAATTTCACACCAAACTGGAGACATAGGGCCAAATTTCCTGGCACTGTATATCTGGCTAGTGGCCTGTGGAATCAAGTCACCTAATGTTCTACTAAGATCCACCAATCTGAGCCAGAGGGTATGATGAAGTAGGGTAAGGGGAGTGCCAGATGGAAAATGGGAGCTCAAGGGCAGACAGTACCCCATAAGCCATGCATGCATAAGTAGAAACCCACATCCAAGTCACTAGAGATCAGGGAGTCTAACATTTTAAAACCTACGCTTGGGCAAAAATGGTTTAGGGGCAAATTGGAGGTTGATTTGTAGGGGGAAAGAGCATGGGGGAAATGTAACCCCCACTCCTTCAAGATCATCATTGGAATCTACATTAGGATTCTCCTACCCCACCACATCCTCCTACATGAACCCCTCCTCAGAGGCGGATCTACAGGGAGGGCAAAGCTCTAAGTGTTGCAAGAAACCTTACCCTGTCATGTAAATCCCTCCTCTCCCTTGCTGCTGTAGCCAGTAAGCAATGCCAAGATGTTGCTTTTCCCTGTGAGGATTGGCTAAAACGGTGCAGGAGAGGAGTGATTTCCATTGCAAGGTAAGGCTGCTTGCAAAACTTAGAGCTTTGCCCTCCCTTAGATCTGCCTCTGCCCTACTTCACTTCCCATTGCTGCTTTTCGTCAGAAAAGAGCCATTTCTTGTGTTAAGCTTGCCTCTTTATCATGACAGATTTATCAATCAAAGTCCAGTTGGCTGAGGCATGAGGAAAAAAAAGCCCTCACATGAAAAATTCAAACTGTTAATACTCACAAAAGGAACATACAGTAGCAAGAGTAAGGTCTGCAGTTTCCAATATGGCTGTTCCCAGCTTTCTGTGACCCACCTGACATCAGAGATTGCGAACCACTGAGTGGTTTGAGAAACACTGGGCTATATGTTCCAAATGATGGAGCTACCTCCAGTATTGCATCCATACTCTCAAATAAATGCAGAATGTATTCCAGGCAACACCTTCAGCAGTTCTTGTATGAGCAGTAATTTTGTCCGCAGCGAACTACTATGCTATTTACTCCCTGACTAAAAGAATACCCAAATGACTCCCCTGTATATGTGGGTGGCCAAATGGAACATCAAAGTAATTTATTGACAAGTTTAGAATATAATAAAGAGTAGGTACAGTCTGTGCTGTCCCAGAGAGTGAAGTATGTCTAAAATGTCATAATAATCTAGGAGTTTCAATACAATTCACCTACCAATTTTTATTTTATTTACTGGCAAAAGGTAAAACTTTAATGACATGCATGTGCATTTTTTCAGATACAGCATTCAACAACCAAATTATGTCCTTGACAACAGATTCTGTTGCATTTTGTAGGCTGGGGGTGGGCAGCCCAATCCAGAACTGCTAGGCTCCGAAACAAGCAGTGGTACCAAAATGGTGACCGCTGCCTCCTGTGTGAGCCAGGCAGCCATCAGAGGCTCCTCAGGAAAAGGGGAAATTCATCCCCTTCTCCCAGGGAAAGCCCATCGCCCGCAATGGGGCTCCTTGGTTCAGCGAGCTATTTTGCTGGTGCTGAATCGAGCAGCCCTGTGTCAGGACCACCCCACCCCTCCCCCTGCCCAGTTCTTCCTGCTCTTTGCCTTCCCCCTACCCCAAACGGGCTTACAGGCAGCAGGTGCTGCTGTAGCACTGGACATTGTGCCCACGCACATTGGGGCCTGGCACTAACTGGGCACTAGCCATGTGCAGGTGGTACATTGCAGCGGACTTGCTTTACGGCATTTTCGCAGCATTTTTTGCCAGCGGCACACATGTACCACCAGCAATAGGGCCTTCTGGATCAGGCCCTTAAGTTGGTTAGGAAACGAGGGGAAAAAAAAGACTCTCCTGGAGAAACGATCAGGTCTTGAGCCCTGTTTTGTTCATCTACCTCAGCAGTCCCCAAACTGGAGACCGCTGCAACCCGCAAAGGTGTCCCTAGTGTGACCAGTGCTTACTCTTCCACTGGGGAACCTCCATATAATAAAATGCCTCTTGTAGTCCCCAAGGATCACAGAGCCCAGCCACTTTCTGGTTCTGCCGCTCCTGCATTTCTGGGCAGACATGGCTGGGGCTTTTTACCTCATTGGGGAGGCCTGCAGATGACGCTGCAGGTCTCCCAGAAGCTGCTAGAGGCCAGCACACACACCCCATTCCGAAGAGGTAAGAACCCCTCGGAGTGCCCACAGTGTCACAATCGCTGCAGTGCTGTCAGGCACCCGCCCAAGCCCCAGTCTCCACCCCTGCAAGCACTTACAGTGGTCCCAAAGTCCAAGAAGGGCGTTGGGAACCGTTATGCTAAATTAAATCAGCCTGGGACCGGTAATGAGGAGGCTGAAGGAATTTATGTTTTTTAAATTTATGCACTTATTTTCAAGAACGTAACCCCATGTAAATAAAAAGGCAGCTGTATTCATACAATTGAGCTGCGTTGATAAGGGAAACAAGATACTCTTTGTTCAAGCGAAAGTTTCTGCAAACTCAGCCTAGTAGTGAGACATTCTCAAGAATCAGCAGGTGATGTTGTTATTATAGATTGATGGTTATTACAGATATAATAATTGCCTCTCTGCCTTATTCTCCATAAGTCATTCAACGTTTCTTTCTTTAAATGGGAAAATAATCCTCTGACTGTTCCTTATCCACCATCTCAGTGGTATTAGAAAGAAAGGAAAATGGACCACTGTGGAAACAAACGTAGAGGTCACAGCCCAAGGCCCTTGCAATATTCAGGATGACTTGGTTATGGTATGCTGAGATTAAGCATAATATAAAACAGTTTCCTGCCAATTATATCCTGAGGCAGGCACAAGCAATTCAAAAATGGCTGCACTGAGGTCAAGATTGTCCACAGCAAGGCTGTGGAATTCGGCAGGGCATGAAAGAAAGAAACAGATCCTAAAATAGCTACCTTCAGCAGAAAGATGTGACTTCATTTAATTGCTAGCAAAGACTGTATGCAATAGTCTAGACTCATTACAATAGCAGAGAGAACATACAGTACATTGGTCTACATTTTAATAGAAAAATGATTCATGACAAAAGAAGGGGGGAAGGAATCCTAGACTGTACCTTCTGAAGAATTGATCTAAAATGCCTATTATTTTAAAGGTTATACTTCACAATGGGTGTATTTGATTAACTATTGCTCCATTTAGCCATTTTGGTTTTTCCAGAAGCAAGCAGTTTCTTTTGTGTAGGGTGTGCTCCTTTTTAAGTGAAGGTTGTTTAATTTCATAATCTCTGGAACAGTATTTCTCAAACCATGGGTCGGGACCCACCAGGTGGCTGGGAAGCCAATTTCAGGTGGGTCACATAGCACCTAGAGCAGTTATCATTGAAAATATGGGAAGATGGGACACTGGAAAGGGGGAGGGCTGTGTGATTCTTTTGCTTGTGTCAAGGTTGTAAATCATCATCATCATCATCATCATCATCATCATCATCATCATCATCATATTTATATACCGCCTTTCTTAGGTCATTAGATTACACCTCTGACTTTAACTCAAGGCGGTTTACAAGGCAGGCTTTATTCATAAACACAAAGGTTTTTACAAATTACAAGGAAGTTCTATCTTTCAAGAACATACAACATACAGATGGTACTTTCATTGTGTAGTCTTCTTTCTGGCCACACAATTTGCCTTCCTGCTGGCTGATAAGCAGCTTCTGCTTCCACCAAGAAGCGGCTGGCCCAGCACACTCCCCTCTCACAGGCAGCTGTAGCTCAGCTCTAATCAGTCGCAGTTTACAAGGTCTGCCGCTCATGGAGACTTCCGGTGATCCGAAACTGGCGACCTTCGGATGTTATCTTCAGGCAAACGGAGGCTTTAACCCTCTCGACTACAACCTCCTGCCCTAATAGGCTTTTTTTCCTTTCTGATTCACTTTGCTTTTTGGAAAATGGCTGAGAAATAACCCAATTTATTGCTGCATTCTCAGGAAAGCTTTGGTGTCACAATGACAGCACTTCTGGCCATTACAGATTGTCATTCTACAAAGTCGGTCCCAGTGCTAAAATGTTTGAGGACCACTGCTTTGGGAGATCCAATAGGATTACTAAGCATCCTTAGCAAGTCAAAGCTGAGTGAGAAAGAGGGGGTGCACTACAAACATTCTTGAACTCACAGTAATCACATAGCGGGCAAGCAAGTCCTTTTCAAATACTATATGCTGCAATCAAGCATGAACAGTTACTTCCAGCACAAGTCATGTTCAACACTCAAATTAGAAAGGAAAAAGTAGGGACCCTCTGACATTCACAAGCCCTACCCCTGACCCTCACCAATTTAAGCCAACTCATCCCCTCCCCACAACCTTCTAATACATTGTTTCCCAAACATTTTAGCACTGAGACCCACTTTTTAGATACGACAACCTATCAGGGACCCCCCCCCCCCCGACCAGAATAAGCAGAATGTGACATCATAGTTTCTGTAAAAACATGTGTGTAGACTACCATAGGTTACCAAATGCAACAGTTGTTCTCTGGTATGTGGAAACACCTTGAAATTTTTTCAAAAACGTATTTCTCTGGTTGGAGGTTCCCTGAAAATGTTGCAAAAATGCAACTTTTTAAATGTTGCACAAAGGCATCTGTGGCAGTAAATGGGGTTTCCATGATACCCTGAAAATCAGTTCGTGACTGCCCAGGGGGTCGCAACTCCCAGGTTGGGAACCATTGTTCTAAAAACAGCAGCTGAAGCAAACATTGGAATCCCCATGTCCCTTTCCCTATAATTTGATCACTGCTTGTGGTACGGATAAACTCATGCAAATATGAAACAATTGCAAATGAAACAGAAACAAAACTGATCAACAAACTTCAAGATGACGTTTTCTCTTGTTATGTGCTCCCAACTTCCCCAAGCGTGAGGAAATCAGGAAGTTTAGCTCCCTCTGGATGAAAGAAAACAATATGTAAGATCTGTTTTATTTTTTCAACTATGCCAAGCATATTATTGTGAGCGCAAGTATTCCCCTGCAGCCGGCAGTAAAACTACTGATCCTGCATCAGATTCCCCAAGGGAAACTATTTTAGCAACTCCAAGGCAACGTTCTCAGGTCTCTTATTTCTGACATTTTCTAAGTCTGTTTGCAATTGAAACAGCCAAAGCTCCTTCCAGTTGCCTCTCAGTTCTTCCTCCAAATTTTTCACGTGTTCATGTTAAGTCTCGAACCACCCATAGGGCAGAAGATTTAGCCAAGAGGGCTAATGCCTCCGTTTACCCGAAGATAACAGCTGAAGATCTGAAGGTCATGAGCTCGAGACTACCGGAAGTCTCTGTGAGCGGCAGACCTTGCAAACTGCGGCTGATTAAAAGCGGAGTTCCAGCTGCCTCGTGGGAGGAGGAGTGTGCTGAAGTCAGCTGCGTCTCTGGTGGGAGCAGGGAAGCCTCTTATCAGCCAGCAGAAGACAGAAGGGTGGCTAAGAAAGAAAGCTAAATCCAGAAAGAAAGATCTGTATGAGTGTTGTTCTTGAAAGATAGAACATTTCTGTAAATTGTAAAAACCTTCGGGTTTGTGAATAAAAGTATGTAAACCGCCTTGAGTTACAGTCATTAGAGAAATCTAGTGATCTTAAGAAATCTTATTATTAAGAATATTAAGATATTATTATTATTATTATTATTATTATTATTATTATTATTATTATTATTATTAGTTTGTCAGACAAAAATGTTGCAATAGGTCCACCATGCAAATTAGGTAGAATGCTTATTATCCAAAAACCAATTATTTGGAATTCCTACAAGCTGAATTCTGAAGTATTCCGTTTCTTCCAAGTAATCTAATGTCATAATACCTTGATGTAAATAACTATCCCAGTGTCTCAAGAGCTACTTAACCAAATGGAAAGAGAGAGGGAGAGAAAAAGTATAGTTTGCCAAACTGTACACGTTCTAAGTCTGCATAGATACAATTCAGTGGTGGTAAACTGTAAAATGGTGGTACATTCAGTGGTGGTAAAAGAGGGGACAGGAATTAAATATGAAGCCTCACCTGCTATTTTGGATAATTTCTGTAGTACAGGTGTGCCCCGGTAGCCACTGATTCGGTATCCATGGTTTCAGTTATCCATGAATACCTTGGATACTGGGATGTCTATTAAAAATATAGGGGAAAATTTAACAAATCTTTTTTTACCTTGTTGCAGCCAAAACACTGATGTTCCCCTATCTTTAAAAAAGGCACTCCCAGTATCCACAGTTTAATGTATCCATGGTGTGTGTGTGGGGGGGGGGGTTGGATCAGAACCTCAGCGGATACTGGGGCATGCCTGTACCTGTATTTTCTGTGCTTTTAATTACTTGTTACAAAAGAAGCAGGAAAAATAAAAAAAATTCACTACAGGTGTCAAACTCAGTCATCAAGTAGTTAGCAGCTAGCTGGAAGTGCTCTCATTTTAGTCTCATTCACAGTATGAGAGCTATTTCAAATATAGCCCTGTAATAACACAATACAGCTGGGCATGTGGCTTCAGGAACATGGCCAAATCTGAAAAGTTGGGTCTACGATCCAAATCTCTAAATCTGCTCAACAAAGAATTGTGAGAGACGCAGAGCTCTCACTAGTTCCAGCACCTGCCGAACCAAAACCCAAAACAGGACTGGAAACTAATATAAGTACAGGTACATATCTGGAGAATTTGCCGTAGCGAATCACTTTAAAACAATGGATATATCATCCAGATAAAAATATTTCCGTGAGAGAGCAGTTAAAATAAGGGTTAGCAAAGAATGTGGGTGACCTGCCTTTGGAGAGAAAATCCCTCAGCCTAGAAAATCCCTGCTATTTGTTATGTGAGCCCAAGCAATCCTTGAAGACCAACAGTAACAATTAGCTGTACCTGCCAATCGATTACTTCTTGTGGTGGTGGTGGTGTCACAGTTGCTGGGATTTCTTGGTGCTCATTGTCTGAACTCTACTCAAGTGTTTCTGCATGCATGCCCTGGTTTTTCCTCTCCCTTCTAGGCTATTTTTTCTAATTATATGAGACGATGGTTTATCTGAACCAGCCCTCTACACGCTGCTAAATCTATTTTGAAAGTAGGAAGAGCGTGCATGTGTCCATTATTGCATGAGTAGGGATGGGTTTTTTTCTGTGATCAACATAGAACGCTAAATAATGAGAATTTCTACTAAAAATGCTACTTAAAACAACATTTAGGTCAAAACGCGAAAAAACACAGCTTTGGCTTGTTTTGAGAGTTTTACACAAATTTAGATCCATTTCACAAAAATAACACCACTTTGGTTTATTTTTGACACAGTTTTGAGGAATCCACAAATAGTTTTCAGTAAGGGATCAGGAGGAGGAGTGGTAGAAACAGGAGGAAGCTTACTTAAACTTTACGTGTGCCACCCTCCCTGACTTCGAGAATGGTCCAAATGTGCTTTACGGTGGCCCTTGCGCCAGCCAAACTTTGATGGCCTAACTGTGCCAACCTAACTCTAGGTTAAGATTGTGCTCTTAATCAAGTGTGCTTAGACTTGAGAGGACCAAGCACGAGTTTTCAGATATTCAGTCAGATGTCCACAAGTAGAGAGAGGGGACCATCCTGTCTTGGGCAAGAAGGGAAATTATTTGTGATTACCCTTTTACTTCAGTGATTATATCAAGAACTATAATAAGATACCCACTCAATGGCACGATTTATCCTTAATTTTTTTCTTTCTCTCAATTAAGAATAAGGTAAAGGTTTCCCCACGACCGAATGGTCTAGTTGTGAACGACTGTAGGGGGCGGTGCTCATCTCCGTTTCTAAGCCTATAGAGCCAGCGTTTGTCCGAGGACAAGCTTCTGTGGTCATGTGGCCGGCATGACTCTACGCCGTAGCGCACGGAACGCCGTTCTCTTCCCACCGAAGTGGTCCCTATTTATCTACTTGCATTTAGGTGCTTTCGAACTGCTAGGTTGGCAGGAGCTGGGACAAGCAACGGGAGCTCACTCCGTCGCGCAGTCTTGAACTCCCAACCTTGCGGTCGAAAGCCCAGCAACAGCGGATTAACTCGCTGCGCCACCATAAATCTAGGTTAATACATATCATATTACAGGGTAATGTAGTCTTTGTTGATCCACTCTATCATGCCCAGTTTTCATTTCTCTTTAATTAGGCCAGTTTATGCAGAGTCAGTCCATGTAGAATTAAGTTCTCTGGAGAAGACAGTCAGCAGATGGTGCTGTTATTACAAATGTGTTGGTTTTAATGATAAGAGTCCAAGTAAGTAAGTACATAGGCAAGAGCAAGGGTTTTGAACTGGGAAAACAAAATGGTGGATTGCGGTTAACTGGACACTGGTGACAAAGTTTTGCATAAACAGAAGGCACAGGAGAAAATACTCAGGGACAGAAGCCAACTTGTACAATATGCTCATATATGAAAGTTGCATTCGTAAAACTTTTAGGATACTCAGGTCCAAACTAAGAGCCCAGCCCAGAGCTTGTTACTGCGGGTGGTATGCTTGTACTGCCTGGGCAACTGTCCCACATGGCAGCGTAAAGCCCTCCAACACCGGTGGTAATGCTGCCCGTGCCGCCCTGGAGGGAGTACCTCCCTTATGAAGGAAGACTGCAGCGTTTGGGGCTCTTCAGCCTAGAAAAAAGGCGCCTGAGGGGGGACATGATTGAGACATACAAAATTATAAATGGAAGGAATAGAGTCGATAAAGGGATGTTCTTTTCCCTCTCTCAAAACACCAGAACCAGGGGACATCCGCTAAAACTGAGGGTTGGGAAAGTTAAAACAGATAAAAGGAAGTACTTTTTTACCCAACGGGTAGTTAATCTGTGGAACTCTTTGCCACAGGAGGTGGTGATGGCATCTGGTCTAGATGCCTTTAAGAAGGGATTGGATGGATTTCTGGAAGAAAAGTCTATCGTGGGCTATAGGCAATGATGGATTGTGCAACCTCCTTACATTAGTAGTAGGCTACTTCAAAGTACCAGGTGCAAGGGATGGCAACAGGATGCAAGCATCTTGTTGTCTCATGCCTCCCTGGGGCACCTAGTGGGCCGCTGTGAGATACAGGAAGCTGGACTAGATGGGCCTTTGACCCTTGGAGGAAAGAAAAAACCAGGAGATGGCATCTTGGAAAATTTTTGAAGCTTCCGGACGGTCCAATATGGCCACCGGAAGTCAAGAGAAATCGGAGGAAAAGTGCGCGCGGCGCGTGTGATAGCCATTTTAATCTTTTAATCATTTTAATCATTTTAATCATTTTTTCTTTCCTCCGAGTTTTAATCATGCCTTCGTGTTCTGCATATGGGTGCACAAATCGCTGGACGAAAAATGGGATCACTTTCCACAGGTCCGTAAAATCATTGTGATTCGTTGCTACAGAAAAAAAATATTACTTCACAAATAATAATAATATTGTGAGGTAGATATGAAGGAAAAAAATAAAAATAAAATATTATTACTTCATAAAGTATGCAGCCCCTCACAAACTGAAGTAGATATGAGGGGGAAAAATAAAAATATGAGGGGGGAAAAGGAACTTAATCCACACACAACCTTCAGCCGTTATTTTTCGGATACAAAACGTTTAGTTTGGTTTGAATTTTACACCAAATGTTACGTGCATTGTAGTCAATAAGACTACGGTATATAATATGTAGGTATATTATTCCGATGCACATCCGAATACTCACTGTCCACAACCTTCTAAGCAGCGCATTTCCCTAGTCTTTGTAGGATTTAGAAGGTAAGAAGGAAATGCTGGAAAGTCAGTTGGCTCAGGTGAACAGCAAGTAGTCATGAGAGGTGCATTATTCAGATGCACATTGATGAAGTGAACTGCTCACCATTCATGAGGGGTGTATTATTCCGATGCGCATCTTATTAATCACTGCCCGCAACTCCCTAAACAGCGCAGTTGCCCTAACTTCATATTTTTTAAAAAACATTTATGAGATGACAAATTGCTGTTCACTTTTTCCACATATGATTTTTAATGTAACTAAATAAATAAGTCCTAAACATCATGCGAAATCCCATTGAAAATCATTGGAATGAGCAATGTTTTGCACATTGCAAGATGGCGGCTAATCCCGCCCACCGGCTTCAGAAATCAGATAACAGAAGTCTATGGGATGGCCTCCCCTTGCTTTGACCTGATCCAGCAGGGCTCTTCTTATGTTCTAATGTTCTTATGAGCACCGGTCACTGGTGAACAGTGAATTTGCCACTTGCTGGTGATGTGGCAGGACTTTCAGGGCGGGGCAGGAGTGTGTTGCTGGGTGGGGGAGGGTGGGACTGGGGGGTGACTCTCACTGCCGGTTCCTGACCTCCAAGCAAGGCCACATGTCCTTACTCAGAGGCCCTGTGTCGGCTAAAAAGCCTTTGCAGGAGCAAGTAGACCTGCCCTGCGCCCTTACCATGGGGAAAGGGGATGGATGTCCACTTTCCCTGCAGAGTCTCCTGGGGCTGTCTGGCTGCCATGGGATGCAGCAGTAGCTGCCTAGCTACCGCCGCACTCCCAGGCGATTGGGCAGTTCAGGATTGGGCTGTAAGTGAGACTATGGAAAATCTCAGCTCATGATTGGGCTGCCCAACAGCAGCTTCAAGCAACAACTTGGGAAGGCAGCAAACTGTTGAAGATGCCCTGCCACTTGCTCCTGTCCACCATCTGCCCAACCTGTCCATTTGGCTGGTTCTCTCCATCCTTTTCTCATATGCTATCCTTAGAAAGTGTGTGAGAAGAGGTTATGAGGATTTACCTCCTCCTCCCTCTGTTGTTGTGATCCTTTTTCCGAGTCCGCTCCTGAGTGTTCAGGAAAAGAACCATTTTCCTCCCTCCCACATCTTGTAATGTGGGGAGAATGCTGTGAACAGAAACATTCTGCTCCATGGATCCTCCTGACCTGATACTTTGCAAGAAGTTGTGCCAGCTGAGAAGATGATGGAGAAGAAGAATATTGTGTACACAGCAGTGTCAGTGTCCTGGCATGGGAGTGCGCTGCTGTGCATGCTGCTGTGGGGTACTGGTGCATGGATCAGGGGTGGAGGTATTGTACGTGCACTGGCAGAGTGTGGATGGATGGTGGCATTTGGGGTGGGGGAGCATGGCAGTATTTGCCACAGTTTCTGGCAGTGGATTGGCATGGGTTGACCATGGTGGTCTGATCGTACATCTTCATTTAGCTTAAGCTACATATGATGCTAGGCAGCAGACCTGTTTGTCTTAAGCCCAGGTTTGTTCCAATCCATAGAGGAACCAATTCATGGTACAAGGAGCAAAAGGCGTGCTCACTGCTTACCCTCCCATCAGGTGCTTTTCTCCAAGCTGGGTTCACTTCCAGTATCAGCTAAGTTTGGAGAAATGTGATGTTGGAAGACAGGCTACAAAGACATAAAACACGGATGGGGGAACGTTTAGCTCTCCCCCAACATGCACCATCAGCCTAAAAATAATACCCTTCCCACCCATGCTAAGGGCACAATCCTAACAAACCAGCACTGGAGTAAAAGCAGTGCAGTTCTGAGGCAAGGGAACACACATTCCCTTATCTTGAGGAGGCCTCCATGACTACTACTCCAACTGGCACAGCTATGTCAGTGCTGGAATGTTGGTTAGGATTTAGGCCTAAACCCTAATTCTATTTCATACATAATTTAGGGCAGGCCCAGTTTTTTTTTCCTCACAGAAAAGTCTGCTCCTGTGATGTGTAATTAGATGACTTGATAGCTTAGTGGTGGTGGTGCCAAAGTATTCAGGACACCACCCATGTATTATTCGGACAACATATTTATTGCATTTTTTCTGTCATGGTCCTGAAGCAGCTTACATAGAACTAACAAAACAGCTTCCTATTGTAGCTTTATTTTCAGTAGGCAACCTCAGCAAGAGGCATCTTTTTTCCCAAGCAATAGTAAAGGAAAGCAAATATATATTGATCACCGATGCCTGCCTTAATGTGGTTGCTTTTTTCAAATTAATTTTAACCTATCTTCCTTTGAAAAATAGATGACAGTCTTGGACCACCCACACACCTCTCTTTTCAATGGCACATTACACATCAGTTTCTGCTTTGGGCTATTTACAAAGTGGGGGAAAAGTAATAAAGACTGACTTTTGCTTTGTAATTATGAGGGGTGATTGTTATTTATGAAAGCTTTTCCTCCCTGAACAAAGTGCTTCACACCCACACATGAAAAACACATTTGAGACCTATTAGAGATTTTGTGGAATTCATTCCATCGCCTTGATTGAAATTGTTAGCAAGGCTTACAGGTAAATTTAAAACAAATCACTATGTTTCAAGTTGTGTATCTCTGTATGAGAGGGAGGGAGGGAGGGAGGGAGGGAGGGAGCTGCTAGTACTGGCTCCCTGTTGATCTTGGTTAACAAAATGGGAGGCAGCCAGAGGAACAGGTGCGCCTGGCCAGAGGCATTCCTATGGGGAAGATGTGCCCAAAATGCTAGGTTTTGCAGGAACCTGAGTGCCTGTGTAATGTGGCCACTCCCCCTTGCCTTTAGAGCCATTCATGGCTTGGGAGCCATGAATGGCTCTGAAGGCAAGGGGGAAGGGTCATATTACACAGGCACTCAGGTTCCTACAAAACTGAGTATTCCCCCCCCCAGAAATGCCACTGCTCCCGGCTCTCCCCTTACCTTCTCATGAGTGAATCAACACCTATCTTAACTGCAATTAATACTAATTGAAGCTCTTGAAGGGGTCTCTGAGTAGAAATATTTTTCTGAGTGGCTCCTGCATGTCATGGAAAATTGACCCAAGCAATAAGCAGAGGCTGATTGTGTGGGTCTTTCCTACAGAACTGGCATCCCTGCTCCCATACCTAGGCCATGTGGCCCCAATTCAAGCCATGTGGCTTGCTCGGATTTGTGCCTGCTGAGTAGCAGGCACAGATCCGAGTAGCCCATTGGGGTGGCTGGCGCCTTCCCCAGGGTAAGGGCATCAACGTACCCTTGCCCCGTGGAGGCTCCAGGCAGCTCCCAACTTGTGCTGGATACGGTGCGGCCACTCCAGCCTGCCTGCTCCAGCGCAAGTTAGGATTGCGCCCACAGGTGCTCCCTGAGGCATCTGGTGGGCCAGTGTGAGTTACAGGAAGCTGGACTAGATGAGCCCTTGGCCTGATCCAGCAGGGCTGTTCCTATGTTCCTATGAGTACATGCAGCGATGGGATCTACAAACGACCTGGGGGAACGCTGGGCGGGACTTCCTTGGGGCTTCCGCGTGATTGGCTGCCCGGCCACAGCGTTCTGCAGCTGTCTTGGCCTCGGGGGGGCTGCCCCGGTTAGCACACCCCACTGCTGCTCGCCCAGGCACCCAGCACAACCCTCACCCGTCCTCCGCAGCGAGCAGGAGTCGTCCCCCCCCCCGAGGCCAGGGCAGCTGTGGATCGCCGCGGATGGGCTGCCAATCACCCAGATGTCCCACCTAAGTCCCGCCGAGCGTTCCTCCAGGTCGTTTGTAGATCCCATCGCTGAGTACATGTCTGAAGAAGAGCACCTTGTTCTGGTGGCTGTCAAATGCTGTGGAGAATCTTGACTGGCCACCAGTGTGTTTACCTTAGAATTTACCTCAGAATGTTAGATGCAGAGGAGTGGCAATGAGATGCAGGTATCTAGTTGTCTTGTGTGCTCCCTGAGGCACCCAGTGGGCCACTGTGAGATACAGGAAGCAGGACTAGATCAACTCAATGAAATAGTTGGGTTGACCACTCTTTGTTTGTATCCCACTTATGGAGGATACCAATTTGGATCCCACCAGATGCAGGGGAGTGGCAACAAGATGCAGGTATCTAGTTGTCTTGTGTGCTCCCTGAGGTATCTAATGGACCACTGTGAGTTACAGGAAGCTGGATAGATGGCTCTTTGGCCTAATCCAGCATGTTTGTATGTTCACTCTCGCATATGGGTACTAGCAACAGAAGGGTGCCAACTACAACATCAATTCCAGCAGTGGATTTAAAACGGCAGCATGCTACTGTACAACCATTTGCAACAATGGGACCTCTGTTTCACTGAGGATTCTTAGTTATAAATGGGTTGTTGATCCATTAAGAGCAGCGTCCTACTTGTGAATGATGTGGATTCAGCCCAAATCTCCATGCAGCTGCCATCAGTAGCAGCCCCCAAATGCACTATAAGATTCAAAAAATTGTGTTTCACTGAGCATTTCTCCTGTGAAAACATTGCATTTGGAAGGGGGTGACAGGGAGCATAAGCAACCATCAGAATGGGAAGGGAAAGCTACCCACTGTTTTGTTGTGCCCATTAAGAACATATTGTTTAAAAATACATAACTTTGTCCCATTAGCAAAGATGTGTCCCTTAAGTATACTGCAGACAGTGCTCAGAGCAACACTTCAATGGGTTACATGCTGGGCTGGTTCTTGCTATCTATAAACCTAAATACATTTTGAGGGAAATTTCAATTAAAATGGTCATTTTCGAGGACTCCTGCTGGGGATCGCCCCATAGCCCCGAAGGTGAAATTATTCAAGTTACTGTATATTCAATACAGGGGAGTCATCTGCTATAATAAGGAGTCTGGGCTTAAAGAAAATAAATGTGAAATTGGCACACTGTAGTGTATATTATAGGTCATTTTATATGCAAAGATATTGTCTTGTTCTGTTCTGTTCTTGTTCTGTTCATTTCAGGTCATGGTGTTTCCAACTTCTTTTAACTTTACGAATCTGGACTAGTTCACACTTACAGACGTAAGTGTGCGTCCCTGTGCGTCCCTGTGCAAATGGCATTCCAATATGTCAGGTCCCTGTAAACATAGAATGAAAGGAATACTTACAACTATACATGCTCAATGAGGCTCTTGTTTGGGGAGTTTTCTGATTTTCTTTCACTTTTGCAGTGGTTGCTGTAAAATAAAAGCCTAGTTTGGAGGCGTTGTTTCTCCAAACAATTTTGACGCAGAGTTTTTCTTCATGACATTCTGTGAATCCATTTACTTAACAGAACAAGGAAATACGTTACAATTCTAGGACAAAATCAGCAAGCATATCTACATTTTTGCACTGCATTCAGATAAGACAAGTATTACAGAATGAGACTTTAGGGTTTTAAGGCTGCAATCCTAGATGCACTTACTGGGAAGAAAGGCCCATTGAATACTTACATATTTATGAGTAAATTTGATCATGGGAATGTGCTGTAAGGGGATTATGTTTTGTATTTGTCTTATGTGGATCTGGAAGGCACTTTGAGATCAAGATGGTATTATAAATATTCATAATATAAATATGCACATTTTTTTCTTTAATTGCCTCTACTTCTGTCCTGGTCTCTATTAAGTGGACCTTGGTAGAAAGATAGAGGCTTGTGCGAAGTCATTATGGGAAATAATTGGGAAAACAAGAGAGTAATGGAGCAAGACTGATGATTAGTCATTTGTGTATCATGCTAAATGTTTCCAGGAAAACGTTGGTGCAGATCCATGTACCGTGGTAGGCAAGTTTAGAATCAGTGTCCAAGAGGCAAATCATTCAGCTGGTTGAACTCTTGTTTAAGTGGTGTTTTCCCTATAGACTCCAAACAATTTGACTCAGATTTTTCCTTCATGACATTCTGTGAATCCATTTCCTTGAAGAAAATGAGGAAAGATGGCAACAGGCAAAGCTAGCTTTCCTGTTGCATACAGCTTTGTTCCCCTTGCAGCCAAAAGCTCAAAAGTCTTCTAGCTTATGCCCACCACCGACCATTTTCACCTAAAAGCAAGATCCCATCAAAAGGGTTTTCAGTGGTAACCTAAATCAGTGTTTGTCCTCATGTAGTTTAGGCAGAGAAAGAATCGAGCCATGCACAGTTTGTCCAAGGTAAGATAGATGGCTTTCTAGAGACTCTGCATGAACACACACAGCAGCCCTTCAGGGATCTACAAAAGACACTTTGGTTGTCTCATTAATCTCTTGCAAGTGGAATAAGTAGTCAGCCCTTTTTGAACCAAGTGTGCCCAGCTTAATTAAGCTTTTTCAGCAAAGCATGAGAGCAACCATGGCTACGTCAAAACTATACCTTTCGCCTGATATTTAGGGGATGTAGGAGTGAATTGAAAATGTCATTGAATATGTGCTGTGGAATCTAGTAAGCATGAAGTCTCCAAGATCTTTGCTCTTTCTTTTTCTTGAGAGCTTTTGGGTAGCTGCATGTTCAAGGTCATCTTCATTCAATGAAATGTTTAACATGTGTTTTTTTTAAAAAGCTGATGAGTGTGACTTTTCAGTGCCTCAAGTGAAGCCAGTAAAAGCAGTAGCTGTATTACAACCTTTTTAGAAGGTTAAAGAGAATGCTAGTTAGTTTTTGTGTTCAAGGTTTTTTTTTAAGTAAGCAATTTCAGGACACAATTCTAAGCTGGAATTAGGCCAGCAAAGTTTGGCTGGCACCAGGGCCACTGTAAAAGCACATTTGGATCATTCTCAGAGTCAGAGAGGATGGTGCCCATCTATGTGCTGGCCTCTCTATCTGGTCCAAACATACTTTACAGTGTCCCTTGTGCTGGCCAAACTTCGCTGGCTTAACTGTACTAGCCTAACTCCAGGTTAGGATTGTGGTCTCTGTCACACAGTTGGAGGGCCAGTTCATTGGTGCAACAACTATACTATTTCAAAATTCACATACAAATCTATATTCCATATAGATTGGGCTCACACCTAGGCATTGGAGGAGAGGAATTTGGCACTTGGTTAGCAGTGGCGGCACAAGTGGCCATGAAAGGCAGGCCAATCTCATGCAAAGTACCTTTGGGGTTCATCTTTGGCTTTTCTAACCTCAATCATTACAGACATGACAATGGAGGCGGAGTTAAATGCGGAGTTAAGTGATGTCATAATTGTTGCCATGGATGTGATCATGTTTGTAATAACTTCAGCTTGCGGTTAGTGTTGATTTAACTTCTATTGCTTTGCTTTCTAGAGATGTGTATATATATATTTGGCTTCAACTGTTCCCTGGTTAAATAGCAGGCTAGACTGTACTAGATTGTGAGCCCTTTTGGGACAGGGAGCCATTTAACTTTAATGTTAAATGCAAGGAGCAGGAGGGGGAACGGGTGACCAAAAAAAGACCGCGTGGGGGCTGGGGCTTGGGCTGGGGGGAGGCCGCAGGAGGAACCGGGACGCTGGATCTGTGTGGCTGGAGGGAGCGGGAGCCCCAGGCAGCCTACCTTCTCATGCTTGCTGCCTTATTCCCGGGTCTCCCTCGCTGCTGCTGCTGCTGCCGCCGCCTCCAGTCCTCTCGCTCCACTGCTGCCGCCACCACCACACTGCCTGCCTGCCTGCTCACAGAAAGTGCAGGCAATGGCTGCGGGTGTGCAGTACGCATGCACAGCTGCTGAGCCAACCAGCCGACGGGGCCAGTTTCGAGTGGGCAGGGCCAGCTCAACTTCTAGGAACTGGTACTCACGTAGTGGTGCATAGTGGGTGCATGACATCACTGGTTAAATGCTATTCACGGGGACGTGATCAGAAAGCAAACCAGAGGTGAATAAAAAACATTTTTTCATACCTCCATGTAAGCCTTCTGGCTGCCTATGGGGTTTCCTCAGACCCATGCCAGCTATGGAACTGTCATAAATCCAAGGAGAGCCAGGGCAGTCTGGAGTGGGATTATGGGGATAGGATCTGGCACGCACAAGTGCTGCTAGATTCACCCCCTCCTTTCCCTGAAACACTCCCCAATTCTTTCCCCAGAACACCCCAATCCTCACTGCCCTGCCCACAACCCAACCCCATCACTAACATACTGGCATTAGTGGTAGCTGGGTGTTCCAGTGGCATCCGCACAGGGTTGCCATCCATTCACACTGCAGCCCCATTCTGCATACTGTAGCTGCAGCTGCTGCACCAGTGACCCAGACCTTCTGCTGACGGAATGTGGATCCCAGCGGAAGGCACACAGGACTGGACCATAATGTACATATATGCCACATACAGTGTAAATGGGTCCTAAGTCCCAATCTGTTGCCCACCCTAAATAGAGAGCTAGTATTAATGTCATCCCTGGAAGTGCACATATTCTACCTTCTCCTCACAGGTTAACCTTTTCTTCAGGTTAACGTTAAGCTGCTCTTGGACAAGCAGCTTGTTTATTTCAGATTATTGAGGTCACTAAGCCACAAGAAGTAAGGTTCAAGGGCTGTCTGGCTAGCATTTCTGCAGTCAGATGATCTTGTGTACTACATACTCAGTTACCAATGCTCTGATATCTGCAGTTTACAGATCTCCTTTAGGGATGGAATTTTACACTTTGTGTATGGCCTTTTAGGCAAGAACTGGAAGAAAAGGCCAATGCCTAGAATCCCAGCTGCCACTGCAGTAAATTCGGTTCTACAAAAATATACCAATCTACCTAGAAATAAAATCTGTTAATGTTGATAAGTAGGGTTGGAAGGGAGAGAATGTTTGAGATTAACCTGAAGCATTCTTTCCACATATTTATTTTAGCCAATTATATAAGAGTAAGGAGGGGACCAGGGAGTCATATTAGATCTTTCAAAGAAGTTGTAAGAGGAAAAGCATCAGTGACATGTGCTTCTTTTTCTTCTCACGCTTCTGGAAGAACAATCCTAAGCTGTGTTGGAACAGTGAGGCTGCAGGGCTGTGATGTATCCAGCGCAGCTTTGGAGCGCTCAGGAGCCTCCCCAGGGCATGTTCGTGCCCTTGCCCCAGGGGAGTCTCCAGCCTCCCCTATGGGTTCCTCAGATCTGTGCCTGTTATTTAGCTGGTGCAAAGCCAAGGACGCCGCACGGTCCAACTTGGCCACATCCTGGCTCTGCCCCCCACCTTGCGCCAGCACACATCCTGGCCCACCCACTCTACCTCATTCCTCCCCCTGCCCAGAACTGCTCTTGCGCCAGCCGAATTCACCTGGTGCATGAGAGGCAATGCCTTGGGCCGGGGCCCTTGGGCCAATGCTGCTGCTAGCATTAGCCCAACGGCACCAGCACTGACATGGGGATGCCGGTTGGCACCCCCACATCAGTGCTGGTACCATTGGGCCACCACAAGCAGCTAGCCGACACTAGGGTGCCTCTAGGATTGTGTCCCCAGTTACATTTATGGGAGATAAGCATTTCCCCCTTATCTGTTGGAATTTGGATGCAATGCCACTTGCAAGACTCTGGAGGGTACTCTTCTGCCCAGACACCTCTTGAAACCTCTTTACCTGCCCCACTATGGCCCTTTGCAGGAGATATGGTCCTTGGTTCCTACTTCCTTCCCTTTCTCCACAGCTGGAAGTGCTGTCATTGTGACACTAGAGTCTTCTGCTTTCCTGGGAATGCAGCAACCAGTTGGGCTATTTCTCAGCCATTGTCCGATAGCAAAGTGAATCAGAAAGGAAAAAGCCTATTTACAACCTTGACACAAACAAAACAACCACACAGCCCTCCCCATTTCCAGCATCCCATCTTCCTATATTTTCAATATGGCTGCTCTAGGTACTTTGCAACCCACCTGAAATTGGCTCACAATGGTGGGTACTGACCCACAGTTTGGGAACCAATGCTTTAGCACAAAGCTTCTGTACAGGCCTTGTTAAAGATTCTGTAGGGTTGAGTGCTTGGAGTGTTAAGCCATTCAATAGCATAATTGTCCTAGGACTACTATCTATCTACTGTGTATGAATATCCTATTGATGAAAAAAATTGGTTTCTTGGGGATGGGGTGGGTGGGCAATGGCACCCGTTCCCTGTTCTTGGCAAATGTACTTATCTTGCTCATTCACCACAGCAGAATTAGAGGAGAAAGAGCAGCATAATGATTTGGCCTCGTTAGTTTCACTCAAGAGACAAATAAAAGCTACATAGCAGGGGTTCAAATCAGGAGAAACAGTCTGGCTAAGCTGGGAAGTTGTTTACTCAGTTTTGCTCATCCAGAAAAAGCGGCTTGTGTTCATCTAAGATATGAAATGCAGAATTTCATTTAGAATGCAGGCAACTAGTGAAAAAGGTACTTTCTTGGGCCTTGAGCCAACCATTGTTTATGTGCTGTCTCTTATTTGCAACACTGTCTTTGACAGCAAAGTTATATGTCCAAAAGTACATTTCATATAATGGGCATTGTGATGTACAGCTGAATTCCTGCCTAGTTTTTTTTTTCCAGTTTGATAGCTGAAATGCTTCCCCGCAAGATTATTATATACTGTAAATCACAGCTAATACAGTATTGCAATGAAAATAGTATCCTAAATACCATGAATGATAAAATATTTTTTTCAGGCCTTCAGAGCATACAAACAGCAGGAATGCTTCTACAATAAAATATATGCTCAGGAAATAATATTCTGACTATCAAAATAATAAGGAAGGAAAACCAATTTCTAGATTAGAAGATGGTAGAAAAGTTGGGAGAGAGAGAATTCTCGGTTCTGTAAATACTGACTGTTCTGTAAATTTTATCTGTGAAGATAAAATATTTTGTAAATTGCAAACTGAAACAACATTATAGAACTGTGAGGCTATATACAGTGAGGTTTCTAGATCAGTGTTATTCAAATTGTGGGTCAGGACCCACCTGGTGGGTCGTGACCTGATGTCAGGTGGGTCGCGGAAAGCTGGAAGGAGCCATCTTGGAAACTGAGACCTTCCTCTTGTTATATTCCTTTGTGAGTGTTAACAGTTTGAATTTTCAAGTGAGGGTTTTTTAAAATTTTGTTTTTAGTTCAGTTCTTTTATATAATATTTTGTCCTAATCTTGCTTTCTGTCAAGAATGCTAATTTGCATTTCAGGACTGCATTTCATTTTATATGTTACAATAATAGCACTTCATGCTTGATGATGTCACTTCCTGCCACAACATCACTTCTGGTGGGTCCCGACATGAGTGCCATACTAAAAAGTGGGTCCTAGTCTAAAAGGTTTGAATACCATTGTTCAAGATTTTTTTGCCCTGACTCTTCAAATGAATTCAAGACTGCAATTACAGTATGAGTTGAAATAAGGTTAGCAAACCTGTAAATTTCAGTTCCAAAGCACTGCCATCAGACTAGTGTCTGGATTAGGATGAACAGAAAATATAAATCTGGTTCTATTCTATCGTCATTAATTACCTATTCATTTCAATTCATAGTTCAGGTTCTTACTTTTAGAGTTTCAAATTGCTTTGAATTCGGATTTCTTCTCCTATAGATGCCATCCAGTACAGACTAATATCTGAGGTACTGATCAGGTTATCCCATCAATGGATGTTCAGGAATGGGCATGAGAAATAGGACCTTTTCAGTTGTGGCACCAGTGTTTTGGAACGTTATCCATAAAAAGGAACATATGGATCCCATCACTAAGAATGCAATCCTAAACTGGAGTTAGGCCGGCATAAACTAAGCCAGCAAAGTTTGGCCAGCATAAAGCATGTTTGGACTACTCTCAGAGTCAGGGAGTCTGTGTGACTCAAGTCTGTGTGCTGGTCTCTCTGACTCCAAGAGTGGTCCAAACATATTTTACAGTGGCCCTTGTGCCGGCCTCACTCAGTTTAGGATTGTGCCCTAAATGTCTTTTGGTGCCTGGTGAAGACCTGCCTTTTTAAAGAGGCCTTTAGAAGAAGCTGAAGCAATTCTAATAATATTCTGTCATGTTAGTTTGTTAGTAGTTTTTTTAGATTGTGAGCTCTTTGGGGACAGGGAGCCATTTAATGTTGTTTTTTTTGCTTGTAAACCGCTTTGTGAACTTTTTGTTGAAAAGTGGCATGCTTGCTTGCTTGGCTTAGTTAATACTGATTAATGGAATATTTATGCTATTATCTGTGGAGTTTCTGAATGGATGAGAAGTGAGACAGAAATGTTTTAAATAAATAAAGATAAGCTTCATGAAACACTGCCATCCCAATCCTACCCATATGATATGCTGGTGGATCTCTCAGTGTAGCAGCACATCATACAGGTCCCTGTTGTTGCAGCCATTTTTTGATGGTGTGTGGCTTGCTGCTGACGGTGCAGCTGCCAACAGGCCGTGTGCTAGCAGTGGCGAGCAGCAGACCAATCATTGGCACAGGTAAGATGGTGGTAGAGGTGGATCGGGGAAAGGATCAGACCAGGTTGCATATAGAACTTGGCAGCAGAACTGTGTGTGAGTGCAGTCCTAACCTGGAGTTAGGCACAGTTAAACCAACAAAGTTTGACCAGCACAAGGGACACCGTAAAGTATGTTTGGAGTCAGAGAGGCCAGCACACAGATGTGCACCAAATGTGCTTTATAATGGCTGTTGTGCTGGCCAAACTTTGCTGTGCCGGCCTAACTCCAGGTTAGGATTGCACCCTGTGAGATCTGGAGCCCTGATCCCAGGCCTAACATATCGCCTGTGCCATTTCAGATCTGTGCCAGCAATAGACCTGGCACAAATCTGAATAGACCAGATAGATCTAGATCAGCAGGGAGCAAGAGAGAAGGAATGTAACGATTTTCTTTGCTTACCTCTCCCAGCTGGTCCCTGGCTCATCTGCGGGATGCAGCAGAGGCTGCATCAGCATCCTTGCATCACTTAGGCCAGCCCTGGATACGATTGGGCCCTGCAAGATGTTCCTTGCTCATTCTCTGTCTACAGCATGAATGACACCTTTCCAGGACAGAGCTAGCTGGCGAAATCTGTAGTTTGTGTTGATGAAGTGACCCTCACGCCTCTACTCAGCCCTGAGGCTGATATATTCCTTTCATTAGCTGACAATGAAGACAATGGAGGCTTCTAGCAACATTGTCAAACCCAAGCTTGTAAGCCACTGGAATGAAGAAAGATGTCTTTGTTGGGTGGCAAGAAGGAAGGAAGGTGGCTCTCTTATGCATGCTATGCCTATCCATTGTGATTGTGACCAAACTAAGAATGCAATCCTAACCTGGAATTTGGCCAGCACAAGGACACCATAAAGCACGTTTGGGCCACTCATGGGAGTCAAGAAGGATGGCGCACATCTGTGTGCTGGCCTCTCTGACTCCAAGGATGTTCCAAACATACTTTATGTTGTCCCTTGTGCCAGCCAAACGTTGCTGGCCTAACTGTGCCAGCCTAACTCCAGGTTAGGATTGCACCCTAAAAGTAGGAACCAGCATGATAACTTATCAGTCAGAACTTATCTCCTCTGGTGCAAACCAGCCTGTAAAAGCTGATTTGACATGGCTCCAGGAATACGACATGTGGCTAAAGCCATTTCTCCCACATTCAGCCAGGGAAGTGATTTTCTATGTTACAGTTATGTAGAAGAAACTTTGCTAAAACAGAACCGTTTAAAAAAATTGTACTTTAGTAAAAAAAAAAAAAAAAGCACATGACAAATCAGATTGGCTATCAGATATGAGATATGAGCTCAAAGAAGCAAACAAAATCAACAGATCCATGAAAAATAAATGAGTACAACAAGATGAAAAGTCATTGGCTTTTCCAAGTTGTTTCCAAGAAGCATGACTATCTGAGTGACGTTGGGGTTCATAACATGAATTATACCTCCTTAAAAGGTGTACACCTCCAGAAATGTAAAGTATAATGTTGCTGTTGTTGATGATGAAAAATGCGCTTCTTAAATGTTTTTCAATGACGAACAACCACCTTGATAACACATGGGTTCAGGGA
>JAJKFI010000002.1:41215526-41228263 GCA_029204185.1 Lerista edwardsae | reverse complement strand
CAGGGAGGTTTCCTTGAGTGGGAGGAAAATACATTCCTCTAAAATGGATTGTAGTTAAGCCCTTGATATCCCATCTCAAATAACAAGATTTGTCTACTGAAGCACAGTTTAAAGTTGGCATCTCACCCCAGTTTTGTTTGTTAGTCTTTGACGTTTGTGCGCTTTGCCTTGTGGGATTTGGATGGAGTGACGAGATGAAAGTAGAGTGGGAAGTATGAACCCCACCAACCTCCAATGAGCTGAACCTTTGTTGCAAACTCAAAGTTGGGCTCCATTCCATCGACATGTCAAAGAGGTTTCAAGGGTACTTGGTTTAACTTTTGGAATCTGTGGCAAGTCTGTGTTGAAATTGCAGAAGAAAAGCTTAGAGGCACTTCGTGAAGCCCTGTCCCAAACCACCCCCAAACTTTAGCCAAATCATAGTCCACAGAAGCCTTCTACGAACAGTAACTAAGGAGACCATCACAAACCCTCAAAGGGGTAGGCCTGCTTTGTCCCCCCTCTTTTTAATTCAGTGGTCAGGGAACAGGGGTAAATTACCCCAAATGGGGTAAAAATGAAATTCCTGGGGGTAATGGACAGATAGGAGTATGCACTGCCCCCTTTTCCCTCATCCTTTCTTCATGACTAACGTTCTCTCTTCTGACCAATGGGAAGTTCCTCTCATGCTTGATGGATTTCCCTTGCTTCCAATAGGAGATTAGAAGCGGCAAGGTACTTGGCCCCCAATAGGCAGCGTTCCCCTCCCTTCCCAGGTGGCGAAGAAGGCCGTGGTTATCGATCCCGCTGCTGGTAGAGGGAGAAGGAAGCAATAGCAGAGAAAATGACGGCCGTGGCTGCAACTGCGGCGGTGCCGGGTGCCATGGCATGTCTGCTACTCATGAGTAAATGCACACATGCTGCTCCGTTTCTTTTTCCATTGGGCTCAATATATTTTCCTTGTCAGTTATTAGCTTGTCAGATTCATGACCCACCAAAAATCGGTCATGACCTACTGGTGAGTCATGACCCACAGTTTGAGAACCACTGCTCTAGGACCAATTCCTAGAATTTCCTCTTAAAAATGGCCTCAGATAGGGATGGGAAGGTCTTGTGCCTGACAGCAAAGAGATCCACTGCCAATCACATTAGAAAGGACTGATTAGGTCTGGCTCAATAAAAGCAGAAGTGGCTCAAGAAATGATGCTGTCCCCATGCAGCACTCTGCTGTGCCACCTCCCACCCCCAAAATCTGGCTACATGTCAGCCAACACCAACACCACCGCTCCACCTTCCACTTCCTGGATTTGCCAAAGGACAGAGTGGAAGAAAAGGTATAGAGAGGAGGTGTCAGAAGGTCTTGGGCTCTGGAAGTACCGGTTTAACTCCCCTTCCTGTACACCACAGTTGCACCACCTCCTCCAGGTTCTGCCTCCCCCAAGTGCAGTTTCACCCTAGCCCCCCAAAAAACACCCACCCCAACACATAGGGACAAACTACACATTTAACACGGCATATAGTCTGGCTCTTACTTGACCTCCTGTTAAGGTTCTTAGAGCCAAGGAGCCTGTACTGAAACAGGAAGATGGGATGAAATGGGATCTAAATTTATCTGGCTTAATTAAGTCACTTAAACAGCTGCCAGTACTTTGATACGGCAGGCTTTTTCTTTTGCTAAACTGTTCTTCTGCCTTGATTTGTTTGAATTATAAAAGGTTTCATGTGTGTCTATTGTTTAATAAAGTAGTAATTTAGTTAACGTGTACAATAAACAGAAGGAAGTGAATCCCAGCCATGTTTTAGACTGCCTTGGTAAGAGATTCTTAGTAAGAGATCCATTTCCTGAATTTATACAATGTATACAGTGGCCCTTGTGCCAGCCAGACTTTGCTGGCCTAATTGTGCTGGCCTAATTCCAGGTTAGGATTGTACCCTTAGTGACACCCTCATTTAAAGTTTGTGGAGGAAGCATTACAATATTAATGTAACAGGCTGATCTATATTTCTAGATCAGTTAAGCTGTCCTGCAGTTAGTTAGATTTGTCAGTAATTGATAACCCCTGAGGACTTCTAATGCTTTTTGCTCATTATGACAGTAACAATGTTGTTAAAAATTAATCAGGCTACAATAATTTCATGACACTAGAAGAGTACTGTATGTTAAGGTCAGGAATGGGTTCTTGGGATGAACAGCTGGAGTTTTTCCCTGCTTGGAGACCTGGACACAATACTGATCATTATTATTATTATTATTATTATTATTATTATTATTATTATTATTATTATTATTATTATTATTATTAACATCTCTTATACTATCTGTACTGATCTGCTGGTTTCCAAATGTGTAGAATCCATTGAACAGGAGTGTCTCAAAAGACATGAGAAATAATACTTCTCATTCTTGCACAAACTGTATTTATGTTCAGTGGCGTAGCTAATGAAAGTGTAGCCTGGTGCAGAGGGCAAAATGATGCCTTATAAGTGATGTCACAACAGAAAGTGACATCACAGTTGTATTTTCATTTTGGCCATAATGTTTGATAAAGTAAAGATATTACACTCTGGTTTGTTTCATTACATTCTGCATTAAATTCCACATTCAATGGTATATAACATGACGGTATTATTCGCACTTACCAAGGTTTTCACAATTTTGACCACTAGTGTCAAGCTCATTTTGTTGCGCCCCTAAAGTTTATTGCCCAATTGCACCCCACTGCACTTCTTTAGCTACACACCTGTTTATGTTTTTTATAATTAACGGTTGATCTCTGTCATGTTTACATATTACTGTAGCACTTATTAAAGCAGTGGCTCCATAATATTACTAATATAGCACCTATTCCTGCAGGTGGTAACCAAACTTTCCAATCTTGCTCAGAATTGGCTTTGGCAGAAATTCTTGCTATCCAAATGAATTGGAGTTTTTAAATTATGTCTGGTACAGCAGCCCATGCCAAAAGAGGAAGACTTTCAGCCCTGCGCAGTGTCTTTTCCTTTGGCTATTGCTAGTGGTGGTCTGCATTTTTTAGATTGTGAGCTCTTTTGGGACAGAGAGCCATTTAACTTTATTATTATTATTATTATTATTATTATTATTATTATTATTATTAGCCTGTAAACCACTTTGTGTTGAAAAGCGGTATATAAATATTGATTGATTGATTGATTGATTGATTGATTGATTGATTGAAGTTTATGGCAGTGCCAACTTTGTAACTCAGGAAATCTGCTCCCAGGTACAATGTTCAGCAGGCACTGAATCCTTAAGGACACGGAAGCGATGTATGGAGCAAGTTGGGCTCAAGCACCCCCCTCTGCCCCCCCCCAAGTTAGATTGCACCATCCTTACCCCCCTCCCCATAGTTAGGTTGCACCATCCCTAGTTCAACATGTGCACTGAAGATTTGTTTCCCCCCGAGTCCTCTGATCAGACCAACCAACCCCAAGACCACCCACTGTCTAGTGTCAGCCCTCTTACCTAATTATCATCTGATTTCTGCTGCCACCGCACTTTTCATTTCTTCCATTTCAAAAGGCAGAGACAGTGGGGAAAGGTGGGGAAAAGTGAATAGAGGAGCTAAGACAGGTGACCCTCTTTCCACTTTCTCCCTCCTTCTCTTCCTTGTCTGCCTTTTGAAAACAAGGGCAATGGGGCTCCATCTTTGGGATGCTAATGCCCCTAGATAATGGGCAGGTGGTCACTTCCTCTAATGTGCCACCCATGACCTGTGATTTCATAGGGGCTCAGAGAATTGGCCCTGGAATGGACAGACCCCTGTACAATGTACATCCACGTGCCAGATCCATGTTCTTTCAAAGAATGTGTCACTGTGGAGTTGCTCATCTTTGTCAGTTAATGTTTGTCCCATGTTTTTCCAGATTTTTTTAAAGACACTGTGAGAGTATTATGCATTGATAAATAAAAAATCATTTTTTAAAAAAATGGTGTAGTAAAGAAAAAAGTACCTTTTTGCAGGAGTGGGAAGATACTATTAAAAAGTTTCCCATTCATTATAAAATGGAGATTTCCTCTGCTTCATCACATCCTCAATTTTACTATGAATTCCTTGGTCAATATTATGTTTTACAGACAGGCAACGTGCTTGGATTTAAAAGCCCATAAATAAAACCAGTACCATTTATAAAACATGTAACTACTGTATGTAAATAGCATTTCTTAATTACAGGACATGAGCCTTCTCCATTCATAATGGCAAATAAAACAGCTGAAGTTTAAACTCACTCGCCAAAACCAAATCAATTTTAACATCACAAGTAAAGCCTAATCAAAAAGTGATTGCAGATGTACTTATCATACAGCTGAGTTCTAGAATGGCAGCTGGACACTTCCAAGTATGGTGGCTGCTGCTTGAGAACTTTTAACTTCAAAAACCAGGAAATGATTATTAGTGCCTTCATTACACAGGCAAGATCTGAAGTCCTGATTCACAGCTCAGAGCGCAATCCTATACCCCCGTTGCGTTAGCGCTACGCTCTTGAGCCGGCTGAATGCTGTCGCAAATGTGCCGTCAAGCTCATCAGTGTCGACGGTATGGCGCTGGACCGGCACAAGCAGCAGTGCCAATGCTTGGGCACCGCCGCAACTGCCAGCAGCACTGGCCTTGTGCCGGTCGAGAGTCAGCGGTGCATGGTCAGCTCTGGGCCTCACCAAGGGCATTCCAGAGGTGTGCCGGGAGCATAACTAGGTGACGCAATGGGTGGAGAGGGGGTTGTGATGCAGGACAGCCATAGTGCCAAATCCTAAACCCCATCCCCAGCCTCAATTCGGGCCGCTCCTGCGCACGTGCATCTGCAAAACAGCAGGCACAGATCTGAGCAGCCCTTGTTATGACTGGGGCTTACACAGGTGTTAGGGGAAAACCTCCCCTTGGCCTGCACTTAGCTGCTGCTGCCTCCTAATGGACTTTAGGATACAGTCATGTTATGTCAGCCTTACTTAGGATTGGGCTGCCCATCTCTTAGCCACTAGATCAGTGGTTCTCAAATGTTTTAGACTGATACCCACTTTTTAGAATGGCGCTCGAGTTGTGACCCACCGGACGTTACATGATTAACCTGGAAGCTAAGATATAGCCACGAGTGACATCATCAAACAGGAAGTGATGTCATTGTGATATAATAAAATGACACTCCTGGAATGCAAACTGGCATTCTTGGATTGCAGCAATTGCACAACCATGAAACATCTCTGACAGAAAGCAAGATTAGGACAAAATATTATGGAACAGCACTTAACTAAAAACAAAATTAAAAAAAACTCTCACTTGAAAATTCACACTGTTGACATTCACAAAAGGAATATAGCAAGAGTAAGGTCTGCAACTTCCATGATGGCTGCTTCCAGCTTTCCCCAGCCCATCTGATATCCGGTCCCAACCTACAAAATGGGTTCCAACCCAGTTTGAGAAACACTACATTAGACTATAACAGTCTCCCTAGTTCTCAGAAAAAGGAAATAATGAAACTGGGTTAACTGGGCAAAAAAGGCACTTTTAAAAGCAGTACTCCTCTCATATTTAGCAAGAGAAGAGCAACTGTCCCTATTAATTGCAGTATAGCATCTTTTCTAGTAGCTCTTTCCTGGTGTTTCTTTTGTATCATGTTTAGATTGTGAGCCCTTCTGGAATAGGGAAGGATTCATTTATTTTTATATATAAACTGCTTTTGAATATTTTTATATAAAAACTGAATTTGTTTTTGCTGAAAAATGTTCTCTAAATATTCTTATTACTTATAGTCTAGATTTGTTCTTAGAATGCTTTAGTTTCAACTCCTGAACATTTACTGAATATATCAGTAAACAAAGAAAATACTGCAGCTGGAAGAGTGTTTTATTTCATTTTGTTAAAATGGTTCACAATTCCCCTTCTCAACCAATAAAAAGTTTTTGCCTCTGTTGGATCTCACACTAAGATCAATTCTTCCTATGCCAGACACTTTGGATTAAATAGTCCTTTCAAGCAATTTGGGTTCCACCGAAATGACAGAGTACCGCTAGGAAAATGAACAATGACTTTCAGCAGTGGCCGAGATTTCTAGGAGTCTTAAAGGGCAGCTTAATAAAGCAAGCCAGGCTGGAGGTGACTAAAGCATGAATTACTCTTTCAAGTCTTGATCAGGAGAAAGGTCATTGTTTCTTGGCAAGACATTACTGAATAAAAGCATTCTTGGCAGCTGCCATCCTACAGACCTCTACATTTGCAAAGTACACTTTCCAGCCTTATTTATCTTGAAGGAAAACCCCCAACAAAGGAACCCTACACAACTCATTGCCTTCCCATCAGGCCTGATCTAGTTCTTTAGCTCTGTATTCCTGAGTATGTTAGCCCCTGTATAAGTTTGTGATGAATGGGATTCCGCAGATTAGAAACCCATTGTGTTGTACGCCACCAGATTCAGGTCATGTCGTCAAAACTAGTGCACTACTCTTTGAAGCTCTGCTTGGCTTAGTGTGCACAAGGAAGAGGGAGCAAAAGACAAAACATGGGGAAAAGGAGAGGGAGACATCCTGCTTTCTGCGCTCTATAGTTGGTTTTTCACAGTGCAAGCCCACAGAGCAGGCAGGCTAAAAAGTGATGGCGGCAGCAGCTGCACCACCACAACCAGACTTGATAATCCATGGCCATCCTGTTGGGGATCCCTGATGTACTGTATGACAAAAGAAATTGAAAATAAAGGCAATTTTGCACAAGGCATGAAGCAGCTCTTGCTTCAAAGAGGTTTGCAATACAACTACATTGTTTGCCACAAAGAATGCAAAATCCCCCTTTTTACTCTTTGGCCATCCTAAAGGGGGGAACCTAAAGATGTCTATACATCATACAGTAGTGACTATGGATGGATGGTGGCAATGGATGGTGTTGGCCTACAAACCATCTGGAAAAAATCCATAGACTTACTATAGCCTGATCATCTGAGATTCTTGACTTATCTTAGAAGCTTCTCCAGCGATGGAATTCATTACTGATACGTCTAGGCCAATGTTATTCAAACTATGGGCCAGGACCCCTTGATGGGTCGTGACCTGATGTCAGGTGGGTTGCGGAAAGCTGGGAGCAGCCATCTTGGAAACTGCGGACCCTACTCTTGCCATAATCCTTTTGTGAGTGTTAACAGTACAAATTTTCAAGGGAGGGTTTTTTTTTAATGTTTTTACTTCAGAGCTTTTACATACTATTTGGTCCTAATCTTGCTTTCTGTCAGAGATGTTTCATGGTTGTGCATTTGCTTCAAACCAAGAATGCCAGTTTGCCTTTTAGGAGAGTCATTTGATTACGTCACACTGACAGCACTTCCTGCTTGAGGATGTCACTTCTGGCTATGACATCACTTCCGATGGGTCCCGACACAACTGCCATTCAAAAAAGCGGGTTCCGGTCTAAAACGTTTAAGAACCACTGGTCTAGGCAAATTGTTGTAAAGCAACAAGTGTTTATGAACTGGAAGCAGCAGACTGTACGGAAGGGTTCCAAGTTGCACCCACTCATTAAAACAGCTGGAAGGGATGCAAAATACTACAAACCATGTTTTTGCAAGAGAGAAGGGAAAGAGAAGAAAAATAGGGGTGGAGGAAATAAAATCTTAAAGAATACTAGGTTATCTCAGGAAAAAGAATGTTGTTGTTGTTGTTCAGTCGCTAAGTCGTGTCCGACTCTTCGCGACCCCATGGACCACAGCACGCCAGGCCTCCCTGTCCTCCACTAGCTTCCTGAGTTCGCCCAATTTCATATTCATTGCTTTGGTGACACTATCTAACCATCTCATCCTCTGTCGCCCCCTTCTCCTTTTGCCTTCAATCTTTCCCAGCATGAGGGTCTTTTCTAAAGAGTCCTCTCTTCTCATCAGGTGGCCGAAGTATTGGAGCTTCAGCTTCAGCATTTGTCCTTCCAGGGAGCAATCAGGCTTGACTTCCTGGAGAATTGACCGATTGGATCTCTTTGCAGTCCAGGGGACTCTCAAGAGTCTTCTCCAACACCATAATTCAAAAGCATCGATTCTTCGACGCTCTGCCTTTCTTATGGTCCAGCTCTCACAGCCATACATGGCTACTGGGAAAACCATCGCTTTGACTATGCGAACCTTTGTTGGCAGGGTGATGTCTCGGCTTTTGATTAAGCTATCTAGGTTCACCATAGCTTTCTTCCCAAGAAGTAAACGTCTTTTAATTTCATGGCTGCAGTCACCATCTGCGGTGATCTTGGAGCCCAGGAAAATAAAGTCTGTCACTGCTTCCATTTCTTCCCCTTCTATTTGCCAGGAAGTGATGGGAGTGGTTGCCATGATCTTAGTCTTTTTAATGTTGAGCTTCAAACCAATTTTGGCACTTTCCTCTTTCACCCTCATCAAAAGGTTCTTTAGGTCTTCCTCACTTTCTGCCAGTAGAGTGGTATCGTCTGCATATCTGAGGTTGTTGATGTTTCTCCCAGCAATCTTGATTCCAGCTTGTGAGTCATCCAGCCCTGCCTTCCTCATGATGTACTCTGCGTATAAGTTAAATAAGCAGGGTGACAATATACAGCCTTGTCGTACTCCTTTCCCAATTTTAAACCAGTCGGTTGTTCCATGTCCAGTTCTAACTGTTGCTTCCTGACCCGCATAAAGGTTTCTCAGAAGGCAGATCAGGTGGTCTGGAACTCCCATCTCTTCAAGAACTTGCCACAGTTTGTTGTGATCCACACAATCAAAGGCTTTAGCATAATCAATGAAGCAGAGGTAGATGTTTTTCTGGAACTCTCTTGCTTTCTCCATGATCCAGCGAAGGTTGGCAATTTGATCTCTAGTTCCTCTGCCTCTTCGGAAACCAGCTTGTACATCTGGTAGTTCTCGATTCACATACTGCTGAAGCCGAGCTTGTAGGATTTTGAGCATGACCTTGCTAGCATGTGAAATGAGTGCAATGGTGCGGTAATTCGAGCAATCTTTGGCATTGCCCTTCTTTGGGATTGGAATGTAAACTGATCTTTTCCAGTCTTGTGGCCACTGTTGGGTTTTCCAAATTTGCTGGCATATGGAGAGCAGCACTTGGACAGCATCATCTTTTAAGATTTTGAGTAATTCCGCTGGAATGCTGTCACCTCCACTAGCTTTGTTGTTAGTGAGGCTTTCTAAAGCCCACTTGACTTCACTCTCCAGGATGTCAGGTTCGAGCTCAGTGACTGTACCACTGTGGTTATCAGGAACATTGAGATCGGCCTTATAGAGTTCCTCTGTGTATTCTTGCCACCTCTTCTGAATCTCATCTGCTTCTGTTAGGTCCTTGCCATTTTTGTCCTTTATTGTGCCTACCTTAGCATGAAATTGTCCTTTGACATCTCCAATTTTCTTGAAAAGATCTCTAGTCCTCCCCATTCTGTTGTTTTCCTCTATTTCTTTGCATTGCTCATTTAGAAAGGCCTTCCTATCTCTCCTTGCTGTTCTCTGGAAATCTGCATTCAGTTGGGTATATCTTTCCCTTTCTCCCTTGCTTTTGGCTTCTCTCCTTTCCTCAGCTATTTGTAAAGCCTCGTCAGACAGCCACTTTGCCTTCTTGCATTTCTTCCTCTTTGGGATGGTTTTAGTTGCTGCCTCCTGTACAATGTTACAGACCTCCGTCCAAAGTTCTTCAGGCACTCTGTCTACCAAATCTAAGCCCCTAAATCTATTTGTCACCTCCACTGTATATTCGTAGGGGATCTGATTTAGGTCATACGTGGAGGGCCTAGCGGTTTTCCCTACTTTTTTCAGTTTAAGCCTGAATTTGGCAAGAAGAAGCTGATGATCTGAGCCACAGTCAGCTCCAGGTCTTGTTTTGACTGCCTGTATGGAACTTTTCCATCTTTGGCTGCAAAGAATGTAATCAATCTGATTTCGATGTAGACCATCTGGTGAAGTCCATGTGTACAGTCGCCGTTTGTGTTGCTGGAAAAGGGTGTTTGCTATGACTAATGTGTTCTCCTGACAGAACTCTATCAGTCTTTGCCCTGCTTCATTTTGTACTCCAAGACCAAACTTGCCTGTTATTCCTCTTACCTCTTGACTGCCTACTTTAGCATTCCAATCCCCTATGATGAGAAGGACATCTTTTTTGGGTGTTAATTCTAGAAGCTGTTCTAGGTCTTCATAGAAGCGGTCAACTTCTTCCTCATCAGCACCAGTGGTTGGGGCGTAGACTTGGATTACTGTGATGTTGAAAGGTTTGCCTTGGATCCGAATGGAAATCATTCTATCATTTTTGAGGTTATACCCCAGTACTGCTGTTCTCACTCTCTTGTTCACGATGAAGGCTACTCCATTTCTTCTAAGGGATTCCTGCCCACAGTAGCAAATATAATGGTCATCTGAATTAAATTCTCCCATTCCTGTCCACTTTAGTTCACTAACTCCCAGGATGTCGATGTTCAGCCTTGACATCTCACGTTTGACCACATCTAGCTTGCCTTGATTCATAGATCTGACGTTCCAGGTTCCTATGTAGTATTGTTCTTTGCAGCATCGCACTTTCCTTTCACTTCCAGACACATCCACAGCTGAGCTTCCTTTCAGTTTTGACCCAGCTACTTCACTCTTTCTGGAGCTACTAGTACTCGTGTTCTGCTCTTCCCCAGTAGCATAATGGACACCTTCCGACCTGAGGGTCTCATCTTCCCTCAATGAAGCTGTGAAGCTCAATGAAGCTGTGAGCTATGCCATGTAGGGCTACCCAAGATGGACAGGTCACAGCAGAGAGTTCTGACTAAACGTGGTCCGCTGGAGAAGGAAGTGGCAACCCACTCCAGTACTCTTGCCAAGAAAACCCTATGGATTACAGGAAAAAGAATACTCTGATTTTTTTAATGTGCCATGTTACATATTTTGTTGTCTGGAGCACATGTGTGTGAAAACATAATGGAATCAGCATCAATGTCCAAGTTCAGGAGCCAGGAAACTAGAACCATGTCAAACCAGAAGAATGGACATAGTGTCATGGAACCCTGTTCTGTGTGTGTCTGGTTTACTTCAAGCGGAGAATGGAAGTTTTCCATCTTATAGACCGGGGAAAGGGAGTGAGCCTGTGGCTCTCCTACGTATTCGCAGTGAGAAGCCATGCTTTCCTGTTATGCCAGACAGAAGACTGAGGTCAGCCAAAGAGTTGTTCTGAATAGTACTATGAAGTGTTCATACAGGATATCATGAAATGGAATAATAAAAGATAGAAAAGACAGCATCTTTCATTGGATTGTCTTCTTGGCAGATAAGATTAAGTTTTCAGATTACCATTTTAGACAGCTCTGCTTCAGCCAAAAAGGAAAAAACTCAAGGAACAAGAGTCAGAGCAATGGATTGATGCAGTAAAATAAATCACCCTTACCTACCTTATATTCCTTGCCTTATGGCATCATCAAAAGTGACAAAACGGTGAACAAAATTAAGGGCCAATCCTAACCAACTTTTCAGTACTGACACAGCTGTGCCAATGGGGTGTGCGCTGCATCCTGTCATGGAGGCCTCCTCAAGGTAAGGGAATATTTGGTCCCTTACATCAAAGCTGCATTGCCCTGACCCCAGTGCTGGAAAGTTGGTTAGGATTGTGCCCTAAATTGAATAATGGATGAAAAATACATTGGTTTGGAAGTACATATAATGGTTTGTCACAGGCAGATCATTTGGAAGTAGTGTTTGTTTATTTTTATAGAATTTATGAGCTATCAGCCTAGAAAATTAGGGACAGTCCAGCCTTCTATCACTCCCATGAGAAAAAATGCTGCAAGGAGCTAATTGAGACTGTACGTATAATCATTAACAGTTATATCATGTGAACAATCAAATATGTTGTTGGAAACACATCTTAATGTGTTAAGGGTTAATAATACTGTAACTGCACTCTTACAGGGCAATCCAACTGTCCCTTGGGCCGACTCTGTTGCAGATTGGCTGGCACAGGGGCTTTTTTGGGTGGGGAGGGAGGTGAGAGGGGGCAGAATGGGGCAGAGGGAGGGTGATCCTGCAAGCAGGGTGGCCCAAGGAGGGGGGGAGAATGGATGTGCCACATCCAAACCCCTGTCCCTGGGCTGTACAGCCCCAATTCAGGCCACTACCGCCTGCGCAGACTTGCGCCTGATAAACAGCAAGTGCAAATCCAAGCAGCCCATAGGGGCCCCTGGGACATACCCCAGGATATAATAAGGGGACAAATGCTGCTCCAGAAGCTTCCTAACCTGTGCTGAATACAGCACAGTCCAGCTGGCCTGCCTGTTCCAGTGCAGGTTAGGATGGCGCCCTTATTGTAATGGGCTGAATACTCTCGTCACCCAATTATTCTGCTCACATAGGAGATGGAATTTTATGTGCTGTTTGCCGTTCTTCTTTTAGCCAGGGAAAAAGCTCAAGGAAGACAGATTGCCCCCACCAGTCCCTGGACTGCCCTTGCCAGTCCCTGCCTGACTCAAGCCAACATTCTATGTGAAATTTACTGCTAACCGCTGGCATTTTGTTTCTTTTGAGAACCAGCTCAGAATAACACGGGCAAACTCTTTCCATAACAGTCTCTGTACTTCATATGGGCACAGTTCTCTAAATATAAACAATCCATAACCATCAAATTTTGAAAAGGAAGCTGGGCTCATATGAGGATACAATATTACCTCAGCAATATTACAGATGGTATTAGCAGCTTTCATGACAGCAGGAGAGAAAGTAATACTGAGTGAGCTAAAACAGTTAGTGGGTGAGAGAGAGAGAGAGAGAGAGAGAGAGAGAGAGAGAGAGAGAGAGAG
>JAJKFI010000002.1:41196621-41211734 GCA_029204185.1 Lerista edwardsae | reverse complement strand
CCGAAACGGACCGGAACGCAACGGGCGGGCTGCCGCTCACCCGTTCCTCCCGCCCAGCATTCCGGCTGAATGACAACGCTGATCCTAACCAACTTTTCAGCACTGACATAGCTGTGCCAATGGGGCATGTGCTGCATCCTGCAGTTGGGGAGAGGGCAGTCATGGAATCCTCCTTAATGTAAGGGAATGCTTGTTCCTTTACTTCAGAGCTGCTTTACCCTTACTCCAGTGCTGGAAAATTAGTTAAGGTTGTGCCTCAAATTGTTTTCATATTTTCATTTGGTAGGCTGTCAAATCCTGCTATTTATCTACGACAGGTACTGTATGTTTAAGATGGGAAAGTTTTCACATGACAACTTCATTGCAACAAATGAAATCAATGTGGTCCAATGGCTTGACCATTTTGCATGGCACCTTGGTTATACCTGTGTTTCTGGTGGTAGATGTGCAAACTGTGGCAGGAAGACAAACCATCTGAAATACTCAGTGGACACACACCAGAGAATCAATGCTTCCTAACATTGGAAGAAGCCAGCGTCAGTGAAATTCTCTCAAGTCAAGCTTAGAAACAAATTTCAGGACACTGCTAAGGTTGGCCTCCAACATGACTTCAAAAGCCCCCCCCCCCATTATTTTCAGCTCAATTGAAAAGACTTGCCAGTTTCCCACTCCTTCAGGGCACCATTACATAGGGGCTGAAGGGGGATTTTTGCAAAGCTTCCCCTGGAAAACTAGGGGAGGTAAAGAACAGAAACTCTTCCCATGGGGACCCTTTGAGAGTCCCACGTGGGGTGGCCTTTTACTCCGCTTCCCCATTTCATCAGGGGCAATCAGTAGAGGTTTTCTCTGCTGGCTTCTTCCAACGCTCTTTTTAAGGGTCACCAAAAATAGGGGGTAGCATAAGTAAGACTATAGGTCCCACAGGCAGTGGCGTTTCTACAGGGATGGCAAAGCTCTAAGTTTTGCAAGAAGCCTTACCTTGCAGTGGAAATCACTCCTCTCCTGCACCGTTTTAGCCAATCTTGGCGTTGCTTACTGGCTACAGCAGCAAGGGAGAGGAGGGATTTACATGACAGGGTAAGGCTTCTTGCAAAACCTAGAGCTTTGCCATCCTTGTAGAAACGCCTCTGCCCACAGGAGATCCTCCTCCCTATTCTGAGTTTCAGACCCTTAAAATTAGCACTGGATGTAGCCAGTTAAGACTGGTTGCTTCTGATGCTCATTGAAAGAAATGGATCTCCTGAAATAGAAGGGAAGGATCACCTCTGCAGGGGAAACTTCTCAGAGGATGTTTTCCTTCAATTCAGCCCATGCTTGTTACTGGAAACTCCTAGTTGCCAGTAAAATCTAAACCAGCCCTGTCACCCTGGATGCAGAAGATATATATTTTTAAACTGATGCTCACCCATGGACTTGGTGTGTGGTCTTAAGTATACTTTTATCAATTCTACACGTGAAAACTCCTATTGTTTCAGTTCACACTGAGTTGTGCATTACTGAGCCCTGGATTGTCGTGTAAAACTACCTTTTAATAGTTCTGTCACGATCTGGATTTTCTGGCTTTCAGTAACATCTACAGTTGTTGAGAAACTGATAATTAAGCTGAAAGAATGGAAATCCAGCTGCGGCATGATTTTTTGAAGAAAACAAGTCTCAAAATATTGTCAGTTCTGTGCTTGGCATCTTTTTTTTTAACTCCCCCTAAATGGGGAACACACAGACTACTTCCAGTTTTTCAAAGCTTAAATCTTTGCTTGCAGTCCCATTGCCGGTAATGAGAGAAAGTCTCACTGGGTTCATATCAGAGTTTTTGTGCGCTTCTGTGATGTTTCTTTCTTACAGTATTATTGAGCAACATCCATGCTGCTGCAGAACTAACAGAGCACGTACTGTATCTAGTATTAGTAGAATTGTAGGGGATGTATTAAAAATCATGTAATAGCAAGCAAACAGTATTTATATACTGCTTTTCAACAAAAAGTTCACAAAGTGGTTTACAGGCAAAACAAATTAGTTAAATGGCTCCCTGTCCCCAAAGGGCTCACAATCTAAAAAAATGCAGAACACCAGCAGCAGCCACTAAAAAAGACACTATGCTGGGGTGAAGAGGGATTGTTACTCTCCCCCTGCTAAATTTAAGGGCAACATCACTTGAAAAAGTGCCTCTTGCCCAGTTAGCAGGGGAGCTAGTACTAATTAACCATTATCTTTCACATGTCAGATATTATACATGGGCAGCGCAATCCAAACCCTCCCCCCCCCAAGTTGAGCTGGCCTGTCACTTGTGCCAGTTCCCCTGTGTCGTGAACGTGCTGTAAAGCATGTTTGCAGCTACTCAGGAGCTGGGTAGGCTAGCACACGGACGTGCACTGGCTTGCTGGCACTGAATCCTCCTACCCCAGTGCAAGGTAAGGTTGCTCCTTAAGTAGTGCAACATAAGGTTGCGGAAGCCTGCGCAAGGGGTGGGAGAGTGTAACTAAAGCGGGGCAAGAAAGGGTGGCCTGGGACTGGGAGAGGGTGGGACAGGCTGCGGCAGCATAGGCTGGATCCTAACTACTGTCCCGAGCCCAATCAGCAATACATGGACCACTTGGATTTACGCCTGCAAAATCACCAGTTGGCAGCAAAGTTTCTTGGCTGGTACCAGTTGGCGGGAGGGGGCAGAGTGAAGGCAGATCGTGGGGCAGGCTTGGCCTGAGAGGGGGATGGAAACAGTGGCAGACTCTGCTGCCAAATCCTATGCCTCCTCCTGAACTGACAAACCCGACACAGGTCTCCTTGGTTCTGCACCACCTCAATAACGGGGAACGATTCAGGGAGACCCACGGGGGCTGCCATTGCTCAACACATGGCAAGAGAATGTAAGGAGACCTCTGGCTGCTTCCCTGGCCCCATGAGATTCATTGGTAGCCATTTCAGCCTGGGCCCTTGGGAAGCATATAATAGGATTGGGCCTTTGGTCATGCTTCTTGCGTCTAACACAGTCATGGAAGTAGATGCACATGCATGAAGTCCAAAGGGCCTTGTAGCACAGGGGCTATCATTTCAAGGTGGGGAGAGCTCATGCTATGGCAGGAAGGGGAAGCTCAGGATCAGCCAGAAAGGACTTGTTGCAACAGCAGTTCTACAGCACCACAGCAGCTATCTCACAAATGCTTTCTAGGGCTAAAACACCAGAGAGTCTTGTTGGGCCTTGAGGACTAACCCACAGCCATTTTGCTTTGCTTTAACATAATCCTGATGTTCTGGAGAACTCCAAAACTGGCTTCAGCCTTTAACGCTTGGGTTGGTCCTAATATAGTTTGGTACCAGACTGATATACCAAAAAGATATTTCTTTTTTCCCCCGCATGGGCCAACAAGGCTCCCTACGCGATTTTTACTGACTTAACTGGCCAGTCTCATGATTTTCACTGGCGCGACCGGCCAGTCTCCCTTCTCAGCTAAGGTGCTTGGCTCTGAAGGAAGGCGCCCTCAAGGAACAGAGCGCCTCTGCCTTGCAAGGGAGCAGGTGGCGCTCCCATCCCAGCCGCTGCACAGGAGCAGTGAGGCTCAGCCTTTCTGAGGAGGAGAAGGCTCTCCCGGCCAGCCTCTCAGTCCTTCCCGCTCCGGGGCGGAAGACTTCTGCGCGCGGGTCTTGGCGCCAGAACGAGGCGACTCCCACGTGGCTCTTCCTCCTACTTTGCCTTGGGGGCGGGCGGTTTCGAAGAGGGGGGGGATGAGACGAGAGGCAGGGCTGGCTGGAGGAGGTGTACTAAAGCCGGCCGAGGAGCAGTGCAATACACGGAGTAGTGGGGCATTCGCTTGCCTGCCTTCCTCTTCGCCTGCCGCTGCAGCAGCCGCCTCGCTCTACGATGGCTGAGAATCGGGCGCTGAAGGTCCCTCCAAGGTAGGAGCCTCCTGGGCTTTGGGCTGTCCTCCTGCTTTCTCTCCCATTCCTCACTTTGCCGTGTGCTTCCTTCCAGTCTGGTGTCGTCGCCTCCCCCCGGCTCCGTCCTTCGCTGCTTGGAACGCGACGCTCCTCGCAGAGCGCCCAAGGGGAAGCTGCTTGAGTTCAAGGCTGCCGCCGCCGCTGCCCACTTCCCAGCAGCCGAGAGCTCCTCCCTGGAGGTGGCTCTCCTGGCCAGCAGCGCAGGCGGAGGGGGGCCGGGGGGGGGCTGTCGTTTGTGTGTGTATTTTAAACATTTCCGAGCTGAAGCGCTCAAGTGCTTTGCGTGCTCCACGGACTTTATTAAAGGGCACTTTGCACGGTTGCTTTTGGAGATCGGAGGCGAATACGAGCTGCAAGGGGACGGTAAGCCCTCCTTGTCTTTATGGGACGGTCACAGGCGATGTGTGCATGGCGGGGCGGGTGTGGGGGATGCATTGCCATACCGTCTGTGGGAATGAGATTTAAGGGGGAAATGAGTTGCGTTTAAAGGATCAGCCATCTTCTTAGTTGGTGCTACCAACCTCGACCCTTTTCTTCGCTTCTCATCCCGGGACGGAGAAGGAGACGCTTCCCGGAGATTATTGGTGTCAACTGGAATCGCACTCTTTTCCTCCTTTATAGAAATCGCCATTAAAAAAGCAAGCAAGCAGACTCGGCCCCTTTACTTAGTGTTGCAAGTGGATCGAAGGATGGATGAGAGAAATGAAGCGTGAGTTTTTTTAGGGATTTGGGGAAATGTGATTATTGACCCCGGAGCACGTGGAAATGGGTGAAATGCGGGTAGGTTAAGCGGAGCTGTTTAGGAAAGCGGGGCGAAAGCTTTTTACATATGGCTTTTTTGTGCGGTGTGTATGTGTGGTTTTTTTTTGGGGGGGGGGCGGAATGTTACAGGAGACTAAGCCTTCCAGGAAGTGAATAAGACAAGGTTTGAACATTGTTTTTTTTTTCAGTGACGGCTGCATAAGCCGTCAGATGATGCGAGTAGTCGATCGCTTAGCAGTGCTGCCTTTTGGGGGACATGCTCTGCTAGTAAATTGTCTCAGAGAATGGGGTTACCATTCTCCTTGCTCATACATTTGCAGCATGTTCTGATCATGTAATGTTGCTGTGCCGGAATGAGGTCAACGTAAATTTCTCTAGCATTTTTTTTTCCTTAGGGTTTCAAAAGTAAGAAAGGAGAGAAGGCAGCAAAATGTCATCTGGTTCTGCTAGGCTTTCAAGTGAGACATCAAAGATGCACAGTGACATTTCAATACCTGGAATCTATAGCTGACTGTCTTGGATTGTCTGCCTCACATTTTTATTACAGATTTAAAGTATAAGCAGTGTCTCTTTTAGCATCTAGTTGTAGTGTTTGTTTCAGACTTGGTTACACTGAGTTGTAGTAGCCCTTAAGTGTGAGGGGCACTGCAGTAGAATGTTTTTCTTACCCTGATTCCTGATGCTTGTGAAAAATGAAGCTGGCTAAAATGAACCAGGCTTTCCAAGTCAACCTTTCAGAAATTCCTTCTCACGATGATATGAACAAACAAGCTCATGAATGTCTTGCAACTTTATTTTTCTCCACACATATTTTGTACAAATAGTTTGCTGGAAGGAGGAATCTGAACCGTTAGCATCATATTTTGTAAACTGGAGAACATTATTTCTTATTTATTTTTGCATAAAGCAGTGATTCCCAAACTGTGGGTCGGGACCCACCAATGGGTCACAAGTCAGTTTCATGCGGGTCACGAAGTATATAGAGCAGCCATATTGAAAATACAGGAAGATGGGATGCTAGAAAAGGGGAGGGCTGTGTGGTTGTTTTGTTTGTGTCAAGGTTGTAAATAGGCTTTTTACTTTCTGATTCACTTTGCTATTGGAAAATGACTGAAAAATAACCCAACTTATTGCTGCATTCTCAGGGAAGCAGGAGGCTCTGGCATCAAAATGACGGCACTTCCAGTCATGACTTCTCTTCCAGTGGGTCCCAGATAGACTGTCATTTGAAAAAGTGGGTCCTGGTGCTAAAATGTTTGAGAACTACTGGCTTAAAGCATTGGGCAAGCAAGTTGTGCGAGTGGCCTGCATACATCTCTATCTGACCTACATACAAGGAGCAGTGGTTTTTATTATCTCTCCTTTTGGCTAATGAAACACTTTCCTTGCTGCTGCTCTGGGTTAACACACTTCATCAAACAAACTGAAAAACTGTTATATGAAGTCAATGCTGCTTTAGAGGAGCAGTTAAAAATAAATAAATCGGGCATCTTCAGGCCCCTTTATCTCTCCTTCACACATACACAGCATCTGTCTGCTACCATTGTAGCTTAATTAGCAGACTGCAAGTATAGCAATCCTTCCATGTTTGCACTCCACATTACATGTTTGAACAGCAGAGGGTGTAAATTAGAGTTAGTTAGTTCCCACTGTGGGTGCAAAAGTGATCCGAGAAAACATGGAACATGGTTATTACAGGCTTCTGAATTGCTTTATTTTGATTTTTTTTTTAAATTAAGGCACAGTTTAGAGATAATCATTTATTTCAACTTGCAATTGGTAAGATTTTCTTTTTTGTGATTCTGTATCAGTTCCTTAAGGACAATGGAAATTTTGCTTTCAAAATCAACACAATAGACAGGAAGACAGTGGACCAAATCCTAAATAAAGTTTCCTTCAAGAGATTTGAGATAGGTTAACCTTATTAATTGCTCAGCTGGGTAGTTGGATAAAGAACCTTTTGTTTTACGTTGAGGTTCCACACAGTAAACCTAGTACGGCTCACTAGTGCATTGGCACACTTATGTCTGTACACATGTCTGCAACACATGTTTTTGCCTCCATTATACGTGGTGGTTTTATCACGTGCATCTCATATACTCTTAAATGTTTGACTCTTAAATGAGCCTCTGCCAACTTACGCTGTTAAAACCTTGTATAGTTTGATTCAGACTCATTACCCCTTTTTCATTTAGAGACAAAATGGTTGAGGAGGGAATATGGTTGTTGTTCAGTCGCTAAGTCGTGTCCAACTCTTCACGACCCCACTGACCACAGCAAGCCAGGCCTCCCTGTCCTCCGCTAGCTTCCGGAGTTCACCCAATTTCATGTTCATTGCTTCGGTGACATTATCTAACCATCTTATCCTCTGCTGCCCCCTTCTCCTTTTGCCTTCCATCTTTCCCAGCATGAGGGTCTTTTCTAAAGAGTCCTCTCTTCTCATGAGGTGGCCAAAGTATTTAAGCTTCAGCTTCAGCATTTGTCCTTCCAGGGAGCAATCAGGCTTGACTTCCTGTAGGATTGACCGATTGGATCTCCTTGCAGTTCAGGGGACTCTCAAGAGTCTTCTCCAACACCGTAATTTGAAAGGGAATATGGTAGAAGTATATAAAATTATGCATCATGTGATGAGAGGGAACAGAGAGAACATTTTCCCCTCTCATAATTGTAGCATGATCCAATGACATTCATTGGCAGTGTATGGAAGCGACAAGGCAGACAAAATGAAGGACTTCTTCCTAATATGTATATTTGAAGCATGGAATTCATTGCCACTGAATGTAGTGATGGCCTCTCTTAAATGATTTTAAAGAGGCGTTAGACAAATTTATGGAAGAGTAGACGTCTTTTAATGGGAGAACCTCCAAATTCAGAGGCAATATTTCTCTGAATATGAGTCGGTATGATTTGGGTTTTTTGTACTTTTTATATCCATTTTTAGTAAGCCACCTTGAGGTCCCTTAGGGGAAAAGGGACCCTTGGGGGGGAATACTGTCAATAATAATAAAATCTGCATGGGATATTTAATTGCCTTGCTGTGCTATGTTACAGAAATGTATAGATAATTATAGTTGGAAAAAAGATTCTGGACTGCATGGTCTGATCTAGTAGGACTTTTCTTTCCCTATTAAGCCACACTTCTTGGATTTAAGCTGACTGCTCTCTAAACCTATTAGGTGGGTGCAAGTTCCACTAATTTCCATTAATGTGTTTACAATCAGTGTGCTAGTTACTTTGAAGTCATTGACAACTTAAGTAGTATTGTGAAACTGTCCATGACATAAATAGCGAGTTGATCAGGCTCCTGGAAGTGTCTCATTTCTTATATGTGGCTTCATAGTAATGTAGTTTCACCCCAAACTATATCAAAATTCAGTTCAGCTATACATAAAGTTTAGAACTTCCTATTCTTGCTGCTGGGCAAAAAGTCTTCTTTGTTCTCCTACAAATTTCAGAAAGATACCGGTGTAATATTATCCCAGAAGTTAAAGGTGAAGTTTTATTTTAGAGCAGCTTCAGTGAAGATTGGTGACCTTTTATTTGGACCTAAAATTGGCATATTTTTATATGGACCTATATATTATGTTTATATTTTATAAATAACATGTTAAGTCCATATTATATTATATGGACCTAAAATGTTGTTGATTATAAAATGCCTTCTGTCCACAGATCGGTAAAGTTGCAGTATTTAAGCACCCTATGGCTGAATATTAAGATTTGCTGCACCATCTGAATAAATGCTTCGTGTATGACATTTATAAGCTGCTTCTCAAGCATAGTGCTTTAAAACATGATGGGTACATTCCTGACTATTGCGTCCACTCTCAGGGGCTCCTTCTGTAAATGGAAGGAGTGTTCCAGTGGCAGAAGCTGTCTTTGCACCAGGAAAATTCTCCTTCTGTTGGTGGAGGGAGCTCCTGACAGAGGAAACACTAGTTAGGTTGCTACCCTATATTTTAAACTGCTTACAGGCAGAAATGCTTGCTTGCATTGAACGTGGAGTGCAGTTCAAATGGAGCACTCAGCCGGCGCAAGTCCTTTGTGTTGCCCCAAGACTGTTGCAAATGTGCCATGAAATATGTTTGTTACTAGCCACCGTTTGGGCATGCCATGCAATGATGTGCACCATTCTCGTCGTGCCAGTTCCAGTCCCAGACACAATAAGTTCAGTGAGAAGGGTGTTTTGGGGGAAGGCAGAGGGGGGACCAGGAGGCAGATCAGGACCAGGAGGGGGTGGGACCGGCCGCGGCAATGCAGACTGAACCCTAACCCCCATTCCCAACCCAATCAGCCTTACATGGGCTGCTAAGATTTGCATCAGAGAAATTGCTGGTGCATTTCTGAGTAGCCCCATGGGGTGGCTGGGGTGCAACGCAGGGTAAGGGGAAAAGTATCCCCTTACTCCAAGTTGTGCTCCAGCTGATACCTACCTTTCGCTGGATACAGCGCATGCCAATCGGCCTGTTTTAGCACAAGTTAGGATTGGGCTGCCTATTTCATTTTTTTGCTAGTGGAGTAAAAAGAATCTTGTAGTCATAAGTAAAGTATAACAGCCTTTTGCTATAACAACCAAATATAATTTTGTGAAAGCCAAAAAAAAAAGTTTTAACATACAAGAACTCTTGCACTAGTGCAATGTCACAGGTGACAGTGTTGCACTGACGCATTGGCACGTCAAGCATGCTGCATGCATAGATACAGAGATAGAGCTGCTCTGATACAGGCAGTTACATTGTGCAAGGCCTTGAACAAATTAGGTGTGATTTAGGGCACAATCCTAACCTAGAGTTAGGCCAGCACAGTTAGGCCACCAAAGTTTGGCTGGCACAAGGCACATCTGTGTGCTGGCCTCTCTGACTCCGAGAATGGTCCAAACATATTTTATGGTGTCCTTTGTGCCGGCCAGACTTTGCTGGCCTAACAGTGCCAGCCTAACTCCAGGTTAGGATTGTACTCTGGGACAGGATGGAAAAGCAATGGCACCAAATGTAATCCTGTTTCTGTAGCGGGCATCAGCATGTAGTAAGGGCAAGGTGTAAGGGCAAGGTATTCAAACTGTGGGTCTGGACCCACATAGCAGGTCGTGATCTGATACCAGGTGGGTCACGAAAAGCTGGGAGCAGCCATCTTGGAAACTGCAGACTTTATTATTGTTATATTCCTTTTGTGAGTGTTAACAGTTTGAATTTTCAAGTGAGGGTTTTTTCTTTAATTTTGTTTTTAGTTCAGTGCTTTTATATCATATTTTGTTCTAATCTTGCTTTCTATCAGGTATGTTTCATGGTTGTGCAATTGCTGCAATCCAATAACTCAAATTTGAATTTCAGGCATGTCATTTGATTATGTCACAATGACAGCACTTCCTGCTTGATGATGTCACTTCCTGCTACAACATCACTTCCAGGTTAACGACATCACTTCCGGTGGGTCCCAACACAAGTGCCAATCTAAAAAATGGGTCCCAGTCTAAAAAGTTTGAATACCACTGGTATAAGGAATTGCACTGGAGCAATGTGGGGACCAAATTTCCAGTTCCATAGTTCAAATGGAACACAGGATGCTGATAAGTTTGCTCCAGTGCAAGAGCTCTTGCTATTGGGCTCACAATATGCAGGAATAGTTTACAGCAGCGATTTTCAACCCCGGCACACTGGTGTGCTGTGAATAGTCCAAAGGTCTGCTGCGGGAGTTTGGGAGATGGTCATATATTAGTAGGGCCATTAGGGGTTGTGAGCCCCACATATACAGTACTGCACAGTGTACCTTGTCAGTTGTCAAAAAACTGATGGTGTGCCCTGACCATTTTAGCACCTTGTCTGAGCATCATGATGTGAAAAAGGTTGACAATCGCAGTTTTTACAGGTACGTATTGGGGACATGGGCAGCCCAGTTCTGAACTGGCTGTGCCCAGCAGTGCTGAAATGGTGACTGCAGGATTGCTCCCTCACCTCAGGGAGACTGCATCTGGCAGCAAACAACCCCTCCCATCCTCAGCAGCAGCAGCATGATCTGGGGATCACATTGCTGCCTTCTCCCCTGCCCCTTAAAGGGACAGGGAGAAGTGCTTCTCTGGCTGGTGGGTCGCAACCCGCCAGTTTGGGAATGACTGCTATATTTGATTAAACAGACAACTAGCCTAGACATGTTTTAAAGAACCAAATGAAATGGGTTGGCATCTCATGGAGTCTCAGAGAAGATGCTTCAGCAAAGTCTCAGAGAAGATGCTTTTAGATGCTTCAGCAGTCTTTAGTTTGGAGACCAGTTTGGAGAGGGAAGGCTTAGGATCTGGTGCATGCTGATGCTGCCAGGATCCACCATTCTGCCTCCTGCCAACCCCTTTCCCTGCCCAAAACTCCTCCGTTCCTCCTCCCCCATGCCCTGCTCTATCTACCCCTGCCACCAACTTACCACTGCTAGAGGTAGCTGGCAGAGGCAGCAATGGGTCTCTGGTACCACTGCTGTTTGTGCTAGTGGACACTATGGCCAGTGGTGGTACCACTGTGCCCCCCCCCCCCGGCCGTACAGCCATTTATAACAGTGGAATTGTGTTCTGCTGTTGCAAAGGGAAGTGCAGCCCTATATTGGATTGGGCTTCTAGTGAATGATGTTTGTCTGGGTTAGCCTAGATAGACACTGATATTAGAAACAAGACACTTCACATTCACATATTGGTTCACACAAGTACTCCTGACAGTGAGTATACAGACCCTAAGTTGTTGTGTTCTAAATATTTTGCAGAATTAGACCGCAGTTAACATTTACATTATGCATGGGGTTTGCATCCACAAAGAATCACAAAGACATTTGCTAGAGGTATTTATAGCTGTCTGTTTGACTAACCATCTGTGCTTTCACTGATACATAGAAGTGAACCAAATTCTAATTCCACGCAATCATAGTTTTAACTCCCAAATACAGCTGCAGGGATACACATAAATACTGCAGGTCCCACATGTCCATTTCATAGATTCAGGGGCAAATTCTGTTGCCTGCCAGCCCATAGCATACAGCACTGCTGACAGAGAAATTGACTTTTAGGATGTCGTGGGGTCTTTCAGGAGGATACAGTCTGGAGCAAAGCTGAACAGAGACAAGGGTTCTCTGTGTGATCTGGAAGTGGCTGGAAGAAGCTGAAGAGACTACCTGAAGCCCTGCCAATGTACCAAAGTACTGTGCAACAATGGGGCAAGTTACTGGAGGCTTTTAAAAACACTTCTGAACATGTATGAAGTATGTCCTCAGAATCCACAGTTTCTGGTATCTGCAGGAAAGGGTGTGTGTGTCCAGAATAGAACCCCTTAGATCAGTGATAGTGAACCTATGACATGTGTGTCAAAGGTGACACGCCACAGCGTTTTGGGTGGCACACCAGCATTTCACAACACCCAATAACAACTGAGGATTTTTTGTAATGAACTGATTTTTTTTTGGTAAAGATTTGATGTTGCTTTATATGTATAATGCATAGCATCACACATGATTGGACTATATTTTTTAAAATAAATGAATATGTGAAAAATAGTTTCTCTTTTTTGGGGGGAATGACACGCCAGCAGAGTCAAGTTAGGCATTTTTGACACGGCAAACCCAAAATGTTTGCCATCATTGCCGTAGATACAGGGGTACCAATGAAATGTTAAAATGGTACTATGAAAATGTTTCAGAAATTCCAGCATTACATAATGAGGTTTAGCACCTCGATCTTTAGCTGCAAACACTGAGCAACTTTCTTAAATTTCTCCTGTTTTTTCTACTTTCCCCATGAGTTTTTTTCCAGCTGTTTCTGTTCTTTTAAGACCCATATTCACAGTAATTTGAAGCAACAGCTTAAAAACAGATATCCTGTAAAAGGGAACATTATCCTGTAAAAGTGTGGAGATAATGCTGTCCATCAGGCAGTGTACCTCACATAAAGGAGGTATACTCCTTTATGTGAGTGTACCTCGGAGCTTGTCTCAAGATGTGCTCTCTTCTGAGGCTCCTGAAGTGCACATCCCCTAAAACCTACTGGAGGACATGCGAGAAAGTGAACCCTTCTGGATCTCTGTCTGACCAGGGGAAGAAATCCAGAATTCAATCTGACCTCTTGGAACTCATTCTTGGGCACACAAAGCAAATTTGTCCCTTTTTCTGTCATCGGAGCTCAAAGTGAAGGCCTACGAAATATTGGCATGCATAAAAAGGGATGCTCTTAAAGATAGGGGAACATATTTTTATCTTTGCTGCAACAAGATAAAAATAATTGTTTAATGTTTCTCTATCTTTTTAATAGGCGTCCCAATATCCATGTTATCAGTGGATAATTGAAACCGTGAATATTGAATCAGTGGATACTGGGGCATGCCAGTACAGAATAAGTAGTGAACAAAATATTGGCAGACTTCAGAGTCTTATTGCAAAATACTTCTGCTCCTATAAATATTTGTTTTCTTACTGATGTGACAGATGGATCTGCACCAAGAATGCTAATTTTAAACATTTCCCAAGTATTACTAAAGGAACATTAATAAAGTTGGTATTGTGTAGCATGCTGCAAATTTCTGTCATCACAGCTGCAAACAATTTACAAATACTCGCTGATAATACTCTGCAGTGGTTGCAGTCTGGAGAATGTGTACTCAAGAAATACTAATCCTCTTAAGGCCTACTGCTTTTAATCATTTAATTATGATCCATCATCTAAGCATTTGGAACAAGAGAAACACTTCTCCATGCAGGCTATACCGTAGTAAAGTCAACTGCTCAATCAAGATGAACATAGTGGTGTTTTCCAATTAAACCCACACTACAGTTAAACTTGCAGTATCATGATCATCCTCACTATAAGGTGCAATCCTAACCTGGAGTTAGGCTGGCACAAGGGCACCGTAAAGTTTGGACCACCCTTGGAGTCAGGGAGGTTGGCGCACGTCTATGTGCTGGCCTCTCTGGCTCCAAGAGTGGTCCACACGTACTTTACAGTGTCACTTGCACTTGCCAAACTTTGCTGGAGTAACTCTAGGTTAGAATTGTTCCCTCAGTATAAGTCTGCGGACTCTAAACTGGAGATTGCTGCCACCAGCAATACAAATATTTGCTGTACAAATAGCTCTTACTATTCTGCCTGGGAGCCAGTGCATCCTGATTCTTGCACTGGTCAACTGTCTGCCTGGAAATCTGGGCACTAGGCATGCTGAGTCCGAGGAACCCAGAAGTGGCTATCGCACTATCAGGTGCGCACAGAGGGGCTTCACATTGGCTCCTGGGTGGAATGTTAAGAGCCGTTTACCAGGGTGACGGGCAGGAAGGGTGCCGGATTTGCCCCTTGCTGGAGTCTGGAGAGCCCTAGTATAAGGGCGCAATCCTAACCTGGAGTTACGCCAGCATAGTTTGGCCAGCAAAGTTTGGCTGGCATAAGGTCCAGGGTGGCGTATGTCTGTGTCCTGACTCTCTGACTCCAAGGGTGGTCCAAATGTGCTTTATGGTATCCCTTGTGCCAGCCAAACTTCGCTGGCCTAACTGTGCTGGGCTAACTCCAGATTAGGATTGCACCCTGAGATGATGGGACAGCAGAGGGAGAAAATTACTCTGGATCAAGGATGGGCAGGGCGGTGGAGAGGGAGCAGTGACTGTGGCAGGGTTCCCCCCTTCTTTCATCAGAAAGAGGGTGCTGCCACTGTCCAAAAGGAAGCGCCAAATGGATCTGAGCATTGAATCGCGCCTCCATTAGACATGTGCTGGAAGAGGTAGTGGGTGACTGTGGGATAACACGGCTCCCCTCTTCAGTTTGTTACCTACTGATGTCAAATTTTTGCTCCGTGTCATCGGTAGCTGATATGTACGAGTTCGGTAACTGTGAATGAAGCTGTTTTGTTGTCTTTTTGTAATTACAGTTCCATTATGCTCTGCTGGTGTATATGCAAATCAAAGAGATTTCAAATAGATCTCCAGTGCTCACTTGTCCAAAGGAAACTAAGGCTACAATTCAATACACATTGAAATAAGTAGTGCTTACTTATGAGAAGGCATACACAGGAATGCTTTGTAAAGCATATAGCGCTGACTCTTGTCTTTCTTGCTTTGGAAATAGAAAGGGTTGAACAATACACTAGGAATGGTTCTGATACAATGCTAAGTATCTGTACTTGTACTTTTTATTCTTCAGGGTGAGATGAGAAGCTTGGAGTTAATCATTTGCTGTAATTGGATATCCTGTGCTATATGTCTTTGCAGCTATTTCTGATTGCTTTGTGATATATACTTTTGTGAACATTCTTAGTCCTTGTCTGTCTACAATCAGCAGATCATTTGAAACACACATCTGTAGGTGGTAACTTTGTTGTAAAAATTGAGCCTATTTTCCCAGTTCTATTATATTGCTCTCTGGTTCATTCATTCATTCATTCATTCATTCATTCATTCATTCATTCATTCATTCA
>JAJKFI010000002.1:41123048-41190651 GCA_029204185.1 Lerista edwardsae | reverse complement strand
TGTGTGTGTGTGTGTGTGTGTGTGTGTGTGTGTGTGTGTGTGTGTGTAAAAAACATAGCCTCCTTTTTTCCCCCTAGCTAAACCTATTTTCCAAACAAGCTGATAGTCAGTGGTGTAGCTACGGGGGGGGGGGGTCACTAAGTATCGACGGCACCACAACACACCATGTAAGCTGCCCCTCCCCTTCACCACTGAAGCCATATTATATCGGGCAGCAAGAGCAGTGTGGACCTTACACTGCATATTGTGGCGCCATCAGTACCTAGCATTGTGACCTGTCTCTAGCTCCGCTACTGATGACAGTGAAATATTGCAGAATATCACTGTGGCATCAGGCAAGAGCTAACCCAGCACACTGATTGAGGACACTGATTGACTATTATCATGTAATAGAAGATGCAACTCACTTTACCAATGAAACAGTTCTGGTGATGGCAGTGATTTACAGCTTGAGCAATCTGTTTCACAAGTTCTCATTCAGCTACCCCAGCAGCAGCAAAACTTTAGGTTTGACATCAGCTCTGAATAATGATACTGTGCCTGAGGATGATAGTTTCAGACTGCTCTGTCTTTTATATAGGTATTTTCCTTGGGTTTCTCACTTTAGCAGAATGTACCACACATGCAGTTGATAACAAGGATGCAGCCCTGTTCAGTCTACAGTAATAAAGACAGTCTGCCTGGGCTCTCAAAATCAGTCACTCCCATTGTATTCTTTCCTTCTGAACAGCTATAATTTTATCTTCTTTCTTGGGTATGCAGCAGGTTATACTGATGCTGATGCATAGCATGTGATTTTTATTTTATGTTGGCATCTGTCGGGTTGAGTGAATGCAGTGTGTCATTTGCTGCCCTAGAACTACTTGTCTGAAGGGGAAGAGACCATAACGTTTGACTGCATTGTTGAAGGCAGGCAGATGGTATTGCATCCTGCTCTGTATTTGGAGATCAGAAGGCACCAAACTGTTATTTGAGCACACTTCTCAAAGTGGGAGGGGGGAAATGGATCTTGTCAATGGGCTGGAGCTGTTAAACCAGAAAGACTTGACGTTTTTGAAGGTGCAATCCTAACCTGGAGTTATGTCGGCACAGTTAGGCAAGCAAAGTTTGGCCAGCACAAGGGACACTGTAAAGTATGTTAGGACCACTCTTGGAGTCAGAGAGGCCCTGTCAGAGCACACAGAGATGTGCCATCCTCCTTGACTCCAAGAGTGGTCCAAATGCTCTTTACGGTGGCCCTTATTCTGGCCAAACGTTGGTAGCCTCTGCCAGCCTAATTCCAGGTTGGGATTGCACTCTGAGTAATGTTGAATTCTTGGCATCTCCAGACAGGATTGGCGCAGACCCTCTTCCACACCCTGGCAAAGTAGCATAGCCAGAGGGGCTGGCGGTGCAGCAAGTAGTGCAGGCTCCCCATTGCACCATGTGAGCGGCCCCTTCCCACTCGCCCTTGGAGCGCTTGCCATTGTCACCACGTTCCCCCCCTCAGGCTGTGCTACTGCCCTGGAGAACCACTTCCAGTCAGTGCTGACAGTACTGAGCTAAGTGGATCAAGGCCTGATGTCTGCAAAGGCTTAAAAATAAAGCTGGATTTGATTTATTTTATTGATTTATTTCCCTCTTCTCTCTCTTCCTCTTCAGCAACTTCGAATCCCCACTGATGTATGAAGCTTCAGAGCACCAAAGTAGCAGCACAAACACTTCAGGAAGCAGTCTAGGGAGCTCGGTCACAGCATGTAAGAAGGTAATTTCCCACTAAGATGTTGTTAATTTGAGTCAGCAGCTCAGCTATGATGTTTAGCTCTTGTTTGAATCACTGGTGCTCGGCAATTGGGACTGACCTCTTGAGCTGCTGGACTTGGACTGGGGTGGATGGGCACAGCTGATCCAATATAAGACCATGGAGTTGCCTCTATGACCTGGTGCAAGAACTTGTCATTATTATTATTATTATTATTATTATTATTATTATTATTATTAGTAGTAGTAGTAGTAGTAGTAGTAGTAGTAGTAGTAGTAATTTAATTTAATTTAATTTAATTTAATTTAATTTTTATCCTACCTTTCTGCCCCACGGGCACCCAAGGCGGCTTACAACATGCCCTTATGGGCTCTTCCTCCATGCAACATTGCACAGGATCAGGTAAGGGCCAAATCCCATCCAGTGTTCCAGCACTGGTGCTGACTTGCCAACCAGGCATGCATTGCATCCTGCAGTAGGGGGGCAGGAAAAGAGGCCCTTTCCTCAGGGCTGCATTGTGGTTGTACTGGCACTGGAAAGTTGGATAGGATTGGGCCCTACAACTGTTTATGAACACCAAAAATCCAACAGCATTCACCTATTTGTTGCTGCTGTTATGCAGGGTTTTCAGGGGAGCCTTACAAAGTGAAAAAAAGAAAAACTGATCCTCCAGCTATAATTAGAGACCCCAATCCTATCCCTTGTCTGCTGCGTCAATTCAGCTGCACCAAAAAGGTATCAGCTGCATCCAGTGGGAGGGGGAGACCCAAGGGCAAATTTGAGCTAAGTATAAAACATTTATACAGGTGTGCCTCGGTATACACTGATTTGGTACCCACAGTTTCAGTTATCCACAGATAGCATGGATACTGGGACTCCAATAAAAACGATAGGGGAACGTTAAACATTTTTTTAACTTTGTTGCAGCAAAACAACTGATGTTCTTCTGTCTTTAAAAAGGTGTTATCAGTATCCACGGTTTCAGGTATCCATGGTGGGGTTTGGAATGGAATCCCAGTGGATACCAGGGCATGCCTATATTTATCTCCTGGTAAGCCCTAGGGACGTGGTGGCACAGCAGCTTAAACTGTTGAGCTGCGAGCTTGTTGACCAGAAGGTTGGCCGTTCGAAACCACGCAACAGAGTGAGCTTCCATTTCTTATCCCAGCTCCTGCCAACCTAGCTGTTTGAAAGCATGTAAAAATGCGAGTAGATAAATAGGTACCACTTCAGTGGGAAGCTAACAGTGTTCTGTGTGCATCGGTGTATTGTTATGCCAACCACATGACTACGGAAGCTTGTCCTCGGACAAACGCTGGCTATTTGGCTTAGAAACGGAGATGAGCACCGCCTCCTAGAGTTGGTCATGACTAGACCATACAGTCGTGGGGAAACCTTTACCTTTAAGCCCTAGGGCTGCCTATGGTTCTCCTTGGACATACACAACCACTTTTGACCGTAAAGCGTATTTGGACCATTCTCAGAGTCAGGGAGGATGGTGCATGTCTGTGTGCTGGCCTGTCTGACTCTGAGAATGGTCCAAACATACTTTATAGTGTCCCTTGTGCCAGCCAAACTTTGCTGGCCTGACTGTGCCGGCCTAACTCCAGGTTACGATTGTGCTCCAATGTTGCAAAACAGCTGCAATGGCATGAGCAGCTTTCCATTGGTGGTCTTTCTGCAAGCACTTTTCAGTGTGTCCTGAGATGAAAAAAATTGAAAATAGCTGGTGTAACAGGTGGGGAATGGACAGTGATGGGGGCGGGGAGTGGGCAGATAGCGTTCCAGGAGGCAGCGGGATCAACGATGGATACTCAGTCTCATTATTTATGTATTCGTTGGGGTCATGGCGCGAATAAAGTTGAAGACCACTGAAAGCAAGGTTCCTTGGTTCATTAACATTCAAGGGCGGGGGTTATCCATCTTCCACATGGGTAAATGCATGTGCTGTCCTCAACAACAGTGTGCGGTGCCTGAGAAGCAGGTGAGGCAGAACTGCCCCAACAGAGTCCTCCAAAAAGTGCTACCACTGCTGAACCCTTGAGTGCCCAAATACCACCCATACTTTCTGAACAGTTGCTGGAGTGTGTGGGTTGTCAGTGTTTGCATACTCACAGGTTTGGTAGCAGCGACAGGGCTTTTTGGAGGTACTGGTGGGGCCTCACCTGCTGCCCACATACAGCATGCCACTGGTCCCCCCAGTGGAAGCATACCGGTCTTCCCAATAAGGGAAATGGTTAAGCACCTTCTGTGTTTCCACAAAGGTGGAAATGGGAAGTATCCATTCTCCGTTTTGCTTTCAGAGCATATGTGAAAGCTCTCTGTCCGAGCGTTTTCTGTGGCTTGTCGACAGCTTATTTAATATTGTGTGCAATCAAAAATAAATATTACATTTCACAGAAATATAATTCCCCTGCGTTGCAAGACTTCGGGGTAAATTGCAAATTTATGGGGTTATTTTTAAGATGTGTTAACATAGCAAAAGTCTCTTGAGATCTCATGCTATACCATCACAGTCCATCACTCTCTCCCCCACATTACATTAATTTAATGGGTTTTTAAAATGTAGATTTATCATTTATGATGGACCAACACTGGCAGAGAATAAATTAAGCGTCCCATCTAATTTTCTTTTACTTTTGATTAGTTATTCCTGGCAGGAATGGAGCCTCTTAGGCTCCAAATACTACTTTACGGTCCCATTGAGAAAATGCAGAGAACGAGCCCCTGTTGTCTCATCTTATTTTGCATGTTCTGTGCTCATCTCTTTTTGATGAGCTGTAATTAACCATGGCAATTAGGACGATCAGGCAAGAACACATTGCTATTTCACATGTGAAACAGCCTCTTTTGGGATGCATTCATTATACAGTAACTATAATATTAACCATTTAACAAATAATTGTATGGAACGATGGGGTTGTGTTTAATTTATGAGCTGCTTTTTGCTCTGGATGGAATTATTTTCATGCCATACACTGCTAGATAGAGTTTTAGCTTCCTGATTGACCATGCACTGACTCAAGAGTGCAATCCTAACCTGGAGTTAGGCTGGCACAGTTAGGCCAGCACAAGGGCCACTTGACTGTAAAACGCGTTTGGATCAGTCTCGGAGTCAGGGAGGATGGTGCACATCTGTGTGCTGGCCTCTTTCACTCCAAGAGTGGTCCAAACATACTTTAGAGTGTCCCTTGTGCCAACCCAACTTTGCTGGCCTAACTGTGCCGGCCTAACTCCAGGTTAGGATTGAGCTCTCAAGGCAACAGCTCAGTTTAGTTGTATGTGGCTGATTTTTTTTTTTTAAAGTAAACCATGAATTACTGTGGATTCCATAGCATCCCATGAGGAGCCAAGGGCTGCTATTGAAAGGAAAAATTGAGTACACACAGCCTTGAGTGAATGGAAGAGTGTGATCATAGAAGAAATAAGATGGAAGGATGTGCTCATGGACCACTCTTGATTCTAGACCAGTGATTTGCAACCTTTTTCAACTCTCGGCACACCATCTGTTTTTTGACAGTTACCAAGGCACACCACGCTGCCAGTGGAGGGCTCACACCCCCAATGGCACTATTAACAAATGACCCCCTCCCAAATTCCTGCAGCACACCTGCAGATTATTCTGTTCTAATCCCTGTTCTGGACTATGTCCTTTTAATTCAATAACTTTATGGAAATGGTGATTGAATTGTAATCTGGTGCGCAGAAATGTACTTACACTTCAGGTTCATTGAGAGGCATGTGTATTTTGTACTTGGGTATCTTTTCAAAATGTAGAACTGTCAGGACTCAGCCATGAACTCTCTAATGCTCTCGGCAATTCACTCATGCTGTTTCAGTTCTCGGTCTGCAGAATGGGAAGATTAGTGGCCTACTCCATTAGGCCATTGAGAAGATCGGTTTGGAAATTCATGGACCAGTCCTCCCTAACTCCCCATACAGTGATGCAATGGTGGCAGCTCAGCCTTTGCTATATGCTGTGGGGGAGTTTTGGGTACTGGAGCTCTCCTTGGGGTAAAGAGACATTTGTTCCCTTGCCCCAGCAATTGTGATAGATCACCTCAGATTTGCATCAGCTCTATATCTGGGACTCCTCCTGGACCAGATCTGTCCATCCCTACCCCATCTCCCCATTCTGCCCTCTGCAGTCCCATTCCACCTCTTCCTGTTTTTCCTGTAATTCAGATGTCCATGGGTGCACACAGGAGGGCTGTTGGCTTCACACCAGCAGAATGTGTGTTCCATTGGTGCTGCAGTGCTGCCCAAGTCATACAATTGAAGGTGTTAGGACCTAGTTCAAATCCCTACATTTAAGCAAGATAACCTCTTCCAAAAACCTCTTGAGAATGCTTCTAAGGAAGGAGATTTTAGTCTCACTAGACATCTTATTTCTTTGCTGAACCACAGTGCCTGGGATTCACAATACAAATTGAAGTCAAAAACAAAGACAGGTTCCCCCCCCCAAAAAAAATTCCCCCCACCCCCCCCCCCCCCAAATTTATTGTGTTGTTAACGGGAGGCATGTCTGACAATACAATCTTATGCAAGTCTATTCGGAAGTAAGCCCCACTAAGCTCCATGGGTAAGTGTGTATAGCAATGGTTCCCAAACTGTGGGTTGGGACCCACCAGTGACCCACGAGCCAATTTCAGGTGGGTCGTGAAACACATAGAGCAGCCAAATTGAAAATATAAGAAGATGGGATGCTGGAAAGGGGGAAGGCTGTGTGGTTGTTTTGCTTGTGCCAAGGGTGCAAATAGGCTTTTTGTTTTCTTTCTGACTCACTTTGCTATTGAAAAATGGCTGAGAAATAATCTTTGCATTCTCTCATCTTCCATTGACCCATTGGTGTTGCCTACATAGCAGCTGTTAGATTTAAGCACCTTGGGATTAATCAGCTCAAATCCAAATCCTCTGTCTTTATTGGCTTGTAACAACAAAGGATTCTGGGCACTTTCATGAATCCTTTATAGCAGACTCTAGAAAGGAAAAGAATGACAGCCACACATATCTGTGGCATTCACGAATGGCTGCAGAGCTAGTATATAATAATTTCTGAGCGTGACTATGAGGTTTCTCTTTTTGAATCCTGACTTTGTTTTTAAAATGGCCATTTAATATACTTTGTCCGAAGAGGGCATATATTACAATCGAAAATGAATTTATACTCCTTTAAAACGTGTAACTTTGTGTAGATTTAATTATGCAGATTGGGGAATCGATGCACTTATTTATGAGTTTCTGCTTTGCTTCTACCTAAGATCCTCATTTACCAGGTAACGAACTGTTTTGATTAGCATATTTTGAAAATAAGAGAAGTTGCCTGATGCTGCTGGAGGAAACAAACCCCATAATTCTTGCATCATAAACAACTTTATTATAATGAAACCACTCAGCCAACTCTCTACTATTACACAAACAGCTAACAAAAAAGCTCATTTTGTTCCCATCACTACCACGATAGGCTGAACAACTCATCATTTTTCTTCATGATAGGAAATTGTCTGTGGCCCAAATCCTAACCAACTTTCCAGAACTGACGTAGCTGTGCCAATGGGGCATGTGCTGCATCCTGCATTGGGGGGGGGGGTGGCAGTCCCAGAGGCCTACTCAAGGTAAAGGAATGTTTGTTTCCTTGCCTCAGAGCTGCATTGCCCTTACCCCAGTGCTGGAAAGTTGGTTAGGATTGCGCCCTCCTTTAAACAGGCATTCATTTATGAATTAACACACATAGGTCTACGAAAATTGCTCTTTCCTTGTGTGGTGAAAATCCTTGGTTTTTGTCTATTTTTCACATGTGCTTGATCTTTCTGTCACCACAGAGCCTTCTATGATTCCTCAACAAAGAAAGGGCTAGAAACGGCTGCTGAGTAATTTGAAGACAGCAGCCATGTTTACCCTGTTGTTTGGGCACTTTCTTCTTCCTGTCTGGTAAAGATGGGACCTGGTTTTGATTCACCTGATTTCCAGGAGTGGGAAATTTAGGGACTCGGATTACACCCTCCACCTCTACTCAGTCCCACAGATGAAAGGTGGTTAGTACTCATATATTTTTAAAATTGGAGCCTTGCAACATCTTTGTGCATTTGCCGAAGTCTGCTGTCAGGACCATCTAGTGAATTTCCTTCATTGTATTCTGACTTAAACTGAAGAGCATGACAGAAACATCAGTACTATTTATCCTAGCTGTCGATTGACAGCGCTATCGCCACGTCATCAGTAGGACTGTCACAGGGGCGCCATTTGGCACCCCTGTGTCAGCGCTAGTGCTCTCAGGCTAATGCTACAAGTAGTGTTGGCCTGAGAGCTCCAACAGCAAGCCTCCCTCATGCAGACCGAAGCCGATCAATGTGAGGGAGGCTCTGTCCCATTCCAGGACGGGGATTGGTAGCGGGAGGGAGATTGAGGGCGGGGGGGAGGGCGGGCCCCGGATTCAGCCATAAGGCCGAATCCTAAGCACGGGCCCCATTGGGGCCAAGTAGTCTCCTCAGATCTGCACCTGCTGTTTAACAGGCGCAGATCCAAGGAGCGCATTGGGGAGGCTGGAGCCTCCCCAACAGTAAGGGCATGAACGTGCCCTTGCCGTTGGGAGGCTCTAGCCTCCCCCAAGCAGCATTGGATTTGGTGCTGGCCGGCCGGCCTTGCAAATCCAGCACTGCTTAGGATTGTGCCCTGAATAAGCACACAAGCCAAACAAACATTTTCTGCCAAAGAGAATAATATAATGTAACCAGGAAGATGTTCTGTGGAATGTGGGGTAAATATTACTGAAAACAATGTGACCAGCTCATATTCTGATTATTCAGTTCCTCAAACCTTACCATGTTTGTTTATTTAAAGTCCAAAAATTTTGTGTGCACCTTACTTCTAAACAGGTTTACAGCCTAAATGTGAAAGGGATGTAGCAAAACTGCTAGAGGAGTAATTGGCATCATGTGGTTAAGCTCCTTCTTGGGGAAGAGTTCATTTCTCTTTACAGTACATGCAAATTGTTCTGCAGCCTTTCCAAAGCTTCAGTTTGGGTTACGGTATATATTTTCAAAGATGGAACATTGTATCCTGTTCAAATGGTTAAGCCAGTGGAAATGTTCTATTCAGAATTTCTCACACAGTACACTACTTTCTCAACATTAATATGTGTGGTGCGGCTGCTTACAATTTTGGCAGAGATTTCTCCACTTTTGAAAATAGTGTAAAGGAGATTGTGCCACCGTTAGAAGTGGGAAGCACATTTTGTTTTTCTAAATCATGAAATAGAAACATGTGAAGTAGAAGCACAAGCGGTACATTTGAAGAGGTTAAGTTTATCAGAGATGTACCTAGAGGGGATCCACAGCACTAAGTTTTGCAAGCAACAGCTCCCCCTCCTCTTCGGAGCTGTTCCACTGGCTAGAGCAAAATGGAGGCTGTGTTGGCTACAAATGGCTCTGGAGGGGGAGTGGCTGCTTGCAAAACTTAGTGCTGTGATCCCCTCTAGGTATGCCTCTGAGACATATGCATTATAAAAAGGAATTTCTGTATGGAAATAGGGACTGAACAGTCTTGTTTAGATTGGATTCAGAAATGGGTCCAGGTTGAAGTAAAAGAGTCTAGCCAAAGAGATCAGAACCTGCCTGTTCAGTCCCAGTGGAGAGCAAGGGAGGTTGGTTGGCAACACTTGCCAGAAGATGGGCCAGCAAAGCTGAAACTTGGGAGACAGCTCCACGGGAGAGATGGAACTGATAGAAAATCAAGTTGAGATGTAGATTACAACAAATGGAAATCCGAGTCAGATTGAGTAAAGAGACATTGTTAGCAGAGATATGGGAAGCTTGTACATAAATCTTGGTATAAAGCAAAAAAAAAAAAAAAACCCCCACCCCAACCAGCCATAGCATTTTTAAATTGTGTGATGTTTCAAAACAGAATTGAGAAATTTATCTGCTTCCAACAATGCTGTGTCCAAGCCTCATGATAAAGACCATGGCAATCTTCTTGTTCCACAGATACTCTGCAGTAACAGCCTGCTAGAGTCAACCGAGTACTGGCTCCAGAATCAAAGGACACCATGCCGAATTGGCCTAGTGGAAGACAAGTTAGAAAAGAATTACGCCTCGGTGAGTCCATGAAAAATGTGAACTCAGAAAAGAAATGTGCGTCCAGAGCTGTGAAAGAAGAATCTGTTTATAATAACATTGCAAATCAGTCAGTAATTGAACGCCACTGTGTAGTGTAGTAGCAAAAAAAAAGAGTCAATTATTTAATCAATCCAAAAATGAAATGAAAGCTACAATCATATATAGTACATGCCTATCTGGGAGTATGCCCCATTGCAGTGGTTCTCAAAGTCATAATTGGATGTTGAGAACCATCGGGCAGCCCAACCCTGAGCTGCCTGGCTGCTGCAGGCGCAACAGTAGCCAAATGGCTACTGCTGCATTCAGCGACAGCCAGGCTGCTGCCAGAGGCATGTTGGGAGAAGGGGATGTTTTTCCCCTTCCCCTGAGTAAGCCTGTAGACCCGCCAATGGGTCTCCTCTCCTATTTAGCCACCACAGATGCAAGGTCCTCTGCGTCAAGCCTCGCAGCCCAACACGGAGGATAGAATCAGGCATTGGAAGGTCACCGCCTGTCCCACCCCTAGTTCCACTCCTCCTTTCACCCAGTGATACCCTCCTGCCCTGCCCAGAATTGGTGCATTGTTCACTTTCCGGTTCACTTTCTGGCCACCAATGCTGCATCACCGCCTCCTGGTGGTGGGCTCCAGCTCTGCATCAGCACAGGCGGTTAAGCCTCATGGGAGGTTTGTGACATCAGCATGGAGGGTTCTGGATTGGGTCTAAGTCTTTATGGGGACGGTTGTGATGATGCCACAGCAATCATACCACTGCTTCTACCAAGGAGCTTTTATACTTATCTGGGGGGGAGGGCAGCGCTGGGTGCAGCCCCCTCTGTTGGCTTCCCTGCTGCTGTAACAGGCCTTTTCACCGATCCAAGCTCTAATTCTGAACCTTTATTGGCGTATTAAAATTAACTTACAGTAATACAACATACAAACAACATAATACACTCTTTTTAAGAACGGACAGTATGACTATCCCCTATGCATAGCTTGAGAAATACGACCACCTGTCTAGTACAGTACTCATACTTCCCCTCTAACAGATTCCGTAATAACATTTCTTCCTTCTGGCCCAGATTAGTGGGCAATAGAGATGCGAGAAATTTGGAGCACAGCTCCAAAACAGGATGTGGGGTGGAGAATCTATAACCCCAGACAGACAATTGCACCTGCACCACCTTCGGTTGGCCTTTAAATCTGCCCCTAAGATCATTCGAGGGGAAGGCATTTGCTAGCCTAACTTGTGTTGGTCCAACTCCAGGTTAGGTTTGTGCCCCCAGTGGCAGTAATAACTGGTCATTTTACAAATAACTTGATGAAATAAGGAAGGCATTTTAGAACAAGAAATGTTCGGTTATTCTGAGGAAAATTTGTGTCCTGGTGTTGCTTTCAAGTGTTGTTCTTACTTCTTGGCATGCTGGCTGGGTTTGAGGGGTATGTGTAGCTATTTCTTTATCTGCAGCTATGAGCCTGATCCAAGCTCTCCCTAAAGAACAGCTTTGCCTCTTTCAACCTTTTGTCTTTTCTTTTACCCCTGACCTTAAGCTGTTATTACTAGAGATGTATTTTTAGTCCTAATCCCCATCTTACTCGGTCTTTAAAACACCTTAATTATATTGCCAAGGAAGAAGAATAGACTCGTTGGAGGTTAAAATTGTGGCAATAACAAAGTCATAGCCCTTTCTCAGTGTTCAGTCAGAGTTACTGCTGCCTCCATAACTCTTGGAACACAAAGGCAATTTTTTCTTTTAAAGGAATAGTATCACGTGGCTTTCATAGTAGTAAATCAGAAGTACAGTCAAGTTACTATCCCCTTTCAATCTGCCCCAGCTTTGTGTATCTCATCATCATCACCACCTCCATTTTTCCATTTTACTGGCTCACCTGCCTGATACATGACTATGTAAATAATTTGCAGCCTGAACAGTATTGCTGTTTTGAGCATTGATGGGAGGGCAGGGAATGCAAAATTTCTCAGGCTCCTGAACAACTGTGTAAACAGACCCTCCCCCTTGCCTTCAGAGCCATTCGTGGCTGTGAAAGCAAAGCGGAGGTGTCTCCACTTTGCTATAGCCTACAAGAGTTACTGTCTCTGCTTATCTTAATGTAGACTGATACACACACACACACACACACCTTAAAAGGTTTTTACTTTAAAAGGTAAACAGCAGGAACAGCCTAACTTGTATAGAGTTTCCTCCAGCTAATCACACATAGACTGTTCTTGCTTACCACTAATGACCAGGCATGTGGTTGTTTGCAAGTCTGATTGGCGTTCCCCAACAAACACTCTGCATGCATTCTGAAGAATGTAGTGGCAGGACCATCCTTCTAGAGCTGGTATAACTTTGTATCACCAGAGTATTATCAAAAAGACATTTATAGGTTAGAGAGAGCCAATGGAATGGACTCTATCTGCCCCCAAGCACAGTCCCGAATTCCAAAAGCAGATTTCTACTGTGCAGCAGAATTCTACTGTGCCTCCCAAAACATGCTATGTCTACAGCTGTGTGGAAGGAATTGTAAAGTGCAGACAAATCAGTAGAATGCCTGTGCAACTAGAATTGGAGGCAAGTGTTGAAGGCACTTCAATATTAGCAGCTTCTGCACTAACATGGCTAGGTTTTAACAATCACTCTGATACCGGGATAACAGCTGATTTAATAGAGAGACAAATCAGGAGAAATTGCAATCACTTGAGGAGCGTAGCAGTATCACAGACCCTTATTGTCCAGAGCTTCCCTAGCACAGCCTGATCAATTACAGACCTGAAGCTATTTTCATCTCTGCAAGAAAGAACCTTCCTCATCTTCTCTCTGGGCTTTCACCAGCCCTCACAGCCTGATCCAAAGTTGTTCCTCCTTTGATTTTATTTATTTATTTATTTATTAATCGATTTTTACCCCGCCTTTTGTGCCCGAAGGCACCCAAGGCGGCATTACAAAATATATATTAAAAATACAACATAACAATTAACATTAAAAACAGTTAAAACAGTATTAAACAACAATAGCAAAAAATAAAAACCACAAACAATTTAAAAACAGTTTAAAAAACAAAACAAAAAACAAACCCCGTGAATCATAATAACCAGCTGGCCAACCTGTCAGCAGTTAAAAGCTTTTTGGAATAAAAAGGTCTTCAGCCCCCGCCGAAATGTAAACAAAGAGGGAGCAGTTCTCAATTCTAGGGGAAGGGTGTTCCAAAGTTGGGGGGCCACCACTGAGAAGGCCCTTTTCCTGGCCGCCACCCCTCTCACTTCTCCTGGCGGCGGCACAGTCAAAAGGGCCCCCCCAGATGATCTAAGAGTACGGGTTGGATTATATGGAAGGAGGCGGTCCCTCAAATACCCCGGACCCGAGCCGTAAAGGGCTTTAAAGGTCAAGACTAGCACTTTGAATTGGGCCCGGAACAGAACCGGCAGCCAGTGTAGTCGCCGAAGCAACGGCTCGACAGAGTCAAACCGACGTGCCCCAGCAACCACCCGAGCCGCCGCATTCTGTACTAGTTGTAATTTCCGGACCGTCTTCAAAGGCAGCCCCACGTAGAGCGCATTGCAATAATCTAATCTAGATGTCACTAGGGCGTGGGTCACAGTGGCCAGGTCCGCACAGCTCAGGTACGGCCGCAGCTGGCGGATCAGCCGAAGCTGAGCAAAGGCTCCCCTGGCCACCGCCGCCACCTGGGGCTCCAGGTGTAGCTGTGAATCCAGGAGAACCCCCAAGCTGCGAACCTGCTCCTTCAGAGGAAGTGCGACCCCATTCAGAGCAGGACGATAATCCAATACCCGAGCTGTGGATTTCCGAACCAAAAGCACCTCTGTCTTATCCGGATTTAATTTCAGCTTGTTCGCCCGCATCCAGCCCCCAACGGCCTCCAGACAGCGATTCAGGACCTCAACCGCCTCCTCAGAATCAGGGGGAAAGGAGAGATAAAGTTGGGTGTCATCAGCATATTGATGGCACCCCACTCCAAACCCCCGGATGACCTCTCCCAGCGGTTTCATGTAGATGTTAAACAGCATGGGGGATAAGATGGAACCTTGCGGCACCCCAAACCTAAGAGGTCAGGGTGCCGAACAAGCGTCCCCCAGCTTGATCCCTCTTCCTAGCAAGCCCTCTCCCACCTTTTCCAGCAAGGGCTTAGGAAAGGCTACTGGGAAATGGAGTCCCTTGGTTCAGCAGTCCTGTTGTAATACAGTATGTGTCTGCAAGCAGAAAAGCAACAAGCAGCTTGCTTTCTTGCAAGCAGAAAAGCAACAATTGGCTGGACTGAGAAACGCACATCTCAAAGTGCCCAAAGAGCCTTGCGGCACGTTAAAGATGAACAAGTTTACTTTAGCATACATTTTTGTGGACTGAAGACCCCTTCATCTACTGCATGAAGTATTATCCTCAGTTGACAGATATATACAAGGGGGCGGAGACAGAAAAACATTGTAAACTTTTGTTGACAGCTTTCTTTTTCTTCCTTCTCCATTTCCATGTAGTGGGCTCAACTCTACCACAGCTTTTGCTAAGAGATGTGTTAGCCTTTAAGGCAGCGGTCGCCAACTTTTCAAACCTCACAGACCACTAAATTTATAATTTTAAATCCCGCGGACCACTAATATGAATTTTTTAAAAAGATAAATACATTTGTAAAATAATAATCAGAGAACTTCCATTTTATTAATATGAAATGTACCTATTTAATATAACAAAATTATAGATGCTTATTTAATTATAACAAAATTGTAAATACATAAGCATCAGAGCACCCAGTAAAAAATCCGCACTTGGAGCCAAGGGATGGAAGTGGGGTGGGGGAAAGATGTCCATATAAACCAAGTCAAAAAACACATTCACACTCAGAACCAACACTGGGGATGGGTGAGAAGGAAAGGAAGACCTCCTTACAAATGTACAAACCTTAAAACTTAGAAGTCTCAGTTGTCACAGCCCCTCTGCTCTGCTCTGCACCATGCTGCAAACTGAGTGCGAAGGAGAGGCTGGGGGCGGGACCTTGCATTGCGAGAGCCAGTGAAGCTAAGAAAGACAAGGAGGGGTGAATGACTAAGCCTAGCCAATAGAAACACGGCTCTCAAGAGAACAGCAATTGATTGTACAGCAGTGATTGTAATTCTTGAAACGGGATTTCTAATGTCCTGTTTAGCACTGATACGGGACACGATTTAGTCCCTTACAATAAGGGACACCTGGCAAGTCTACTCTTTAGTACAGTTCGTGAATTTAGTGCAATATAAAGGCAAAAATTGTCATTCAGAATATTAGAATTTCTTAGAATATTATTTTTGTTTTATTATTAATAAAACATTAAAAAATGCAAATAATGTCCAGATTTTTCTGCGGACCACCAAAATTTTCTCGCAGACCACCAGTGGTCCACAGACCATCGGTTGGCAACCACTGCTTTTTTCGCTGCTTAGTTCTGTTGTTCAAATGCCCAGGGCTGTTCAGAGTGTGTTTTGCAACCATTTGGGGAACCAATCTACAGAGTAATAAAAATAGGAAACCTGCATGAGTAGAAGAACTGGGCATATTGCCCAGCCCTGGCAAAGCTGTAAATTAAGCTTTGAAGGGCCAGGTGGTTGAAGCATCTCAGATGAGGATCTGAAGATGCCGTCTTCACAATGCACCTGAGATCTACTGTAGCCCTTAGAAGCAGAATTCCCAGTGAGACTTCAGCTTGATCGTACTTATGCCTTGGCAAGATTTCCTGCTATCCTGGTTCCAGGACTCACCGTGACCTGAATGATGTGAAGGATATAAAGTTGGTGCCATGTTAATTATTGGCATATTGTGCAAGAGGGAGCAGATGGCATGCATGACATAAATATCTAATGACATATTTTCTTTAAGTATAAATCTGAAGTGACAATTAATTACACCAAAATAAAAAAGGAGTAAGCCTTAATGACAAGAAAACATCTACAGCTGTCTCTAAAGCTGTGAAATTTATAAGGAAAAGACTCTAGGTGACACAGGCCAGCAGTTAAAATAAGGGCAGCCTTTAATTCCTATAAATCCACCAGGACATTTTTGAGTTCTAGGCGTGTGAAGTATAATTGACATCAGGTTTCAGTTACATTCATGAGCACTTGCCAAAATGAGCGCAGGCCATTATCACGGATGCTGCACAAACTTCTTCTTGAAAGGAATCTGGCTGGATGTGGTATCTGTTACATTGTGCTGTTTCCAAAACTTCAACACAAAGTTAACAGCCCAATTCTATCCAGCACAGGAATAGCAGCTGCCAAATGGCTACTGCTGGATTCGGTGCTGGAGGTCTGGAGGTCTCCTCAGAGGAAGGGACATTCATAAAGCCCCAGTTTGCTTCATGGGGCTTCTTGAGTCTGCCCCTGCTAAATCACTGTCGGGCTTTCAAGCCCCACATGGTGATAGGATTTGGCAGAAAAGAACTCCGTCAGTCCCATCCCCATACTGGGCCTGTGCCACCCTCTCTCCACCCAGGAACAAATACAGTGTTGTTGTCCATGCATGTGTTTGTCTAGCCTAGTAAGGTCAGCCGTGACTGGTGATGGCTGTCCAGTGTCTTTGAGGAAGGGGTTTCTCCTTTCACCTACTCCTGTATCTAAAACTGCCAGGGATCGAACCTGCATGCAAAACTTGATCTCTACCACTGAGCTATTATCACTCTACTTTGTCTGGTTTGCTGGGGGGACCCCCCCCCCCAAAAAAAATAATAATAATGAAGTGAACTGAACTGCTCGCTCAGAAACAGTTGGCATTAATCCCAGGTCTTACTGCTATTTAAGATGAATAATATTCTCTTCATCTTGCTGAACAATGCACGTAGGTGGTTTGTTCCATGCTGCACTCCCCTCAAGTTACGTATAAATGTCTAAAGGAGGAAGCTTTTTCTGAGACTGTTGATATTCCTCTTGTTGCTGCATTTTAATGAGCAAGTTAAAAAGTAAATATGGCAATTCAAAAAAGGGGAAAAATGAATTCTCGCTGTGGTGCTGGCTTTCGGGGCATGTTTTTCTTAATGAAATTCAAAAGAAAAAAAACCTTAGATTGAAGACACTTTGTGAGCAGGAACCATTTTGTCGGAATGGGGAAGACGATAATACTGCAAGGGCTTCCTCTGTTCCTCTTTGCCTGAAAGATTTTCCAGGGTTTTGTTTTGCCTAGTGGGGAAAGCATCAATTTGAAATGCATAGGGAACTTTATTCCTTAACTAGCTTTTTGGTACCCGGCGTTGCCTGGGTAACAAATGTCATCGGGTGTGTCACCAATCAGCTTAGCGACCCCAAAAACTGTGGATTTGACAATAGTGTTGGTCACTTCGGACATTTTGTTTTGCACCCCTTCTTACCCCCCAATGCCGAGGGGGGCCGAACCCAGACTCCAACGGCGTCAGGAGCATCACCGGTGGTCTCGGCGACTCTGAAAACTACAAATTTGATGTCGATATCAGCCGTTTTTGACCATTTTCACGTGGGGGGCCCTGCGCACCCCCACCCCTGGGGTTGCCAGGGGGGTCGTTCCCCCGCAGTGTTTGTTGCCAGGCTATAACACGTACGCATGCCGAGTTTGGTGGCAATCGCAGGCCACAAGGCATGTGCGTGCTGAGTTTGGTGTGTGTTGCTCCAGGCATTCCAGCAGGGCATGGTGGACATTTTGTTTCACACCACTTCTCGCCCCCACGCTGAGGAGGGGCCAAACCCGGACTCCAACGGCGTTGGGAGTGTCGCCGCTCATCCTGGCAACCCTGGAAACTACAGATTTGACGCCGATTTCGGCCATTTTCGACCATTTTCATGCGGGGGCCCCACGTACCCCCACCCCTGGGGGCGCGAGGGGGGCCTGACCCCCACAGTGTTTGTCGCCAGGCTGCAAGGCATGCGCGTGCCAAGTTTGGTGCCAATCACTCCAGGCGTTGCAGAGCCTATGCGGAATATACATACATACATACATACATACATACATACATACATACATACATACATACATACATACATACATACATACATACGTTCTTCTTTATATATATATATATAGACTAGCTTTTATGTACCTGGCTTCGCCTGGGTGTTTATATGTGACATCCCTGACCCCTCCCAGTGGTTTTCGGCCGCCCCTCAGACGTGTTGTTGTTTTTTAATTACCCAGTGGTGACCGGGTGTTTATTTCCCCCATCCGTGACCCCCCCCCAGTGTTTCTTCCTCGTGTTTGTTGCCAGTGTTTGTTGGGTAACCCTGGAAAGTACGGATTAGTCGTGCAACCCCACCCCTGGGCGTTGTTTTTTTTATGTACCCGGCGTTGCCCGGGTGTTTATTTGTCGCATCCTTGACCCCCCCCCCCAGTGTTTGTTGCCTGGCTGTGCAAACCCACCCTTGGAAGGGTTGTTTGTTGTTTTAAATTTACCCGGCGTTGCCCGGATGGATATGTGTCCCATCCCAGATCCCCCAGTGTTATTTGTAGATCTTATTGGTTATTCAACATTGTCACGCGGGAGTCCTATCCCCCCATCTCACCAGACTCACCAGCCGCACAACACGTTTGGAAATGGGTGCAACTGCCACTTCAGATGGCCCTGTATAGGTTTCCCTGCGGGAAACCTATTTGCAGCGGGAGTCCTCTCCCCCCATCTCACCAGACTCACCAGCCATACAGATGGCCCTGTATAAGATTCCTTGCGGGAAACCTATTTGCTACTGTTTGTCTTCAACTATAAAGAGTTCAGTTGCTGCCTGAAGATTCCGCATGTCATTTGCATGTACTTTGCATCCCATCATGACATCATCAGAGCCTCGGAATGCATAATTAATAGGTGACAGTGCCTGCAACATTCCTGCCATTTCTTTTTTCTTCTTCTAGGCTTTCATTTCCATTGAATCTTATTTATTTATTTTTAAAAGATTTATATCCCATCTATTTTGGGGGGAACTCAGTGTGACTCATAATCACAAGTTTTTTAAAAATACAATACAAATCAAATAGCAAATAATCAGGAACACCAACACCCCCCCCCAAAGCAACAGTAACTATAGAAAGATACATCAAAATCAAGGAAGGCTAACTGAAAAAGGTCTTTAAGCCTTCTCTGAAGTGATTGGGGGGCAAGTGATTCTCTCATGGAAGATAATTATCCCACTACAGAGAAGGTTGTCCCCACAAACCACATCTCGAACGGTGGTGGGACATGCAAGAGCCCCCCCCCCCCCGCCAAGAAGTTGGCGTAGGAGCATGGGTAGGAAAATGGTCATGTGACAGAAGATGGTCTGTAGGTGACTTGGTCCTAAGGCCATTTACAGCACAGTCTTAACGTACTACTAAGCTGGAGCAGGCCTCCCTGCACCAGCATTGAGTGTTGCAAGCGTGCCGTAAGGCATGTTTGTCCCTACTCAAAAGCCAGCAGCACTACGGCGTGCACCGGCCTATGGCCGCCAGATCTACTTCCCATGGCAATCAACACAGATAGGTTTGCACCAAGCAGTGCAGAGGGTGAAAGAGGTTGGCAGTACGGCACTGTGGATGTGGGGAGGGGGTGTTTTGGGCAGGGGGTGGAATGGGAGAATCGGGTCCATGAGGAAGTGGTGTCAGCAAAAGCCCCCTCCACCATCTTCTAACCCCTGTTCCCAGGCCTGGCAGCCCTATACAGGCTTCCTGGATTTACACCAGCTATATATCTGGTACATCTGGCATAGATCTATGAATCCCCATAGGGTAAAGGGCTTTACTCGGGGCTTTACTCAGGGTAAGGGTAAAAATATATGCCAGCACAGGTTAGGCTTGGGCTGCCCAGGCTTTAAATGTGATAACCAGCACCTTGTATGAACATTTTAACAGGGGAGATATATTATGATCGTGTCTTGCCTTGTTGTTGTGGCTGCTTATTGACAGCCAGTGCAACTGCAACAATAAAAGCAAGATTGTGATAATAATATCTCACATCTGTTAAGACTTCTGTGGCTTCATTAAGCACCCATTGATTCTTCCCAAGTCTTCAAGGGTAGCCCATATGTGAAGTATTTTCCCTTTCCCTTTTCTTATTCTAGTCCTGTATGGAAATGCTTTGAAAATGATTTACCAGTAATTGCTCTGAGGCCAACCAAAAAATGGAGTCATTTCACTTTCTTCTGAGGCAGCACAGAAATGGAGCTATTCTCCAAACAAGAAAGAGAGATGAAGGTGCTTATGGGAGTTGTAGGCTTTGTGATGAATTCAGTACAGCGCTAACATAGCAGCAGCCCTCAAAATGACTACAATTCCCATAAGCACCTTCACTTCTCTGCCTGTTTGGAGAAGGAGGAAAATGGCTACCTGTTTTTCGCTTGCTGTCTGTTGGTGCCTGAGAATAATTACTGGTAAGTAAAATTGCTCCATTTTTTCCTATTCCCCTGCTATCTGTTCTGTTTCTTACCCCAGCCCCCTCCCCCAGCTTCTCTTTGAAGCTTTATATTAACCATATCAATCCATATATTAGTTGATCCATGTTTTCAGGGTCAATTTTCAGGCATAAATTTTTAGACTTATACATGAGTATATAGGGTAACTATGATACGTAAATATTTTCATTTTTTATATTATTTATTTTGCTTTGTAAACCACTTTGCAGACTTGTGTTTAAAAGCAGTGTATAGTAATAGTAATTTGAAAATGTTGTCCTTTAATGACTAATCATGCAGAGTATGATTGCAGTATAGAGCCCCAAATTGTATGGAAGCAATCATGAAATGCTCCAGGGATGCTGTTTTGTACTGCAGAATGTCATATGTGCATCAGACGCCCTGTGCATGTCAAAGCTGCTAGAATAGGATGCATTTGCAGAGTGTTTTAAAAAAAATATACTGGGGCTGCTCATTCAGATACACTTACGCACATATTTAAAATGGTTCAGATTACAATAAGATGCCAAGAGGTATCAGATGCCAGACTTGGATGACTCTTTTCCTGTTGCAATATGCAGCATTGGCTCAAAACTCAGAAATTGAAATCAAGGTCCTGGAAGTGCTTCCAACAGAAACTTCAAAATGTCTGTATCTCATCGTTATATTTTCAGTTCCATCACTCTGAACCTGGTTTTATGAGATGAATGAAACACTGCTTAAGCCAATGTTTTTATTTGTGCAGTCTGTAGCTGTTGCCTTTTCCCCACTGTGCCATTACAGTTTTGGCATCTTGGAAAATAAGCATGAGATAAGCACCTCATAAACATCTTCCGAATAATGAGTCTTCTGAATATCTTCCAGTGCGTTGGTTTATGCTTTGCAAAGTGTGTGTACTACTGTAAATTCCTTCACATTTTGCTTAAATAAGTGATCCTTGAAGGTGCAATCCTAACCTGGAGTTAGGCCGGCACAGTTAGGCCAGCAGAGTTTGGCTAGCACAAGGGCCACCGTAAAGCATGTTTGGACCACTCTTGGAGTCAGGGAGGATGGTGTACACTGTGTGTTGGCTTCTCTGACTCTGAGAGTGGTCCAAACAAACTTTATGGTGTCCCTTGTGCTGGCCAAACTTTGCTGGCCTAATTGTGCCAGCCTAACTCCAGGTTAGGATTGCACCCTGAATCACTTATTGTCTCTTAAGAACCCTTCTATGAGTTCACAGCCCTAGACATCCGTTATAGGAGGGTGGATTGATGATTGGGGCAGAAATGTGCCTCATGGTTTCAATTTGAAACTCTGGATTGAGTCACCCATAGAAATGTCACGTAACGATGGGAGGAAACATACAGTTACTATGATCACGTAAGTGCCAAGTAAATCATCAACAATGAGAAATCAACCAGAATCCCGTGAGCTCATGTGGGCAGTTTGGCACAGGATTATACCTTGCAATGTCTTTCAACACTACTAAATTAGTCACCAGTTATGACAATGGCAATCTCTTTGTGTGGGGGCAGTAGCTCAGAGCCTTCATGGATTCCTAAGGCAAGGAAAAATAACCACACGAAGTGACTTGACACAGCGCTGCTGTAGACCAGCCAACATCTTATGGATACTTCTTTTATGTTAGCTGTAAAGGGGGTTCATGTTACAGTTATGATCAGGAAAAAATTGGGGAGCTTCACCGTGATTTGGTGGCATGAACTAGTGGATGAAATGTAATTTTCAAGAGATACGTGTTGCTCAAATAATGGAAGAAAATGTGGGGGCTCCACCCTCTGACTCCTACCAATTTACCACCTCCTCCTAATTCTCATAAGCCACAGCCCAGTAAGGTAGCAAGTCTAAGATACAGCTTGTACATAATTCCACTCTTCTGTGGAGCCCCATCCATGCATGTGCAAAGTCCTGCGGACGTCCAGACCACCAATAAATTGTGGTGTGGCACAGCATTGAGCAGGTATGGCCACTTACGGTATATTCATAGAGTCCCTGAAGGTGTTTCAGGGAGCCCAGGGCATCTAGGACACACTTTGAGAAACACTGAAGTAGACTGAAAATTCATGCCTCGATAAGCAGTTTTGTTTCCAAAGCATCACTGAACTCTTTGCTGCTTCCGACTAACTCAGCAACTTCTTGGCCAAGAATCAGTCAAAGCTAAACCTATAACAGGTACTGTACATATTTTGCCTGAAATCCAAATGCTGACTTACAAGGCCTCTGGTGGGTCAACTGCTCTCTGCTAAGGAACCTCAGAACAGTTAGCGTCAAGAGTTTAGGGATTATCCCTCATAACAATCCTGCAGAATAAGAAAAATGGTGGTCTGGCTTATTTCTCTCGTATAGCTAAGAAGATCTAATCAGTGTGCCAAGATTTTATAAAGTCTTCCCAGTTATTCCAAGTTGGTAAACAAACAGGAAGAGGACCTATTGACTTTCCCAAATACAACTCCCACATTCTTGCAGCCCAATCCTAACAAAAGTCCCTGCGCTGACACAGTTTGGCTGCAGCCTGCAGGGAAATTTGGCATGCTGGAGGTCTCTGCAAGGTAAGAGGACATTCCTGCCCTTGCCCTGGGGAAAGCCTCAGCCCAGGCAATGGGTCTGTTCAAACCAGCCCGAGCCACATGAATGGTGAAAGTCCATGTTCGCCCATGTTGGCGAATCAGGCCCAGGAAGGGGGATTGTGCTCTGCTGCTGCCGATCCTAACCCCCTCCCTGACCTAATCCACCCACCCCATTCTGTCTCCTGTCTGCCCTCTACCCACCCCTGTGTCACCTAGCATGAACCTACCTTGTCCAGTGTGCACTGCTCCTTTCGCTGGTGCCATTGGGATGGCATAGGCCTTCCCACCAGCACTTCTAACTGGTACACTGTCGCAACATGCTTTATGTGTGACACTCTGCATGATCAGAGTACATGCTCTACTACCACAGAAGAGGGATAGGATTGGGCCATTGGGCCTCACAAACTGCAGACAAGATGGTAACCTGTGCTCACATCACCAGATGTTTCTTCCAACAAAAAAGAGTCCCTGCACTGCGGGGGCCAGGCCCCCCAGCACCCCCGGGGGCAGGGTTGCGCAGAGGGGCCCCATGTGAAGATGGCCGCAAACAGCCGAAATCAGCGTTGAGTCCATAGTTTCCGGGGTTGCCAAGATGAGCACCGACACTCCCGATGCCACTGGAGTCTGGGTTCGGCCCCCCTCGGCGTGGGGGGTGAGAAGTTGTGCGAAATGTCCGCCAGGCCATGCTGGAACGCCTGGAGCGATGCGCCCCAAACCCGGCACGTGCGTGCCTTGCAGCCTGGCGACAAACACTGCGGGGGTCAGGCCCCCCCAGCGCCCCCGGGGGTGGGGGTGCGCAGGGGGGCCCACATGAAAACGGTCGAAAACGGCCAAAATCTGCATCGAATCCGTAGTTTCGGTGACGCTACCGACATGGTTGGAGTCCGGGTTCGGCCCCCGTCAGCGTGGGGGGCGAGAAGGGGTGCAAAACTCATAAACTCTGGAAGATCATTTTGTTACCCGGGCAACTCCGGGTAACAAAAAGCTAGTTGAACTATATTTTATGATATGATATGAGCTCTCAGGAAGTCTGAAGTGATAGTTGAGATACAGGTTTACCACCTCATTTGTATTTTCAAGAATTTGGCCTGGGTTTAAAATATCATGTTGTAGTACTGATAAGAGAGAAAAAAGTACAGTGTAAGATAAAACACAAAAGTATGTGGAAACTAAGTGTTCATCTCTGAGAGTTTCAGGTAGTTGCTCACCAAGGATACATCATCTCTCAGTGAAAAGCTTTGGTTGGTCAGTTTATGACTAACAGTCTGCCTGTGCCTCACAAAGCAACAAAAGAACTGCAGGAAAATGTTCCGTTGAAATAGACACTTCACTCTGAAATATTAAAATATCACGTCTTACCTCTCAGCATGATCACATTTAGAAGAGATGCGTAAGCACACAAAATGGGAGGAAAGGACATTCAGAGCACAATCCTAACCTGGAGTTAGGCAGGCCAGCAAAGTTTGGCTGGCACAAGGGACACCATAAAGTATGTTTGGACTACTGTCAGACAGAGAGGTCAGCACATAGATGTGCACCATCCCCCCTGACTCAGAGAGTGGTTCAAATGTACTTTACAGTGGCCCTTGTGCCAGTCAAACTATTGGCCTAACGGTGCCGGCCTAACTCCAGGTTGGGATTGCATCCTGGAAGGATGAAAAAATGATCGACTACATTTCCTGGGTGGTGGATCGCCAGAGGTTCTTGGGATACTCTGTGTAACATCAACATGGATGTTAGGATGAAATAAAATGTGCACGATCCCCATTGCCTAAGACCAAAACAGGGTTTATTGTGAGATGAACTCATCCTGGACCACCTGCCGTTCTGAGATGATCCTGCTGCCATCTCCAATGGTGATAGACACTTCCTATTGTGTTGTACCATGAGACAGGTGCTGCATGGAACTTCTCAGTTGCTCAGGAGACCTGATTTGGGGAACCATTGAATTGAAAAAGAAAGAGGGAAATGACGTGGAAGAGCGTGAAGGAGAAGAAAAAAGTGGACTAGAGAATCTTCAGCATTCTCCTCCTCTTCTGCTTCATTTATCATTATGATATAAATTCTAAATAATATAATAGTGAAGTCAAATGTCTGCTTAAAACAGTGTCAGTTAAAGCCGAGCTATGGACTGAAGAAAAATAATGTGGATATGAAAGTTCAGCCATGTCTTCCGTTCTCTGAATTATACAGTGGCACCGAAGGTTTCAAGAGCATATATTTAAGCTGTCAAATTAATTGAATTGATGACTCTAAGGCAGATGAACGAGTTGACAAGTGCCGATGATCCATGACTCATATAGGATGTTCATAGCAGTTGCAGAGAAAATGCTGGGTTTTTTTTCTTTTATAGACATTTACACTATACTATATATGTTTAAAAATAGGCAGAGAGTGACGAAATAAGAATTATCAGCACAACAAAGTCTAACACAATTAGAGAGGGCAGATGGATCTGCAAGGCAGATATCAGGATGTGTTTGTATGCCAGCAGCACATCTCAGAGCATCTGAAGGTGAGATTTTGAAAGGAAATGTGGAGTTGAAGGAAAATGTGGTAAGTAGAAATTGGTGTCTAGCAAAGTGTATCAGACTTTTTCAATGGAATGAGTTTCCCAAAAAGCACTAGCATAGTGGCAAGGGAGCGGTGCAATAAGTACTGCAGGCACTGCAATGCACTGTATAAGAGGCCCTCCTGCTCACCATTGGAACCATTCTGGGCTGCGATGGCAATGGTCGGAATAGTAACTTCCCATTTTAAGATTACAGTGGTTATATATTGCTTGGTATAACAGTGGGGGGCAAAATTAGAGGGAACATTGCAAGGGGATGGGCTTTTTGCAACTTCTAAACATTAACCAAGTTTTACTCTGTTGGATTGGTCACTTAAGGTCACCTGAGCCCCATGAATTTCCCATTCGTGGGAGTCAGGTAGCCTTCACTGAACTGGCTCAAAGGCAAGTTCCTGGTCAGTTGGAGAAGATGCTGAAACAATGAAGAAAACAACACTATTACAAACAAGACTACAGCATCTAAGAGCCAATCCTAACCTGGAGTTAGGCTGGCACAAGGGACACCCTACAGCATATTTGGACCACTCCGAGAGCGCAATCATAAATTGGGGTTAGGCCGGCATAAGATAAGCCAGCAAAGTTTGACTAGCAGAAGGGCCACCATAAAGCAATTTTGGACTACTCTCGGAGTCAGGGAGAGATGGCTCATGTCTGTGTGCTGGACTCTCTGACACCAAGAGTGGTCCAAACATACTTTATGGTGGCCCTTGTGCTGGCCAAACTACTGACTTAGCTTATGCTGGCCTCTCAGTTTAGGATTGCGCCCTCAGAGTCAGAGAGGCCAGTGTACAGACGTGCGCCATCGTGTGGCTCTTGTTCCAGCCAAACTTTGCTGGCCTAACTGTGCGGGCCTAACTCCAGGTTAGGATTTCACCCTGAATTTCTCAGCCGTCTCGTCAGGGTGCTGAGGCATCACAGGAGCTTCGGAAGTGAAGAAAAAAACCCAATACAGGTAAGAAACGTGGTGGCGCTGCTGGGCTTTCTGACCGGAACGTTGGGAGTTCAAGACTGCGTGACAAAGTGAGCTCCCATTGCTTGTCCCAGCTCCTGCCAACCTAGCAGTTCAAAAGCACCTAAAATGCAAGTAGATAAATAGGGACCACTTCGGTGGGAAGGTAACGGCGTTCCGTGCACTATGGCGTAGAGTCATGCCGGCCCACATGACCACGGAAACTTGTCCTCGGACAAAACGCCGGCTCTACAGGCTTTGAAACGGAGATGAGCACCGCCCCCTACAGTCGGTCACGACTAGACCATTCAGTCGTGGGGAAACCTTTACCTTTATAAAGGGGGGAATGAATAATATTTTAACATATGTATAGTGCTGCATATTAAGCAGTACCGTCCTTAGTAGGGAGCAGGACACTAGGTTTTGCAAGGCGCCTTACCTTGCCATGTAAACCACTCCTCTCCCTCGTAGTCAATCCCCACGTCGAAAGGAAATCCTCCATTTTGCTTACTGGCTACAGTGGCAAGGGAGTGGAGCAGTTTACGTGACAAGGTAAGGCGCCTTGCAAAACTTAGTGCTGCACCCCCCTCTAGGGATGCTACTGATATTAATACATTCTTCTGCTACTTGCATAGAACAAGACTTACAGCGCAGTCCTAGCGTGCCCCTTCCATCAATGCGAGCCTCCCTTGCGCTGACCAAAGGCGGCACAAGGGATTCTTCATCCTGTATCGGGACTGGGAGAGGGGGGAGGCGGGACCGTATGGCCACATCCTAAGCCCATCAGCGAGGCCGCGTGGCCCCAATTCGGGCCACGTGGTCTCCTCGGATCTGCGCCCGCTCTTTAGCTGTCCAGCTCTGCTTAGGATTGCGCCCTTAGTTGCTGGGTGTGAAGAAAGAAAAAAAGGCATGATGGACTCTACTGAATTCTGGGTTAGTAGTTTTCTGAGGTGAGAAAATAGATTGAACCACTGATTGAAAGTAGGGAATCGGAATCTTGAATGCTCTAGCCCAGTAGGTCCCAAACTGTGGGTCAACATCCGCTGTTATGTCATGGCCAAAGGGTGGTGGAAAGATTGCCTCAAACCCTGAAGCAATGCAATAATCAGATACTATAACTGCTTATAACCCCGCAAAGAGCTCTGCTCTTGCAATTTGCAGGACTCCTGCTACCTGCCCTCAAGGAGTTTGCAAGCATGTGTAAATATAGGAAGGTAAATGTTTAAGTTTCTTTTTTCTGGTTATTATCAATAAACAGGTAATATATTATTTATCTCTCAAGCTCCTTTTTAAAAAGTCTAGTAAACCTAGGTGGGTCCCAGTAGAGTGTGTTTAAAAAAGTGGGTCCTGGTGCTAAAAAGTTTGGGAATCTCTGGAACTTGGTCATCATGTAGAAAAGGGGATAGAGTTTGGGAAAGTCTATACCCTTTTCTACATGGTGACCAAGTTTTGTACTAGGAGGACACTTTAAAGTTTGGTTATTCAACATAAGAATCATTTAAAATTGCTATAACCACCTGTTGTCTGAAATGGTTCAGCCCATTCTGAAATCTCTAGATTCTTGCTATTTACACAGGTATGCATGGGTAGATCAGGCCTTCAATGGGGATCCCCGCATTAACACGGGCATCTGAGAGCGTATCGCCATTCATAAGCAATGCACACCTGTAAAAAAAAATCCCCTGCCTCATTGATGATACTGTAGCAAGCTAATGATCTTTAGTTACTGTCTCAGATGGTTAGAATACAGTTTAGTGGCTGAAGCAGAATAAAGATTTCAATGTCAGGGGACTTTGATGACAACAAATGGATGTTATTTTTTAGGTAGAAGTAGGAAAATGAAGGTTAATGCACCATGCAGGGGTTTTTTTAGTCAATTTTTTGCAAATAGCAAATAAAAGTCTCCCATAGTTCCTTAGGGGTTTTTTTGTGTATGTGTAGCTAGCACAGTGACTCACTACCTATTTTAAGCGTTTAATTGTAACAGCTGGGAGGGTAGAACTATCATGAAATTCACAATGCTTTGTTAACAGCTGGGTGGTGTTGTAAGTCTCCTCCTTTAGAAATGTAAGAAATCATTTTTTTCGCGTTTTGAATAATTGAACCAGTCGACACTCATACACAGGGTCCATGGAGCCATGTTTTTAATTTGGAAACCAGTTTTTGTTTAAAAACTGTCATGACGCAGAAGACTGAAAGAAAATATCTGAATGTCACTCAAAATGGTTCACCTTTTGATCTTGTGTAAAACAAAACCTGTGTAGCTTTCAGAAATCGTTACTAAGACTGGGAGGGACTACAGCTCAATGGTGATTGTTATGTTGTTGCTTTCAAGGAGGAACTTAACCATTCACTTTAGTTACTCCCTACTATAGTAAAACTCGATGAACTCTTAACGTCTTGTATGTGGTGGGGGGAGAGAGGGAACTGGCAAATAATGGTGTTTTTCCTTGATGTTGTTATTCCTGTTTCCCCAAGTTATAGGTTCTTCATGAAAGAACCTTATACTTCCCTAAATTCCTGAAATATTTATATTTGCTCAGACCTTAGGCTGAGTACTGTGAGAAGAAAAAAGGACTTTAGACATATCAGCTCATTCTAGGAATCATGCAAGGATTAGCAAGGGACATATAAAACGCATTAAGGCAGTGGATGGCTCTTTTCAGTATCACTCTACCACCTTCATGGGTTTGACATCCTAAATATAAGTTTAATTTATATCGAATCAAATCCTAAATATGCTTACCTGGAACTACCTTTAATTGCAACTAAAGGAAATCACTACCCCTTCCCTAAAATGTGGGCTGACTCAGATGATATTTTAGTAACTTGTGTTCATGCTGTGCATGCATCCCAGCTCCTGCATTCAGTAACATTTGTAGAGAATTTGAATGAACCATCCTGTCCCCAACCAGGCTATTAGGAAAACTAAGATGGAAGGAGGGAGAGCAACAGGACTGCATGCAGCATGAGAGCACAGGTTGCTAATTGTGTGAGCTTGTTCGGGCACTAAAGTTTTATGCATTTTGTCCAAATTGGCCTACTGTGATTTAAGAAGGTACCCGTATTTCCTCTCTAATCCTCCCTCTAGTGGCCTGGTGAACTCAATCCAGTTTTTAAACTTCTCGGTATACTTCCTCTTCACTTCTGACCTTGAAGCCAATATTGCAATTTTCAGCATGTGCCGGGGAGACTACTTAATGGGATAGATGGATTTGGACCAATCATGTCCCTCCTGGTTGGGGTGGGGGATATTCTATGCTGTTTTCAGCACACTCTGAGTTAGAGCATCTGAATTCAGTGACTAAATCGTGTTCAGCTGACTAGTGTCTACTACTTAAGATGCATCAATATCTGTTTGAATTGGGTGACCTATATAAAGAAGAAACCTGTAAAGCCATTTATGTGACAGAGTTCCTGTCACTCAAGGTTATTGCTCCATCTGCCAAGAAGTAAGGATATAAATAGAGCAGAGTAAAAGGCATAACCCCAGCATTTAAACCCTTACCCTTGGAAATTGCATGCAATGATTTTGGACCAGCCTGCCTCCTTTTTTATATATCACTTAGGACTTCAGTTTTTAGCATGAATTTGTACCTGGAGTTGCTTTTGCAAGTTCAGGGGTCTTGGGGCTGAAGCAGAGCTGTTCTTGGCTCGCAGCACACCTGGGGCAATCACCAGCGGTGTCATCCTGGTGGAACGGCCCGGTACGTCGTTCCACTAGTTCCGCGGATGGGCCCAGGCCACACCGCCTCTCCCAAGGATGGGCAAGCTGCTCCTGGGCCCGCCCGCCCTCCCGCGCATCCGAATCGCTCTGAAATGGAGCAATTCGAGGCGCAGGGAGGCGTGGCTGGCCTCCACCACAGGGGCGGAGGGCTGCCAATCATCCGGGCGTTCCGGTTCCTGGCGCGCCCGGATGACGTCTCTGCACATCACTGTGCCCCCAGCATGGCCACCTCGTCCAGCCACACCTCCCTGTGCCTGGAATCGCTCCATTAAGGAGCCATGCGAGCCCAAGGGAGAGTAGGGGGCCAAAAAGCGTGGGGGGTTTTCCGCACTGCTGCACCCAGCCATAGCCAGTGCCCGCCATGCTTGCCTTCTCCTGCGACACCTTCCCTCTGTCTCCGTGTTGTTCAGTCGCTAAGTCGTGTCCGACTCTTCGCGACCCCATGGACCACAGCACGCCAGGCCTCCCTGTCCTCCACTAGCTTCCTGAGTTCACCCAATTTCATATTCATTGCTTCGGTGACACTATCTAACCATCTCATCCTCTGTCGCCCCCTTCTCCTTTTGCCTTCAATCTTTCCCAGCATGAGGGTCTTTTCTAAAGAGTCCTCTCTTCTCATCAGGTGGCCAAAGTATTGGAGCTTCAGCTTCAGCATTTGTCCTTCCAGGGAGCAATCAGGCTTGACTTCCTGGAGAATTGACCGATTGGATCTCTTTGCAGTCCAGGGGACTCTCAAGAGTCTTCTCCAACACCATAATTCAAAAGCATCGATTCTTCGACGCTCTGCCTTTCTTATGGTCCAGCTCTCACAGCCATACATGGCTACTGGGAAAACCATCGCTTTGACTATGCGAACCTTTGTTGGCAGGGTGATGTCTCGGCTTTTGATTAAGCTATCTAGGTTCACCATAGCTTTCTTCCCAAGAAGTAAACGTCTTTTAATTTCATGGCTGCAGTCACCATCTGCGGTGATCTTGGAGCCCAGGAAAATAAAGTCTGTCACTGCTTCCATTTCTTCCCCTTCTGTTTGCCAGGAAGTGATGGGAGTGGTTGCCATGATCTTAGTCTTTTTAATGTTGAGCTTCAAGCCAATTTTGGCACTTTCCTCTTTCACCCTCATCAAAAGGTTCTTTAGGTCTTCCTCACTTTCTGCCAGTAGAGTGGTATCGTCTGCATATCTGAGGTTGTTGATGTTTCTCCCAGCAATCTTGATTCCAGCTTGTGAGTCATCCAGCCCTGCCTTCCTCATGATGTACTCTGCGTATAAGTTAAATAAGCAGGGTGACAATATACAGCCTTGTCGTACTCCTTTCCCAATTTTAAACCAGTCGGTTGTTCCATGTCCAGTTCTAACTGTTGCTTCCTGACCCGCATAAAGGTTTCTCAGAAGGCAGATCAGGTGGTCTGGAACTCCCATCTCTTCAAGAACTTGCCACAGTTTGTTGTGATCCACACAATCAAAGGCTTTAGCATAATCAATGAAGCAGAGGTAGATGTTTTTCTGGAACTCTCTTGCTTTCTCCATGATCCAGCGAAGGTTGGCAATTTGATCTCTAGTTCCTCTGCCTCTTCGGAAACCAGCTTGTACATCTGGTAGTTCTCGATTCACATACTGCTGAAGCCGAGCTTGTAGGATTTTGAGCATGACCTTGCTAGCATGTGAAATGAGTGCAATGGTGCGGTAATTCGAGCAATCTTTGGCATTGCCCTTCTTTGGGATTGGAATGTAGACTGATCTTTTCCAATCTTGTGGCCACTGTTGGGTTTTCCAAATTTGCTGGCATATGGAGAGCAGCACTTGGACAGCATCATCTTTTAAGATTTTGAGTAATTCCGCTGGAATGCTGTCACCTCCACTAGCTTTGTTGTTAGTGAGGCTTTCTAAAGCCCACTTGACTTCACTCTCCAGGATGTCAGGTTCGAGCTCAGTGACTGTACCACTGTGGTTATCAGGAACATTTAGATCGGCCTTATAGAGTTCCTCTGTGTATTCTTGCCACCTCTTCTGAATCTCATCTGCTTCTGTTAGGTCCTTGCCATTTTTGTCCTTTATTGTGCCTACCTTAGCATGAAATTGTCCTTTGACATCTCCAATTTTCTTGAAAAGATCTCTAGTCCTCCCCATTCTGTTGTTTTCCTCTATTTCTTTGCATTGCTCATTTAGAAAGGCCTTCCTATCTCTCCTTGCTGTTCTCTGGAAATCTGCATTCAGTTGGGTATATCTTTTCCTTTCTCCCTTGCTTTTGGCTTCTCTCCTTTCCTCAGCTATTTGTAAAGCCTCGTCAGACAGCCACTTTGCCTTCTTGCATTTCTTCCTCTTTGGGATGGTTTTAGTTGCTGCCTCCTGTACAATGTTACAGACCTCCGTCCAAAGTTCTTCAGGCACTCTGTCTACCAAATCTAAGCCCCTAAATCTATTTGTCACCTCCACTGTATATTCGTAGGGGATCTGATTTAGGTCATACGTGGAGGGCCTAGCAGTTTTCCCTACTTTTTTCAGTTTAAGCCTGAATTTGGCAAGAAGAAGCTGATGATCTGAGCCACAGTCAGCTCCAGGTCTTGTTTTGACTGCCTGTATGGAACTTTTCCATCTTTGGCTGCAAAGAATGTAATCAATCTGATTTCGATGTAGACCATCTGGTGAAGTCCATGTGTACAGTCGCCGTTTGTGTTGCTGGAAAAGGGTGTTTGCTATGACTAATGTGTTCTCCTGACAGAACTCTATCAGTCTTTGCCCTGCTTCATTTTGTACTCCAAGACCAAACTTGCCTGTTATTCCTCTTACCTCTTGACTGCCTACTTTAGCATTCCAATCCCCTATGATGAGAAGGACATCTTTTTTGGGTGTTAATTCTAGAAGCTGTTCTAGGTCTTCATAGAAGCGGTCAACTTCTTCCTCATCAGCACCAGTGGTTGGGGCGTAGACTTGGATTACTGTGATGTTGAAAGGTTTGCCTTGGATCCGAATGGAAATCATTCTATCATTTTTGAGGTTATACCCCAGTACTGCTGTTCTCACTCTCTTGTTCATGATGAAGGCTACTCCATTTCTTCTAAGGGATTCCTGCCCACAGTAGCAAATATAATGGTCATCTGAATTAAATTCTCCCATTCCTGTCCACTTTAGTTCACTAACTCCCAGGATGTCGATGTTCAGCCTTGACATCTCACGTTTGACCACATCTAGCTTGCCTTGATTCATAGATCTGACGTTCCAGGTTCCTATGTAGTATTGTTCTTTGCAGCATCGCACTTTCCTTTCACTTCCAGATACATCCACAGCTGAGCTTCCTTTCAGTTTTGGCCCAGCTACTTCACTCTTTCTGGAGCTACTAGTACTCGTGTTCTGCTCTTCCCCAGTAGCATAATGGACACCTTCCGACCTGAGGGTCTCATCTTCCAGTGTCATATCGTTTAGCCTTTTTGTTCTGTAATCCATGGGGTTTTCTTGGCAAGAGTACTGGAGTGGGTTGCCACTTCCTTCTCCAGCGGACCACGTTTAGTCAGAACTCTCTGCTGTGACCTGTCCATCTTGGGTAGCCCTACATGGCATAGCTCACAGCTTCATTGAGCTACTCAAGCCCCTTCGCCACGACAAGGCAGTGATCCATGAAAGGGATCTGTCTCCGTAGGCAAGCCTTTTAGAGAGATTCCTAGGGTCAAAAGTTGGATCATCTTTAAAAGGAAAACAAAACTCTGATTCAGGAAAGCTAAGGCAAAATCACCAAGTGAACTAGACTTTGGATAGTTTTCCAAGTTACCAAAAATTGTTTTGCACTTTATGCAGCAACAGATTTTTAAAATATACTCCTGTGAACATTTTGTTTGGCCTCAGCATTTTCTCCTGCTGTATTTTATTGATTTTTGGCAGCCTTTTAAATATATATTTTTGGCGGTTTACATTTTTGTAAGCTGCATTGAGCACTGTTGTCAGGGAAAGTGTACATTTCCTAAATAAAATATCTTTCTCTGAGTTTATGGATTTAACGGGTGACTTGAGCTCTACTATTATATTTTATTGCAGCAGCAGTCAAGAGTGGCTTCTATTAGGATAGTGGCATTCTGTGTAGTTGACGCCTGAAAACTATCAATTGTAATCTGATTCAAAAAGGATGAGACCCAGTATGAGGCACAGGTATTATAGCATGGCTGACTACTCTGTCCTGAATGAAGTGCCTTCTAAAATAATGAATACCCTCCTCTCTCATACACACCGTAATCTCTCTCCCTCTAGAACAGGTTTGTGCGATACTACATTACATTGCCTGATGGTGAATTGCGACTTCAACAGAGGCAGCACATCCTGGAACGCCACCTGATGATGTCTCAGGGTTGTCACCTCTTCACTAACAAAAACTGCAAACCCTTTCCATGCTCCTTATGTACTGTCGTCAAACCCAGAAGTGCTGGAAATCCAGTTTTGTTTACACAGAAATAAAACCAGAAGCCCTTCACTTCCAGTTTCGACAGGAGTGCATGAGGAGCACATTAAGAAGCGGGAATAATCTGCTTCTTGCTTGAGCTAAAGGGAAGCAGGTGGTTGCTGCTTGCCTCAACGGGTTGCATTGGCAGCTGGTTGGCATGAAGTGGTGGCAACAATAGCAGGCTCAAAGGTGATCCAGATTTCCACCACTATCACCCCTGGACCCCTTTGCAGTCTCCCATGATGAAACCCTCATAAGCTGGCCTTGTGAATGGGCTGGCCCTGACTGTCGGTGACATGGCACTATCAATCTACTGCTTCACTGATGCAGCAATGATTGTAGCCAGCCCTAATACAGATTTTCCAAGGAAGGTAAATTGTCTCTCTCCTATACAATGTTTAAAGGTATAGGCACTCTGTTCCCATTTGTATCTGGTAACCCTAAATATAGTGGGATTTACTTCCACATAAAGATGCATAGGATTGTGCTTGTTGCTGTTGCTTTGTGCCTGCTAAGTAGCCTAGAACCCAGTGAAGATACTTTCCAGATCATTTACATCCAGCTTGGGTCCATGTCATCTTAGTTCAGCAAAGGAAATAAGAGACTGAGGCAGCTACTCAGGCTACTGGTACCGGGTGCAAGGGAGTGGCAACAGGATGCAAGCATCTTGTTGTCTCATGCCTCCCTGGGGCACCTGGTGGGCCGCTGTGAGATACAGGAAGCTGGACTAGATGGGCCTTTGGCCTGATCCAGCAGGGCTCTTCTTATGTTCTTACGTACTCCCATAAAACTTTTCCAAAGCCCAGTGCAACATAAATAGGAATGGCTTTTTCTGATGATCAACCTAGAACGCTAAATAATGAGAATTTCTACTGAAAATGCGACATAAAAGGAAATTTAGGTCAAAACACAAAAAACACCTCTTTTGCTTATTTTGGCAGAGTTTGACACAAATTTAGATCAATTTCACAAAAATAAAGAAACCACTTTTGTTTCCTTTTGACACCGTTTTGAGGAATCCACAAATGGTTTTCAGTAAGGGATCGGGAGGAGGAGTGGCAGAAACAGGAGGAAGCTTGCTTAAACCTGCATGAGCACACATGTTCGTAGTTCACAGTGCATGCTGGGACGACTGTAATGGAATGTAGAAGTAAGTAGCAGTTTTTTTGATGCTCCAAGCACCAATCAGAGTGCAGCTTGGGAATTTTTGAGCAGGTTATTTTGGGCTGGGGTGTGCGTGCCAGTAATTGCTTGCCTTTGTAGGGCCATTCACCTTTATTTATTGCGCTATTCGTACAATTTGCAATAAAAATTTGAATTAAAAACACATAATACCACAATTTGCTATTTTAATCAAGAACTTCTGGAAAAAAATATCACAAAAAAAACCCGCCCCTAAACATAAGAGACTTGCATTGAGTTCTCTATGAGCCACAAAGCATTTGAGATGGGTGATCTATTTGTGCTCCTGGCCATCTTGGCCAGAAAGGAGTTTGGCAGAGAGTATGGGGGGTTCTCACCTCTGGCAAGTGGATTTGTTGATTCTTACTATTCAGTCATCAGAGCCCTGCACCACCTCAGTCTTTCACAAAGGACACAGTGCTTGCACATCTGTTGTCTTGCCGTTTTTCTTGTGAGTTGGCAGAATGTGTTTAATAAAAAATAAAAACGTGCAGTGTGCTTTACTTGACAGATTTGTGGCTCAGCACTTTCCTACCCATCAAACCAATTGGTCCTGTTCTATAGACTGGGGGAGCAGATGGCGACATTGCAACAATCTGCTGAAGACACCATTTTGTATCACCCTAGGAGGCATCAGATATAAGAAACCATGCTTCATTTTCAGAAATGAAATGCTCAAATTGAATTTGAGAAAAGTTGGCCTTTCGCCTTTCCCTTAATAGTTCCTGGAGTTGTACTTTGTTTTTCCCCAGAGAAATCAAATGTAAAATAACGTTTTCATTTTCTGCCTTTAGCTGGCTCTAGTTTTTATAGGAGATGTTCATCCAGATGCTAAAAGTACTCCAGGCGTGATTATTTTGAGCAGTTCATTGTTTGCTTATGGTACTGTGGGGAAATTCTTATTTTGAACCATTTTACTCAAAGTAGAAAATCTGTGCAATGTATATTTGAATTGTTTCAATTTACTTGAGATCTTAACCAACAAGGCTGTAGTGCTAAGGGCTGCAGTGCTTCTAGCGCATTTACTTGGGGGTAAATCTCATTGATCCCAATGGGGTTAACTTCTAACTAGACAGACATAGAATTGCACTGTAAGTATGACATGGGAAATATTCCACGTACCATATAAGTGTTGGCATAAAGGAAAGCAAGATGGAACAAATCAATGCAAGTATACTGCAATTACCGTTTTGCCCTGCAAACTAGACTTGACAGTTTGCAAGAGTGTTTAATCCAGGTTATGTCAAATTAATACAAAGCAGGAGATGGGGATGATGTGAACCGCAAAGAGGTTGGGTGGGAGAGGGTCCTGAACCATTCTCCCACTTGTGCTCCCCCTCCTTCCAGCCATTAGTCCCCAAAGGAGGCTCAAGGCTTATTTTTTGCCTGTAAGCCACTTTGTGAACTTTTTGTTGAGAAGCAGTATATAAATGCTGATTGACTGATCGATCGATCGAACCTCCACTGGAAGTAAAATAGCCAGTGTAGAAATGGAGATTCAGAGGAAAACATGGGTGAGAAAAGGGTTTAGTACCTCCCTCCCCCAGATCTTCTTTAAATTCCCCCACCCACCCTACCCTCCTTTATATGAATTTGGCACAACGCACTTATAACATAGAGTTAACACTGGATTTAGATTTTAGTGGTGTGAATTTCTTTGATATCCATTCAATTGATGCCAAATATAATAAGCTGTTTATATTTGGTCTATAAGGACTTACATCTATCTCTGGTCACAAGATGCCAACTTTAATACTTAACTACTGCAGTACGTAACAGAGAAGCATGGAAAGAAAATCACCAGCAAGTACAAGCTTTAATTCTGAATCTTCACCACCATGCTGTTTTTGAACTGAAAATCACCACTTCAAAGCGTATTAGATTTTCAGTGTTAAATTGCCTCTTCTTACTGGCAGTGTTCAGCGGAGAAAACAGTGCAGGGATAGAGTTGCATACCCTTCCCCACCATGCTGTAGCTTCAGTCCAAATTGCAATCATGCATGGCTTTTACTCACGAGTATAATTTAGCCCATCACTGCAAAGTTTTAGTGCATCATAGGACAAAATCCCAACCGATTTTCCAGCACCAGAGTAAGGGCAATGCGGCTCCAAGGTGAGGGAACAAACATTCCCTTACCTTGAGGAAGCCTCTGTGACCACTACCCCACTGCAGGATGCAGCACATGCCTCATTGGCACAGTTGTGTCAGTGCTGGAAGTGGGTTAGGATTGCGCCCACATATAGTTAATTTTCCCCCCATGTCACAACATTTGAATCTTTAGGCCCCGGATTTATGTGCACAGAAATTAGCTTAAACAAACAAAAATAAACAATGCTTACCACTTCTAGAATTATATATAAGCAGTCTTTTTTTTCCTCTTAGGCCTTTTAGGATTCAGCTTTGTGGTATTTTAGCGCAACTTTGAACTGGCGTAAAAAAAAGAGAGAGAGAAAGAAATGAAGAAATGCATTTATAACGTCTTGAAGCATTCTGGGTAACTATAGGATAACAATTTCTTAGAGGATATATTATCCACTGGGGCTCTGAAGGCCTTATCAAAGCAATATAGTGGAAATACAGAATCTATTTCTGTCCCATTTTACCTGCTGCAATGGCTTTCCAAATGCTCTTTTAGACATGCTTACATACATTTTGTGCAACATTTCCTAAATTAACAAACTGGGTGGAAAAAAGGAAGAAATGTGTTACTATTTACAGAGACTGTTTATAAAGTCTAAGTTAATTACCATAGTGGTAATTAACTGTGTCCAGAACCCAAGAGGTCCTAGCCCCTGATTAAGCATACCTAATGCTGCCCCATCTTAGTTATGTGCCAGCCTGTGCTCCTCCCACTCCCCAGATGAACCCGCCACTAACCTCTTCTCCCACTTCCTCTTCTGCTCCACCCCTTTCTTTTCTAATTCAGAGTAAGAGGAGGAACAGCAGAGACAAGTGGGCAGACAGACGTGGGAGTCCACCACTATTCTGCTGCCCAAAGCAACCATCAAGCCTACAGCTCAATCCAATACATGTTTACACAGAAGCTCCACTATGTCTAGTGGGGCTTACTCCCAGATACGTGTACAGATTGCAGACCCAGTGACGTTAAATTCCAGATTGGTGCATAATAAAACATGTATGATTTGATTCTAGATGAAGGGACCAAACTGGCTTGTACTAGCTGAACTAGCTGGGGAAGTGGATATATCTCAGCTGTTTCAACCTGGGTTCACAGAGCAGCACCAACATATGCTTGATTATAATTGGGAGTGGGGCGGGGCAGATGTAGTTGCCTAATCAAGAGTCCATCTCCCCATATTGACTTCCATTCAGTTGTTTTTTAGTGTATGTACCTACCATGAGCAATCAGGAAAGATTAAGGATATTGTTTGTATACTGCGTGTACATTTGCATGCAACTTGCTACGTGCATTCAAAGGAGCTTGGACTTGTGTTTGTGAAACAACAGCCTGATACTGCACAACAAACTGCTTCTGAAGCTAAGGAAAGTTTCCAAAACACTTTGTGATGTAAGGGGGGGGGGAGAGATGTAATTTTTCTAAGCAAGCAATTAAAGAACCTCACCAGGCCATTAAAAACCTCACTAGGTACAACCTTTTATCTCTATTTGGATCCCTTATGTAATTAAAAACTATTGCATATAATGGAAAACTTATAATTGTGTATATTTACACATATATCCAAATATACAGCATCAAATGAAAACAAGATTTATAAAAACGTCTCCAATCTAGGGAAACGTATTCTTGATTGGGGTCAACTTGCTGGTCCAGTGATGTAATTTTGGAAACAAAATTAACAGATTTTTTAATTGGATTTGAGCACAACTAGCTACTGATTGAATGGAGATCTGGATATAGAACTAAAATATAAACAGGAATAAACAGTCCCACTCTCACCTCCAGAAAGTAGGAGGTAGAAAGTAATTATATAAGTAGAAAGTAATTATGCACGTCCTGAGAAGATTTCTTGTCTGTGTTTTCAGTAGGCCATTTTGGGAAAGAATTCGGCTGATTATCTTTAAAGATAACCAGAGAGAAACAAGAATAGCTGGCACGTATGTCAAGGTGAATGTCTTCTTATGCAAAAGGACTTATATTATGGATGAGTGAGAGGCAGGAGGAGGAGGATAGAGAAGATGTTTATGTGGATCTCAGGGTAAAAGTGTCTCAAACATACCACTCTGTGCAATCCTATGCACAATCCTATGCACAAGTTCCTGGCAGTAAGCCCAACTTAACACAGTAGGGCTTTCTTCTGTGTAGACCTGCATACGATTGTGCTGTGAGTGTGAGAAAGCATATATGCATTTCCAGGGCCTGCCTTTAGCCAATGTGACCAATGTAATGTCGTCACGTTGGGGCCTGCACCTGCGTAGTGAGCATATTGCCTACTGCAGCAGCTGGGATCTCTATGGGCTGTAGTCAGTGGGGTAAGCAGAGCAACTTTACCTTGGGCCCTCCCACCTGCCCCTGCCTCTAAACTGCCCAAAATGGGCCTCTTGGACGAAGTTGCCGTTGATGTCATAATGTCACCACCAACTATTTCCAGGTGCTACTGCGACGCCACAAATGCTTTTCTTGGTGAGTGGGGCCCTGCGGTGAGGGTGGGGACCCCATAGGAATGCCCCAAAGTAGGCCCCTCTGCTCCTAGAGCCAGCCCTGTTGCTGCCCAATTAAAATTGGTGATGTCCCGGGACCAAACAGTGTCTTGTCTTGCTCCAACACCCACATATCCCATTAAAACCCCATTGAAAAATGGTAGTTTAGACTAGCCTGCCCATGTTGGGCATTTGCTTCAGCATGAGAAAGGCGGGGTATAAATTCTTCAAAATAAAAAAAAATAAAAAATAGCCATAGAATGAAAGAATATGTACCAAGAAATGAATGCCTTTGTGCCATGCTGTAAACTGGAGATACATATATAGACGTGTATTATAATTTTGAACATGAAATTGGGCAAACTCAGGAAGCTAGTGGAGGACAGGGAGGCCTGGCGTGCTGTGGTCCATGGGGTCGCAAAGAGTCGGACACGACTTAGCAACTGAACAACATTATAATTTTGGAAAGTGCTGTTATTTAAAGTTGGAAAGTAAATTGGTCAAGCAATATTTACAGGATGTAAATAATCACACGTGGATATATTTTCTTCAGGCATAAAAGGTTAATGGAAAGTAGGCTTTCCAAAAGCCCATAAAGATCATGCCCTTGTGCATAATGTATTTAGTACCAGGCCCGGAACACTCTGTAAATATCGCTGTTTTATTGCTGTGGGGTATCTTTATGGCTGTGACAATTCCGTTTCTAACAAACCTACAAAAAATATCTCCTAACCTTAAATAAACCCTCATAGTTTCTGCAGTTCGTGTAATTTGTGCAGTGAAATGTATCATTTATTTTTAAAATCTGCCCCACACTTTCCCTTGCCACTGAGGGCAAAGCATAAAAATACAATAAAATACAGTAAGATCCAGATAATATATAAACATAGTTGCAGGCAGAGTTACCAGTAAAGGGTACCAGAATAGGGCAGAGGGGTTTAGAGGTGTGGGCTGCTTTGTTATCTCGAATATGTCGAGATCCCCATTCATAGGCACTTTGGACTGGTTTTGGAGGAGAGGAGGGCTGCTGGTATACTAATTTCATTGCAATGAAATGGCTATTCATTAAAGGTATGAACCCAAATCTAGTATGGTTCAAATAGGTAATTTACACTGAATTAAAGAAACTGCTCAAGCAGTCAGAGGTTTGTTTTAAAGTTTTCTCAGCAGCAGCTCATGCTCAGAAAGAGGCAAGTTGCTCTTTAAACTGAACTGCAGCTTGAGTCACTCGTTTTGCAAGCTCTCATGGAGAATTTTTTTTTTTAAAAAAAAGCCCCCAGTACATAAGAAATTGTTTTCCTTGAGCATCTGTGACTTATTTTTAAATATCAGGCACTCTATGTAAATAGCAGCCAGAAGAGGTAATGATGTAGTAATTTCCTTCATTCCTGAACACTGACAACCCCTTTCATGTCAGAAGTTGACATATTGCGTAACATGTTTAGAAAAACATAATGTGTTTTTGCTTCCAAATACTTTCATGGATGTTTTCGAAGTCCATCTCTCAGGGTCTTTCTTTTCTCCTCTAATTGCAGGTTTGCTTTGTGAATCTGGATGCATGCAAAGATGATTGCAGCGATGAACACATGAAACAGGCAAGTATTCTGCTAAAACACAAACAATGTGCACAGGATGTAAATAGTTCATGGTACTCACTGGAAAGCATATAGAAGAATGCGGAGATGCACGAACCGTTTGCCAGCTCCTGGGGGGGGGGGGCGGGAACACCACTGTGATCATAGAAATTGCAGCTGCCATGTGTACAGTGTCCTCACAGAGGCTCTGGTCCACACAAACATCCCTTCTGCATAAGTCCAAGCCACTCATGTGGGTATCCTCAACAATTGTGAACTAGCCCATAGACATGGGGTTGAAATAACAATCTAAAGGGGAAATCCTAACCTGCGCTGGAACAGGCAGGCTGGCAGGCTTGCACTATATCCAGTGCAGGTTGGGAACAGGTTGGAGCCTCCACGGGGCAAGGGTACATTCATCCCCTTACCCTGGGGTAGGTCCCAGCCACCCCTATGGCCTACTCAGATCCAAGCACACTGCATGGCCCAAATGGGGGGCCACATGGGATAGGGGGTTGGATGTGGCCTAACACTGCATCCAGACTCCACCCCCCTCCCTGGGCCTATCCACCTCCTGGACACGCACGCCCTGCCCAATTCCCCCCACCCTCTTGCTTTCCCACTGACCAGAACCACCCCTGCGCCAGCTGAACTCACCCATAGGCGGGGCTTGTGCCAGTACTGCTGCGTTGACCCAGCGCCAGAAGCATGTGTGCGACAGCGCTCAGTTGGCGCACGTGGCTTGCGCCAGCCATTGGGAAGGGTGTTTGGATTGCAGTCCTAGACCTGTCTACCTGAAATGCACAAATTAAACTTTCTAGCTCATTGCAGCAGGACATGTTTTGGGCAAGCAACATTGTGCCCAACCGTTGTCTCTGTAATCAGCAGGAAAAATAGAGCCAGGGAAAGTCTGGCACTGGCTGATAACACTAGCTACTCTGGCAGCTGGGACTAGAAGACTTCCCACTATGCTGCATATGTTGGTGCCTGGTTACAGAAGCGAGGAACTGGAGCAGAGAAGTGCCACATGATGTTGGCTTTGCAAAGATGGCCTTGTAGCACTTGTAAATGGCCTGGCTTCTCACAAAAAGAGATTCTCCTTTGGGTCAAATGGCCTGAATCCATGAAACACAGAGCACACCTGACGTGGAGAGCACAACTTATGCACCATGGCCTAGTTCTCCCCAGGAATAACCTCCAGTGGATGACTATCCAGAATTTCTTTGGTAAACATAAAAATCTGGACTAGCGTTCCTATTTTGAACTCTTTCTATTGTTAAAGTTTTTCTAATACAGGCATGCCCTGGTATCCACTGTATCAGATGTCCATGGATACTGGGATGCCTATTAAAAAGACAGGGGAACATTAAAGAAATGTCTTTTTTTAACCTTGTTGCAGCAAAGCCACTGATGTGCCCCTATCTTTAAAAAGGCATCCCCAGTATCCACGGTTTCAGGTATCCACAGTGGGGTCTGGAACACAACCCCAGCGGATACCAGGGCATGCCTGCATTTGGTTAAACATGGATGTAAACAATTCCAGGACAAACTGAGAAATTCATTTTCGAGTTCTAAGGCCACATTCAAGAGATAATATCCTGACGTTTTGCCCTAACTCTGTAAATCTTTCTTAGAGCACAATCCTAACCTGGAGTTAGGCCAGAAAAATTTGGCCAACACAAGGGACACCATAAAATATGTTTGGACCACTCTCAGAGTCAGAGAGGCCAGCACACAGGCGTGCACCATCCTCCCTGACTCAGGCAGCGCAATTCCACGGACTGCACAGCGTCGACGGAACGGGGTTAGCGCCAACACGGGGGTGCCACTCAGCACCCCTGTGTCGGCACTAAGGCAATGAGACCTGCGCTGCAGGCGGCACCAGTCCCACTGTGCTCGCGCATTGTCTCCCTCACGTCGGCCGAAGCCGGCTGGCGCAAGGGAGGCACCATGATGGGCAGTTCAGGGATTGGCAGGAGGAGGACGGGATTCGGCCATAAGGCCAAATCCTAGACCCATTTGGGAGGCTGCACAGTCGCTGTTCAGCAGGTGCAGATCCGAGGAGCCCATAGGGGAGGCTGGAGCCTCCCCTACAGTAAGGGAGCGCATGCTAGGCAGTGCTAGGATATGGTGCTGGCCCGTCAGCCTTGCCAGTCCAGCGCTGCTTAGGATTGTGCCCTGAGAGTGGTCCAAATGTGCTTTACTATGGCCCTTGTGCCAGCCAAACTTTGCTGGCCAAACTATGCCAGCCTAACTCCAGGTTAGGATTGTGCCCTCAAGGGAATAAAATAAAACTAAAAATAGTGAAGCTGACACCTCAAACCACTGAAACTCCCTAGGAGCAGAACATCATTCTCTGCTGCATAACACCAAAAATTACAGCAATATTCCTGCCTAAAGCTCAGGGGAACCCTAAGTATAGATGGGAATGAGCGCTGCTTTTGGCTCCATGGGGTGCTGTAAAAGACTTACAGTTTTGCACCTCTCTTGCTCCGCTGCTGTGTCCGATAATGGCTCTATTATCAGATGTACCTATGCCCACCTGAATGTGAAGTCCCTTTTCAAATAGGTTTTCAGAGGATGCCACAGCAACTTGATCCCATGGCTAGATGAAGGAATGTGTCTCATGCTCATTTTTCTTGTCTTCAGAGATTGCTCAGTGTCTCTCCAAACCTCCCCAAAATTATCAGCTCCATGAATGTGCAGCCACCAAAAGAGAATGAGATCATCCTGCTAAGTGGATTAACTTCAGGAAACGTTCAAGAGGATTTTGAAGCACCCCAGGTTTGAACTTTAAATTAATCATTCAAAATGGCTCAGCACTCCGAAGGAAACAATGTGGGTGTTACAGAGGGAATAATTCTATCTGGGTGTGCATCAAAGCCTTCATTTATTCTTTAAAAAAGGGCAAAAACCGCTTTTTTTAAGTGTTACATGTATAAACACACATGGGCTTGTTTGTGGGATGTGGGTGCAGTAGCTAGAAATATGTGCACTAATATCAACTCAAATATTTCATTAATTGATTAAACCAGAGGCCTTAGCACTTCAGCAAATGTAGAAACAAACACAAATCTAAAAACGTTTTGTGCCAGCATTACATAAAAATCACTGAAATATAGAGATGGGAGAAAACTGGTTCTTTTTTAATTGCAGATTTCAGTGTTTTCCAAAAGTTAGAAGTGCAGAAGGCAGTGTTGTTTGATTTTATTCTAAATTTACATTATAATTGTACTAGGTGGGGGATATAGGTGGTATAATGTCAGCAAATGCAGCCATATTCATTACCCATGTATCACCCCCACCTCCAGTTAAATAATAAACAATAACCAGATTTTGGGTTTTTGTAGTTTGTTTACAAAAATGTGAAATGCAAAAAATGGTGTTGTGTGTTTTTATTCAGTTACCCCAGTTTTCTCCCAACTCTAATTATAAAACAAATACACTTCTTTAAGCTAGTGCATTTAGAGCCTTGCTTTACATTTTGCTGCTACAGAGATAGAAGTTTTAACTGCCTGTGGGCGCAATCTTAACCAACTTTCCAGCATCAAGGTAAGGACAGTGCAGCTCCAAGGTAAGGAAATAAACATTCCCTTACCTTGAGGAGGCCTCCGTGACTACTACTCCACTGCACAATGCAGAACATGCCCCACTGGCACAACTATGTCAGTGCTGAAAAGTTGGTCAGGACTGCACCCTGTGTCCTTTTAAAATACTTGTTTGTTTTTAATGGCATCAACAAAGAGGATATTCTATGCCCAACCATGGCACCTCAGGTTGAAAGGATATCATGGCATGTCCACCGATGGCTAGCTAGAATCGCCAACAGGCACAATGTCATGGCTGGCAACATCTCTTGACCGCTGCTCTGTTTCTATAATTTTCTGTTCATTTGGCATTCTGCTGTATAAAGTGTAATCAAAGGCCTGGGGTTTGATTCTGCTACTGTTAATCGTGCCTTAGATCCATGGGAAGCAATGGGATTTAAATTAGTGACAACTAACTTTTCCATTATCCTTAATGGGACTTTGTCATGACTGACTTTATTGGGCCTGTCACAGGAGAAAGGTTTGGCTAATTTCCATTCCGATTCCCTTTCCAAACTACGTAATCTTCATAGTGTTGCCAGAGTTCACTTGAAAGGTAGAAAAAGTTGAGTGCTATGAAGGAAAATAAAATTGAACAAAAATCCAATATAAAAACACAGAAAGTACACATGTGCTTGTGATTGTCTGTACAAAGCATAACCATACAATATCCTGTATTCAGAAAACTTTGCAAAAGTTTGAAAACTTTGAAAAGTTTTACGTTTGCAGAACAAATTGGAGAGATTAAAAGATCTTGATTAACAAGCCTGACATTTTTCTTTTAATTACATCATTCTTTGGGTGTCTTCCCTTCTAGTGTTCTTGGCTGGCAGATGTCTGTCTGGTTCAGTGCGCAAGAGGAAACAGAAAGAACAGCACAAGCTGCATCATCTTTGAAATTAACAAGTTTCTGATTGGGCTGGAGCTCGTACAGGAGAAGCAGCTGCACATCGAGGCCAGCATCTTAAAGCCGGAGGATGACACTAACTGTTCGGTGTCCTCAATTGAGGAAGATTTTCTCACAGCGTCGGAACACTTTGAAGATGAGAATGAGGCTGATGAGTATAAAAATGGTAACATCGAACTGACTGAATGCCAATGTGTAGCAGTCTTTGTTGTATAACATGTAGGGGTGGGGGTCATGCTCATGCAGATTGCACTTGCTGTTCACTGGTGCATGCTTTTAATTGCTGCTCAAAAACAATATAATGAGAGGAAGCTAAAAATCCCTCATGCTGTTAAATTTCATTGCTCATGAAGCAGATATGTGGGAATTGCGCATGGTGCTTGCACTTGCCTCTTTGTCATTTTAATGCATTCTCTTATCAGGAAATGATAGCTAGATATCTAAAGGGCTAACATGTTGTTTTCCATTCCCCAGGTCAGGAAAAACTAAATGACTCAGGATCTGCTGCAGAGTTCAGAAAGTATAAAGAGAAAGGACTTGAAAACCTCCATTATAACAAGGTTGGGTTGCCATTTACTCTGGAACCTGATTGTATTAACCAAGACTGCCCTGTTCCTGCCAGAACGTCAAGTTCGTCTGAAGAAGACTTCATTGGTGAAGATGGTATTTTACAAACTGTGGGTAAATCTGTGAAACAGCTGCACTGGAAGGCTGATATAACTGGAAAATCGAAGCCATTCACTAACACAAGTGATCTGGAGGACTCCTCTAGGGGTGAAACAGATAATTCTGATGTCTCAGAAGATACATCCTTAGCCATAATGGCCAAGGAGGAAATGATTTATTTGGATGATGCGGCCACAGAGCGGAGTAGTCATCCAGGCACATCAGATTGTAGCCAGGGAAAAAACCCTCCTCATCCCATGCAGAATGAAGAAGTCACAGCAGGAGAGTTTGCTACCAATTTGGCAGAGTCTGTCCTTCAAGATGCATTCATCCGATTGTCTCAGTCGTCTTCTACCAAAGAGGCTGCCATCAGCACCTCAGTTGGTAACTCCTTACCTTCATCTGCATGTGCAGCACAGGACATAATGGGTTCCCGGTCATGGAATGAACTTCCAAAAATTGTCATAGTTCAAAGTCCAGATGGCTCTGAAAATACCACATCTGAATGGCCTGGATCGAGCGTACCAAACTCATGTCCTTGCTCTGAAACTGAACATTCTGCTGAAGTTTCAGATTGCTTACAAGACAGCAGTTCCAATGAAAGCAGTCAGAGTGCTTTGGAAGTAGCTTTGGCCTGTGCAGCTACCGTCATTGGTACCATTTCAAGTCCCCATGCTGCTGAAAGCCTCAAAAGAGAACAGGAATCCATTCACCCTAAAAGTAATGTGATTGATAATGGAGAGTTAGAGGCAGAACCTTCCCAAAGCCTCGGTGATTGTCCATCTGCAAACTATTCATTTCCGTCTGCCTTGTGTGGCATGACTCAAGTAGCAAGTGCCGTGGCTGTCTGTGGTCTCGGTGAAAGAAAAGATGATAAGTATCCTGTAACTTCCGGTGGACTGTTATCTGCTGCTGAAACATCAACAGCCATTACCCTTCACTGCAGCATAGCCATAGGGAGCAGCATGGAGAATCTCAACCATAGCATTGCACAAGCATTGTTCAAGGAGGCATCTTTAGTGTTAACAAAACCTGAAGCATACAAAAATATTGGGGACTTTATGGAATCCATCAATGGGAAAATGGTTCAGGCTGTGACAAAACCTCCAGTTCCTCACCTGGATGAAGTAATTGTTGATGAACTTGCCCAGAATTTGTCCAACATCATCCTGAGACACTCAGTTGAAGAGGTTCGGCAGAAGCAGTGCAACACTGATTTGGAAAGAAACGCACACCTCAATACCCAAGACATATTTATTGCAACTGCAAATAAGCTCCTTTTTAATGTACTGTATTTCACCTGCAAGAAAATTAGCGAAATTTCACAGCTTAGTGAATGTTCAAATGCCTTCGCTGAAGGTAATCTTAGTTGGCAAGTCATGGAGTGCCAGCCAACAGAGGCAGCAAATGATCACTTACAGCAATCCCCAAATTACTCCACCAATAAGCCCTTTCATGATGCTGATCCTAGCCAAGATCTTGTGTCTTCAACAAATTTAGTCTCCAAGGACACCAAAGGGGAAGTTGTTTCAGATACACAAGAACCTGCCAAACTTCATTCAGAATTGTCACCTAGGGCAAGTGCTCATAGTTCACCCTCTGGAAGAACATCTCCCAAGAAAAGGTTTTCAAAAAGAATGGCAAGAGAGAGTTGTAAATCTGCAATTTCAAGTAGTAGCCCAACAAAGAAAGAACTCCAGTTGTTTACTGGTAGGGAAAACACAACATCCAATGAATGCAGACATGGCATTAAAGAACTACCATCTTCCCATGATACAATCGGTACCGAAAGTCATGAAAAGCACCCGTCAGATGCAGCATGGTACCAGGAAGACGGACTTGGTGTGTCCGTTTTGGGCAATCCAAGTTTTTTGCCTTCTTCACCTCTGCTGCAGTTGAAGTACCCAGCCGATAAATACTGCATTGCTGATTTTGCAGAGGAATTGGCAGAGACAGTGGTCTCTATGGCAACAGAAATAGCGGCCATTTGCCTTGACAATTCAAATGGCAAGCAACCCTGGTTCTGCGCATGGAAGAGAGGAAGTGAGTATTTGATGCCCCAGGCTTTGTCCTGCCGAACTATCAAAAGGAAGAGGGAAACACAGGCAAACGGAGCAGTAGTGAGAAAACATAGGCCACCTCGGCTTAGTGAGATCAAGAGGAAAACAGACGAACACCCCGAGTTAAAAGAAAAGCTTATGAATAGGGTAGTGGATGAATCCATTAACCTGGAAGACACTCCAGATTCCAGCTTTGCCGATGAAGTGGCTGCTAAAATTATGAACTTGGCTGAATACTCTGTGGCCGATAACGTGTGGCAGAGTCCGAACCATCCCCGAAATAGGCTACACTGTGACAGGTGGAGCAGGGTCAACGCATCCAGCTGTGAAAGCATCCCCGAGGAAGACTCGGATTCCAAAGGGTCTGCAAATACTTTGGGTCTCTTCAACACTTTAGGGCAGCCCATAAGCAGGGCTAGCTCGGTCTCCAAGCAGTCCAGCTGCGAAAGCATTACGGATGAGTTTTCCAGGTTCATGGTTAACCAGATGGAAAACGAAGGTCGAGAGTTTGACTTACTGCTTGACTACTATGCTGGGAAAAATGCAAATAACATCTTATCGTCTGCACTTCAACAAGCCTGCAGGAAAAATGCCCACCTCAGTGTGAGGCCAAGTTCCCTGTCCAAGCAGTCAAGCACAGAGAGCATCACAGAGGAGTTTTATAGATACATGCTAAAGGAAATAGAAAAAGAAAATGTGCCTGCTGGTCGGAGTACAAAAGACTGGAATAGCAGCTTATTACCTCCTTCTCAGCGGTCCCTGTTTTGTTTCCGGCAGTCCTCGATGCCTGATAGCAGATCCTCAGTCTCCAGGCTCACAGTAAACGTACCCATCAAAGCCAATTCTTTAGATGGGTTTTCTCGCAACGGTCACCAGGATTCTTTAAGCGTACAACCAGTTGACACCGTGTCCTCTTCTGGACTTTGCAAATCAGACTCTTACCTGTACCAAAGATGTAGGACTGATCAGATAACAGATGTGCTGATTCATGAGACGTGGGCAAACTCCATCAAAGCCCTCATGTGCAAGAACAAAATCATTGTAGACGATGGGGAGGTGGCTGGGCCCAACCAGCCCCTCCACGGCTCCCCACCGCATGTTCAGCTATATGCAAACAGGCTGGCTGCAAATATTGTGGAGAGTGGGAAAAGTTTGATTGCTGGCCAGCAGGATTCTTCAAACAGAAGCCAGGGAGCAGAGAGTGGCCATGTCCCAGTCGGGATGCAACAGAACTGTAAACCGATAGGAGACAGAGTGGATTTAACTGTGAAAAGACATCATTCTACAGCCTCTGGGTTGTTTCCTGCAAACCATATAAACTCTGCGTGCCTAAGGGAAGTGCCTTTAATTCAGATAGAGACAGATCAAAGAGAAGACTTTGATAAAGGCCCAGAGCTGTTAACAGGAGATAATATCACAGCTAGAAAAACAAGGGAGCATGTAAACAAAGAAAAACCTAATGAGGCAGCCTGGGGGAGGCACATGGTTTCCGTAACAAACAGCAGGTAAGATTCATATCCAGACTGAAGATGGTGACTCCCTGTGCCTGACAAATTCATGCATGCATCCCCACAAAGGGTGGGCCATAAAAAAGCTGGAGACGCACACAGAGAGATTACCTCTCTATCTGCTCATCCCCCAGAGTGGGGAGACAAAATAGTCTCCTTAAACAAGAAATGTTGATAAGTCTGCTTCTCCAGATATCCCACTGTTCTGACTGGTACTGCAGGAGAAAAGAGAACCTTCTGCCCAAGTGTTACCTGAAGGTTGGCATCCTTTGGTGCCAACCTTCAGCCACCACCCTGAAATCATCTGGGCAGCAGCTTCTTTTATGGTTTTGATCACAAATTAGGTGGTTGGTTGGTTGGTTGGTTAGTAGCATCTCTGGTAGTATCTCCTTGTATGGTTTCACCCATAAGGGAGGTAGGGCTGATCTGAGTCAGCTCTTCTCCCGGAGATCATACTTTTAGCTCTCAGCATGCACACACTCCTGCTGTGTTCCTTCGCAAGTCTGTCACTCTCCCTCCCCATCTGTTGGAGCCAGTGGGATTTAGCCATTCAGCAGATGGAAGAGGAGGAGAAAAGATGAGACCCAGAAAGAAACAGGATGAAAGAGACTGCAGTGGCAACCTCTCCCAGTTCTTCTACTTGGTTAAAATGCCGTTTCCAGGTTGCAGCCTGTCATTCCTCCCCCCCCCCCATGCTTATTTTAGCTGCTCAGAGGATATATATGATGCTTAGAAATACACACAAAAGAACATAAGAAGAGCCCTGCTGGATCAGGCCAATCTAATCCAGCTTCCTGTATCTCACAGTGGCCCACCAGATGCCTCAGGGAGCATATGAGACAACAAGATGCCTGCATCCAGTTGCCACTCCCTTGCACCTGGCACTCTGAAGTAGCCTATTTCTAACGTAAGGTGGTTGCACCACCCATCATGGCCTATAGCCCACGATGAACTTTTCCTCCAGAAATCTGTCCAATCCTCTTTTAAAGACACCTAGGCCTGATGCCATCACCACCTCCTATGGCAAGGAGTTCCACAGATTAATTACCCACTGGATTAAAAAGTATTTCTTTTTATCTCTGAGTTGACATTTTAGTGGATGTCCCCTGGTTCTGGTGTCATGAAAAGAACATCCTGCTGCACAAAGCTGTACATTATTAGCATTCTTGTTGCAATTATCATTTGACCAATAAAAATCAAGACTATGGTAGGGTTCACCAAAGCACTATTTATTTTATTTGGTAGATTTTTATCCCACCTTTCCACCTCCAAAGAGGCTCCTAAGGCAGCTCACATTAAATTCCAGTGTACAATATAGTGATTTAAAAAAGAATAAAGCCATAACCACGTTTTCCTTTGTCTCCTCCTCCTTCCCACAAGGCAATTGGTGCCCCATGGCCACTGGTGGTGGGACGGAGCATGATCTAAGATACTTTAAAGGGGCGGCAGTAGGTGGACGCAGCGATGCATACCAAAATGACTAGAAGCAGGGAATATTTTCCTACGGATTCCCTCTCGCATTATCAACACCTTCCCGTTTTCTGTTTTCCAACCCCATCAGCTTGAATGCGCGGAGTGGCCCAGAGACCAAAGCTGCAGAAGAGTTTCCGGTCCCTCTCAGCAGTAGTGATGACAGCACAGGTAGCAGCTGGTGTCAGCTGGCAAACGAGGAGGACAATCCCGATGATACCAGCAGCTACTTGCAACTCAGTGAGAGATCTATGAGGTAACCACCTGTTCTTTGATCTGCAATCACTAGCGTGAATGTCTTGATCATCATTTGCTCAGGATCACTGTATCCAGAGGGAATCTGGCTTTCACAAAGTGCTGTAGGAGTCCTCATTAAGTCTTTGGAAGCTGTGGAAGGAACTGGCAACGCAGTCCTGAGCCATTGTTCCCTGTTTTGATGAGGAAAGCACCATCTGAAGCTAATTAGAGTCAATCACAGCTCATTTTTGTCTCTTCCATCTTGCAGATACACTTAATGTGCCAGTCATTTGGGCCATTTACATGTTAACGTTGTTGTATTCAACTCTCTTTCTCTATTGGGATGCACATGGTTGAAAAATAAGAACTGGCTGACAAGTGATGATGCCGAGAAGATCATGGGGCTTCTTCTTTCCCTGCCTGGCACCTCTGTGTTAGCATTTCATTGTGAGCCAGAAGCAACATTTCAGGATAAGAACTATAGACCCATTACTGCTTCATTGTGACTGAATTAATTGAACTGCTCAGTTAATAAAGAAGCAGCCCTGGAGAATACAGTTCTCTTTCAGAGAATTGCCCATTGCCCAACTACTTGTTAAAGATATTCCAAGTTCTCATTTTAAGGGCGCAATCCTAACCTGGAGTTAGGCCGGCACAGTTAGGCCAGCTAAGTTTGGCTGGCACAAGGCACACCATAAAGCACAGTAGGACCACTCTCAGAGGCAGGGAGGATGGCGCACGTTTGTGTGCTGGCCTCTCTGACTCCGGGAGTGGTCCAAACACACTTTACGGTGTCCCTGTGCCAGTTGAACTTTGCTGGCCTAACTGTGCCGGCCTAACTCCAGGTTAGGATTGCACCCCAAATCTATATTGCTGTTCAAACTAAACAAAATTGCCACATTTACCATCTCTAAAGCGATTCCTCCCAACAAAAACAGTGGTTATGGTTGTGAGCTCAGTCTGGACGGCCAAGGCCCAGGAAGTCATGCATGAGTTGATCATCTGTATTCAGACCCCACTGCTCTTTTCAGTGTTCAGATGATATTAATCGCTGCATGAAAGCAAATTCTTGGTTTTGAGAGTCACATAGCAGGTGAGAAGTTGGGCAGACGAGCAATGAAGCCCCATGCCTTATCCCCACCCTACACACACTTGCAGAGGTGTCTGAATTTCTGAAGGGTATTCAAAGACATCTCTGAGTATAGTGTGATCAAGCTTAGTATGCGTTTATGTAAGTATGGTAATGACTTGATGACTGTGGCATCAAGTGACAATGAGCACAATGAGCATATATGTGGAACAGCAATAACAGGCAAAACATCACAGTTTTCATCTCTCTTTGGAGGTGACATCACCTCCAAAACAATATACTGTATTTCAATAGATTAAAAGTTCCAATAGTTGCTGCAAGTCATCAAGTGATGTGAGTGATCAAGTGATGTAAGTGATCAAGTGGTGCAGGTGCAGGTGTAAATCAGCCCTTACATAGCATGTTTTGCTATCTAAGACATGAGCTGAAATAAAATCTCCATTTTTCCATATCAAACAAGATGTGATGCTTTCTCTTTGATTCTTTCATAGCATCACTAGATGTGTAACAGTTTTTTTAGCCAATACGTCCACATCTTTTGTTTTGCTGGTAACAACCTGCTGAGTTGGATAAGAACTGTATGCCCTTGTTCTGCGGATCAGGAGTTGCAGCAGTTCTGCCTGCCAGTTTGGTTGACAATGTGTTCAAGTGCATGCTGGGGCAGACTGGCATTAATGCTTAAATTTTTGCATCGTCAGCAATGGCAACAGCAGTACCACTAGCAGTCTTGGCATGATGGACCTGGAAATTTATCAGGAAAACATGTCATCTTCTCGTACAATTAAGTAAGTAGCTGTTAAGGTGACTTCTGATCTTTGGAGGTGCTGTTCCATTTCAGCTGACAGTCATGTGCATCATCCAGAATGTGTCACACTATCCCAATGCCTTCATTGTTCGTCCTGCTGCTTTCCAGCTGCTGTTTTAAATTTTGAGTGCCTTACAACTCCTGTCAGTGACCAGTACAAGCCTGAAGTTAGGGTATTTCAGGATGGCTAATCACCACCGAATGGAAATAAGTAATCCTCACCACATCCACACTAAGGGCTCAATCCTGTGCCCCTCAGCGAGGGTGGTACGTCCACACTGGTGCTGCAAAACGTGCCATAAGGCATGTTCAGCCCAGGTGGTAAGGGCTTACAGCTCGCACTGGAGCTGCACTGGAGCTCACTGCCCGGAGGCAGCGACAGCGGCTGGTAAGTGAACTGGCTGCCAGCATTGTGAGAATTGCAGGCGGGGCAGGAGGGCGTTAACAAGGTAACCAGGCGATGCAGGGGTAAGGCCAGCGGTGACCTTCGCTGCCAGTCCTGACCTCTGTGTGGCCGGTGCAGAGGGTGAGTAGACCCATCTTGCTCTGGCGGAAAGGGACAATGTCCTCGTCCTCTGAAGAGCCTCCTGCAGGTGTCTGGCTGCCGCAGGATGCAGGGGTAGCCATTTGGCTACCACTGCGCCCATGGTGGCCAGGCAGGTCAGGACTGGGATGCCCATTTACACTGTGCTTTGCAGTGCAAAAAAAAGTAACTCTGCAGTGCTCTGTGTACTGAATAAACTGGTGCAAATTCTGGTTTTCCTTTTTCAAATGCATTGTCAGCAATGTACATGATTGTTTCAATCAATACCACCTAAGGCAATTGATTTCTAATTTCTGTCTGCTAAAAGCATCTGTACTATTGTATATACGTCCCAGTCCAGCAGCATATGAAGCTCTGCCCCCTAGAGGTTCGATTAGATTAGCACAGTGTTATTCAAACTGTGGGTCAGGACCTACTTGGCAGGTCGTGACCTAATGTCAGGTGGGTTGCGGAAAGCTGGGAGCAGCCATCCTGGAAACTTGGCAGCCATCTTGAATTTTCAAGTGAGGGTTTTTTTAAAAAATTGTTTTTAGTTCAGAGCTTTTACATCATATTTGGTCCTAATCTTGCTTTCTGTCAAGGATGTTTCATGGTTGTGCAATTGCTGTAGTCCAAGAATGGCAGTTTGCATTCCAGGAGTATCATTTGATTATGTCACACTGATGGCACTTCCTGCTTGATGATGTCACTTCCGGCTATGAAATCACCTCCAGGTTAATGACATCACCACCGGTGGGTCCCCATATGAGTGCGACTCTAAAAAGTGGATCCCTGCCTAAAAAATTTGAAAACCAGTGGATTAGCAGATTAGAGCTCCATAGAGCTTTGAATTGTAACCACACAACATAGATGTGCATTGTATTCCTATCATCCAGGGTTTTTCATAGCAACATGCTTAGCTAATTCACAGCAGTTTAAGTTCGTTTCAGATGAAGAAAGTCAGATCACTGTGTTCGTATTGAGAAGCTAGTTAAAATAATTCAGAAAGCTCCTCTCCTCTGGCAGCTGCTACGTGACTGCTGGTGCACTGTATTGCATGGAAAGCCATGTGCCTATGATAGAACAGTACAGGCAAGCCACAAGCAATGGCGGGGGGGGGCTGTATTAGGGCAGCAGCAGCCACTGCATCCCAAACCCCTGTCCCGGGCCAGACACTTCCCCAGTACAGCAGGATCCTCAGAGCTACACCAGCAAAAGAACTGGCATAGATCTGAGGAGTCCCATCAGGAACCATGTGGCGGCCAGGAAGGTAGGGTAAGTATTTCACTGCTTACTTCTCCCAGCCGGCCTGATCCCTGGATGGCACCCTGGACGCAGCCACCACTGCACTGGCAGCTCTACATTCAATATGCCATCACTGGATAGGATGGGGCCCTTAGGGTGCAAGCCTAAACTGTGTTGGAACAGGCCAGCCGGCAGGCCTGCGCAGTATCCAGCGCAGCTTGGGAGCAGGCTGGAGCCTTCACAGGGCAAGGGCACATTCGTGCCCAGTGGGCTCCTGCTATTGAGCAGGTGCAGAGTCGAGGATGCCACACGGCCCTAATTGGGGCTGCGTGGTCTGGGAATGGGAGTTCCCAGCTCCACCCCCTCCCCAGGCTGGCACATTTCCCGGCCTGCCCACCCAGAAATGCCCTCCCTCCTGCCCAGAAATGCCACCCGAATGCCGCTAGCATAGGAGCGGCATGGCACTGGTTTTGGTCTGCGTCGGCCCTGCAGACACAGCGCAGGCATCCGGAACAACATTCTCAGTGTAGCGCTGCATGCGCAGGGCCAACGCAAGCGGCTTGCATCGGCCCTAGGGCGCATGTTGGATTGTGCCCTTAGTTACCTAGCAGTGGGACTCATCCGCTAAAACTAGAAATATATTCAGTATGTTCTGTTATGGCTGGGGTTTTTGAATCTGTGTAGGCATACATAAGTATTTCTGTTCGAAGCACCCCCACTCCCATCTCTCCCCTTTTGCTGGCTTGCAGTGTGCTAAGCTGCTCCTGCTTTTCCTCATTGGTTTTGCCAAAGGCTTCGTGGGCAGCTCTTTGCTGCTTTTTTTAAAGGGATAAGATCCAGAATCTCCACACAGCCCATTGGATCTTGCTCTAGAGAACTATCATATTGGTATGATCGGTGAAACTTACCTGCTTAAACGATTACTACAGTGTCAGCATCCTATGTATCAGGATCTAATAAATGATATTTTAAAAGATGCTTCAATATGAGAGTAACACTTAAAATTCATGTTAAGCTGAAGAGTGATGCACATTGTTTTCTACCAATCTTTGCCTTTTTAGTGCAATAATAAGGCTGTAAGTCTCAAAGCCCCTTGCTATAAAATCATTTCAGTTTTCATGAAAAAAAATGTTACTCTACATTCCTCAAGTTATTTACAGCCATCTTGCTTTTCTTCTTTAAAGTGAGCTAGTAGAAGAAAACACATTCCAAAACAAACAGCCAGAAGCAATAGAGGGTAAGTTATGGATTTCTCCAACAGGGTATGGGAGTTAGGTTTGTTGTCAAGCTTCTTAGCTAACTGAAAATGATGATGTCATTCCTTCTTCAGGACACACTCCTAGTTTATCCATGGGAACAGCCAATGGGCAGAAGGATCTCTTGGTGATAAACTTTGACCTGGAACCAGAATGCCCAGATGCAGAACTGCGTGCCACACTTCAGTGGATAGCTGCATCAGAGCTTGGAATTCCTATTATCTATTTTAAGAAATCTCAGGAAAATAGACTAGAAAAGGTATGGCTTTTACTGTTTGTGATGGAAAAGGTGCAATGTTTGGGGTGTAGACATTTCAGTCATCTTTTTTCTTCAATAAATGTTTGCTGTCTGACTGAGAGCACAAAAGTGGAAAATATTCCCCTTTTCCTGGGTAGCATACAGTGGTCCGGATGGGGCTACTCGGAGCCACACTGCTGAAATCAGCAGTGCAACGCTGAGCCGCTGAATCAGAGCCACGCGGGCCAGCAGTGGAGGTTAGGAGCCAGCCCAAAGGCCGGAGCCCCTCCCTGGGCCAGGCCGCCCATGAGCCCACCTGCTCCCTGCCCCCCTCCCCACTCTGCCCATCCTCCTGCCCCATTCTACCACCCTCCCAGAGTCCCTGTGCCGACCTTGCAAGGTCAGCCTTACCTTCAGGCCTCCGGGCCCAGGGGCTGGCTCCCCAAGGGCAGCTCGTGTCCATGGCTGGCCTATCTACTCCAAAACAGGTAAAGCAAATGCGCTTTTCAGTATGCTTGTGACAGCCAGAGGCCAGCGCAAGGGATTTGTGCCAGCATTCCAGCCGCTTTGGATTGCGCTGTAAAAGAAACAAAATCCCATGTAATAGTGACCCTATCCCCCACAATACATTTTCAGTAAATACAGAAACACAGGGCAGCTCTCTCAGAAGGGAGTAAGATCAACTCTAGATTTTGCCACCCAACCACCATTGTGACATTTAATTTATCTCAGCCATATTCCACCATTCTTCCGGTGAGCTTCAGGCAGTGAACGTGGGGCGGGTGGAGTTGTCCCATTTTGTCTACGCAACAAGTCTATGAGCAAAGTTAGGCTAAGCAATAGAGATTAGCCCATGACCACCTACAGAGGACTTCATAGCTGACTGGATTTGAATCCAGATTTGAATCTCCATTTGATTTGAATCAAATCTGATTTGAATCTGGATTTGATTGAATCTAGATTTGATTTGAATCTCCCCCCCACTGAGGGTGTAATTCTAACCTGTGCCAGAACAGCACAGGCCAGTGGGCCTGTGCTGTATCCAGTGCAGGTTGGGACTGTGCTGGAGCCTCCAGGGGGCAAGGGCACGTTTTCGCCCTTTCCCCGTGGTAGGCACCAGCCCCCCCCCCCCGATGGGCTTGCTAGGATCTGCACCTGCGCAGCCAGGGGCTTAACACAAGCTGCTTGTGCCAACTCTGCTGCAGCAGCGCTGGTGCACAGCATGTTTTATGGCACATGCGAGACAGCGTTGGACTGCGCAAGCCACTTGTGTTGGCCCAAGGCAGCGTGTGGATCGTGCTGTGAATCGCATGTAATGTGAAATGTCTCTAGTTGATCCTAGTTAGTCTTGTGAACCAGCTTGCTGCAGTGGGTCATGCGGTTGTCCTTTTGAAATTTATTTAAACTGCTTTGTACTTGGGAGAAATTCATAGAGGACAAGCCTATCACTGGCTACTGATAGCTAAATGCCTCTGAGGGGCATTTGCAGGGAAGCAATGTTGAAGGAGAGGTATGCCTTCATCCCCTGCTTGTGGGCTGCCCAGAGGGAACTAGTGGACCACTGTGAGAAGCAGGATGCTGGACTAAATGGGCCTATGGCCTGAGCCATGTTTGTATGACTAAGGCAGGATGTCAGTATTTCAAATAAATGACTTGCATGGCATGCAAGGAACAGGTGGGAATCCAGCAGGACAGCACCATTGTCTTGAACAAAACATTGCTGTGTCACATTAGGGCTTAGAAAGGCTGCATTGTTGCTGTAGTCAGAAAGTGCCGTATTGCTGCTAAGGCTTTAAAGTGGACCTCACTGCATCATTGAGTTGGACCCCGAATCAATTGCTCAATGGTGAGGTGTACAGCAGAGGTACCATTTAATATTTTCTGATGGAAAGTATTTGGGATTTCTAGACAGCGTTTAAGTTGCATTCAGTAACAACTGCCCCAGTTGTGTCTCATTAGAGAAACAGTCTCCATAAATAGTTAATCCAGTTGCTAAAGTCTACGAGCGAGTGATGAAGCACATGCTGTCTACAAGCTTGCCCTTGGAAATTACATGCCTAGTTGATCTTCTTCAAAATACATGACTAAGTTTAGAACCTCGTATGTAAGCAGCAGACATTAGCTACAGAGGCATGGTGTTTTCTCACACCCTTTGAAAACAGAGGGACGCAGCAGGAGAAGCCTAATTAGACATTGATTGCAAAATTCAAGAAAATGAAAAAGCTTTGATTTCCACTGCCAAGAAAAAAAAGCTGGGGCTGGAATGTGTAACATGACAACACTCACTATTCAGTGAAAGCACAAAGGTGCACAGTGTGCTTGAAAATATAAAAGAAGTAGAGTAAAAAAACAAGAAAAAACACACAATTGACATGCAGTGATATAAAAAGATTTTTCATCACTTCCTTTCACATAAACTTGTAATTTCCCCCCAAACTCTCCCTTTTCCCCCAAACTCTCCTTATTTCAGCACCCTAATTGAGGCAGAAAGAAAAAATGCTTTTTGCAAATTCTACTGTTACAAGAGCAAGAACCAGTACCCCTTGCCAAGCCACTGCAAATCATCCAGAGATCTACCAGTAGCTCTTAATCTGCCTTCTGCCTAACTTGCCTTAATATAAGAGGCTTGCAACCTGTTCTCTGAGCTTAATGCCAGTCTCATGGTGATGTCCTTACACAGGGAATGGCTGGTGTACACTGGAGCCTCCAGCTATTTCTTTTGCAACAGGTTTCTGAAACACCACAATTTCTGAAACACCAAATTGAACGCAACCCGCCACTTGCCAGGCACAAAGCTAGATGCATGACAACCTACCCCACTTACAACTTGAGGCAGATAGAGAGGCTGTTTACTGACGTAGCTGGTGGGCCATCGTAAGGGCTGGCTAAACTGCTTTGGCATAATGTATAACAAGATGTTGAGATCTGTTTTACAAAGAGTAATACCAGATGCTAAAGTGGAGGAGGGCTTACTCAGATCCTCCCAGTAAATTGTTTGTTTGTTTGTTTGGTAGAAAAAACAGTGGCCATCCAATCTGACGCAATGCATAATCTTCCACTGTTTCACAATTTGTCACACTATGAGTGGTGAATACAGTGGGCCCTTCCATATTTGCAGGGGATCCATTCCCAGACCCCGCCCCACCCCCACAGATACCGATTTCTGCAGATAATCAAATCCACAAGGATTCAAGTGTCTTCTGGTCACATCCAGAAGATGTTCTGAGGCATGGGAAGGCTGCGCACAGCACCTTCTGGAGGCCTTCTGAGGTCACACACAGCTTTCTCACACCTCAGTAGTACTCCTGGATGCCTCTGGAAGACCCTTCTGGTTGCATTCTGGTTGCATTGAGGTACCCCAGACATGGGTCAGCACCCACATTAAATCCACGGGTGCTGACTCTGAAGATAAAGAGGACCAACTGTATTTATGTTGGTGCTAATTGGTGATAGATGTACCCATATTTAACAGTACTACATCTAGGTTTGCAGTTATCCGGGGGGGGGGGTTTCTTCCCATTCTCTTTCCTTTGATGGCCAGTGCAGTAGGCTCAGAATTGAAATATAAGTAGTTCACAATTGTGCAATCAGTGCTGTGGCAGATTCAGCATAGAAGTACAAACTTGCTAAGAGATGTAATATTTCCATTGTGATAGCATCTGCATTCCTAACTTTCATTCAGAACTGGTTCACACATGCAGATATAACACTTGATTTCTCATTGCTTGTTTCATCAACACAGTTGAGTGTGTGAAGTGTGTTCAAGTGATATGCATGATTGGTAGTGATTAACCTGTGATGCCTCATTCACACATGCAATTCGTTTGATTAACAGTTCATTGCAGTGTGTGAACCAGCCCCCAGTTTCGAGCTCCACTTTGCAAATCCACTTTGAATGAAATCCACTGTAAAAAAACAACAACATTTTTTCCTCCAGTTTTTAGATGTTGTTCAGCTTGTCCACCAGAAGTCCTGGAAAGTGGGTGACATCTTTCATGCTGTGGTCCAGTTCTGCAAACTCCATGAGGAAAGCAGAGGGCTGATGCCAAGCCTCTTTGACTGGCTTCTGGAGTTGGGATAGGAAACTTCATGACATTCCCTTGTTTTCATGTTTAATCCATTTTAAGTGGCAGTGGTTTGTGAGTGGCCCTCTTTTCTCAAAACATCAGCACATAGAAAAGGCATACACTGTGCTGAAGCATCACAAGTCTGTTTTTGAAGCCACACAGGTACAGAAAAGAGGCAAGCAGAGACTCGGAGCATTCCATCATATCAGATGGGGGAGCTTGCCTTTTAGAATGTGATGTCCTAAGAGAGGATCAAGGGTTGCATATCAAAAGAGCTAACTGTAATGAAGGCTGGAGGAGAAAGACATCTGTTTCCCATAATCAACTATTCATCAGTATCTGTTGGGTATGTGTGTTGACTGTCACAGGGATCACAGTGTCTTTTTTTAAAAATGTAATATTTGTCGTTCCAACTGCACCATTGACTTGCGGAATGCCAGCCAAATGAAAACATCAGAGAGATACGTCTCTCAATGAATTCTGTGTAATTGTGTTTTCAAATTACTCCAGGGGAGCTGGAAGGAAGAGCCTGAGCCCTAGAACTGTGACAGTGACACTCACAAGCTGTTGAGATGGCTTTTTAAGACGGTAGCCTTCCAGCAGGTATTCCCATTCTGCCAAAAGAAAGAACATTCAAGTTGGCAGGTTTTCATACAAGTCTTTTAAACTCATCGGAATTTTTTTTTCCTTCTGTAGTAATCAGAGGCTCTGTGTTTCCAGTGAATGCAACACTGGTCTGCTAATAAAGCAGATCTGAGTACTACACAGGGGTTTAACAGCAACTTGCTGTGAGACTGTGAGAAGGTATTGTCACCTTCAGGCCTTTCCCCGCCCCAGCCCCCTTTGTTTGTGTCCTTCGTAAAGTTATTATTATTTTTATTTAATTTATACGCCACCTTTCTGCCCGAAGGCACCCAAGGTGGCTTACAACATTTAAAAATACAATAAAAACACTGTTTAACAGTTAAAAACAGTAGTTAAAAACAGTAATTAAAATAATTAAAATTTAAAATTAAACAACCAGCCCCGTGGATCCTAAAAAAGAATATAAAAACCAGCTGGCCTGTCAACAATTAAAAGCTTTTTGGAATAAAAAGCTCTTCGCAATCTTTGAATAAACAGATACTTAGAAAGCGATTCAAATATTACAGCCTGATTCTATGTATTCTAGACTTAATTCCAAGGAAAGTATACAAGGAAAGGCGTATATAGTCTCATTATCCATAGACTATTGAAATTCAGCTTAATTTAGGCCATCCTAAACCAAAACAAAATACAGTGTATTCTTCATTGATGATTAATCTACAGGCTGTTTCATGCTAATAGAAACACATAATTATCAATAAATTTAAAGCATCACCTCTGTAGGGTGTAGCTTTTTGTTTTGGATATAAATATTTGGGGTGCATATGTTTGGCATTCTTTTTACTAAAGGCTATCTGTTTATCAACATCCTGCTCCAGTCCCTTGATCTTCAGATGACTAGTTGTTTTCACACCCATTCGTAAACATTCTTTGGCACCAACAGTAGAATTTAAAGTCAACAAAGGAAATTGAGTTGCAGCATTCCATGTCCATTTCAGGTTGTCCATTCCCTCTGCTAATGCAATCTTCAGAATGCAGCTACCTTAAGCTATTGAAATTGCATATAGTCTTGCTTCTTGGAGAAACAGAAAACTTAATTTTTTTAGTCATATAGAGATTCTGCCTTTATCTTCCTAAAAAAATATGAAAGCCATCTTTTATTTTCATTATCAGAGTATATGATCCAGAGTATATGTCCAGAAAATAAATTATCTTTTTGCACTATTTTAAAATTTTAAATAAATTAAAAGAGCCATAATTGTCATTACATCTATGAAATCAACTTTCCCATATGCCCGTCCTTTCTCATAAATTCAGCAAGGGATATATTTGCCAGCATTTTAACCTAATCCAAGTGTTTACAAAACTTTGCTGACAATACAGTTACTCTACAAAACAGAGGAATAAATAAGAATCATGATTGTTAAGAGAACAGCCAGCTTACTGTTGGCACTAGCTTTTGCAAACAGCACCTGGGTCTGTTCTGGAGAAGTTCCACTATTCAATAAGCAGAGTCAAGACATATAAACAACTCAGTACCTCTCAGAAATCAGTAATATATTTATTTTTATGGAGTATGACAGTGCAATCCTAAGCCCATCTATTCTGAAGTAAGACCCACTGTGTTCAGTGGGGTTTGTACCTAGGAAAGCATGCACAGCATTGCAGCCTAAGAGGCTGAAATTACTTGGTTAGGAAAATGTTTATTTCTAGACCAACACCAGTACATTGTAAGATATATAGACTTTTTGTGGTGGTAGAGTAAATGTTTACTTTTCCTACAAAGCACAAATAACATAGCTGACATGTAACAGTGTGATGAATTTCCTTTATGTATGTTATTACTTAGAATTGCAGCCTGACCTTAAATAAATTTGTGTTAACAGTCTGTGGTGTCTTTGCGTTTTTGTAAAGCTTAATCCTGAATTCTCTTGCATATGATTCAGAATGAAGACAGAAATGCCATCCATCTGTCTAGCAACAAAAAACAGTATTTTATTCTGAAATGAATTCAGTACAAAGGGGGGTTTCAGGGAATTGGGATGTTGAAATATCCTGAAGGTTTCACTTTTCGAAGGTGGCAAGCAGCTGTAGCTCTTGAAAATTGATAGATTGTCAGCAGAAAAGCTAAATAAATGTGTAAATATGAATTTCACAGCTACTGACAAGGGGTCTGCAACAGATCAAATTTCATCATAATACAAATGCTGAATCTGTATATGAATTCAAGAAGAGTATTAGGCTGCTGAAATAAACATGGCAATGTTGCCAACCTTATGAGGAAAGGTTATAGCGTTGGGGCTCTTCAGTCTAGAAAGAAGGTGCCTGAGGGGAGACAAGATTGAGATGTACAACATTATGCAGGGGATGGATAGAGTAGCTAGAATCTCTTTTTCCCTCTCACACAATACCAGAACATGGTGACATCCTCTAAAGCTGAGTGTTAGGAGAGTTAGAACAAACAAAAGAATTTCATAACCCAGCGTGTAATTAGTCTGTGGAACTCCTTGCCACAAGATGTGGTGACGGTGTCTGGCCTGGATGTCTTTGAAAGGGAATTGGACAGATTTATGGAGGAAAACTCCATCATAAGTTACAAGCTGTGATGGGCATGTCCAGTCTGAGATTAGCTGGTCGCTCCTCATGAGGGCCAGGTAGGAAATTTTTTGTGTCATCCAAATTGGCCATGGATGGCAGTTTTTTTGGTCTACCCAGAGTGGGGAGGGAGGGCAGGTTTTCAGTAGGTTTAATGATGTGTATTTATTAAAGTTAAATCCCAACCTCAGTCTGGTGTCTTTCTAGGGGATAGTGCAAGGGTAATAGGCTACCTTAGACTGCCAGATGGAGAGGAGTGGCAGTGAGATATAAGTATCTGGTTGTCTTGTGTGTTCCCTGAGGCATCTGGTGTGCCACTGTGAGATACAGGAAGCTGGACTAGATGGGCCCTTGGCCTGATCCAGCAAGGCTTTTCTTATGACTTGCCAGTCATAAGAGCTTTGAGCTATCAGCAGTTGAGCTTTGTCTGGGAAAAAAATACCTTCATCTGACTTTAGATTTAAAACACATGACATTGAAATAATGGAACTGGGAGAAATCTAATCTTAAAAGTATGACAAAAACAAGCTTAAATTCTAAAAAAACAAGCTACAATTCAAATGTGATGGCACATCAGATGTTTGATAAGCTTCTTAATTTGCCATGTCCTAACATAACACTTGGCTAGTTGGCTGCATTAGACTCTGATGCTCACTGAAATAAGATGCAGATGGGGCTGCATGCTTGTTGCACAGAACAGAGCACAAGTAGAACTGCATTGGAAGAGAGCTGATGTGAAACTGGGGCCCCAGCTATGTGGATCAAAATAGGAACCTCCCCCCAAATTTTGTTAGGCCCCTGCAAACCAATACATTTCAATAGCTTCCAAATATAATCCAGTCTGCAGTTAAGAGACTCCTGTTCAAGAAGCTGATCTTTGTACTTTCTGGAGCTTCATCTTCCAATACCTAAAGGAATGAATTGGTTCTTTGCGCCATAGCAGATCTCACATTTGACACTTGCAATGTCTTCACAAGAGGTAAACAATGCATAATACCAGAGGATCCTTGGGGTAAAACTGAGCAGACAAGTCAGATCATGGGCTTGACATTTTCAGTGCAGGCACTTATACCTGAGGCAGTGAGAAGTGGCGGGTTCAAAAGCATTTGAAACCTTTGTGCATCACTGATTGTTAGCAGACAACATAAAAAACCAAATGCAGTTCTCAGACAGTTGCCTTTGGGATTTTTCCATCATCTTCCCTTATGCTGCTTCATGTGGTCTAATGTTCGTGAACAGTTATTGCTCAAAAATGAACCCTCAGTGGCATAGAGGCAAGTTTAATATTTGTTAGGTTGTATGTAGATTATGTGTAGTTTTTAACATACCAATACCTGTTCTGAGGCTGGGGGCCATGAGACAAAACGGCAGATTCAATGGTACATAGTAATAAGTGGAAACGTACTTTGTTTTAAACATAGTTGTAAAGTAATGCAGCAGAAGTTCCAAATAGGTTTTTAAAAAATGTGTTTATCTCCAAAAATCCCAAATACAACATTTGAACAGGAAGTTTTACTACATACTGCACTGCTAATACTACATAAATATTTGCAACATGAAGAGTTTTAAATAGGTTTTTATTGAACAAAAATTAAACAGTGAGTAAAAAGTATCCTACCAGAAGTGTGAGAGGCACTGAAGTAATGCACTGTACATAGTCAATGATACCATGATGCTTCTCCTCCTCCCTCACACTCACCCCTCAGCTAACCTATAAACCATTACAAGGAAAACAATGTCACATGTCACAACTTAATATGTAGCCTATGTATTAAGGCTACTAGTGGATCCTCTTAAATAACTAGCTAACATTGTTAATTCCAGGAGTCCATGAAATAAGGCTACTTCAGCAAGGCTGAAACAAGGTAAAACATGTTTTTGAAGGGCTCGGTGCTTATTGTCTTGTGTAAGAAACTCATAAAAGCTGCTAGAAGACTGGGTCAGACATCATCCTCAATCAGCGCCATATCCTACATGTATTATCCTTGCTCCCTAAAAGGAATATAAGTAGGATATTAATTTTATTTATTTCATTTGTTTGTACCATACAAATTACAGCTAATCTATTTATTAAATGTGCATAGCAATCAACCTTCCCGATTTCACTTAGCCCTACATAATATACAGCCCAGAATCCTATACAGAATCCTCCCTGAATTCCTCACACCCTGCCAATGTGGCTGTGCCTCCAGAACACATGCTATGTCCTAGGGAAGGGGCAGTCCTTGGGGTCTTCAGATAAGGGGGCATTGTGGGACCGCCCCAGTCTCTGCCCATTCTGGGGGTCGTTGATGAGCTGTTGGCATGCAGCCACGGTAATTTGCTGCGTACAGCAGCGGCCTGGCAACACTGAATAGCACGTCCCCATTAGCAACAGCCATAAAGGACTGTGTGCTGCTCTAGCTCCAGAAATGCATGGCCCCACTAGGATTGGGCCAACAATCTCCACCACGTTTGCAACTAAGCTTGCTGTCTTTTTTCTTGATAACAATGAGCTTATTCGCTCAGTGACAGAACACATGCTTTATTCCAAAATCAGTCTCCCAGAGGTCTGCGGAAGGCTCCTAAGTGCAGCTGTCAGTGTAGATGACACTGAACCAAGATGGGCCAGTGGTCTGAGTCAGTCAGTGCCCCACCCCCACAGCCTCTTCTTCCGGGTTCAATCGGGTACCGCCATCTTAGACAATATCTCGCAAGATCCAAGATGCCAGCACTAGAATAGGTAGGAGGGGTCACTGGGGACATCCCACAATGCCCTGTGATGTGTTCCAAAGTGCACATTTTGGGAAACCCTGATCTAAGCTCTGGAGTACAAAATATTAAGCACCACTGGAGGGAGACAGACAGACAGACAGACAGACAGACACTATATTAAAAACATAATGTATACAGTACATACATACATACATACATACATACATACATACATACATACATACATACATACATA